>CM075193.1:16660616-17265616 GCA_037577475.1 Chaunax sp. Z400
CGGACTACGGATGAAAAGGAAAATGAACAGTCCAATAGAGCCACAGCGGAACACAGCCATTGCACTCCAGATGGATGGAACAAAAATAAAAGTCTCGAAGGTGTAAGGAGAGACTTTTGACTCTTAAAAATATGAATTGGCAGGGTGGCATTACTGGTTGACAAATCATTTCTATCAAAGATAGCATCTGTTTTAGAGCATGCTTTCCACAAAGGAAGCCTCTGCTAAGCTTGTAATATCATATTTGGTGTATTCATTGTGCTCATTAATGAGGAGGAAGCTTTTATTTACATAAAAAATATTCTATTCCGTTGTGTCAGTTATTTCCCAGTCAAGTTGGAGTCTTTTATATTCATAGACATTCATGTCCTTATCATTACCTTATCTGGGGAGCTTGATCTTTATCCAGTTGTATACATATTCACTCAATATTTGTCTTCATGGGGCACCTGGCACATGCTTATCTATACCATCCTACAGCATGGCTGCATGAATATGCTGTGTAGTAATTACTTAAACAGTCAAGGAGAAATCCACTCCTGAAGCCGTTATAGGACATGTGCAGTACCCAGACTGACATAAAAGACTGCACTATGCTTGTTTTACGGTGCTGTTCTCTGGCTGATAACAAGACAACCCCAAAAAAAGGTTTGCTCCCAAAGCACAAAGTCACTTTCCTATAAATACTCACGGCAAAATGGATGAACAAGAAAAGCAAAACCCAAACATGTCACTTGTCAAATGCTCAACACAGCTTCATCAATCATTCTGTGTCCAAGTTGTGCATTCACCATCCTCAAAGTTCAGATTCTCCTCTAGAGGAAGCTTATGTTGGAGAATTTGTGACTGTTTGGATCACACCGAGCACCTGGATAGGCCACATTAGCTCATAAGCTTGTGACACACTGGTTGGGTGTGAACCCATGAATTCTGATCTGGGTGTACAGTTTGCAGTACTGGGTATTGGTTCTAGGTTGGACTCATTTTGTAGGTTTTGTTACTGCACGATCAATGCAACGTTTTTCCAAAAACAGCCATTTAAAAGCAAGATTTCGAGATGATTTCATAATCTGATCTATTTCTATTTTATTTTACTCTATTTCATATATTTTAAGGCCAAAAATTTAGATTATTGGATTTTAAACTTTTTGAGACCTGCAGAAAATCTTTTATAACGTTCGTTGAATAAAGTAAAATAAAATAAAGTAAAGTAAAGTAAAATAAAATAAAATAATATAATTGTGGAGCCTTGGTTGACCCTTTCAATCTAAGTGGAGATTTAAGGCACTTTTACCTCCAGGGACTGCAGGTAGCCTTCTTGTGGGTCGCAGAGAAGGGAGGAGATCCGATGATTGTTCCTCATACAGCGAACGTTGGTGTCTCTCCACAGCGGAAAGATCTGACGGATGATGGTCATTCGGCCCAGGGAGCTGTGAACCAACTCCATGATGTCTGCATCACTCACCTCCTGAAGATGAAGATGACAGGAGGAGTTTACTTTAACAGGTATCTTCATTTATTTAAGTGTGAGGTCGTGGTTCATCTTACTGGGGTTTTTGCACCATGAATTCGCAGTTTTGAAAAAGCAGTTTTCTGAAATTTGGATAAGAAACAAAGCCGAGGAGGATTTTTCTCATATTTCTGTGCCAACGTTGGTTTACTTAATACCTTGAATCAACGGAGTCCATGTTTTTAAGTCAAAAGACACAGAGAGAAACAATTTATCTAATTGTTATTCCTAGCAGGCCAAACTTTAAGACAGAATACATAATTTAGGGAACAAACTTGTTTTGTTATTCACATGAGATTGACAAATCAATGGGCATTTCAAGTAAATCCTTCAAAATAATAGCGCAGGTGACCTTTGGCTCTCCTCTGCAAAGGGAATATATGTGTAGAGGAGGATCAATATTCATGAGACATCGCCTGCTGGTCTCTCCAGAGCTGGTTACTGGTCAATGCTGAGGCAGACAGTGAGACTCTTGGGAAATGTTGGGTTCATATACTATCTGACAATAAAGCTGTGAGGTAGCTGTTGGGTCAAAACTTAAGCAGCTGTAGGCTGATATAATCCTTCACCACACAGGCCTGAATCTGTGATTCTGATCTGTTTTACTAATCAGTCAGTTTGATCTCCATTTCATCAACCTCTCTGTTGTTCTCTGGTTCGCCCTCAGTGTTGAAATTCTCTTGATTTCTGTCTCTGTATAGCATGTTTTCACTTTCATCCTACTGTGATTTTCAATCATTTTTACATAGTCTCTTTGTATGTTTACCTTAAATCATTGGACAATCAACTCTTTGAAATTCCTTTTCCTGTTCTGTTATTTTCTCATGTGCATCTCGCAGCAAAAAGGTTTTATGTGTGAAACTCAAACTGCAGCCTTTCTGTGTCTAGTTACCATATCTTCCCTGTGTTTTGCGTGGGTTCTTTCCGGCTACCTCCCACAGTCCACTTGTACCCCTTTTCCACTAAGGCTGGTGCAGAGCCTATGCCTAATTTGGAACTACTTCTCTGTGATTCCACAGCACAAAGAATGGGGTCTCGCCCAGGAAAACTGGTTCCAGAGTGGAAACAAAACCTTACTCGTCTAGAAATGAGAACCAGTTACATCAGGGGATGGGGGCGGGATTATTATTATCGTAACAAACCAAAACATTATGACTGGCATTTTTACGAACACAGATTGTGTAGTGCAGGCAAAAACAACTGGACTATGACAATGGATGTCAGGACTAAACAACAATGGTCTGCTGAAGAAACAAACTGTCTCCTTGCACTCTGGTCCTCGACAGAAGTGCAAAACAAATTAGATGGAGTGTCAAGGACAAAAGACATCTTTGAAGCAATAAAGCGGCTCTAGTGATGTAATGACGTGACTCTAATGCCTCTCCAGCCAGCCAAAAAACCAAACCAGTTCTCAGAAGGTTCGCTTGTTGAACTGACTCTGAATGGCTGTAGCACCGGCCTGGAACCAGCCACTGGTTCGCTTTGGTGGCAAAAAGGCAAAACAAGTGATGCTAAATTACCCATAGGTGTGACTGCGAGTGTCATTGGTTGTTTGTTTTTCGATGTGTTGGCCCTGTGATGAACTGCCCAGGGTGTACCATGCCTCTCGCCCAATGTCAGCTGGGATAGGCTAGAGTCTCTCCGCCACCCATGCAAGAATAAGTGATTATAGACAATGGATGGATGAACATATTTCAAATTCATATTTCTATTTTCAAGCTAAACCACTCTATGATAAGCTAATTAAAGTGAAAAGATTCTCTCCTGTGGAACAAGTATTGCCAGATCTTCTTTCTGTGTACAGAGTGAGTAAAAACGTCCTCATGCGAGTCTAACTCAACTAGTTTTATCGTATGACTCTTTGTCTGACTCCTCATAGTCAGTCAGGTGAAAAAGTATGAATATTCATTAGTTGGTATGACACATTAATCAGATGAATTATGCTGCATGGTTCACAGAGCTGAACCCTCATGTCCAAGCTAATAACTTCCAGTGCCGCCCGGTCCAAGTGTTCTGTTACCATCATGGCTGACATTTATGTCATGACCTGACCTGGTGATGGCACTGAACAATCGACAGTACACACGTTATGCATAAAATGCACTCACTAATTTATATAGAATAGTAACTACTCATATATCAAAGCCTTTGACTACATTGACTACATGACTACATTGACTACATTGGTTATTCGATTGATTTTAGGTGCATTAAAAACATTAGAAAACACGTGCTTATCTGAGCACAACATATAACATCACATGAAAATTATCACACAATCAGTTCAGGTATTTAGCTCCTTGAAGATAATCTATTCAAATTTCAGAAAAATACAGCGCAACCTTGTTTGAATGACAGCCCGCGACCAAAATACATTAATCAAATCAAGCACTGACAGGCAGCCTAAATGATCCTCTTTGTGCTCCTCAGTCAGTGTCATTAATCTGTCACTGGAAATAAATAAAAACATTGCTGGTAATTATGACGGGGATTTAATTAGAACTATAGGTGCTCTGTGAAACTGCAGGCAACTAAAGAGTGAAACGCTGTAATGGGAGTCAGAGAGGAGGAATAATCCACAGAGGGTATAACATTCATTTGAGTCGCTGTTGCCTAGAACAAGACATAAGCATTACATGCAGTTGTCAACAAGATAATCAGAAATAAAATAAAATAAGACTATTTTATTATTCTGGTGATATAAATGAATAATAATGTGTGAGACTGACCAGTATTATTTGTAATTTCAGTATCAGTGATTATAGTCAATTGAACCTTCCCTAGGAAACTGTCAAACCAGCAGAATCTTTCACGTCAAAAAATAGCAATGATAAAACTCTGTAGATGATTCTGTGGTTTAACAGTTCAAATAAGTGACTTGTTCTATTTAGTAATGTCTGTGTGCTGACAAGTACTGCATAAATCACTGCATATTGAAAAGACAGTGATGATATATTGTCTTATTTTTCGCAGAGAGAACAATAACAACATTAATGTGAATTACACTATGTCACAGTAGAGATTTGATTTTTTTTTTTTTACCTTCAAACCACAATAAACAAAACATTTTCTTTAATAACACATGAAATTTAATTTTAGTTTCATTCCTCTCATATTAAAATTTATTTAATAAAAACTATGGGAGTAAAAGAACAATACTGAAAATATTAAATCAGAATAAGATTACAAATATGATGATATACAGCAGAGAAAAAAGAATATGGGTGAGTTATTTGTGCTTCACATATTGGGACTGCGGCCTGACCATCAGTGGCAAATGTTCCTTTGTGATGATTATTTACTCCTAAAATTGGCATGTTATACTTAATGACGATTACGGTAAGGCTTATATTCAGCTTTATTAATAATCCTCTCAAGCACTGCCAGTAAAAAATGATCATTAAAGTAAACTCATAAATTGATTTTGTGCCACTTCCCCAAGAGATCAAAGTGGTTATGTCTTTAAATGAAACTGAAACTAATGGATGACAATTCACAATAAAAATAATAATAATACACTTTATTTGTATAGCACCTTTTCATACAAGAAATATAGCTCAATTACAACAAATAATTTACATGCACAAAGTGCAATAACATGCGGCAGGTAGAAATGCAACACAACGTAATTTCATGCCAAACTGCAATGCATCACCTGATCTGCATCAACACATCCCTAGAGTCACCACTCTGTGCAAACTGGTTTATTGTGAGGCTGAAATAGAACAATCCAGTTCAAGTGCAAACACACTGACAGACTGATATAAAACGAGTTAGTACGTATGACTAGATTGTCAGGCAGACTGCTTAATTGGATGAGGATTTCTCAAATGTGACATTAAGACATTAATAAATTCACGGTTTCAATTTTACAGCACAGTGCAATTGTGAAAACCCTCCTATTATGCAAGTCATTGTTCATGAGTACAGTGCAGATTTGCATCTATACATGAGCCGCTATTGATTTCATGGCAATGATTCAGCTTAAATTTCAACCTGGAAGTGCATTGGGTCCTATTTAATAAAATATGCTGCGAGTTATCTAAATAGCTCACTTAATAAACCCAATTATAAAAAAGTGACAAAGTGTTGTAACATTTAGATAAGGGTGGTGCTTTTCAGACGTCCTTTAAATGCATGCGCATCAAGCTGGATCTCTCCTCTGTTCACCATTTATGGGTTAATGCAGATTCTTTTAAAAGATTGCTTGGCATTCTGCTTGGAAGCTATTCGAGAGTAATGGCACAAAGCATCATGTCAGGAAATCCCAGTGTTTTGATAAATGCAATGTTACATGATACTTGAAATAAGCTATTTAAAGATTGCAGTATTTCCTCATCTTGTAAGTGGCTTCTGTTGCAATCCACCTTTCTGTCCCCTTGGCTTTGTAGGGATTGTGTCAGTAGAATCAGGTTTCCATCTCAGCTTCTTGATGGGCAGTTACCCAAGACATCAGTCATATCATGACCGTCCTCCTGGACTCTTTCTATCAAAGTAGGCCCAGCCACCTAATCCATCAAACAATCTGTGTCACAGTCTTGCTATTGAAGGGGAAAAAAGAAATCCTCCCAGAATGTGCGATCCATCTGAGTCCACTAGACAGTGTCGGATAAAGAAAGCCTTCTGTGTGCTAGCAGCTGTAGCAGGGTGGTTTGTTCAGTGGCTGGTTTAGGGAGATGCACATCTAGCCCTTCCAGCATCCCCATGTCCTCCTGCTCACATCAACTCATGCTGCATGTCTCACACTGCAAACTTTTCTCTTTTTTCCTAAAGATTATACTGGTGAAAGGAAAGTGAATTGTTTTACACTCATTGTTTTTCTCATTAAGGGGACACTCCACTGATTTAATACATGACTGTTTTACTGTTGTCTTTGTCTCTGAGGACAATTTGAAGAAGGAAGGTCTAATGAAAAACACTATTTCAAGTACAAGTTAATATGTATCATGACACCTCTGATTAACTTCTCTACATACAGCATCTATCTTATTATTATTTTGTTTGTCTACAACTCTTTTAAATCTCATTGTTTTTCCAACTTGTGCTCGTATTTAATCATCATCATCCTCGTCATCATTTCATCTCCATCCATCTCACTTTGTGCTCTTATCGCTCCTCTAGCTTGAGAGCTACATTCACTGTGTCTCATGTTGTCGCTGGAGGCAGATTAGCATCACCGCTTGTTGCGAGACTTGAATGAAATGTGAGACCTCGCTTTCCCGGTGTGGGTTGTAAAAGCTGGCTGCAGTCTGGGAAGCTCAGTGGGTGGGTGGACAGCAGTAAGCCTCAGGATCACCTGGTTAAAATGAATGTCACAACTCAGTCTCGACCAGGCAGATGAGTAGGACCAACTGTCCGCGGGGAGAGCCGGCGCGTATAGGAGCAGTGGGTGACTGACAAAGCTGTTATTTCCCTGCATGTTTTTTCGATACAGCCGGACTGCATCTGGTCAGGCTAACAGGATTTCCATAAGTGTGGGAAGGAGTGGCTAGTATTGTTTATGATGGTGTGAGTAAAGAGTTTAAAAACAGCTGCTGTAAAAGGAGGATGATTTTACACAGAGCATATTATATTCTGATAATCACTTCCTGTCTAGTTGTTTGAATGAATAAAATACCATGTGAATGACATTTGTGCCATCAGCCAGGAGATTTTCCCCTGTATACATGCCTGTTTTCAATTTACATAATGAGTCTTGTTGATAAACATATGCAGATTTATGAAATTGGCTCCACGAGAAAAATCTTAGTTCTGTTATTTTTTTTTACAAGAGGAGCTCTGGAGGCCTGAGTATAATGAGTTTGCATTAGAATTTAATTTTCTGGTTAATGTTTAGCAATTGTCTTGTTGGAGTTCTGAGAGGCATGAGTTTGCATTTGAACACTGATTCAAATTAAGAATTATAGTCCTTAAAGCAGCCTGACTAATCATTAATGATAAGAGAGGCTGCTTTAAGTGGAGCAGTCATGAATGAATACAACAAACAATAAAGAAATATCCTGGAAAGCTCACGTTGCTTGGCATAATTTAAATGTAGCCTACAGCGTCTGGTATAGGTGAGGTGAAATGTCCATGCAGATGAAGGGTATCTAAATTGGAGAAAAATGTATTCCTTATTCAAACGATGTCTGAGCATGACTTTGCATCACGAGTGTATGCATGTTGTCAACCCACTTGTGTAGAAGTAGCTTTATGAATAATGTGACCTTTAAATAGCAGGAAAAATGCTGCTCCACTGACTTCAGACCAGATTTTTATTGGTCGGCACAATTGTTTACTCCTGCCTGAAGATAGCACCGATAGTGAGCCTTATTCACTTCAAGACCAGCACACCCATGGGTGTACAAATGGGTGTAAATACATTCGCTTCTTAAAAAACCTGGGCGCTGGGTGTGAAAAATGACAACTGCATCGGTCGGAAACTATAGGAACAACATTTGCAACAACAACTTTTACCCAAGAACTCCAGAGTCTAGATTATTTCTATAAATGATGTGGGATCTGGGTCACATACACACATTAATCATCCTCTATCAATTATGAATCAATACGTATCATTACTTCTATGTTGAGCACATGTTCAGACAACTACATGGACAGAAATGCATGTGCTGGACTGAGAGCGTCTACTAGCCACAGTGAAGCTAGTATTCCAGGTGAATCAACCTTTTATCTCATGTCTTTCATCCCATGCTTTTAGTGTCAGGCCAGTCCGATGACCCCTCCCCTTATCTCCGCATCACTTTGAATTAATAGAAAGGCAGTGCTGAGTCACTAAATTAAAAGGCACAGTCCACTGTTCTGTATTCACAAAGAGCAACTGAGTTTTGTGCTGTTATAGGCAATTTAGAATGCCATTTACTGTAGGCCAATGTCAGACACACATGCACCAGTACAGATAGGGAGAGACGCTCTACCATCAATACATAATGGGAGGGCAATTATAGAGCATCAAATAAGGCCCCGTCCCTCAGGCAGTCAAGATAGAATAAAAACAAATGATGCACCGATAATTTCAGTAAATGTGTAATAACACAGAGTGACAGCGCTGTGTGTTGGCTGTTTGTGCCTTGGCAGAACACCAGTCTCTGTGTTGACCGAGGCAAATGACACTGAGGTCTAAATTCACTCAGGTGAATTTAAGTGTGTTTGTGTTTGACCTCACCTCATTGGCATAGACCCAGTGACTGTCCTTGGATGCCAGGTTGGTTTCCACAGCCTGCAGTGATAAAGAAAAAAGAAAAAGAGGTCACAAATAAAGGACATTTAAAGGAAATTGTATTCACTTCGTTGAGATCTTTCATTAGTCTGTCAGTCGGGTATCTCTTGAGCTTAATTTGGAAATCAAGACATGGTGGTCCGTTGAGTCAAGGAAGGAAAAGATAGCATGGAATTCATCAAAATCACACTGCCTGGAGCCCACTGGACAAGCCAACTATTATAAATTATGCAATGAGCAGACCTGCTATAGACAAACTGAATATTTTTAGTTTGTATGCCAGTATGAAGCCTTGAGCACAGACGCACATATTATGCCTACCGGTTTGAGACTTAATTCATTAGCCATAGTCAATTCACCTTACCTGATGAAACACATGCTTAAAGTGAAATAGAAAATGTGGATCCCACAGAAATAGGTGCCAGGGTTAAAAATCTGATTCTGTGGCACTAGAGGGTCAAACCTGAGGAAAAATAAGTGACTTCAGTATTGATCAAATACTGACAAATGAGGTGAGTAAGGATCAGACGCAAAAACAACTTATTTGCAACTGGCAATGGTTTATATTTCCAGAGCTATCAAAATGTGTTACTTTATTTAAATAAAATGTGTGAGTGAACAGCTGTTCTTTAAAGTGCTACTGTTTGAAAATTATGAGATCAAAACTAAAAGGAGTGACTTTAAAGTGAGACCAATGCATTTCATACGCGTTTATACAACAAATGTTTTGACCTCTTCTGATTTTCCCCTTTTTCTCTTCATCTGTATTTGAATTTTACAAGTGTTCAGTGGTGGAAACCTTATTTAGACGAACTCTACGAATATAGAAATTGAATAGTATGTGAAAAGACACGACTTGCAAAATTGTCTTTCATTCTTCTTTCATCTTTCATTTAATCCTGCCACACAGTGACAATTTCACATGCTTAAGTCTTTGTCAGGCAAACACACTACAAAAAAAATCTACTTTAAGCAGGTGCGAATCAGGTTTCTCAACCCCAATTACAGAAAAGGAGTTTCTCGTACACACAATGTTTATATATGTATGTAAACGCACTGGATGAGATAAAATCTTCTCAGCACAAGTTAAAAAAACAAAGAAATAACCATAAACTGTCAACCTCATCATGGAGCTCCTCCACACACACACACTTGCCATCCGCCATGCTTTACATCTCAGTGCATGCTCTCTCCAGCAAATTGCTGTCATTTGTGTCTGAATGAATCTGTTTCGCACAAAGCAATGAAAACCGATGTCTCAGCACTTAACCGACAGAAGCCTGCCGCATCTTTACTCCACAACACCATGCTTATCAATAATAGCCATGGCAAAGCAGAGCACAGCCCCAAGAGCTGCCATTGATCTTTTCAATTTGAAATGGCAATGATTTGATTTTAATGGTCCTCTCATTCCAGATTGAGACAACCGTGGCAGGGTAAGGGAAATGTTTGCCTCCATGGTTGAAATGTCACGCCTCGTACTCAAAATTAAAGAGCAGAGACGATTTCCTTCAAAAATTGCCCCAAAATTCAAATGGCTATAGGCCAAGATTATCAATAGATGCTTAACAAATGCTGGACTTCCCAGCTGAGTGTTTATGTGGTAAAAGAGGAAAAATGTGTCAAAGCGCTACCCTTTAGCCCTCACCAAGGAGAGCTGATCAGTTCTTCTAACCTGTTTAAAGGTATAGTTTTGTTTGAAAACAAGATTTCAGAGCAACATTTATTGTTGCACATAAAAAAGAATTGGTTATATAGTCTTGTGTAGTGGGCATGTTAGTTATTGGTTAAACTACTGAATTGAATTACGTCACATTCAGACCAAGAGGTTCCCAAAATGTTTTCTATTGCATTCATTAGAATTCACATGGTTCAAAATGTTGTTGTTACCTTTATACAGTACATTCATAATGTAGGTATGTAGGCATTCATGGTACATTTGGGTACAACATAACATTTGGGTACAACATGGAACCAGAGAGTTTGTACGTGTGTGCAAGGTGTGGAATGATGCAAGAGGGGAAAAATTAAGGCCACAGTGTTGGAGGGAGAGCTGTAGGGAACCCTTAAGGCAAAAAGAGAGCCAGACACACATAGATGAAAAATGTGTGTGTAGTGCAGGAAATAAAGACACAATTTTATTTTAGTAAAATTAATATATTTCATGCGGAAAAAAATATTTTCTTTACTACACTATTTAGTTTTCCATTTCAAAAATATCCTCCTCTTACAGATGGTGCGAGGCATATTTTTTTTGCATGGATGATTTACGTTAGCACTTGAACCATCCGTGAATAGCACAATGAGACTGTTTACTATGACAAGCAACATAACTTGACACATTCTTTTATGAGTCGAACACAGCTTGTGAAGCTCACCTCAGGCACAGCAATTCACTGTAATTCACTTAAACGTAGAAGCAAAAGACCATTAGGGGTTTTCCTGTATGTGATATGATGGGAAAATATCAGCGAGATCCTTTCATGTGTGAGTAATCCATTAATTCAAATTAGGATAATTTCTCTCCGGCCTTAAATAAAATCTGACAATGAGAGCTATTGTCTGCCTTGAAAAATAATCTTGACATTCAAGAGAGATGGCAGCTCCTTGAGCTGCATTCATTGTTCCAGACAAAATCTGTCAGAAGCCATGACGTTAAAAACAAAGTCAAGTACTGGAGTGTGGGTTAGCTAATGTGTACCAGCTGGTATGCAATGTTTTGTTGAAGCCCTGGGCACAACAGAACCCACCACTTGAGAGGTTCAGCCCCAGTTCACAGTGCAGCTGAACGCTGACTACTTCAGACACTCTAGAAATAAAGCCTTATTAAGCTAAATGATGTTTGGGAGTTGCTTTTAACCTTGCGGCAGAACAGAAGCATCAAACAGTGTTTAAAATGCTGAAATACTTGAGGGCCGCTGTAACTGACTGAAAGCTGTGCTGAATTTATAGGTGGTCACCAGGAGCCATGTTGTCAACATCAACCGAAACAAGCAAAAGGTGAGAACTTCTACTTTAAACATCTTGAGGTCTGATCCAACATACAGTACGGTATGATGTGCACCTTGTTAAAATATGCCAGACAGGACGTCACCCAGATTAACAAGACCTGCATCAGATGTTGGGAGACCAGGATGAGAAGTGGGCAACTGATACAAGATGCACATGGACAAGGACTGAGAACTAAATTGATGCAATGCTACTATAACAGCAGGCCCAGGGAAAGAGGTTACTTGCAATGAATGTGGGAGCTATGGATGTGCACAAGACCGACATCCACAGTGACCAATAAGCCACTGGTGGCCCGGTGCTCTAACATCAACAGAAAGAAGCTATTATCAGAGCTGAAGGTTAAAAGGCTCTGATATAAGAACTATACTTGAGCAGCAGGGTGAGAATGAGCTGACCTTGATAGAGGAGAGCAGTGTTAAAGATGAATCCAACCACCGGCCATGACAGCTGCACCCACTGTGCTGGGAAAGACAATTGTGTCCAGAATAAACATAGTTAACTCTCGAAATGTAACTTCCTCGGTTCCAAGTCCCATTGGAAGAGATGGTTGCAGATTGAACTCAGCTCTGCTCACTGTCCCCACTACCAACATCATGGAAAGCAATGAACTCTTACTTGCCACGGCAACCGTAATCCTTGAAATATTTGGTATAAGATCAAGAAATCAACATGCACAGAATGCCTCCATGGAAAGGAGGGTTGGAAGGCATGATCAAGAAAGCTCACTTATAAATATGAATGAAAACGTATAATTGATAATATATGATTATATTATATATGGCGTAGAGAAGAGCCTGGAGTGACATCTGACGAATATTCTATACATGTTCTTATACTGTAGTAATGCCACAAAGGCAACCAGAGAATGCCAACTCCAATTAAAAACCGTGACAGCTGAAAAAGGAGAGGAACTGTGGTTAGAATTGTTGGGGGAACGTTTTGGCAAAACGACTGAGGAGCAATCTCATACATATGGAAAGCTGAGCTCGCTCAGTTTAAACTCAATAAAGTTATTTGCTGCTTTGATGAAGGTTCAGTGTTTGTTGTAGAGTGTTGTTAATTTAACTCGGTAATAGTGGAGGATGTAGTTTGCGGTTATGGTTAACATAACAGATGTTTCTATTAATTTGTCCATTGTTTTTATATAACATATAACATATGTCTCTTTGTAACCATCTATAACATTAACCTGCAGCACATCTGGTTATTCAGAGACTTTTTTTTAAAGGAGTGAATGAAACTTCTGCGAAACTACTAGTTAAGCTGTACTCGAATTACTCATTTAAATTATTGTTCACGATAATTATTGTAGCTGTTTACGTCTATTATAAGTTACAATAGCATTACTTCATAACAAGCACTATATGCACCTCAACACTGGTGTTTTATTTTGAGCCGGACTAAATTTAGGATGAGTCTGGCATCAAAAATAAAAAGAAGATTAAATGCTTAGCTTATAGACACAAACATCGACCTATAATAGTAATATAACAATTTGTATAATGATGACATTGTTCTTTGTTTACACTACAGTGTAGTAAATGCCCACCTTGCAGCTTACAGTTAGGTAATGCTCTAAATTTAACGTGTTCAACACAAGCGTCTACAGTATCACCATGTGGAAAAAAGAAGCACCCTTCCCCCAGCTATAAAGAAAAAATACATTCAATTGTTCACTCAGTCTATTTGCTCTTCACTGAATTATTCTTGGGATTCTATTGCACAAAAAGGTACATTTGATGCTTAAAGATGTGCAAGATTGACTCATCTTTATTAATATCATATTAAAAATGAATTGATGTCTCCAATGACATGCTTTAAGACATCCACATTCGCAAATGATTTCATCACAACTTAATGGCAACGGATTTTGAGGCCATTCCAGTTTCACTTTTAGTCAGGTCCATAGCAATAGCAACACGTCTTTCATTCAGACTGGGTGCCTTTCTCACAGGTTTGCTCTTTGGCCATACTTTGAAGAGACTGGATGGTGAAATGTTTTTGCTGTCAAACCTTCTATGTTCTTCCTGCATGTGGATCTCACAAAAAAGTAAGGAAGGAGTAATGAGGTCTATGATGAAAGACTCGTCCCTCTGAACCCAGCCTCGCACCAGTTGCTGTGGAAACCTCAGGCCACCTTATCAGCTCTGTTGAGATAAAATTGAACACCATCGTGCCAAGTCTCCTCAGCACCTCTTGAGACTGGTACTCACATCCAAATGGGTAATCCTGCTATCCTGGTTTAGAGCATTTTACCGTCAACAGGTGATTCTTCCTCAAAAAACACAGCCACTGATGAAACTAAAAGAAAAGTGAGTCTTGTTACTGCTCTGCAGTCCTTAGGGATAATCCAACACCTGAACAAATTGCTTCCGACCTTCCAGTTCAGTATTCAAGACCAGGTGGCCCTCCCAAGAAGACAGCACACGTGTCACATTAAAAACAAATTATAACTCCCATCTGCCATGGCGCTAATACTGCTACCATCTCTGCATGCAGTTAACTTCCCACAGGCTTCACTGCAGCCATGAGCGGAATAGCTAATGTCCATACGAGGAGACTCTCCAATGGCCACATTATCCTGCAATTAAAATGAGAGCAACCCTTAACACTGTGCAGTGTTTCTGTGTGTATATAAATGTACAAAAGGTAATTTTTAACAACTTTTTGCACAGCAAGTGTTATTTAAATGCAAATCCAATATGTAAAACAAAATCTTTGTCTTAGATGTAGGCCTGAACAAGCATTATGATATGAGAATGAAGCTTTATTTAAAAACCTAATACCGGATATGTGCTCCGATCCTGGGAAACATTTACTCAATTAGCCAAATCATTTACACATTTATTGTTCACAAAGATCGGTTTAAAAACAGTTTTCAAAAAATTCCTGTTTAAGTATCACAATTATTTGGCTATAATATCTGTATAATTGGTATCTCAAGTCAAAGTACGTGATGACTATTCACTTTCACACATTCGTTGTGATGACATCGCACTAGAGTGCCAGCATCTCAAACCTAAACAAATATGCATGTCGTTCACGCAATATAGTTGGGGGGAACAAATCTGCAGTCTTATTTTTCACGAACCTTGGCGTAAAACTAGACTTTGCTGATCAAATACTGTATGTATCAAGATTTTTAGCGATATAGCCTATTTCTCACTTCAGTTTTTTTTAGAACCCTAGCTGTATGTTGCCTTAGCTCTAAAAACGAGAACATTTATGATGAGCTTATCAGCTGCAAATTTCTGTTTTGCTTTGAAATGGCATATCACAATGTATAAGGAAGTTTGTCAAACATTGTTCAATCCTAATCAAATGTGAATCAAGATTCTCTTACTGCATAAGAGAAACAATTTTGTAGCCTATTGTTTAGCTATATGAGTTATGAGATGCCATGTTGAAAATGGATGTGGTGAGGACAGAGAGGGACTCACATATGAATGTGCAATGCTACCATGCAGTAACATGCAGGTTTGGGCAGAAAAGCTACCACAACAGACTCTCAGATTACATACATAGAGAGGCTATGATGTCATTCTCCATTCAGGATGCCATTACCCCAATATGTTAACATAGAAAATTATGTGTTTGCTAATATACTTATGTTCAGAAATATCAATACCTCTGTCCCTGTGACATGTTCCTTCTCTGCACTGCTTGTGCTGGACACATATTGTGAGCTATAATCTCTGCTTCTCGAAATCATCACCGAAATACAAGTGACGACACCCATTTCCAAAATATTCAACTTTCTAGTAATGAAAAATGTTTGCAAGGTTGCCACACAACATTTGATGGCCCAGATAAAATTGAATTAAATATTTTTGATATTGAAAACAAATCAACAAGTGTAACGTTATTAGCAAAGACTGCTTTAAACGAAGAACTGGTAATTTTTGACAAATCGCCACAGGACACTTCTGAAACAATTCTTCTTAGCAGAAAACAAATTACTTTTAATTCCTGCAGGGTGCCGTTGGAGAAGTACAGAACATAAACCAAAGCCTTCCACCTGCGGGGAATTTATGTTGTGGATCTTTAAAGATATTTAAAATTGAATTTTTACTGCACATTTGATGGATGTAATAAAACCAGATAATTAACAGAGAAGAAGCTAAATATCTCACCAAGAGTTATTTTGCTCATCTGTGACTACAGTCTATATACTGTATAAAGCAAAGCAGTGTAAGACACATGCTTGTTTATCTTTACAAAACAAAAACACAAATGTAACAATCTTTTATTTACATAAAACCACAAGTGCAAAATAATGTATGAAGAGTATTTTAACATAGTGTAAGTGAAAGGGACCATATTATATTCAATAATAATAACAATAATAATAGTACTGTTGTGACTGTCTTTTTTATATTATATTATATTGTATTATATTATATATTATTTTTTATTTTCATTTTGGAAATCTTTACTAACCTCTTTAGAGCATGAAACTTTGAGGCTCTTTGGTTTTAGACAAAATCAAAAGAGGCTATAAAATGAGACACATTCGGTCTAAAGGACAAACTCATGCAGATAACCTGTAAGCTGCAAGACTCAAAATGAAGCACAGTCACATAAAAATTAAAATCTGTAACTAACTGGACTGGATCCAAATAAAGACCAGAGATAAGCAACTGTTATGCAAATACAGCTGAATAATGCATGGTAACATTACCTAGCATGTGTCGAGTGATTTCAGGTGAGTGGAATTTGAAGGCCATTAGCTTCAAATAATGACTCACAGACGAACAAACGCATCTTAAGAGAGAGAGGTAAGTGATTTTTATTTGAAAAGCATCTGAATAATTAAGCTGTCCTTTTAGTTGGTGGTGTATTCAGGACAGGAAAGGTAGCAAATCTCTCGAGTCTTTTGCTTGAGTAAATAGTGACACTTCAATCTTTGTTGTTCTTCATAAAAGCTGATATTGCGTGAAGCTGATTGTTCCATTTTGTACAGCAATGAATAAACTGCTTTTACATGCTTCAGTAGTTTCACAAGAGTCCTAGTTTCCAAGTTTTCTAAGTGAGAGTTAAATGCTGGTGTGTTTCTATGTACAATGATGGGGCGGAGATGGATGAAAATCCTCAGGCTGGTTGTGGAAAAAAAAAGGAGTTTTATCCAAATATTGTATTTATAGTTCATTCCTGGATTCCTCTCACAAAAGGCCACTATAATCACTGCAATTCCATGTCCTTACATGGCACCCGTGCCTCCCAAGGCCTCTGACTCTCTGCTGTGGACTTAACTCCCACGTTGCACATAATGAGGTGTTGCCCACCAAGAACAACCACACACATTCACAGAGGCCACACAGTGCGGTGACCTCTGCTCGAAGCAATACGATCAAACTCTCTGCCGAAGCTGCCTCAAAGTCACTGCTCAAAGGAGGATGTCAAGGAAGGAGAGTGGGAACAAAGGTGAGGTAAGGACCTGGGGAAAAGAAAGGTGGTTTTAAATATGACAGCTCAGTCAGGTGTGGTGTGTGGTAGGCAGGATTCTGCAATACATCATCCCCACCGTTATTTGATCTTTCACTTTTATTCCTAACATTTTTGTCTCCTTTGGAATAGGATATACTGTTTTTTGTTTTTGTTTTTTTTAATCGTTCGAGATGGGTTCTCTAATCCATGGATATGTCTGAGACAAATTAAAGGCGCCTCAAAATCAAAACTACGCATTTCCCTCATACCTGAAGCGCTATTTATCTGTCCAGATTGTTTGGATGTGAGCTGCTGAGCTTTGGAGATATCGGCTGTACAGACATCTGCCTCTCAAAT
This sequence comes from Chaunax sp. Z400, assembly GCA_037577475.1. Lineage (NCBI taxonomy): Eukaryota > Metazoa > Chordata > Actinopteri > Lophiiformes > Chaunacidae > Chaunax > Chaunax sp. Z400. The sequence goes on from CM075193.1 coordinate 16,678,142, forward strand.
CTAATGGAACAAGATTGCACTTTGCACTTAGTGCTAAAAATACAAAAAATACAGGGAAAATAATTCAACCACAGTGGCTCTTTCCTGGAACCATAACCCAGTTACTCCAGCTCATCCATAGACTCATGTAGGGATGATTCTCTTTCCATATCAACGTGCTGATGGAAGTGTGCATTTACTCATGCATGGCAGGCTAATTAACCAAACTACAAACTAAACTATAGCAAACTTTACAGCTCAGCCAAGGGTGACGCCATTTATTTTTACAAGCTCTCGTCCAGAAGTATGTACGCTTCCTTCAGTGCACTCATATGTTGCAGTTCAGTTGAAAGAAAATATAGTCCAAAAATGAAACTGCAAAGTGGATTATCTTGAGTGACGGGGTCATAATTTCTGTTTTTTATGTATTAAAGTATTATAAACCAAGCACCATCTCTAAAGCAGATATTTCCAAAACTCAAACAATTTAGATGGAGAAACAGCACTTCAGGTATGTAAAGAACACATACTTTTGATTTTTGAGGTGAAGTATCGCTTTAAGGTATATTTATGAACAGTATTGATATTTCTTTTTTCCCCCACTGCAAAAAGCACCTATGACAGACACAGTCTTTGATTAACTCTGAAAATATCAAGGGTTTCAACTCTTGCTTGTAGATGGTAGTCTGCAGCTTATCCAATGATAGACAGATTGTGCATACATAAAGACATACGAATTTATTATGTCTGTAACAATAACCAATATTGGAGATTATTTTTGTTGGAGTAGAAGTATTGTAGTGATTTTGTTTGCCCTGTCTGCTTCAACCCTGTAGCGGAGGGGGAAGTCTGCACAGAGAGAAATCAACTGCTATCACAACACAATGGTGCATCATCTGAAACCTGCTGTATATTAAAAGAACCAAACAGCATGTCAGAGGAATGATGATGGCATCAATAGGAGGAAGACATTACCTCCAATATTAGAATATGTTCAAAATGTCCCCCCCATTATATCGACGTCAAATATCAATAAAATTTACAGGCAACCACTACAGTCCGAGACAATTATTTGCAAATGTAATCATAACTAAAGACAACAAATTGCCATTATTAAAAGGCTACAGCCAGTTGTGATATACTGCAGTTCTGCAAGCAGTTGGTCGAAGTAATGTTCCCGGTACAATCAATGTCAAACACTGTACTGTCTCTGTATTTCTTTACATGCACATGCATTAAAGGGTGGAAAACTAGAAAGTAATGGGTGTTACAGTGGCCTTATCATTATCAATGTCGACAGTGATTGTGTATGTGGTTATCATCTCCTTTCAGGATGTTAGCTACTTACATTCTATTACATGCATTAGTTTGTAAATAAATAAAAGTTCATTCTATGTATGTATTTTTTTACTATCATTATTATTTGCTACAGCCTTGCAGCATATTAAACCTGACACTGAATAAGCTGAATATGTGTTTGACTCCCACAGTATCATCTGCATGTTACTTCAAAGGATTCATCACCCATACAGCCAGTTTAGATCTGTTTTCACGAAGCACACGTGTATCACTCTTCCTTAACAACGAGTCTATCATTCTATTTCTAACAATGAGTCTTTCCTTGTCCACAGTGACAGACAGGACCGCAGAGGAAGACTTGTTATCGCCCTTCAAGAAAAGATAAGGCGGGGATGTACCAGCTGAGGGAGAGAGAGTTGTAAAAAAAAAAAAAAAATGCAGCTTTTCTTAAACATAAACACTTGAAAATAAGACAGATGCCGTCCATCTCTGCAGATACATGTCTACTGCTGCTGCTGTGAGGTAAATAAAAGGTGTGCCTTCTATAAAGAAATGTGCTAATGTGTCCACCCTCGGCCCTTTGATAACCACTCTTGAGGAGCCATTAAGTACAGCACATAAACAGTGCTCCATGGCTGGTGGTGTGAGACCGTGTGAGTACAGGTCAGCTCCCTGTTGTATACTAGATGTGTGTGAGTAAGAGGCATGGAGCACCAGAAAAAGACCATTCATGCTCAAACTTACTCTCAGGGGCCGATCACACACAGACTGAACTCTACAGATGCAGCCACTGGAAAAATGCCTTAGAAAAGCAGGACGGCAGCAAGCATGGTGTGCCTTGATAGGTTGCATGCGTAAAACGGGATATTAAGAGTAATAAATGGAAACAATGATGTGACTTCTGTGCCAATTGAAAAGTTGAAAATAATCAACTTAAGTCCACTTATAATAATCTCCAGGAAAAGAAAAAAAAAGACGGTGAAAGGGAACGAGAGCACAGCAAGTATGCCGTATCGTAGGAAACGCATCAGTCCCTAATTAAAAAAAGACAGCCAGATGTCCATTATGTAAAAAGCATTAACACTTGTCACAGTTATTCTTCCAATATTAGAGTGTGAGTTCTCGCTGTCTCTAAACTTCAGGGGAGTTAACAGGTATCTTCTGAAGTGACAAGCCTGAGAACAACAGGAGCAGTGGTCTGAGCTAATGACAAAAGGGTACATCAGGTCCATGGTGCAATGCTTTGTTCTTCCATAGAAACATCGTGACAGGTTGAGGTAAGTAGGCAGGCTCTACGCACTGAACCCTTTCTGATTAAGCACAAGTAAGCAAGATAAGTGGGCAGACAAACAAGAAAGGCACAAGCAAAGAGGGAGAGAGACAGGGTGAGACGTGTCTTCTCAGAACACCATGGAAAAAAAACAACAACAAAAAAAAACGTGTTAAGGATTGTGGGAGTGTAAAAGTTAAAGATTGGAGATTGATCGATTAGATAGAATGCTAATCCCAAACAGCCCTTACAGCCGCAGAGGCTGCAGAGAGGAGGAGTGGAGGAGGTTGTGGCAATGGCACCAATATGTTTACAGATATGTTATTTGCTTTCTGAAATGTTGTTAGTAGCCTACTGTTTACTTGTGTGTAACATGCATACAAGCTTGCAAGATAATTGTTTAGGGCCATGACTACTTTTATAGAGGCTTTACAAGCAATAATTCCCAGTAAACAAACCTCTGGGGTAATTAGAGCAACAGGCTTCAGTTGTATAGACAATACATTTGTTAAATACGCTGTAAATAATGCATGCGTGTATGTTTTTTTTTTGTATGCCCTCAAGACCACTGTGGTTGCATCAAAGGTACAGTATAAAGGGTTTTTGTCTAAGCAGTGGTTAACGCCTTGCTTGGAAGGAATCTAATTTGTTAGCGTTCTCTGGTACTGGCCTCAGTCATGCTTTGCTGCTTTATGGCTGGGAAGCTACTGTATTCAGTACACCTGAGGAGCGCTTTAATTTAATCTGTCTCAGCGAGATCAATATATGCGTCTGAACTATGACTCATTGGGAGAAGAAAAACAAAGTCTGTTTACAGGCCACAATGATTTCAGAGAGATTTTTCTACTACCTCATGTAAACAGTTTGTTGCTCAGGCATACTGGAAATCAAGTCTGTATCAAACTGGAGAGCCAAAGCACTGCTAGAATGTGCGAAAGCAAAGCTCCTATGTGCACTAACAGAAGTCTAAAAGGACACTTAAAAATACATCTTTCATTCACACAGCAATGTCTGCACGCTATGTTGTGATGTACACCAGGAGAGCTGTGAGAAAAGAACGATGTGGGAGGAGGAGTGGGGTTCCCGCAGCGGAGGAGAAGGCGGAGTAGAGGAAGAGGCTAAAAAGTGCATGATCAAAGCCTATATTTTGAAATCACTTACTTCTCCATTAGTTTGATTAATGGGGCCAGTCTCTCAGTCAGACAGAGGCAAGGGGCTTGAAAAATGATACAATTACTGCCTTTTGAATAGAGGGCTGAAAAGGCCTGCGTGAAAGGAGGATCTGGAGGAGATTCTACAGGGTATCTTAGACTGACTGCCTCCTCTTCATCCATCCATCCATCCATTCCACGTGCCACACACCCTGGGATCTCACAGCACTGCTCTAACCCCTCCCCTCTGAGGCGTCTCCCATCAGGCTTAGTGGAATGCTTCACTGGTCCTCTCTCAGCTGGAGAGCATACCATAAATTGTAATTATGATGTATCCGTAGCACCTTTCAGTGTTTGCATCACATACTGTTTAACAATCAGATGATACTCCATTCTTCTTTTTTGCCAATATGCATTTCAGTGTTTTTATACTGTCTGTATTACAAACGCTTATAAAGTAATAGAAAAATAATATGAGGTAAACCTCCTGAGAGATCTGCTGTAATATTATGATATTATAATAAAACTTTATGACAGTTATCTCCACAGGCTTTCAAATCAGGGCCCATTTAATTGGATGGAAATAATTAGACAAAGGAAAATCACTGTATCCTCTTTTCATAGCCTATCTAAAGTATTTGGATGTACCTGGTATGAGAACTACTGAGGACTTCAGGCTGCTAATATTAGGTGGGTGTTTCAGCGAGTGTAGGTTGTAAATTAAATAAAAAGGAACAAACCTGATGTGTGAAATAGACTGTTAAGTGAATATGGTAATTACTCGAAGAAACCAATCACCCTTGAAGGCTTTATATCTGGACAAGAACCTAGATGGACTTCATAACGGACATGACTGTGATAATAATACCCACATTGTCCAATTATAGCTGCTTTTATGAGCAACTGTGTGTGTCGGGTAGTCTACAGAAGACTAGGTAACAAATTGGTCAGTCAGATTCGAGTCAGCCAATTAGCTCAGTCATCGCACCACCAAGACAATGAGTGGATATGATTAAAAGATAAAACAAGGAAACGAAAAAAAAGAGAAAATACTTTTGCATTTTGTGCTCTGTGAGGGAATCATGATTATTACTAAAATTGCAGCGAAAGTCTGTTTTCCAGCAATGCTGGGAGACCTCTGAACTCTTAAGTGTCTGCTCGGGTCAAAATCATGAACACAGTTACAATACCCAAGTACAATTACACTGACCTACAAGCGTGTGTGGCGGCATCCAAGTTGTGAAACATGAAGATAGGGAAAAGTAAGTGCTTATGACAAATCTGCAGGGATCCTCCACTGGAGGAAAGAGAAGGGGAGTTTAAAAGGGTAGATGGAAAAAATGGATTCACAGACTCATGTACCGCATTTCTAAAATTTAATTATAATATAATTTGACGGAAGGATTGCTGAAGCGATAATGTTGTAAATATTCAGATGCACAGTTTAAATGAAACACGAGATCACGAAGTATTGGCACAATGAATCAAGCAAGATTAAATGTGGAGTGGGAAACTCTGAGTCTATGTGTTTCATATGCACATTTATACTTTAACTTTAACATTGATTCCCTCCAGAGCGCTCTCAGGGTTTTTATATCAAAATCAGTTAAGGATTTCATTCAACACTCCCAATGCGAGACTAAATCCGCTAATGTAATTATAGATCCACTCACAGCCACATGAGAACTCCCACAGGCATGTGGGAATTACTCAGAACAGCAGGTTTCTGCGCTGATGTGTTGATGACCTATACTGCACAAATATCATTATTGACTGATTGTGACAGAATCCATAACACCCATGATTATTGATAAATGGGAATCTATAATCCTTTGTATAAGCAAGGTGGGGGATAATGCACAAGGAGGTGTCTGGTATCTCTGCTCATGTCAGTTTGGGCTGCTGATGGTAAAGACAAGAACAAATGTTCACATCGACTCAAGGGTCAACTGATGAGATTTTCGTGGTCAAAGGTCAAAGTCACTGTGACCTCATGAAATCGGTTTTTAGCCCACGACTGAATAATTCATATACTAATAAGGACAAAAGTTCACATTTATATCTAATAAGATATAATGATGAAGTGATGACCTGATGAGTTTATATTCACAGGGCCAAAGGTTAACTTCGTTGTCATCCTTATAGATCTTCTGTGCTGCCATGTTAAAGATATGTGTGAATTATCCACATTTAACAATTTGTGACTTCTTTGCAGCCACATTCATATTTGAACCCTTGTAATCCACCACAAGCTCATTGGCTTTGCTGATATCGACCTTCGGGCGATTGTCATCGCCACCTGTGACGAAACACTCTCTTCGTCACTACATATATGAGTGTGGATAGACAAGGATGTCAACTGCTAATTGACTGGTGTTTGGAGGCGTGCAACCACCAGGCAAGAACTCGAGTGTTTCATTGAATTTATTTCTAATGTTGAGGTGTCAACAGCCAGTGCATTCATTTACGCCTGTGAACTGTTTCACTGGGGCTACTTATTGGTGTCCTTCATCATGAATTAATAGACACCCTGCCAGTAATCAGAATTGATTTTACCTTTTTACCAACACTTTGTTATAATGAAGGGCGCACAGTGGCGTAGTCAATAGCAAAGAAGTAGCAAGAAGGTCCTTGGTTCGAATCCACAGATTCGTTTGTGGAGTCTGACCTGGGACTTTTTCTGTGTGGAGTTTGTATGTTTGGTTCCCTCTGGGTTCTCTGGTTTCCTCCCACCACCAAAAACATGCAGTAGAGGTGAATTGGTGACTCTAAGCTTTCAACACGATACAGCCTGTGCTTCTGAAGGACAAGCTGGAGCACACCGGTGTGGACCACCACCTCACATGCTGGATACTGGACTACCTCACCAACCGTCCACAGTATGTGAGGTCACGGGACTGTGGTCACGGGACTGTGGACTGTGTGTCCGACATGGTTGTCTGCAGTACGGGGGCACCACAGGGAATGGTCCTGGGTCCGTTCCTCTTCACCCTCTACACTGCAGACTTCCTCTACAACTCACCCACCTGTCACCTGCAGAAGTTCTCTGATGACTCTGCCATCGTCGGTCTCATCACAGATGGGGACGACAGGGAATACAGAGAACTGACGCAGGACTTTGTGGACTGGTGCCAGCGGAACCAACTCCAGATCAACGCAGGGAAAACCAAGGAACTGGTGGTTGATTTCCACAGGCACACACACTCCCCCCCGGACCCGGTGAACATTCAGGAAACAGACATTGAGATGGTGACATCTTATAAGTACCTGGGTTTTCACCTGAACAATAAACTGGACTGGACAGACAATATCACTGCACTTTACAGGAAAGGCCAGAGCAGACTCTATCTGCTCAGGAGACTGAGGTCCTTTGGAGTGCGCGGAGCACTCCTCAAGACATTTTACGACACCGTGGTGGCATCAGCCATTTTTTATGGTGTGGTCTGCTGGGGCAGCGGCATCTCAGTGTCGGACAGGAAAAGACTCGACAAACTGATAAGGAAGGCCAGCTCTGTCCTGGGATGCCCCCTGGACCCAGTGGAGGTGGTGGGAGGAAGGAGGATGACAACTAAACTGTCATCCATAATGGACAATCACTCCCACCCGATGCGGGACCAAGTAACAGCACTGGAGAGCTCCTTCAGCGACAGGTTGCTTCACCCAAAGTGTGTGAAGGAGCGCTTTCGCAAGTCTTTCCTTCCTGCAGCTGTTAGACTGTACAATCAGCACTGCTCCCAGTAGACCTAACTAATTGTAGTACTTTTTGTTGCAATACTGAGACACTTTTGTAATAGTATTTGTGAATTATTTTTGAGACACTTTACCTCCTTTATTGTATTGTATTTTTTTAAAATATTATTTCCCCTTCCTCCTGCTGTGTTTTTTTTACACTGTGCTGCTGCAATGCTGTAAATTTCCCCACTGTGGGACTAATAAAGGGATATTTTATCTTATCTTATCTTATCTAAATTGTCCATAGGTGTGATTGCGAGTGTGAATGGTTGTTTGTCTTTCTATGTGGGCCTGTGATGAACTGGCTACTTGTCCATGGTGTACCCTGCCTCCCGCCCAAAGTCAACTGGGATAGGCTCCAGCCCCTCCGTAACCCTGCACAGGATAAGCGGTTACAGACAATGGTTGGATGGATGTTGTAATGAAATGTACTAATTATCAATCAAATGACTAAAAGTCTAAGTAGGAACAGTTTCTTGCTTACATGTGAATTTCTTCAGAACCAACAAACCTGTGGCAAACAAACAAATCAGAGACAGCCGCAATAACAAGCTGTTCTGGTAACTTCCTTCAGACATAACCAGACTGATAGATGAGAAACATACTGACGGATAATTTATGATGCTCATCTTTAGAAAAGCTGACTTTTACAAACTTCTCATTTGTGTGGATATTGAGACGCAGTGTTCACTGAATAATACCACCTGTATATCTTCACACACACACTACTAATGCATGTGGGAAATTAGAGTATTTAGCTGTATCTTTAAAATGTGGGTGTTAACGCAGACCTAGGAATGAGACATCAAAGGAATATATAAATATGTATGTACACATGTTGAACGCTGACTGATACGTATTTTTGTAACAGAAAAATAAGGGAAGTGTAAAAAGTAAGCGAGCAAAGCAGATAGGGGAAGGATAATAGGATGGCTGCACTGGAGAGTACATTTATATTCCTTTCACATCGGCTGCACTTTAATTGAACACTTTCTACAAAGCCTTATGCGATAGGTTGTGTCTTAGGTACCTATACGGTACTTGTTTTCAAAGTGATTGGCTTTGCAATTACCCTTATAACTCTCACTGTATTTTGAGGCTGCCACTAGGGAATTGGGCAATAATCTTGAGCGCGCAGCAACAATTTCACAGAGACAGAACTTTCCAACAATATTGTGGAGTTTTGGTATAATTGCATCTCATATTACGCTTTAGGGAGACAAATATACAGTGAGTGATAAAGCTATTAATAATGTACCAAGACAAAGACTTATTAACTACATAAGTAGAGGCTGGCTTTAGAATGCCTAAACAACTCAAATTAAAATAGATAACAATATAATATACAATATAATAACAAACCACTTGACACATTCTAATGAGCTGGACTGTGCTCTAATCCTGCTGTTTGGCTGACTTACTTAAACGGAAAATGAACAAGTTCTGAGGGAACAACTACTATTTAACGCTTCTGTTGTGAATTTGTTCATTTCATCTGTTTGTCATAAGGTTCCATTTGTTCACACAGGGCAGCTGAACACACACAATCATTTTTTTTTGAATTTTTATTAAATTAAATTTTGGGCGTTCTATTGAATTTGTGTACACGCTTGGTGTTTCCGGTCAAAAATGGCCGGTCATTTGAAATGCCCCTTTTTGGCTTTCATGGCAACCCCCACGGGAACCTATCCCCAATGGAATGTTTATCCCATGGGAACCACACCGCAACAACATTGTTTCAATGATATATACAGCTTTCTTGCAGCTCTGTCACATAAAGGCTTTGCTCACAGTTTATTTTGTGGCAGCAGGATGGCAAAGCAATATGAGCTCAGGTCAATGAGGCCTACAGGCCATAAACAGCAAATGGAAGTTCAAAACTTATAATGCTCACAAGAAAATGAGTTGATAGAAAGAGGAAACACAACATTAGGTGATGTATTATTATGGGTTTATAATCAGCTAGAATGGAGTGGTCATTTTTGAGCAGGAGCACCAAACTATTTAATAACAAGAAACAAACACAACAGGAGGGTTAAAAGATGTCTGACACTCATGCACAACCCTAAAGGTCACTAGATAAATGAGATTTAGAGGTGAACCGTTATCCCTCCTGAAGAAATAAAATTTGTCTAAGAGGTTTCCATAATGTGATAATCACAAACATCCATCAAAGTTTATCACCCTCTGTCAAGACAAGAACGTATTTGGGTCCTGCCCCTGTAATACATTACCTGGGAGGGATTTTGTTCTGTATATCTTACTGTATTCAGGAATTCTTTTTCTAACTCAGCTGAAGCATAAAGGCCAAGGTTGGAGTGATCATTGAGGACAGGAGTCGATCAATTCTGGGAAAGTGGTGCCAACAGTGTTGTATCGCTTTTCTTCTCATCGTCACACTTTTGCTACTGCCAGTCATCATCAGCAACACATGTTCAAGTTACTTAACTCTGAAGACGCCCTTCCACAGATAAGTCCCTGTCGTTGATTAATATAATGGAATAAGGGTTCACCTCAAATACATCATATTTTTAATTCTCCGACATCACTTGTGAAAGGGCACATTATTTATGAAAAGCTGTTTAACACCAGCACATCTGAAAGTAATAATAATCCATCAAGTAAAGAGCTTGCCAACTAATTTCAATTTTAATACCAGAGTCTGGATAATGCAACAATTTCTCTTGATTGTTCCTCCCTCCCATGAAATATGTACCTGAAAAGGTTTTTTTTTTTTTTTATTTCTTTTTAAAGATTTTGCTGGACTATCCAACTTTGTTACAAAGTGTCATGCTGTTGGAGGTTGCATATTGTATGCAAAGGCAAACAAGTTCAGAATATTTCAAACTCACAACTAAAGAAAGTAGCTGAGTTTCTCACCAGCTCCCAGGAGGTATACCATTAATTGATCACTGTCGGAGAGGAGCCATCTATCACTTACCTGTCAAACTGTTATTCATTATGCCAAGTAATTACTGTTTTCTCTGTGTGCACTACAGTTCCTCCATGCTCTACGGTACTAACACACTGCAAATTATGGAGAAAAGTCACATGGGCAATTTAGTAACTTTTAGTAATTTAGTAACTTTTGCTTCAAGTCAGGCATAGCATCATAAAATTGGAAAATTTGCTGGAGTATGAACTACAAAGGCTTCAAAAATGGGACACATCAGGGTGCCTGCAATTTGGGTCTATTATTGCATGTACTTTATACATTATATCCAAAATCACTGTCTGTAATGCAACTAGAAAGATGAAACAGGAAAATAATACAGATATTACAGGAGAAAACAAGTTTGCAGAGAGGGTGAGGAGGAATGAACAGAGGAAGCGAAAAGAGAGTATACGGTGCAATACAAGCAGAGACAAACTGAGATGAGGCTATGAGGGAAAAAGAACAGGAAAGACAGATTAAGTGCCCATGTGGAGAGAAACATGAAACCATTAAAATGGGAAAAATAGTACGAGGAAAAGAGGGAATGTCCTGTAACAGGGACAAAAGAGGAAGGAGACAAAAAGAGAGAGAGGAGCAGGGAGGAGAGGGCAGAGGATGATGAGATGTAGGACAATGATAGATCGTTTTCTGGCAGGCTCAATTTGTCATGCTGTTATTGGGAGGAAAATGGAATAGAGGAGCAGCAGTGAGGGTCAGAGGAAGAGGTTGGGGGTCCAGAGGTGGCGATGTTAAGCCAGGAGGGAGCAACGCCAGCAGACTACAAGCAAGATAAACTCCACACACCTCTTCATCTCTGGCCTTCAGCAGCTGCTCACTGGAGGTAATAGTGCTCTGATGGCTCCATCCCAGTGACCACTGCCCCACTATAGACTTACTTTTCAAACATGATTCCAGTAGCCCTGAGAGAGAGATTGTGCAATAGCGTGGCAACAAATAGTTTATCTACACTGATGCAACCAATGGCAGCATAATGCCACTCTAGAGTATGCATTTAGATAAGCACGCCAACACTGGGCCATCAAAAGAGATGTATAACACAGCAGTTAGCCATCTAGGGTGATGTTTTACACTGAACAACAAAATAACATGGTTAAAAATATCATTACCTTCCCTGTTAGATGAAGCTTTAAAGACCTCTGCAACCACTACAAAGGAAGATGTAAGACAAGATTCCATTGAATTGAATTATGGTAAGTGTGGATCTGGTTCAAAGCTTCAGCCATACAAGAGGCTTGAAGGGCTTCGGCCTTTGCCGCACAGATTCTGATCATTCTTTCACTAATTTGTCTCTTACAAATTCCTCAATGATATGGAATTGCAATACTTAACCACTGAAGGACACCCTTTGAAGAAAAGTGTTTCTATGTTTCAGCATCAAAAGCACCCTTAAAATTCTCTTGACTCTCAAAATGTGAACACAGCTTGGAGATCATTTTTTAAATATTCTATTTACAGCAAAGCTGTTTTCTTAGTGTACTAATAATGCCTGGCCCATTATAGACAAAAATCTAAGGCAAGAAAAATCTAGAAATTTATCTTTTAACTGACATTTTTTGTGTACTGTGACAAAGGCAGGAAGTGTAGCTTTAACATGGGTAGGGAACACTTTTTTACATACATACATTTCACTTAAATCTTCTGGCAAAAGCTAATCTGTTGTTAACCACTGTTGTTAGCCTTTGACAAATAACACATTATGGCTTTACTAAACATAGGAATGCATGCAAATCTAATTATGTTAACTTTATACTGCACTAATGTTTATGTTTTACAAATAAGAAACCAGTGGAACCATAGTTTAAAACCATAATCTAAACATTTTTTAGATTTTGTTCAAGCTGTTGCTGAAAATAATCAGTATATGTTAATACTTATAGGCCTATGTGAATAAGAAGTGGAGGCATCTCCCAGCAATAGAATATTTCTGAAAAGAATGATAGAATCAGTAAATATCATTACATTTCAATTCTCTTCCATTATCTGTTTATACAGTACAGGTAATATTGATCTTGCTTCCTCTATTTAAATCTTTATTTGTACTTTCCTCCTTCGTACTGGCCATCTTTAACATGTTGTCACCTCTGTAAACTCTCCCAGCCTCTGATTTTGAACAGTGGCCTTCATTTGTATTCTGGGCCAGTCCAATTGAATCTTCTCAGTGACTGCAAGTGTATTTTTTCTATGCCAATAAGAAAACACAACAATCAGGTAGAAAAGTACTATTGGACCTTTATAATTGTACCTGACCTCACTCATTAGCACTCAGGGAGTGGGTGTAGACAGAACTGGCACTTATGGATTGAGAGGAGGAATGAGGAGTGATGCAGGGGTTGGTCACAGCTACAGAATTGTGATCGGCTTTGTTTCTTCTGCAAAACAAATACCGTCACAAACTGGGGCCTGGACCTATAGGACATACAGAAGTATGTAAGCATTGACTGATAGACGGTTTATGGACGGATAAATCACCTCTGTGTTGTACTCCCTGCCTTCAAACTGTCCTCCATTGGTCTCCCATGTCCAGCTGTGTTCACAGGGAGGCTGCTGAGCTAGTCCAGCTATGGCTCCCAGCCAAAATTCCCCATACCAAGCCCCCAGTTCAAGCAGACTCAGCTAAAAGGACTGCTACGGTAGCTGCATGGCTAACTGAGTTGCCTAACAAGCAGCTGCTACATTTCACAACAGTTAGCGGGGGGGTAGATACACCCTGTCACCTTCACGTTGTAGTGGACACCATCTTCGAATGCATGGCTTTAGTGACTTCAACCTGTGACACTTTGACAACACAATTGTGAAGTACAAAAAAAAAAAAAAAGTTACAAACTGAGAGCTTACTGTCAAGATGCATCCATGGCTTTCAAGTCAGAGAGATGAGGGTGAAGAGTGTATGAGACTTGCATTCTAATGTGCATGTCTCTGTTTGTGTGTCTCTGTTGAGCTTCACAAACTGTCATGTCAAAGACACTGAATTCCCTAAGCAAGAAAAGCCATCATCACCGTCTTTTTCCAAAGCATACCATAATAGCATATCAAGTCGGGCTGGATTTAAACCACCATCCACTAGTGTTTGTGACAATACGATGGAAGAGTCCTTGGCATCAAAACGCAATTTCTAGAAAGGACAAATTCATTTATTATTACTCACACTCAAGTGTCACACGGGCCTTTTTTTAATCAGCTATTCACAGCTTTTGACAAGTGAATCTGTTTCTGACACCATAACCTCCTTTGTCTTGTCTTGCATTCCAGGGGATACAAAGACATGTTCTTACAGGCCTTCAATGCTTTTCTGTCATTCAGGAAATAAATAAAGTGAAGTCACAGTTTTATCACAATGGAGGACGTTTAAAAAGCAAGTGGAAATAAACAGAAATATCTAAGGAATTATTGACTGAAATAAATCACTTTGTCAAGCAAGATTTGTTGAACTCTTGCTGAAGTTACATCGGAACAGAGTAGAGGACAAAAACAGCTCCTGTATATCTGCTTAGCAATGCTAATATATGCTTAGATATATCAGGTGGAAGAGGAAAAAAATGGTAAAATAAAAATGGTAAATCAAATGGTAGATTGAGGAAAAAGGGAGACATTCAAGGGCACTCGCCACAACATGAAGACATGAGTAAAGATCTGTAATTCACTACCATCAGTCTAGCAGGTTAGTTTATAGCGTATGGCTTTTATTGAAGATGGAAAAGCCAACATGAATAAGTATTTTTATAATGTAGTGAAAGAGTCCGAATATCTATAGTTCAATCTGAAGGTTGGTTTTTTTTTTTGGTGACAAATTTGTACAATTTATTCTCAACGACACGTAATATAATACAGTATATGCCTTATGTGCCACAACTGATTCACAAGATCTGATATTTATTTATTCCTGGACAGACATAGCTAAAAACTAAGTAGACGTTATCCAGTGAGAGAGGCTGGTGATTGTTACAGCCTACTATTTAAAAGAATTTGTCAATTAGAATAACTTCATAAAAGCTTAAATTGTGTTTTTCTGTGCATAGGTCAGTATTTTGAAGTACCATCAGATGACTTTTATGGGAGCAATGGTAACAAAGTATAATTTAGTTGAAACAGTCTGTTTTCCTAAAACCGGCAACATAGTTATTTTTAGCTGTCACATGGGAGAGACGTATGATAAACTTATTCCATCTTTCCCACATTACATGTCTGATGAAGAGTTGAATTTACCCTGTCATAAGGTATTTACACATCTTGCAGATGTTAAAATGCATCCCGTAATTATCTCTGAAAACAAAAGCCATATTTTCCCACTGATTTTAAAAGCCATCCCTTCTTAAATAGATTCATTCTGTCAGATACTCCAGTCTCTCAGCACTCAGCCCTTTTGTCTTCCTTCACTGCCATCTCTTCCATTAGATCTCACCCATTACTGTTTCACACAGATGTGCTTTTTATGTTGTAGAAGCCCCTTATAGCTCCCCAACGCTTTCTGATCATTGACCTTTCCTCCCTATACATCCATCTCCCCGTCTCTATTTCTCCTTTTTTATCCCTCTCATTTGTGCTCTCTCTCTCTCTGTTCCTGTCGGCATCGCTTAACCCTCCTGCATCTCTTTCTCCCTCTCACGTTCCCTGGCAGCAGGCAGCAGTGCTTGTCACTCTTGTAGCTCGGTGTAGCCACCGCACAGGAGGCAGACCTCACCCAGCCTCTCTGTTCCATCCATCAACTAGACTGCAGAGCTGGCGAGCCAGTTGTCACCACCCATCCTGCCTCCCTTCACATTAACACCTTCAGGAGGCCACTGTCTCGCAAGCAAAGGGAGAACGAATGCAATATATAGCAAGAATAAGGAAACATTTCATTTAATACATTACATTATAAAAGCTTATACTGACAAAAACACTAATCAGCTTGTGAGACATAACAACAACAACAACAATAATAATGATATACTCTAAATATATATTTGATTATCATTATCAGTTTTACTCTTAAAGGGTGGTATTCATTTTAATAACTAACATTCAGTACAGGTGTTTCAATCGCTTAAAGCATTTTAATCAATGCTGGTGAAAATGAATGTCTCAATGTCAGATCCCAGAATCCCAAAAATCACATTTAGGTGACTTCAAGATGTAAAGCTCAAAGCTTCACCCCCTGGCAAGTAATGTGGAGTTTAGTAACTCAGAAAATATATGAAAAAAGGAAAAAAAGTGCCTAAATGTAAATGTAAATACATTTTATGTAAGTGATTTAGCAAATGCTCTCTAATACTAGCCTTGCACCTAAAAATGGGACACCTGAAAGCTTAAAGTCCAACTTTATGGCCCGCTGAAAGCTGCATGCCTCATGTGAAGTTGCCCCATCATGAAGGGAGCAGAGAGTAGTTGGGTGTCAGGAACAAGGCAGCACTGGAGCTGACAGGAGACGCTACATCCTCTACCAGACAGTTGCCACCTCTAAAATGAGGTGGCAACTGTCTGGTCGGGGAAAAAATAAGAGCCCAGAATTTTGGCATGAGCCGTAGACACTGTCAATTACATATGTATCTATGTTCAATGCTTGAGAAATGACTGTGGCCTGAGAGCAGACTGTAGAAGTGACAACTGACTTGTGACAGAATGTCACCGAGGGAAGCGCAGCATCACCGGAATAGAATGAGACATAGGATAACTTCTGCTAATGTATTAGCAACTTTATGTTAGTAATGTGGATTAATAACTTCAAATTAAAGTTATCAATATGGTCTGGCTAAATTAGCCCTTTGATGAATTGTTGCCCTGACAAGGTGCCTCTCATAAATCCACCCAGTGCATACTGAGACGTTTTTCCCTCAACACCCACTGACCTTGCAGAGGAGTAAGTTGGCACGGACACATGTGAGAAATGTACTGCATACTGCAGACAGTGTAGAGTCATTTGTAGTCATTTTGTGTCTCCTGTCTTTGACAATATAAGTGAGTCATGTAGAAAAAAACGTGAGAATCCACAGATCAAATCAAATCAAAGCAAACCAAAGCCAATACTGGACGAATAAATGTTGTAAGCAAATAATAAACTCCAGTCTAATCGACTTAACCTCCTTAGCTAAAAAGCTAGTAGCAAGGTAACATTAGACAGCTGATGCTGAGCTAAACATGTTTGGTTCCATTCTATTACCCATCCTCTGCATTTACAAATGCCTGATACAGTTTGATGTATATCAACCATCTGTTATTCTAATACTGCAGATACTGCATTGAGCGTATCTTATGTGAAGTTATTACAGCCAAAGGTTATGACACTGCAGCTGCAGGTGTGCTCTCCAATGTGTTGTTGCTACAGCTTACAGTCACCTGTGGCCATGTGCACCAGATGCGCAACATTAATCAGACAGGGAACGACATCCAGTTCATGCTTGCCAGACATTTCTTAACGTTAATGTGCCAAAAAATAAAATAAAGAGTCCCAAATCCCTCGTCCAAGTCAAATCATTTGAGGACAAGTCAAGTGTAGCCAAAGATGCAAAGTGCCCGTCTCTGCACAACACTTTCATCCAATCCTTGCACAAATAAAATTTGTCCTGGTGTCCACCAGCTTCTGGAAAAACTCAAATTGAGCCGGTGTGGATAGACAACACCTCCTATCATAGGTGAATGTCAGAAATCTGACATGAAAATTGCTTAAGTTCAAATGTGACTAAAAATGTAAAAAAAAAAAAAAAAAAGCAAACGGAAGAAACTTAGATGCACACTTTTAGAGTCCCTGCGAAGCATGTGTGAAATTTCATTGCATTCTGTCAGCGGTTCTTGAGATGTGAAAATAGATCATAGTACGTACATGCAGACTGGTGGACAAGGGTAATTATATATGCCCCCTTTGGTGGGGCATAAAAAGGTTGCCTGGGATGATGTTTTGATCCAGCATTTTATCAACTTCTAGTCTCCTTTGTAACTTAACTGATTTCTATCATGCTAAAGCCCTTGAAGAATATAAGGTATCATCATCATTCTCCATTCAGACATTAGCATATTTACATCCCCCCCCCAGTATCTGTTACCAATGTAATAATGAAGGTTTGATGAATTAACAAATCTCCACCACTTTGAATATATTAACATATTCACAGCAGCATTTGGGTGCAGCGCTGAAGGTGAAGCTCTGCTTCCTTCCTCGTCCTCGCGATGCACCATACTAATTGAAAAAGCATTACATTTAAACTTAAAAGACAAAGAAATATGTATATAAAATATATACAGTTTGTGTGTGTGTGTGTGTGTGTGTGTAGTCATGTGCTCTGACTTATTGTGCTCACATTTAGATTAATAATGGTGCATGCATTAACATGATCAAACGTCAGGTTTTCTGAACTGTTGTTAAGGATCAGCACAGAAGACATGCAGAGTTTATCTGAAGGCTATCTAGAGTCAAACCTTTTGAGACATATAACAATCACATTTATAATATACATGTATATCATTGGTTTTGTTTAATGTTTCAAGACATGAAATCAGTTTTGGACAGCAGTGCATTACATAAATAACACCGTACTGTCAGATCTCAGAGGGATTCTCTCTGTGATACTTAAATGCAGTGGGCTCCATATGCAATAAAAAAGATGAACATTTGGGCAGATATTTTATACTCTTTAAACAAAGCAATTCAATACATCATCATGACTTTTTTAGTTCCCTCCATCTACTCTATAGCACTAACTTGTCTCCACTAAGTTAGATGGATAATATACTTACGGTGGCCTACAGAAATGTCATAACACAAAGCTTAAGTTTAGGCTTTTTTTTTTCATGGCAAGTGACATTCAAGGAGATGCCTCAGTGTCCTTGAAACAAGACAGTGAAAATTAACCAAAAGTGAAATAATGGACTTGATACAATTTTTTTAAAGCAGTAATTTACAATCAACACGTTTTGAAGACTATAAAGTACAGGCTAAATGAGAAACAATAATGTTTATTGACTCATAATTCACATTTAAGATATTTAACCTAAAATAAAATACCTGATCTTTTAATTATCTGCACTGCCTTTGACAATTTGTGTTTTCTGTAAAATGTCAGGCTCCTTCTTTTTACTGAATGATATGAAATATGCAGATCTCACTTTTGTCGGATGTGTGATATCATATGTCGATGCCATAGTCTTTGCACACTTTTGTTTAAAATTGAACCCCTGGGTCCACTGACTCTCGTCTTCAATATGAATGACATTTTCCTTTGACAGCTGTTAATTATTAAAGGTGTTTATGTCTAGAAAGCTGACCGACCACTACTGCCCTGTATTTGAGGTCCAAATTTCCATTAAAAAAAATAATTAAAAAAATAAAATAATGGTTCATTTTCTAAAAAAGAAAGAAAGAAAAAAAATCAATTAAATTCCCAAATGAACATGTGATATGGAGTCATAACACCTCACAACCACTGCAGTGTTGTAGGGATGTGCAGAGTTGTGGTCATGCTTATTTGTGCTTAATGTAACCACCTTAACACAACCCAAAAAATGACTTTATTTCTCTGATTCCCTGCTTTGAAATGCTGCTAATGCCAGTTCCTTTCTTCATTTACTGTCTAGCTCCCTCAGCCACAGCTGCTGCTCTATCAAGCCGGGGTAGAGGGAACAGCTCGGAGCTGACTCCTACTCATTCTGTGAAAGTGAAAAATGATTTGTGTATTTGCCATGTGATCTGGATTCACTCCAAAATATAATGGGTTCTTCCTTGGTCGATGCTACACCCTTCAAAGTTTCACGAAAAATGGGCCCATAGGTTTTCCATAATCCTTCTGACAAACAAACAAACCGGAACCGAATCCAGAATATCCCACTATTCATGGGAAAGTGCAAAGATTATCAGCTTTGGTTTTATAGACAATGTCCATCAGCCAAACAGCTGCCTGCCACAATCCACTGTACAATCCATGTGGCTTACAAATGGCTTGGAGGGCATGCTTTCACAGCCGTCAGGATGAGAGAAAAATGGAGCAAGGCTGGTCAAACAGGGTTCAACTGCAGTTGAGAATCATCGGTAAAATTAGAAAAAAACAATAATGCTGTTCCTTTTATGGCCCGGAATAGTTTTCTGTGTCTACACACAAAATGGGCAAAGTAATTGAACTACTTGAATCAGTGCATAAATATGAATGTACATACAATTGAGTTAAACAACTAGTTTTAATTGCATGTACACCCAACACTGCCAAAACACTAAATTATATTATTATTCCACAATGTTTTAACCATGTTGTTCTAATACATAAACCCATGCAGATGATTTAAGGGAAACTTTCCACTTCTGGTGGTCAATACAGACGAGTATAGAGAAACATATTGTTGTGATAAAATTGACCCCAATTATATTTAGTTTACTGTATTTAGGTGAGTCCTTGACACAGTAATTGATCTCTTATGAAACGGTTTGAGAGGCCAGCTGAATGAATGGCCTTTGAACTTTGGCAAGGTACAATGAAACAGGAAAAGATGTGCGAATAAGTGGAGAGTTGGATGCATTAAGTACTACATGACCCCTTTATTTCTTTATCTTTATCTTTAGAAGATAGATTAGTAAAAGCCTCCAAGTTAGGATGGTATAAACTAAGAAAGATGCAAGCCCTCCGTGGCTATTAATATTTTAATTCAGCACAGTGAAGGCTGAATTAATATTTTACTGTTATAGTTTCTGCTGTCCAGCGATGTGTCTGAAACATCTGATGCAGAATATTGGAAACTGAAACTCAATATTGGACCCAAAACACATCCCTGTCTGATCTCTGCCATCTGCTCTGTGTTTTGTCTGAACTCCACAGAGGTGCAGACGGGCAGTTGCATCAATTGTTTCATCCAGTTTCACAAGGGAGGGGTGTCTGGTGTGGTCTCAATGGCAAGCTCCAAAGGAAAGGTAGGCCATTCATCTCCTATTAATCAATGATTTTTGCTACATTTTTCATTCACCGCAGTTAAAACAATGTAATATTGATCAATTGCCAGATCAGGGTTGCCAAGCAAATGTTTTGTTTTGTTTTTATTCACTGTCTCTACACTTTTGTTGCTGATGCCTTTTGATGAACAGTTGCTTCAGTGTCCCTTACCTGGTGGATGAAAACCTGTGCACCTCGAGGGCTCATGAGCAACACGGCCCGCCGCAGAGTGTCCCGGTAACGGTTGAGCTCCTCAGTTCGCATCGTGTTGAAGAGGTCCGTAAAGACCCGGCTGATGTTCCGATCCACTCTCTGCAAGGAAACATCGAGACCCAGCCGTGACGCCTGGTCCATGAAATTTTGCAAACCCCGGATATCTGAAGAAGGGGAAAGAATGACACAGAGTGGGTGATGGGAGAAGACGGAAACAGACAGAATAAAAGGTGCTATTGTATACAGCACTTTATTCATTTAATCAGAGCGGCCTGTACTTTCAACACCTGCACATGCATATATTTACAGGCTCCATTCCAAGGGCTTCAAGGCAGGTTTCATTCTTTGCTCCTGCCTGACAAAACAAAACAAGCAGTCCTGTCATTCTGTTTCCTGGGGTTTACAGGAGATGAAACTGCAGGCAGGTGCTGCTGTCCCCAGAGATGTTTGCGTGTGTGTTCACTATATGCAGGAAACCACAAAGTGGCCTGTGCTGCACACGCATATCAAAGGTGATATGCAACAGAGGGCTGACAGTAGACACACCAATCCCAGCAGTCACAAGGGGAACAGCACGCCATTTAGGGCTTAATTTGTGCCAGATCCTGGCAGAACAGCATCTGAGACCTCCCAGATTGGCACATATTGGATTAGACCTGGCACCTCCTTTGTCATTATCAAAATCTCTCAGCATCTTGTTATCTGCTCTATCGTTCTTTCATTTTCCATTTAAGTTACTTGTAAACTGCTATGCCTATTTGTTATTTTGGATGCATTATGAATCGGATGTTAAAAATCTATTAGTTTTGTGTTACTTATGTGAATCCTGGAATCAGGATTTCTTTGTTTTCTGGTGTTTTAATATTGGTGGATATATAACATGGTTACTGTAAGGCCTGCAGGAATGGTGACATCATGCCTCAATTAGGGATTGTGTGTCGTGGTGCAACACTCTCCACAGGACCGAAACGAAACAGACAGAAAACCCGACCAAGTTCGGTCAGTCTGACTGATTTTGGTGATTGTGAACTTTCGCCCCAATGGGAAATAACAGGGAGGTGAGGCACCAGTGAATGAGTGAGGAAGCTGCTGATCTCTGTAATGATTCATGCATAAGAAAATGCTCAGATTTCGTAGACATTTTTGTTTAATCCTAACAGCTAGCACCTAAACATTGGCCATTGTACTCCAGTCACTGTGGATTTTTGATGTCCCACCAGAACAGCACCCTCTCTGCTCTGGGACCTCCTGATTTACAAATTAGGCACTGGGCCCAGCATGTGCCAATTCATGCTGCATTGTTAAAGAGAAGCCAGCCAAAATCGCTAATGCCAGACTCCTTTTTGCATCCACAATGAATGTTTGTGTAAATGTGTGTCTGTGTGAATGGGTGGGTGTGTTATCGATGAGTCACTGAGTGCTCTGGTGCTCCTGTACTGAGAACAGACTATACTGAGGCATGGAAAGGCAATGTGGCTCAACTTACATATGCCTGGTTAAATTGATTACACACATATACAATAAGCACACACACAAGTCTATAATATACTACCATAGGGGTGTGAGGCAATTATATAAAGGTGACAGGGCACACAGTTGGAAATTAAGCTAATACGAACAAAATAGAAATATAACTAATCCATATGAAGCAAACCATAAAGACTTGGATGCAATATGAAAGTGTTATCTCTACTATTGTATTGCAATTTATTTTTAATATAAATACTCACAGAATAAAGAACAAACAAGAACATGAAATAAATTAATTAATCATTCATCATTTTGAAGTACCACCAAACTCTTGCCGCAGGACTCTCTCCCTCACACACACTCACATACACACAAACACACACTCTCTGCTTCTTTGTCTCTAAATTGGAACGATTACCTTTGGTGGTGGTGTTGCATCGGACTGGGTGGGTTAGAAGCTCAGTCTCTGATTGATCCCTCCTTTTGTTGGAGCACAAACACAGTTCTACAGAAAGTAAATCATGGCTTCTTCCCTCTTGTTCAATGAGTGGACGTTTTATATTCTTCTATACTGTATGTAAGGTTGGCCCCCACACTGCCAGTTTTTAAATCCCACCTTAAAAAACACTTTTATTCCTTGGCTTTTAAACCAAATGAATTTTGTGCATATGTTTATTTTGTGGTCTTATTGATTTTTAATCCTAAGCTTTGTGGGGTTTTTTCATTATTGTGTGATTATATTAAGGACTGTTAAATGTGCTTATAAATAAAGCTGAGTTGAGTGGACTATATACAATATACAGCTGCAGTAAAATACGGTGATATAGAGTATACAGAACATATAATCTGTTTTCATATTTGTCCTGTTCTTCAGTGTGAGACATCTCTGTTATGTGAAACCCAGAGAGTATAAAAGAGTAAACCCTCTTTAAATGTTTGACACAGTAAGTAAACAAATACTCATTAACATGCACACATTAACAAGTTAAAGATATATTTTTTTTATTTATCCAAGAGGCTTCATGGGCTTCTTCGATGGCTGCAAGATGATATAGGCAAACAAAGCTGAGCTATTGGATAGATATGACCGTCAACTGACAGGCCTAGATAATGAAATCATCTCCAGGCCTAAGCATGCAAAAGCATATGTTTGCTTCACTCAGTAGTTACATACTGTTATGTTGCTGCTGGGTGAAAACCTTGTATCTCTCCAAAGGGGAATAGGACAAACAAACTAACAAACATAGTCTTTAGTACCTTGAAGAGCCAAGGGGAAAGCTACCATGCGATTACTACAACAGGACCCCAATAGAAACATCAGAGTTAGAAGCCAACGCTCCAAATCGACACTACCATTGGCAACTGTGTCTGCAGTAAAGAGGATTAATGTGGAATTAAAGGCCTGGTTTTTAGACATGTTTACTTAAGCCTCACTTTGAATACAAAACTCTTCTTAAAGTTTTCGACAGCAGTGTCTAAAACTTCTCTGCTGTGTTAGTGTCTTGGTAACCTTCTGACTTCTTGATTTTTTACTTAACAAATAACTTGACTGAATTATATATCTATGATCTGATAGGACAGGATGGACAGGGAGATTGAGAAATACCCTGTGCAGTTTTTTTTTTAAACAATCTTTTCAGCTCTATCTCCAGATGTGACTTAAGTGAGACTACATCTTCATCATGCATTATCATGATCAAAAGGCTCTGAGGCTTTTACTGAGCCGTCAAGCTGTGTTGCAATCCAAGCAGAGAAGCCTGAGAACTGGCTACACCACCAGCCTGTGCTGACTCAAAATTGAAATGGGTCTGTTGAAGCAATCATTGCTTTTTCTACTACAACAATATCAGTTAATTCTATGCGACATGGATTTTGTTTTTGCATGTCTGAAATGTATTAGTCACTGAGTCTGTTATGCTTCGCCAGAAGAGCAATTACAACAACACAAAGACAGAGCAGAGAGTGAGAAATGACTGCTTCAGTTTCAATACACTGTACCCTTGTTTTATTGACTGCAGACATGTACTCTGTGTTAACACAGTGTTTTGTGTTTAAGTGTGATGTAATTTGTTATTTGTTGCTGTCATTCGAGCTGTTTACATTTGTATCTGATATTGATTCATTTTTTATATTTTGTTCTCATGTTATTTCTGCACGTTAAGCGTCTTTGAGTATTTTGAAAAGCGCTTTATAAATCAAATGTATTATTATCATTATTTTCAGGTAAATATGCGAATAAAAGAACAGCAACAGCAAAGCTATGAGGTCTGTGCATCACGCAGCCGTTAATTTGTCAGTCATGATTTCTGTGGCTTAAAGCACAAGAGTTCAGTTGAAACTGTAATATCATCCGATATCTTTTCTTCATGCTATAAGTCTCAGGTGAAGTCCGACTCATTCTACTCTGTTTTTAAAACATTTTCATTTGAGTCCGTTTTATCTTTCACAACAATGCAGAAATGAAAAGTGAACAGTAATTTCAAAAGTTGAGTCAGATGTTTTGTGTGTTTTTTTTACAACACATTTTCAGTAGCCAAAATAAAATACCAATTTTTGATTAAAATAGAATTATTCCTCCACCAATAAGTCAAGTTGTAGTTTTCATCTACATCTGTTCTGTTTGTATAATTAAGAAGAAAAATCAATTTATAAAATTCTACTTAAGTTTTGGAGTGTACATTTTGTTTTTTCATTAATGTAAAACCTCTCATAACAATGGTCTTTTTGTTATTTCAAAATGAGTCCTTCATCTCCAGAAGGAGTGGTATCACATCCACAGGCCGCCAGGTTGTGCCTCCGTGTTTCTAATATACCCAGAACTAAACCAAACACTAGCTCCAGAAAGGGCAATTTCCATTTTCACTTTATCTGAAGGCTGATTCCATGTTATTAAAAAAATAAATGTGTGAGGGTCTCATGGTTGGCCTGAACTTGTCTCCAATTGCTGGCTGTGTTTTTCCCTGTGTTTCATGCAACTGAAGGGCAGAGCTGAGACCTCATCAGATTCAGCACACCTGAGCAGGCCTGTCTCAGGCAGCTATAAATCAGACATGCAAGATCTTCTCTCTCTCTTTGCCTGGCCTGCCAGCTGAGACGGTCTCTGTTTGTATTTTATCTTTCAAAAGCCTAGACCCAGTCCTCTCTGCTCATTCACTCACACAGACACTGTAGACACACTGAGCTGCTGACAGACAAACACCATTGTACTGCTCAGTTCATCCACTTCAGTGTGAGGGCTCCCTCTTTTGTCACATACTTTTAAGGCTTGTTGTGACAAAGGTTATCGACTTACCAACTCTCATTCATGTTAGGAAATTATAGTAATATTCTGTCTGCCTCATGTCAAAACATCACAGGATATGGAGGTGATCAAAACAGTGGCAAGATCTGTCAGTATAACGCAGTCCAACACAAAACCATCACAACACATGGCCTCAAAACTGGTCATATTACTGGATGTATTATATATTACAGGTGTACTGAATAAAGGGAGGCGTCCCCAAACGTTTTATTGTTCTGTAACCCATCAAACATTCAACCTCTGGGTAAATACTGAAGTCCCTCCCACAGATTATTTTTCATGTTTGTAACCTCCCCCACCTCCCAACACACACACCTTACTACACCACAGACAGCATAAGTCCACTTTAAACTCCCTATAGGTTAATGAGACAGGTGTACTTGAGCAGACATGCATAACTCTGCAACGTTTGCCTGAGTTCAAGAAAGGCCAAGTGTTTAATTGTTTTCTAAATACAGTCTACGCCTCCATTAAGTCGAGGGTATACATGAGTGTCATTTCAACGATGCAACTAGGCTATTCGGGCAATTGAGAACTGCATGTCGATTTATAGGTCAGTTTGAAAATGCAATACTATTTGACTTTGAAAATGATAATCACCCCCCCACCCCCACATGACCCCTGCATCACTTTGCATACCCCTGGGGGTAGTTTTACCTCACTTCGGGAATAGCAAAAGTAAATTATAGATCTTCTGTGTTGAAGTTTAGTTGTGGATGAAGCATCCACATTAGAAACTGGTTTGCTTCTTCTTTGCAATAAAATGAATATTTGAAAGTAGACCACCACAAGCTCATGGGTTTTGCTAATATTGAACTTGTGGTGGTTGTGATCGCACCACATGTGCTTAGAAGGGAGACAGTTGTTACAAAATGCAACAGTTTGAATCACAAAGATATAATAGTTTGAAAAGAATTTACAACAAAAGCATCAGTATATGACATCTTCCATTCCTTTGGTGACCCTAGAGCAGTCCTGCACATCAGCCCTGCAAAAGACTGTTGACTTAGATTCTGAGGCCAGCGAGGGTTTTTTAGGTGATTTAAAATGGGGTTCGGTTTAGGGTTAAAATAATTTGCTGAGATTCAGAAAAGTGTCTTGAGATTTGTTTGTGTCTATGTGTGTCGATTCTCATCCAGGTCATGGTAATCCTAAGGGTTTAAGATTACCTGATTGTGGAGCTTCAACACTTAACTATGCAAATTAGGTTTCACCAATTATATTACTTTTTCACGTATAGGTTAAGTGCCGTCTGCGTGCTCATGATTTATTTGATGTCCAAATGGTAATCAACATTAATAAGTGAGGAGAGTAAGAGCAATATCTACAGTATATACAATATCTGCAATTGTTACTTTCTCAAATTCTCTAATATCACAGTGATATATACTATTTCTGACTGGTTCCTGGATAGTTTTCTAAGATAAGATGTGATACATTATCAAAAGTAAAGCTATTCCCTCACTACTGGCATTTCTATACTGCATAGGATACCATATACCCTATTCTCCATATATATATATTTTTTTTTACAGTTTTTCTCCCTTTGCACACCTTTCTGCCTCTATTGTAGTTTCTCTTTGATCTTCTCATTCTCTCTATTGTTATGTAAAGCAA
Organism: Chaunax sp. Z400; assembly: GCA_037577475.1. Lineage (NCBI taxonomy): Eukaryota > Metazoa > Chordata > Actinopteri > Lophiiformes > Chaunacidae > Chaunax > Chaunax sp. Z400. The sequence continues at coordinate 16,705,014 of CM075193.1, forward strand.
GTAAACAGAAGGTCACCTGTATGTTCACTCCCTGTGAAATAACCTGGAAAGTGAATTGTGTGAGTGTTACAGACATTATTGCTGCATTTGTGCATAGAGAAACAGAGAAACAGAGAATCCAAGGAAGGAGACCTGAATGCAGATCACAGAGGCAGAGCTGGTGGAGTTTTATTTATTACAGATCAAATAAAATGATTTAAGGCTTAAGGAGGTAGTGGCAGGCAAGAGTTTTAAACTCCTAACTGGGTTTCATCTCACTCATAATATGCACAGATTATATTCTCTTCAATCTTAAACATGCACACACTACAAAATTAAAAAATAAGGGGGCATCACACACCGCAGGATTTCATAAAGATTCTTGTGCCTGAGCGAGCTATGAATGTACTGCCTCGTGTAGCAGCTGTGTAACGTAAACTCAATGACTGACAAAGTTGCGGTAGTGATCAGCCTACATTACGGTAGGGAGGACGCGATCATCACAGGTTGTCTATCCTTCACTGATAACTCAAGGTTAGATTCACTCTCGCCTAAAAGGGTTAAATGTTTACCGTTTCTTGGAAGCACCGTTAGCTGCTCCAGGTATCTCTCTCATTGGCTAATGTGGTCTCACTCTGAGAGCAGTGATGTAGATATCCAGATTTACACATCTGAAAATCAAACATGTTTTAAAATAATCGGGGCGTCTCTGATTGTCCATGAGCAAATCAGACTGGATCTGTAAACGCCTCACACTGCCAGATAATTTGGGCCGAACAATGGGACCAAGTTCCAGGCCACATTTCTCCCCCGATTGTGATGAGGGAAAAATTAGTGTGGAATCAAATGGGGAGCAGGGGGGAAAAAAAAACAGAAATCCAAAAAGGAGTCAAAGTCGAGGTAACAAAGCAAAGATTTTGAAATAACAAGCAGGATATTCAGGGAAAATGCTAGATGCCAGACACATAATGTACAAAGAGGGACTGGGAACTTAAAGAGGGGGCACTAAGGCTCAAACTAATCACAGACGTGGGGGAAAAACACACAAACGTGTGGGAAGTGTAATAAGCAAGGGTGCACATAACATTTTTCATCTGGTTCTTGAAGTAGTACTTGAAGGTGTTGCTTGGTGTTCACCTTTTGCACTGAAGAAACCACTTGTCGTCACTTGAATTTGAAAGGTAGGTACAGTAACAGCCTCCATATTTTCAACTTTGTAGTCTCTTGCCTCCATGCAGACCATGTAATATTGTGAAACTTCCCTTGTTTAACAAAGGCAATGCTATTCTCACCACGTATCTTCTTCATTGTTCTGTTTATTTTGCACCTGTTTTCTGTAAATAAATCTTAGTGACTTTACAATGGGGTGGGTAAATGTCTTGCGGTACGGGACCATGCGATCAGCTGTGTGCAGACCTTGTCTTCCACTCATACCATAAACCACAAACATGGAAGAGTTGCAGAGTTAACTCATCTCTCTGTTTGACACGGACACAATTTACACAGTAGTGTATGCAAAAGCACTTCTTCCTCTAATACATGCCGCACATTGTTTATTTTGACCAACCATGCACACCAGCAAACCACTTATGTGCACAACTGATAATAAGTAAAACCCAATATAAAGACAAATAAAGCTAATGAAAATAAATGAAACAGAAAAACCATGACACTTGTGGTCTAAATTAGCATTAATTGTGAATTAATTAGAACATCTTCACTGCTGTAAAAACATTCGCAGCAACCCTAACCATCAGTAATGCGCATTGCAGACTTGCTACACAATCTGCAGGAGATCTCCTTTGTGTTTGTGTGTGCTCAGACCCTGCCTGCGTTGTAAATGCACTTGTACATTTGGAGCCACCCTCCTACTACTCATACAAAAGCAGCTTAATCAGTCTCACGCCTAATCGCCTAATTCTCTCCTCCTCCAACAGAGCCATTCACCACAGGGTGTGCAGAGACAGATGTAGCTGCTCCACAGTCATTACTAAGCACATGTTAACTCAGACAGACCTGCCAAGGAGCTCACTGATGTTCAAGAAGATCGACCCCTCTTTAAGATTTCCTATAATCGAGCCGCGGTTCCCTTTTGTGCTCTCCTTGTTATGATAAAATGAAAAGACAATTTCACAGAAGCTTTTGTTTGCAGATAGTCTAAGCACTGTCCACACACCCACACAAAATCAATAGCTACCCACAACTGTGATTACTGTGCAAGCACACCTTTAAAGGCATTTACAAAGGCATACAGATAACATATTGCAGCCATTTAAGCAGGAGAGTCTGCAGTCATGTTAGCAGCATTGTAAGATTGTTTTGGACCAGCCATGTTTTCGGCAAAATGCTAACATGTTGATAATGACAATGATATGTTTTCGAGACGAAAATCTCCTAATGTAAAATACTGACCATATCATCATCAAATTTAATATTTTCTGGGTGTATACCTTATGCACATAAGTAGCTGTATATCTTGCTTCATTTGGTTTTTCATCCTTTATGTTACTTTAAATTTAATAATCTGTGTTCTATTTGTGTACCACGGCGTCATTTCATAGTGCAAGCCTGCATTGCACAAGGAAAAATATATTACCTTGAATCATTGAGTAATGGATAAAATGTTTGTCAGCAAGCTTTAATTTGAAAGCGTGGGTTGATGTTTCATATTTATTAATACAAAGTTGACAGTGCAGCCTTGCACTTGCAAAACAGATGCTAAATGGGTAGGTCGAGCATCATAGTTCGAAGCTTAGGGCTCGTGACTAAGCAATCATATTTGACAATTTGGGAGAGAAAAGATGTTTCATAATTGTATAATTTCATAATAAATAATCATTTTGCCCATTTCTTATTTGCCTAAGGCACAAAAGGCAAAACCCTATAAGGATGTTTTGCAGTCAAGAGTATAATGGTGCCCTTCACATGGAATTTATGAAATTGAAAAAATAAGGTTGTTTCTGACAACCTTAAGAAGAAATGATGGAACATGTTCAACAACAGAAAATCAAATTACGTGATGAAAATTAACGATGACAAATGGAACCAGAAGAGGAGAAATAGGTTGTTTATATAAACTGTCTTTTATGTGACTAACGCATTGGTGCAGACTGGAATTAAATCAGCTACCCCTGAGCTACACTGAGTTACACTTTGCCCATAAGGTCAAGGAAGTCAGCTGTTTAAGGTGTTATAAAATGATTAACTTACTACAGAGCCTGTGTTGCTCTCGTGATCCAGAAATGAAAGGATTAAAGAAATAAGATAAAATGAAATTTGTCCAAACAAGTGTGCTATAGACTTTGGATATGCAAGACGGCGTTCTTTTTTCTCTTCTTTTTCCAACATCGGCTTTCTTAAAGACACAGGTACCATCAGCAAACTGATGACATAGAAGCTCAGCAAGATACATCTTCATCATACCACATATAGGCCCATCACATAATCTTCATGTTTCATGTTCGATAAAGATGGCCATGGTGTGTAGCAACCATGCTTCCGATGAATTTGTAAATTAAATGTCCTTTTTCAACATATTCACTCTGTTTGTTTTCATATGAGATTTAAATATCAGATAAAAAATAATTGAGTGTCAGTACAAGAAACTTCTTTGGCATTACTGAGCAGACTCCACAGTCCAAATGACCATCCCGCTATTTAATGGTTTTACTGGACTCATTTTTCACAGTCTACTGTACTCGTAACTGGTTTTGTCATCATAATTTGTACGTGCTATCACTTTATTTGGTTGTTTGTTCTGTACAACTAATCTGCTTCCTGAGGTTTCCTCCTTTAATGTTTTTTTCTTCTTTATATGCTGAGCATATTATGAAGCCGCCTGAGGCAATTTGTGATTTGAGATATTGGACTACAGAGATGAAATTTTCTCTGTCTGGCTTTCAGTCCATCAGACAATGAGTCATGTTTATTATTTTCCCATTTATACAGACGAGAAAAGAATAAGAAGCATTTACTTGATAAACCTCTCAATGCATCTTGTAGCCATGCCATTTGAATATTCAAAAACAAAACATAAGATAATGTAGGCATTTCCTGCAAACGTAAACAAAGAGACCTGTGGAGATGGCTCAAGGAGAGCATGTCAGTGTTGTACGTTCTGTCTTTTTCATTCTAAGCATGGACAGAAAGTTGAAGGAGGACTGAGAGGCTTTGACAAGGTCACACGGAGGACCAGAACTGATCTGTTGTGTTGAAAGTAAAGTTGTATTATCTCATTTTTAGTGTCTGACTCTCATTATCATCCATAACCTTGTATTACTGAGATTAATCTTAAACAAAGGTGATTGAAATTCAATTAATAAATGAGAAAATCGTAAATGCTTTCCTTTTCTATTTTCCTCATTTTTCTATTGTTGAAACTGTACATGGCCATAAATTCCATACACTTAGTTTTGAAATGCACATATGGTGAATAAATGAAACAGAATGAATAAAAACACATAATCCATTCTGAATTTTCATTTCTCCATAACTAAATGATTTGTTTTGAATTTGCTCCTCATGATTTACAGAAGAAGAATTAAAGAATTATGGAATATACTTGAGAAAATAGATCTGTGGATAAAATCAAACAATGTCTCAAACTTTCTGCCAACGAAAACATGCTATAATATTCTTACATCTGAATTTAATCTTTTTTTCTTCTTCTTCTCAAGCTGCATGCCAGCCCTCTGGCTGCATAAAGTAGGTGTAGTCGACCAAATGTTAAGGTTGTGGATTGTTTCATTCCTTCATCCTCAGGCTGTGGTTAGGTAAACAAACTTATACTTACTAAGTAACATATTTTAGATCGCTAAGGATCTGCAGGAGACTGCTTCTTTAAATTACTATAGAAAGCAAACATAAAGCCATATTTTCATGACATTTTCCACGTTGTTTTCCACCATTTGAGGTGTGACTGGCAGTCTTTAAATGATGTCATCTTGTTGCATCCTCTTCTTCTGCAATGGTTTAGTGGCAGCTGACTGGAGTACTAGTGCCACCAACTGTTGATCTCGATGGAACTTAACCAATCTCTACTTGCATAACAATAGTAGATATAAAGGTGCTTTTCTTTTACTGATTTTACGTAAACTATGTGCAAAATACAGTACATGCCAATTGAGCCTGGATTCATGGTTTATACTGATCAAATTTCATATCACTTCCTGAACTCATATCATGGTCAGCAAATGGATTTATTAATAGTTTAGCTTTTGAAGTCATGCTTAAATAACATATCTGTAATCATAAAATCCTGCTGTTGGTCTGTTTGTTTTCACACAACCAATGACAACTTCAGGGTTCCACTGAAGCAGATCAAGTACCTGTGTTCAAGCGGTCTCATTTCGATTGTTTGTTACACACAGGGTTCAATAGTCAGCTTCCACACAAGCCTAAATTAACCGTAATAACCGTACAAATGGACTTTAACTGATCCAAACAGGTTAGGTATCGGAGGGCCTAGAGAAGGCAGTGGAAAACAGATTTGTTATAAATGATTCTAAACAGACTGTTTGCCGGGTAGTAATGAAAAGCTGCTTCTTTGGATTTAGTGGGAACTTTAGGGACAGCTGGCAGACCACCAGATGATGACCAGCAAAAGGCTCATTCATGTTGCTTTTGGTACTAAAATGATGATATATGAATATAGAATAAGAAATATTTCAAACTCTATGACACACAAGAACCTATTGCCTAAAATCGGTGTGATGTGTTAAATGAGCAGCAGCTGTTAGAGTATGTCTTAGAGCAGGGGTCTTCAACATTTTTCAGGCCAAGGACCCCCAAGCTGATGGAGGGATGGAGCAGGGACCCCCTACTATATATATTGTAAAAAATTGTGTTTTAAATTATACTGGGCCTAGTGCCATCTTAAACATAGCTACCCTGTTATTGTGCATTCAATACTAAGCTAATCAAATAATACACAGGTTCATATATTCATGTTTTTATTTTAAACATGTGCAAGGTACAGGGTGGCCGTGCCACTGCCTTTTATAAACGTACATCTTGCATACAACCCAGCTTGAGAGAGCTCCTGTGTGTCGCTGAATGTATGCATTGCTGACTGAAAGATAACGTCTTCTGCCTCCATTTATCCGTTCGCTACAATATGTTGGATTCATGTTAATGTGTATTTAAAGACATTTCAGGGGTCCAGACAGTTCCACTTTATACTATCAATTCAATTCAATTTAATTTAGCTATATTGTCATTTTGACAGTGTCAGTGTTTTCCAACTGGTGGTAGAAACAATCTAACACACACAGGAACACACACGCACTACGTCCCTATGTGTAAAAACTAAACAAACATCATTACACTGTTTAAATTGAACTGAAGACCCCTCAAGTGACCAGCTGACCGACTGGTCTTTTATTATTGTTCTGTACATGACTATTTTTATCATGTCTGGCACTTTGTAACCATGTTATGAAACAAATGCTATATATATATATATATATATATATATATATATATATATATATATATATATATATAAACTTTATTATTATTATATTATTAAATTTCCATTGGCTGCAGTAGTTCTCATGGTTGCTATGGCTGTTTAACTATATGATGTCACAAAGACAACTCTTTGATGTCACATCACATCAAAGCAGTGATTGTATATAAAATCCTGAGTTTCTCTCCACCAACAAACCCAGTAAGATAAGTGATAGTCTGTCAACTCACAAAATGGGAAAAATACTCAATGCTACAAGACAGTTTTTCTGTCTCCCTAAGCGACGAAAGGTAGGCGCTTCATTTTCACGGGTAGGGTAGAAGCAACACAGGAACAGACACACACACATACTAATTCCTGATGTGTAAAAGCTAAACAAACGTCATTACACTGTTAAAACTGATCTGAAAACCTCTCAAGGACCAGCTGACCTACTGCAGCTAACGAAAATTCTTTATCTGCCTGTTGTATTACTTATTTATTATATAACAAGAATGACCTTGCTATTGCAAGAATGATTGGGCTATTGCAAGAATGACCTGGCTTTTTTTATGTCAGTTTTCCCACATTCAGGGGGTATGGCCTACCCTCATCAGCGCAAATTGAGTATTTCCAGTAGTGCTGGCATCTGTGTGCTTAGACACGAACTTCTTTTTATTGATACTTCTCTGTGTAGCAGCTAATCGGGCATCTGCCTTAGGTATTTTTTATGAGATATATTATATAATATTGAGAAAAAAAATAATATGATAGATATATTATATAATATTGAAAATAATAACCCAAGTTATGCAGTCATTTGTGTTAAATTGGCTTCATGTTTTATAGGTTGTAGGGAAAAAGGCTTCAGCCACTTCTACTATCGAGGTCTCTGCAGCACCAAAGGCTAAGGCTTCCTGTTGGCACTGTTGCCGCTGGTTTTTTCCCTGCTGTTTCCAGAGGTTGTCAGAGTCCTCTGTACCAGAGGATGTTGAAGAGACAATAGACCACCTTCCAACTGCTGACCCAGAAGAGATGTAAGACATTCATCAAGAGTATATTAATACTTTGTGAGTATACAATACTATACAGTGAAATAAACATGTTTGTTTTCCCTTTATAAACAGTGTCGTCTACATCGAGACAACAGCTCCAGACTCTGATGTCAATCAGGCATCACCTGTCCAGGTGTGTCCAGATTCTCCACAAGCTGAGACACTTGTTACCGACAGTGAGCCAGACACCACAAGAGAACTGGATGAGATGTTCCTACAAACGACAGTGATGATGTCATTATCTCAGTGTGACACAAGTAGCCAGACGACGGACGGAGACTCTGTTGTGAAAGCTGTATCACCTGTCCAGGTGTGTCCAGATTCTCCACAAGCTGAGACACTTGTTACCGACAGTGAGCCAGACACCACAAGAGAACTGGATGAGATGTTCCTACAAACGACAGTGATGATGTCATTATCTCAGTGTGACACAAGTAGCCAGACGACGGACGGAGACTCTGTTGTGAAAGCTGTATCACCTGTCCAGGTGTGTCCAGACTCTCCACGAGCTGAGACATCTGAAGATGACGATGCTGTAGGGACAACAATAAGTGGACTGGATGATGAGGAGTTGCTACAAATGGCAGTGAAGCTGTCATTATCTCAGTTTGAGACAAGTAGCAAGATGACGGACGGAGACTCTGTTGTCAAACCTGCATCACCTGACCAGGAGTGTCCAGACTCTCCACGAGCTGAGACACCTGAAGACGACAGTGAGTCAGACACAAGTGAACTGGATGAGATGTTGCTACAAATGGCAGTGAGGCTGTCATTATCTCAGTTTGAGACAAGTAGGAGGACGACGGACGGAGACTCTGTTGTGGAACCTGTATCACCTGTCCAGGAGTGTCCAGACTCTCCACGAGCTGAGACATCTGAAGATGACGGTGATGTAGAGACCACAATAAGTGAACTGGACGATGAGGAGTTGCTACAAATGGCAATGATGATGTCATTATATCAGTTTGACACAAGTAGCAAGACGACGGACGGAGACTCTGTTGTGAAACCTGTATCACCTGTCCAGGTGTGTCCAGACTCTCCACGAGCTGAGACATCTGAAGATGACGGTGATGTAGAGACCACAATAAGTGAACTGGACGATGAGTTGCTACAAATGGCAATGATGATGTCATATCAGTTTGACACAAGTAGCAAGACGACGGACGGAGACTCTGTTGTGAAACCTGTATCACCTGTCCAGGAGTGTCCAGACTCTCCACGAGCTGAGACATTTGAAGACGACAGTGAGTCAGACAACACAAGGGAATTGGATGAGGCATCGGTAGAAATGGCAGTGATGATGTCTCAGGGTAAGACAAGCAGCAACTACCGTGGGTAAGTACCTTCAAAGAAACTCATATGCTCATACTGAAAATCCATGTATTGTTTTCATACACATATATAAAGTTCTGTAAGGTTTAGTTTATAACTCTAACACCTGAATCATGTATATTGTGAATATAACAAGCCCCAGTCTGACTTTGGCCTTCTGTCTTGTTTAAGGCTCCCCAACCTGTTCCAGACTTGCTATATGAACTCCGTTCTGCAAGCCCTCCTGACACTGACTCTTTTTATTGAAGATATCAGCAACCAGCAGGAGGTGTGGGAGTCTGAAGAGAGGTTTCAGATCTTTGGGTACAGCACCTCCTCACATTCACACAGATAAATGTTTGCTTTCTCCACTACCTTTGGGCATTGACAAATACAACATGTACAGTATCAGTCCAAGGTTTGGAGCATTCACTTGAATGTGAAACTGAGTCCCACTTCTCTCTTTTGCTCTTTCCAGTTGGTTTGCGGTGATCAACCGGTGTCTTCTCAGTGACAACAACAAAGTAAAGGCAATGGTCCTGATGGGATTTAAAAACGCCGTCGCTGAATTTGACGAGTCATTCTGCGACCACAGTCAGAAGGTTAGTGTGTGTTTTATTTAAAACACGCAGCAGAATAAAACAATCTTTATTGAACTTGTTTCAGTCAAAGTTGCATCTTCTCAAACTTTGTTCTGTGTTTCTGTCCAGGATGCCCACGAGTTCCTCAACTCCATATTCAGTCTCCTGAGATCTTTGTTCTCTGAAATGTCCGAGGCAGCACATATGAGGGGCCTCAGTTACATCTGCCCCGTCCAAGCTAACATCGCCTTCAAGATGTTGAGGACCAGGACTTGCAAGGGGTATGAATGAATACACAGTCACTAACAGTTTTATATTCAGGGTGTAGAAATTGACTATGTGCATAATTTTTGTCCGGATCGGCCAATCAGGATGTGTTGCATGAAATCTATGGCTGGCTTCTAATTTGAATTGTCTCTTTATTGTGTAGATGTGGTGAGAAGTCCAAGAGGTACGAGGACTTCCACAACCTGTCCCTGAACCTGGAGCCTGGAGCCACAGTGAGCCAATGTCTTCAGGCACATCTTGAAGTAAGAGGCATTTCATTTTGTCAGGCTTCAGTGTCATTTCAGCTCCAATGCTCCATCTTCTTATTCAGTCAAATTTTGTCAACTTATTTGGTCATTAATTTTGATTGATTTCAACTAAAACCTGTTTCTTGGTCCCGTTCCCTCCTGCAGGAGTATGACTTGGACTACAGGTGTGACTGTGGAGCCACTCAGTCAACAGACATCTGTTGCTTCTTAACTCTGCCAAAGTGAGTAAAATCATCCATCCTCACAGTTGTCCTCTTTCTGTCCTTCTCTGTTAGCTCATGAGCTAACCATCTCTTCCTCCTACGACTCTTCTCTGTCAACAGTGTCCTGATCATCCAGCTGCAAAGATTCCAGTTCAACCAGACCATCATGGCTTTGATGAAGGCGAGCAGCCAGGTGATCATTTCGACGGAGTTGGAGGTGGTTCCTGAGTCTGGAGTCACTGAACAGGTAGAGATCATGTTCAGAAAAAAAACATTTGCTGGATATAAACAGATCTTAGAGCAAAAGATTTATAAAATGTAGTACCTGTCAGTCAAATTAATTGTCTGCATTTGGAGCTAATTGTTGGTAACTGTTCTTTTCTAGGCTCGCTACAGTCTGGTGAGCATCATCAGCCATGAGGGCCGATCAGCTAATACTGGTAAGTGTTTGTCGTGTTTGGCAGCCACACCTGTTTGAATGTTAAGGTTGAGAATGGACAGGATCTTAAAATGTAACACTAACAAATGTGCCCTCTCCTCTCAGGACACTACATCTGCCATGGTGCCAACACGGCACACCATGAAGGGGACGAGAGGAAAGGTTGGCTCACATACAACGACAGTAAAGTCAATGAGACCGACCTTGAATCCGTCTGTCAGGAGTCAGAGGAGACGGCGTATCTGCTCTTCTATCAGAAACAGAACTAGAAGAGTCAGAGAAGAATCGGCTGTGATCCCTGCCCCAAATCCTGATGATCACGGACCATCATCATGGCAGTGACCGGACTCAGGCTGACAGAAAGTTTTAAAATAAATAAAAACATTTAAAAAAAGAAAAAAAAGTTTTCTCCACTGGAACTGATTTAAAACTGTTTTTAACCTTCTATAGTTTGTAATCTCAGAGTGGTCTGGTGCTAATTTGCACTTTGATATTCAAAGTTATACAGCATTTACATACCATATTGAACCTTGACAATCCAAGATGGCAGCCAACCCAGTTCTTTGTTTGTGAGGTCTGAATGTGAGGTCTGAATTTTAATGTTTTAAGTTGTCTTATGTCTTCTATTTTATGAAACTTGAATTTGAGTTTGGGATGTTTTGCAAGTTCTTTTTTATTTTTCCACTCTGAGATCTCTGGAGCTTATTGTTTGGACACTAGTACACATTTGCTTGGGTTAGCTGAGGCCTGGTTTCGCATGTGGTTTGTTTGAAGCCTGAAGTTTTTTTTTCTGGAACCAGCCTGATAGTGCATGACCCAGCACTGGACTGTTTGAACTGTCTGGATTGTTTTAGGCCTTGAACCTTTTTTGGAATGTTGCCTGGTGGTGTGTGCTAGCAGCAGCTGGCTTCCACTGCCTCTGCAGAAGCTGGCCTCCACTGGCCCTGCAGAAGCTAGCTTTCATTAGCCCTGCAGCAGCTAGCCTCCACTAGCCCTACAGAAGCTAGTTTCCACCAGCTCTGCAGCCGCTAACCACCACCAGCCCTGCAGCCGCTAGCCACCACCAGCCCTGCAGCCGCTAGCCACCACCAGCTCTACAGCAACTAGCCTCCACCAGCCCTACAGCCGCTAGCCACCACCAGCTCTACAGCCACTAGCCACCACCAGCTCTACAGCCACTAGCCACCACCAGCTCTACAGCCGCTAGCCACCATCAGCCCTGCAGCAGCTAGCCTCCACCAGCCCTGCAGCAGCTAGCCTCCACCAGCTCTACAGCCACTAGCCACCACAGCTCTGCAGCAGCTAGCCGCCACCAGCCCTGCAGCAGCTAGCCACCACCAGCCCTGCAGCAGCTAGCCTCCACCAGCTCTGCAGCAGCTAGCCACCACCAGCCCTGCAGCAGCTAGCCACCACCAGCCCTGCAGTAGCTTGCCTCCACTAGCCCTGCAGCAGCTAGCCTCCACCAGCCCTGCAGCAGCTAGCCTCCACTAGCCCTGCAGCAGCTAGCCTCAGATATTGTTTTTCATCATGGCAAATGTATTGCCTGCTCTTCTGGCTCTTTTCTTTCTGCCTACTATCAGCAAACTTGAAGTGGTTGGAAACAGTTTTCTTCCCATTGAACACGGATGATTGCATGATTGCACTTTTTTTAATCATTGCTTGTTTCCCAGAAAAAGTACCACAGGCTGGGATACCATCTTTTTCAAGTTCTGTGTCACCAGGACTATGTATTGTACTGATGATGCCATTTTGCCTCACTTTGTTGTATTATTTAGTGCATATGATTGGTTGTTATCACTTTACTCTTATCCCCCATGTCTGACCAGTCCAAGGAATAGGCATAGTTCTATCCAATCAGTATCTACACACTCTGTGAGGAAGAAATGTTTTATTTTTCTTTTGCTTTTACTGTCTGGTAACATTGAACTCAACCCTGGTCCAGATATAAACTGTCTGAGTACTCCAACTGATTTTAAATCCAGATCAGGGCTTGGTGTTGTGCACCTAAACGTTAGGAGTCTATTGCCAAAACTTGACCTAGTTAAAATCTGGACTAATTCGACTGATACTGACATTATTGTTCTATCTGAAACCTGGCTAAAGAAATCCATCACAGACAAAGACATTGCTATTAAAGGTTACAATGTTTATCGTTGTGACCGTCCCAAAAAAGGTGGTGGCATAGCAATATATGTCAAGCAGAAATTTCATGTTACTGTTCAATCATCTCTTTCCCTCAGCAGTCAATTTGAATTTCTCGCTCTGAAGTTGGAGCTTCTAAATGGCCACTTTCTCACCATTGTAGGTTGCTATAGACCGCCCTCTGCTAGTAGTGAGACTTTATCCTCATTGAATAAACAGCTTTTGACTTTAGACTTCAATGAGATTCTTCTCACAGGAGATCTGAACTGGGATTGGTTGTCTTCTGTTTCTGACAGTTTTAAATCTATATGTGATTCTTTTAACCTAACACAATTAGTTAACGGGTCAACACGTCCAAACCTTAAATGTCCAGAGAAATCCTCTCTACTTGATTTATTTTTAACTAATTCTCCTCATATATATTCAGATATTGGTATTTTTGCAAATGATATGAGCGATCATTGTGTTATAGCTACTATCAGACGAGCTAAGCTCCCAAAAGCAAGGCCACGTATTATTTTTAAACGTGATTATAAACATTTTTGTGAGCAGGGTTTTCATCATGATCTATGGCACTTTGATTGGTCCAGGATCTCACTTTTTAATGACGTAGAGCTGGCCTGGAAGTACTTTTATAATGCTTTTAGTATTGTTATAAATAAACATGCCCCTCTACGTAAATTTAGAGTGAAGGGTAGAAATAATCCTTGGTTCTCCCCTGAGTTGTCCAGTCTCCTTAAAGCAAGGGATGAAGCCTGGGCTAAGGCCAGAAAATCTAAACGCCAGGATGACTGGCTGATATTCAAACAGCTCAGAAATCGCTTTACTTCCCTTGTTAAAAAGGCTAAATCTGATTTTTATGTTGATAAAACTACCCGTAACCTGAATGATCCTAAGAAATTTTGGAAAGTAGTCAAATCTTCATTCGGGGATGAAACCAAAGACGAATTACCTGCTTGCATAGTAAAAGATGCACATATTTTAGCTGACAAACCAGCCATTCTTAATTATTTTAATGAGCACTTTGTTTCTTCAGGATCTCTATTTGAGTCCTCGCATCCACATCAATCGAATGTGTTAGGGGTTTGCCCTCAATCACCACCTATAAATGCTATGGTTCCTGGATTTGATCTGATTCCTTTCGATGTAGCTGAGGTCCACAGGGCTCTACAGCAATTGGATTTAAGTAAATCTGCCGGACCTGATAATCTCGAGCCTTTCTTTTTGAGGTCAGCTGCAGACTTCATAGCAGAACCTCTGTGTCACATTTTCAATTTAACCATTTCTGAAAATAAGATTCCCAGAATATGGAAGTCTGCTTATGTTCTTCCCTTACTGAAAGGTGGTGATCCCTCCATAGTTAACAACTATAGGCCGATCTCTAAATTGTGTGTTCTCTCCAAAGTTTTAGAAAAATTGGTCAGTGACCAACTTAAATGCTTTTTAGATGCTCATGGTCTCCTCTCACAATATCAGTCAGGTTTTCGTAAACAGCACAGTACAATAACTGCCGCTGTTAAAGTGGTAAACGACATCATAGAGGCACTAGATGGACGGAAATATTGTGCAGCTCTTTTTATAGACTTGTCAAAGGCATTTGACACAGTCGACCATGCCATCCTGGCAGATAGACTCCGCAAGATTGGCTTATCTAACCAGGCTGTAAACTGGTTTTCTAATTATTTATCAGATAGAATGCAGTGTGTCCAGGCCGCCGGGTCTTTGTCCTCTTTCCTTCCTGTTGTAAAGGGCGTGCCCCAAGGTTCCATATTAGGACCACTGTTGTTCACAATTTATGTGAATAATCTTTGTGATAGTTTGTCTGATGCTGTGTCCCATTTTTATGCTGACGATACAGTAATTTATTGCACTTCTTCTTCAGCTTTAAAATCACTTGAGTTGTTGCAGTCAGCCTTTGACACTGTTCAGTTCCGTTTGACACAGCTCAAGTTAGTGCTAAATGCAGTTAAATCAAAGACCATGCTATTTTCAAATGGCAAGCAGATTCCGTCTCACCTTCCTAAGTTGTTGACTGTTCACGGGGTTGAAATTGAAATGGTCACATCTTATAAATACTTAGGCATTCTAATTGATGAGCATCTGTCTTTTAAACTGCACATTGATAAACTTGTTTCTAAGCTGAAATTGAAATTGGGTTTCTTTTTTAGAAACAAATCATGTTTTTCACTTCAAGTCAGAAAACATTTGATTACCACAACGTTTTTACCCTTGTTGGACTATGGAGACCTGCTTTTTATGAATGCTCCTGATCAGTTTTTAAAGAAATTGGATTCTGTATACCACTGTGCTTTGCGTTTTATTACTGGCTGCAGTTATCGTGTATATCATTGTTCCTTATATGCCGTTGCACATTGTCCATCTTTGTATTTCCGCAGACTCTCTCACTGGCTGACTTTTATTTATAAATCCATTCTTGGACTTCTGCCTACATATTTGTGTTTACATACGTGTAGAAACCTCAGCCGACATGGCCTGCGTTCTCAGGACATCATACAGATGCAGGTCTCGAGAGTCAAAACTGAACTGGGCAAAAAGTCTTTTAAATTCTCCGCCCCGTCTACCTGGAACGATGTGCAGAAGGACTTGAAATTGACACACCTCATAGCTCTGGGGGAATTCAAGTCAATTATAAAAGCCAGAGAAATGAGTTCAATTGGTTCTTGTGATTGCACTGTGTGATCGTGAAATCCCACTCTTGTTTTCCTGTAGTGTGTGATCATATTTTACTTGTGTTTTATGTGTTTGGTGCAACTATTCTGCGTTTGTGCTGCCGTCTTGGCCAGGTCACTCTTGGAAAAGAGGTTTTAAATCTCAATGAGTTTTTTTTTACCTGGTTAAATAAAGAAAATGAACCTGGTGTACTGGAAAGCAGCAAAATAAACCAGTAGACAATTATTTTTGAAAATTATGCACAGATGTGCAAAAGGTTTAGAAAAAGAAAAATTACAAATTAAAGTCATTTGTATTTTCATAATATTTTTGTATAATGCTGCTAATAAACAAACAAACAGACAGACACATATGAAAACAGAACCTCCCTGGTGGAGGTAATTATTGTTAAGGTGGTAATTTTGCCATTTACAGTCGTGTGGTTGATAGTGACAGGAGAAACTGATGAAAAGAGAAAAAGCATGATGAAGATGATATGTGATGAATCAGACCTTACAAAAAGGGTTATCTTTGGGTACAATGCCTCAAAAGGTTGTATTTGTTGAGTCATTATTTGATTGTTGATGGTTCCACTTTAAGGCCATATTTTCTATTAATATTATATGAGACCATTTCATATTGTTTGTTCATCCTTACCACAAACAGAGGACACGTGATGAGTATACATACATGAGTTTGAGTTTCATGACAAAGTGTGTGAAATGTTTCTATTGCTATATTTCAAACTTTTGAAAGTCCATGTGGAGTTCTGTCGAGTAGTACTACGTTTTCTATGAGTTCTACTCATAGGAAAGGATGAGTAGCTGGCAAGTAAGGCGAGTAAGAGCGAAGTAACCTCTGAGTATTAGAAGTAAATAAGAATTACGAGAAGTCCTTATAACAAGTAGACCAGGGGTCTTGAATGTTTTTCAGGCCAAGGACCCCCAAGCTGATGGAGAGATGGAGCAGGGACCCCCTACTATATATATTGTATAAAATTGTGTTTTATATTAAACTGGGCCTAGTGCCATCTTAAACATAGCTACCCTGTTATTGTGCATTCAATACTAAGCTATTCAAATAATACACAGGTTCATATATTCATGTTTTTGTTTTAAACATGTGCAAGGTATAGGGTGGCCGTGCCACTGCCATTTATAAACGCACATCTTGCATACAACCCAGCTTGAGAGAGCTCCTGTGTGTCGCTGAATGTATGCATTGCTGACTGAAAGATAACGTCTTCTGCCTCCATTTATCCGTTCACTACAATATGTTGGATTCATGTTAATGTGTATTTAAAGACATTTCAGGGGTCCAGACAGTTCCACTTTATACTTTCAATTCAATTCAATTTAATTTAGCTGTATTGTCATTTTGCCATACATCTGATGTGCAGAATGAGACAGTGTTTTCCAACTGGTGGTAGAAACAATCTAACACACACAGGAACACACACGCACTACGTCCCTATGTGTAAAAACTAAACAAACATCATTACACTGTTTAAATTGAACTGAAGACCGCTCAAGTGACCAGCTGACCGACTGGTCTTTTATTATTGTTCTGTACATGACTATTTTTTTAGCATGTATAGCATTTGTAACCATGTTATTGAAAAAGTGCTTTAAATAAAAACTTTATCATTATTATTATTATTATTAAATTTCCACTGCCTGCAGTAGTTCTCATGGTTGCTATGGCTCTTTAACTATATGATGTCACAAAGACAACTCTTTGATGTCACATCACATCAAAAAGCCATGATTGTATATAAAATCCTGAGTTTCTCTCCACCAACAACCCCACTAAGATAAGTGATTGTCTGTCAACTCACAAAATGGGAAAAATACTCAACACTGCAAGACAGTTTTTCTGTCTCCTTAAGCAACGGAAGGTAGGCGCTTGATTTTCAGGGGTCCAGACAGTTAGACTTTATACTTTCAATTCAATTCAATTTAATTTAGCTATATTGTCATTTTGTCATACATCTGATGTGCAGAATGAGACAGTGTTTTCCAACTGGTGGTAGAAACAATCTAACACACACAGGAACACACACGCACTACGTTCCTATGTGTAAAAACTAAACAAACATCATTACACTGTTTAAATTGAACTGAAGACCTCTCCAGTGACCAGCTGACCGACTGGTCTTTTATTATTGCTCTGTACATGACTATTTTTTATCATGTATAGCACTTTGTAACCATGTTATGAAAAAATGCTATACATATATATATATATATAGACCTCTCAAGTGACCAGCTGACCGACTGGTCTTTTATTATTGTTCTGTACATGACTATTTTTATCATGTATAGCACTTTGTGTATATATATATATATATATATATATAAACTTTATTATTATTATATTATTAAATTTCCACTGGCTGCAGTAGTTCTCATGGTTGCTATGGCTGTTTAACTATATGATGTCACAAAGACAACTCTTTGATGTCACATCACATTAAAGCCGTGATTGTATATAAAATCCTGAGTTTCTCTCCACCAACAACCCAAGTAAGATAAGTGTTAGTCTGTCAACTCACAAAATGGGAAAAATACTCAACACTGCAAGACAGTTTTTCTGTCTCCTTAAGCAACGGAAGGTAGGCGCTTGATTTTCAGGGGTCCAGACAGTTAGACTTTATACTTTCAATTCAATTCAATTTAATTTAGCTATATTGTCATTTTGTCATACATCTGATGTGCAGAATGAGCCAGTGTTTTCCAACTGGTGGTAGAAACAATCTAACACACACAGGAACACACACGCACTACGTCCCTATGTGTAAAAAGTAAACAAACATCATTACACTGTTTAAATTGAACTGAAGCCCTCTCAAGTGACCAGCTGACCGACTGGTCTTTTATTATTGTTCTGTACATGACTATTTTTTAGCATGTATAGTATTTGTAACCATGTTATTGAAAAAATGCTTTAAATAAAAACTTTATCATTATTATTATTATTATATTATTAAATTTCCACTGGCTGCAGTAGTTCTCATGGTTGCTATGGCTGTTTAACTATATGATGTCACAAAGACAACTCTTTGATGTCACATCACATTAAAGCCGTGATTGTATATAAAATCCTGAGTTTCTCGCCACCAACAACCCAAGTAAGATAAGTGTTAGTCTGTCAACTCACAAAATGGGAAAAATACTCAACACTGCAAGACAGTTTTTCTGTCTCCTTAAGCAACGGAAGGTAGGCGCTTGATTTTCAGGGGTCCAGACAGTTAGACTTTATACTTTCAATTCAATTCAATTTAATTTAGCTATATTGTCATTTTGTCATACATCTGATGTGCAGAATGAGCCAGTGTTTTCCAACTGGTGGTAGAAACAATCTAACACACACAGGAACACACACGCACTACGTCCCTATGTGTAAAAACTAAACAAACATCATTACACTGTTTAAATTGAACTGAAGCCCTCTCAAGTGACCAGCTGACCGACTGGTCTTTTATTATTGTTCTGTACATGACTATTTTTTAGCATGTATAGTATTTGTAACCATGTTATTGAAAAAGTGCTTTAAATAAAAACTTTATCATTATTATTATTATTATATTATTAAATTTCCACTGGCTGCAGTAGTTCTCATGGTTGCTATGGCTGTTTAACTATATGATGTCACAAAGACAACTCTTTGATGTCACATCACATTAAAGCCGTGATTGTATATAAAATCCTGAGTTTCTCTCCACCAACAACCCAAGTAAGATAAGTGTTAGTCTGTCAACTCACAAAATGGGAAAAATACTCAACACTGCAAGACAGTTTTTCTGTCTCCTTAAGCAACGGAAGGTAGGCGCTTGATTTTCAGGGGTCCAGACAGTTAGACTTTATACTTTCAATTCAATTCAATTTAATTTAGCTATATTGTCATTTTGTCATACATCTGATGTGCAGAATGAGACAGTGTTTTCCAACTGGTGGTAGAAACAATCTAACACACACAGGAACACACACGCACTACGTCCCTATGTGTAAAAAGTAAACAAACATCATTACACTGTTTAAATTGAACTGAAGACCTCTCAAGTGACCAGCTGACGGACTGGTCTTTTATTATTGTTCTGTACATGACTATTTTTATCATGTATAGCACTTTGTAACCATGTTATGAAAAACTGCTATATATATATATATATATATAAACTTTATTATTATATTATTAAATTTCCACTGGCTGCAGTAGTTCTCATGGTTGCTATGGCTGTTTAACTATATGATGTCACAAAGACAACTCTTTGATGTCACATCACATTAAAGCCGTGATTGTATATAAAATCCTGAGTTTCTCTCCACCAACAACCCAAGTAAGATAAGTGTTAGTCTGTCAACTCACAAAATGGGAAAAATACTCAACACTGCAAGACAGTTTTTCTGTCTCCTTAAGCAACGGAAGGTAGGCGCTTGATTTTCAGGGGTCCAGACAGTTAGACTTTATACTTTCAATTCAATTCAATTTAATTTAGCTATATTGTCATTTTGTCATACATCTGATGTGCAGAATGAGCCAGTGTTTTCCAACTGGTGGTAGAAACAATCTAACACACACAGGAACACACACGCACTACGTCCCTATGTGTAAAAACTAAACAAACATCATTACACTGTTTAAATTGAACTGAAGCCCTCTCAAGTGACCAGCTGACCGACTGGTCTTTTATTATTGTTCTGTACATCACTATTTTTTAGCATGTATAGTATTTGTAACCATGTTATTGAAAAAGTGCTTTAAATAAAAACTTTATCATTATTATTATTATTATATTATTAAATTTCCACTGGCTGCAGTAGTTCTCATGGTTGCTATGGCTGTTTAACTATATGATGTCACAAAGACAACTCTTTGATGTCACATCACATTAAAGCCGTGATTGTATATAAAATCCTGAGTTTCTCTCCACCAACAACCCAAGTAAGATAAGTGTTAGTCTGTCAACTCACAAAATGGGAAAAATACTCAACACTGCAAGACAGTTTTTCTGTCTCCTTAAGCAACGGAAGGTAGGCGCTTGATTTTCAGGGGTCCAGACAGTTAGACTTTATACTTTCAATTCAATTCAATTTAATTTAGCTATATTGTCATTTTGTCATACATCTGATGTGCAGAATGAGACAGTGTTTTCCAACTGGTGGTAGAAACAATCTAACACACACAGGAACACACACGCACTACGTCCCTATGTGTAAAAACTAAACAAACATCATTACACTGTTTAAATTGAACTGAAGCCCTCTCAAGTGACCAGCTGACCGACTGGTCTTTTATTATTGTTCTGTACATGACTATTTTTTAGCATGTATAGTATTTGTAACCATGTTATTGAAAAAGTGCTTTAAATAAAAACTTTATCATTATTATTATTATTATATTATTAAATTTCCACTGGCTGCAGTAGTTCTCATGGTTGCTATGGCTGTTTAACTATATGATGTCACAAAGACAACTCTTTGATGTCACATCACATCAAAGCCGTGATTGTATATAAAATTCTGAGTTTCTCTCCACCAACAACCCCAGTAAGATAAGTGTTAGTCTGTCAACTCACAAAATGGGAAAAATACTCAACACTACAAGACAGTTTTTCTGTCTCCTTAAGCAACGGAAGGTAGGCGCTTGATTTTCAGGGGTCCAGACAGTTAGACTTTATACTTTCAATTCAATTCAATTTAATTTAGCTATATTGTCATTTTGTCATACATCTGATGTGCAGAATGAGACAGTGTTTTCCAACTGGTGGTAGAAACAATCTAACACACACAGGAACACACACGCACTACGTCCCTATGTGTAAAAAGTAAACAAACATCATTACACTGTTTAAATTGAACTGAAGACCTCTCAAGTGACCAGCTGACGGACTGGTCTTTTATTATTGTTCTGTACATGACTATTTTTATCATGTATAGCACTTTGTAACCATGTTATGAAAAACTGCTATATCTATATATATATATATATATATATATATATATATATATATATATATATATAAACTTTATTATTATATTATTAAATTTCCACTGGCTGCAGTAGTTCTCATGGTTGCTATGGCTGTTTAACTATATGATGTCACAAAGACAACTCTTTGATGTCACATCACATCAAAGCAGTGATTGTATATAAAATCCTGAGTTTCTCTCCACCAACAACCCCAGTAAGATAAGTGTTAGTCTGTCAACTCACAAAATGGGAAAAATACTCAATGCTACAAGACAGTTTTTCTGTCTCCCTAAGCGACGAAAGGTAGGCGCTTCATTTTCACGGGTAGGGTAGAAGCAACACAGGAACAGACACACACACATACTAATTCCTGATGTGTAAAAGCTAAACAAACGTCATTACACTGTTAAAACTGATCTGAAAACCTCTCAAGGACCAGCTGACCTACTGCAGCTAACGAAAATTCTTTATCTGCCTGTTGTATTACTTATTTATTATATAACAAGAATGACCTTGCTATTGCAAGAATGACATGGCTATTGCAAGAATGACCTGGCTTTTTTTTATGTCAGTTTTCCCACATTCAGGGGGTATGGCCTACCCTCATCAGCGCAAATTGAGTATTTCCAGTAGTGCTGGCATCTGTGTGCTTAGACACGAACTTCTTTTTATTGATACTTCTCTGTGTAGCAGCTAATCGGGCATCTGCCTTAGGTATTTTTTATGAGATATATTATATAATATTGAGAGAAAAAAATAATATGATAGATATATTATATAATATTGAAAATAATAACCCAAGTTATGCAGTCATTTGTGTTAAATTGGCTTCATGTTTTATAGGTTGTAGGGAAAAAGGCTTCAGCCACTTCTATTATCGAGGTCTCTGCAGCACCAAAGGCTAAGGCTTCCTGTTGGCACTGTTACCGCTGGTTTTTTCCCTGCTGTTTCCAGAGGTTGTCAGAGTCCTCTGTACCAGAGGATGTTGAAGAGACAATAGACCACCTGCCAACTGCTGACCCAGAAGAGATGTAAGACATTCATCAAGAGTATATTAATACTCTGTGAGTATACAATACTATACAGTGAAATAAACATGTTTGTTTTCCCTTTATAAACAGTGTCGTCTACATCGAGACAACAGCTCCAGACTCTGATGTCAATCAGACATCACCTGTCCAGGTGTGTCCAGATTCTCCACAAGCTGAGACACTTGTTACCGACAGTGAGCCAGACACCACAAGAGAACTGGATGAGATGTTCCTACAAACGACAGTGATGATGTCATTATCTCAGTGTTACACAAGTAGCCAGACGACGGACGGAGACTCTGTTGTGAAAGCTGTATCACCTGTCCAGGTGTGTCCAGATTCTCCACAAGCTGAGACACTTGTTACCGACAGTGAGCCAGACACCACAAGAGAACTAGATGAGATGTTCCTACAAACGACAGTGATGATGTCATTATCTCAGTGTGACACAAGTAGCCAGACGACGGACGAAGACTCTGTTGTGAAAGCTGTATCACCTGTCCAGGTGTGTCCAGACTCTCCACGAGCTGAGACATCTGAAGATGACGATGCTGTAGGGACAACATTAAGTGGACTGGATGATGAGGAGTTGCTACAAATGGCAGTGAAGCTGTCATTATCTCAGTTTGAGACAAGTAGCAAGATGACGGACGGAGACTCTGTTGTCAAACCTGCATCACCTGACCAGGTGTGTCCAGACTCTCCACGAGCTGAGACACCTGAAGACGACAGTGAGTCAGACACAAGTGAACTGGATGAGATGTTGCTACAAATGGCAGTGAGGCTGTCATTATCTCAGTTTGAGACAAGTAGGAGGACGACGGATGGAGACTCTGTTGTGGAACCTGTATCACCTGTCCAGGAGTGTCCAGACTCTCCACGAGCTGAGACATCTGAAGATGACGGTGATGTAGAGACCACAATAAGTGAACTGGACGATGAGGAGTTGCTACAAATGGCAATGATGATGTCATTATATCAGTTTGACACAAGTAGCAAGACGACGGACGGAGACTCTGTTGTGAAACCTGTATCACCTATCCAGGTGTGTCCAGACTCTCCACGAGCTGAGACATCTGAAGATGACGGTGATGTAGAGACCACAATAAGTGAACTGGACGATGAGTTGCTACAAATGGCAATGATGACGTCATATCAGTTTGACACAAGTAGCAAGACGACGGACGGAGACTCTGTTGTGAAACCTGTATCACCTGTCCAGGAGTGTCCAGACTCTCCACGAGCTGAGACATTTGAAGACGACAGTGAGTCAGACACAAGTGAACTGGATGAGGCATTGGTAGAAATGGCAGTGATGATGTCTCAGGGTAAGACAAGCAGCAACTACCGTGGGTAAGTACCTTCAAAGAAACTCATATGCTCATACTGAAAATCCATGTATTGTTTTCATACACATATATAAAGTTCTGTAAGGTTTAGTTTATAACTCTAACACCTGAATCATGTATATTGTGAATATAACAAGCCCCAGTCTGACTTTGGCCTTCTGTCTTGTTTAAGGCTCCCCAACCTGTTCCAGACTTGCTATATGAACTCCGTTCTGCAAGCCCTCCTGACACTGACTCTTTTTATTGAAGATATCAGCAACCAGCAGGAGGTGTGGGAGTCTGAAGAGAGGTTTCAGATCTTTGGGTACAGCACCTCCTCACATTCACACAGATAAATGTTTGCTTTCTCCACTACCCTTGGGCATTGACAAATACAACATGTACAGTATCAGTCCAAGGTTTGGAGCATTCACTTGAATGTGAAACTGAGTCCCACTTCTCTCTTTTGCTCTTTCCAGTTGGTTTGCGGTGATCAACCGGTGTCTTCTCAGTGACAACAACAAAGTAAAGGCAATGGTCCTGATGGGATTTAAAAACGCCGTCGCTGAATTTGACGAGTCATTCTGCGACCACAGTCAGAAGGTTAGTGTGTGTTTTATTTAAAACACGCAGCAGAATAAAACAATCTTTATTGAACTTGTTTCAGTCAAAGTTGCATCTTCTCAAACTTTGTTCTGTGTTTCTGTCCAGGATGCCCACGAGTTCCTCAACTCCATATTCAGTCTCCTGAGATCTTTGTTCTCTGAAATGTCCGAGGCAGCACATATGAGGGGCCTCAGTTACATCTGCCCCGTCCAAGCTAACATCGCCTTCAAGATGTTGAGGACCAGGACTTGCAAGGGGTATGAATGAATACACAGTCACTAACAGTTTTATATTCAGGGTGTAGAAATTGACTATGTGCATAATTTTTGTCCGGATCGGCCAATCAGGATGTGTTGCATGAAATCTATGGCTGGCTTCTAATTTGAATTGTCTCTTTATTGTGTAGATGTGGTGAGAAGTCCAAGAGGTACGAGGACTTCCACAACCTGTCCCTGAACCTGGAGCCTGGAGCCACAGTGAGCCAATGTCTTCAGGCACATCTTGAAGTAAGAGGCATTTCATTTTGTCAGGCTTCAGTGTCATTTCAGCTCCAATGCTCCATCTTCTTATTCAGTCAAATTTTGTCAACTTATTTGGTCATTAATTTTGATTGATTTCAACTAAAACCTGTTTCTTGGTCCCGTTCCCTCCTGCAGGAGTATGACTTGGACTACAGGTGTGACTGTGGAGCCACTCAGTCAACAGACATCTGTTGCTTCTCAACTCTGCCAAAGTGAGTAAAATCATCCTTCCTCACAGTTGTCCTCTTTCTGTCCTTCTCTGTTAGCTCATGAGCTAACCATCTCTTCCTCCTACGACTCTTCTCTGTCAACAGTGTCCTGATCATCCAGCTGCAAAGATTCCAGTTCAACCAGACCATCATGGCTTTGATGAAGGCGAGCAGCCAGGTGATCATTTCGACGGAGTTGGAGGTGGTTCCTGAGTCTGGAGTCACTGAACAGGTAGAGATCATGTTCAGAAAAAAAACATTTGCTGGATATAAACAGATCTTAGAGCAAAAGATTTATAAAATGTAGTACCTGTCAGTCAAATTAATTGTCTGCATTTGGAGCTAATTGTTGGTAACTGTTCTTTTCTAGGCTCGCTACAGTCTGGTGAGCATCATCAGCCATGAGGGCCGATCAGCTAATACTGGTAAGTGTTTGTCGTGTTTGGCAGCCACACCTGTTTGAATGTTAAGGTTGAGAATGGACAGGATCTTAAAATGTAACACTAACAAATGTGCCCTCTCCTCTCAGGACACTACATCTGCCATGGTGCCAACACGGCACACCATGAAGGGGACGAGAGGAAAGGTTGGCTCACATACAACGACAGTAAAGTCAATGAGACCGACCTTGAATCCGTCTGTCAGGAGTCAGAGGAGACGGCTTATCTGCTCTTCTATCAGAAACAGACCTAGAAGAGTCAGAGAAGAATCGGCTGTGATCCCTGCCCCAAATCCTGATGATCACGGACCATCATCATGGCAGTGACCGGACTCAGGCTGACAGAAAGTTTTAAAATAAATAAAAACATTTAAAAAAAGAAAAAAAAGTTTTCTCCACTGGAACTGATTTAAAACTGTTTTTAACCTTCTATAGTTTGTAATCTCAGAGTGGTCTGGTGCTAATTTGCACTTTGATATTCAAAGTTATACAGCATTTACATACCATATTGAACCTGGTGTACTGGAAAGTAGCAAAATAAACCAGTAGACAATTATTTTTGAAAATTATGCACAGATGTGCAAAAGGTTTAGAAAAAGAAAAATTACAAATTAAAGTCATTTGTATTTTCATAATATTTTTGTATAATGCTGCTAATAAACAAACAAACAGACAGACACACATGAAAACAGAACCTCCCTGGTGGAGGTAATTATTGTTAAGGTGGTAATTTTGCCATTTACAGTCGTGTGGTTGATAGTGACAGGAGAAACTGATGAAAAGAGAAAAAGCATGATGAAGATGATATGTGATGAATCAGACCTTACAAAAAGGGTTATCTTTGGGTACAATGCCTCAAAAGGTTGTATTTGTTGAGTCATTATTTGATTGTTGATGGTTCCACTTTAAGGCCATATTTTCTATTAATATTATATGAGACCATTACATATTGTTTGTTCATCCTTACCACAAACAGAGGACACTTGATGAGTGTACATACATGAGTTTGAGTTTCATGACAAAGTGTGTGAAATGTTTCTATTGCTATATTTCAAACTTTTGAAAGTCCATGTGGAGTTCTGTCGAGTAGTACTACGTTTTCTATGAGTTCTACTCGTAGGAAAGGATGAGTAGCTGGCAAGTAAGGCGAGTAAGAGCAAAGTAACCTCTGAGTATTAGAAGTAAACAAGAATTACGAGAAGTCCTTATAACAAGTAGACCAGGGGTCTTCAATGTTTTTCAGGCGAAGGACCCCCAAGCTGATGGAGAGATGGAGCAGGGACCCCCTACTATATATATTGTATAAAATTGTGTTTTATATTAAACTGGGCCTAGTGCCATCTTAAACATAGCTACCCTGTTATTGTGCATTCAATACTAAGCTATTCAAATAATACACAGGTTCATATATTCATGTTTTTGTTTTAAACATGTGCAAGGTATAGGGTGGCCGTGCCACTGCCATTTATAAACGTACATCTTGCATACAACCCAGCTTGAGAGAGCTCCTGTGTGTCGCTGAATGTATGCATTGCTGACTGAAAGATAATGTCTTCTGCCTCCATTTATCCGTTCGCTACAATATGTCGGATTCATGTTAATGTGTATTTAAAAACATTTAAATTTGTGGGGGAAAAAATTCAATTTAAAAAAAAAAAATTTTAATTAAAAATTGTCTAATCAACCAAAAATTTCGCGACCCCCCCCTGCAGTACCTCCGCGGACCCCCTAGGGGAAGACAGGTCTTCAACGGACTCCCTGTTGAAGACCTCTGTCTTAGAGAATCTTGAGAAAAACTCATTAGAGAGGCTAAACTTCAAAGACAGTGCAGTGCTTCTAAATCTTATGTAGTCATGATTTTTTTTTTTTATTCTTGGTATTATTTCTTTCTATATTTTTGTAAAAGACCTGCTTAACTTACACAGGCAGCCCTGCTTTATATAAGAAAATTAATTTTGTGTAAGAAGGAGCTTTTATAACTAGTGGCCTTTTAAACCTCTAATAAATCCCATGTTCGGGCCTAAAATTCATATTTAAGCTTAATCAGAGTACATTCACATTAACATTAACTATCTTGTTACTGGAGCCAACACACATTTGTAGACAGCACTTCTCTCTAGGCAGCGTTGTGAGTCACTGTAGCACAGCTTCAAGGCAGGCACCGTGGGTATTTTGACTGTTTTGTGATGAGGTTACTAATTAGCCTATACATTTCTTCATTAATTAAGTGCAGAGTTTAACAGTGTAGCACAAGCGCAAATGTCACTGGAGCCGACTTTGTGAGCACCTAATTTAGCAGGCTCTAAAAAAAGGCTTAAAAGACCATTTTGTTAGAACCAGCAGTCCTGTTCATTATTTCTGAAGAATAGAGCCTTATGCCACTGAGTCTCCATTGTGCTAGTCATAGTGTTGCACAGGGGCTGGGTGGGTTGGGATGTTAAACAAGACTTCCTGACGTGGTATGATTCAATGAATGAAGTGTATTCCAAGCTGCTTGAAAATTCCCAAAATGCAGATGGATGGAAAGCGACAAGAGCGAGAGCAAGACACTCAGTTTTGTCAGGATGAAACCTAGGTAGCAAGTCAGACAGACAGCTGCTTACTCAACCAGAGTTACTTAGTCAGACAGGCAGACAGCTATTCAATAACAAAGACAGATAAACAGCAAGACAGAGTCAAGGGAGCAAGCTAGTGAGACAGACAGGATGTATAGTGAGACAGAAAGACAGACATCACTAAATCTGGTTAGCTGGTCAGACAACCAGTCAAAAGGTTGATAGTCAGACAGCCAGAAGATAAAATGGAAGGATATGATCGATAAATAATGGATGATAGATAAATAACAGACAGTCAGACAGCACAGGCTAGCTACTCAGACAGACACAGACAATTATAGTCACAAAGAAAGCAATAGGAAGCAAGACAGCTAGTCAGAAAGACAGCTGGACAGCTCGCTGGTTAGATAGACAGCTAGTCAGAAAGATAAAAAAAAATAAAGTAAGGTAGATAAAAAGTCTGACAGCTCCTCCCTGGAATTTCAATCGATCCAGCTCAAAAGCTAAGATTGCACTTTCTATGAAATAACGCCTAGGCCAGAAATAAATCCAACACAAGCTCTCTATAAATGTGAAACATGTCACTTTCACGTGGAACACTGAGACTGGCACTAGAGGGAAACTTGGGACATTGGGTGGCTTTATTTCCTTGAGGGCTTCTTTATATCAACTGTAGCTTCCAATGTCCTGAGAAAATCAAACAGATTTACAATCGCACTCTGCCAAGAAGTAAAATGATTACCCAGCATTGGAAAAGTATCATCTGAGTAATGGCAATTCAACAGTATATCTCTTCATCTCTCTGCCCTTGGTCTTGACACTCCTCGATCCCCAGTCCTTAACTCTTGTAAAATGTTGGTCAGGAAAGATCTTTTCCACAGAGGAGTCATGTGACGGCGATGAAACAGAAATGGAGAACATCTGAGAATATATTAAATACTGCTGGGACACATCCTCATTGTCTGGTGCCACAAATGGTCCAATTAGACTCAGATTTGTCTCTTTGTGAACATGCTAATAATGGTGAATGTGGCGATGGGATCTTGTTTTTCCCTACAATTTCTTCTGAGCTCTAATTTATTTTTTAGCTTTGCACATGTACAGTAGTATGTGTTTGTGTGGGTGTGTGCATGCGTGTGTGTGTGTTTGAGTGGTGATGCCCTTTCATTATAATCATTTCTGGATTTTAATTCTTATTGTTAGAACGGCTTTACTACAGCAGCAGTTTGATCTCGTCCTGACATCAAAGATGATTTTGAAGGATTTAAAGTTAAATGATAGAACAGAGATCATCTTACGAACCCAGACAGTAAAAGTTTTTTGTTACCTCCGCTGACGAAAGTTGGAGGAGGTTATGCAATCACCCACGTTTGTTGCCTCCACCAATAAGAGGAGGAGGTTATGTGATTGCACAAGTTTGTTGCCTCCACAAACTAGAGGAGGAGGTTATGTGATCGCACAAGTTTATTTATTAAAATTGTTTTCTTTTGGTCTGAAAAACAATTGTTAGATGATTTTGTTTTGACATAGCCTGGAAACATTTTATGAATGTTCAGGTTTTAGTAACCATGGTGTTGGCGGAGGAATGCACTCTCTGAGTGCTTTTAGTTCACCATTGTGCTGTGGTCAGAAAGGTTGGTATATTGAAGATTAAAATCAACATTTAAGGTGTAAGGGCTATGTTTTCAAAACTGTTACATGAACATTCAATCAATATTGTATCAATGGGGCTAATGGGGGAGTCAGCAAACTGGTTAGCCAAGTAAAAAACAAACAAATAAATGAACAGAATAGAGCTGTTTAATACATACTACTCTCTTTGCTTTCTATGAGTTTTAAGTAGTTATTAAATTAATTACTGTAATGGAGTCGTATTTGCTCCTAAAAACACAATGTCAGCTATTGGAGTAACTATTAGTGTGTCTGATACTAAAATAGCGTCTCTATATTTGGACAGCTTATAATTTATTCTTTTTTAAATGAAGCGTAGATTTGTAGTTCATATTGTACAGATATTGTATACATATAGAAAATGCCATGAAAAAGGTCTTATTTCTTATAGTTAATTCATGTAATCCAACTAAAATTAAATCCGAGGCACCTTGTGAGATAATGGATGAACCAGTATTTATTCGGCATGAGAGGTGATTGAAAATCTGACATCTATTCAATCATATTTTGCTATCTGGGTAAAAATGTCTGTTTATGAGATATGACTGACCATCAACTGATCTCATTCATCCAAACTCACCGTAGTCGCTCTCGTAAAAGATGATAAACTTCTGCCAGTGCAGTTCTGAGACAAGGGTGAGCAGGACGTCATTGATTCGAACAGGTGGACGGGCTGCCAAGGTGTAGCTCTCTCCATCTGGGCTAGGGTTGAGCTGGCAGGCTGTACGGGGTCCACCTTCCCCATTTCTTTGGATGAAGAGGTGAGGAATGTGCATTGCATCTGTCAGGGACTGCAGGGCACTTGCGGCTGCACAGCCTGTGGATGTGACCAAGGCTAGGATCCCCTGGTTCATCAGCTCACATGCTGGACAGAGGAAAGACGTAGAGAAGGAACAAAGAGGGGAATAGACAAGACAAGAGGAGAGGAAATAAGATAAAACAGGGTTGGATCTGCTTTGAAAGTGAAGTTGAACAGTAATCAATTCCAATACGATTTTCATTTCAAACATATTTTGGTTCAGGTTTTAACAGCTCTTTACATTATTCAAGAAAGTGTGTCCAACTGGGCTTAGGGACTTGAGATGTTCTTTGTGTTTGTTACTGAGGATTACATCTAAGCCTCTGCAGTTGAGAAGAGATCACAGGAAGGATGGGGTTGGGACTGAACTTGTATCATAATGTGTAGATAGAGATTCAGTGGGGGGTATCCTTTAATCCTCTTCCCGTGACAAAAATGAGATGGCTGATTAAAACAAAAATCCTTGTTAGAGGTATAACAGTCGCTTGGAAATAGCAGTTGAATAAAAAGAATTGCAAGACTCATTGCGGTATTTATTCGAAGCACAGAACAGAGACTGAGTAGGAGGAATCTGTTACAAATAAAAATGCAAGTGTTTTAGCTTGGGCTGTAGTTTAGATAGAAAATGATGCCTCCATTGAGTCTAAATGAAATATTGTCCCGCACATGCTTCATCTTTCATGTACCCATGGTGAAAAGCTGTAAACCAGCACAGATTAAGACTACAGACACACACAATGTCTGTGTTGAGTCTGAACGGCCCAACATTTTAATTATACTTACAGGTCAGCATGTCTGCCAGGATAAAATGCCTTATATCTTTAAAAGAAGAAAAACACATTCTATGATTTAAACGTTCCAACGTTTATGTGAAAAGCTATTCTGTCTCTGTGGGGCAGTGATCTGCCATGATAAGTACAATATTTAAAATTTGCTCTTTCATTATCTGACAGCTGCTTAATTACCTAAAACAACAGCAGTAATAACAACACTTATTTATATAGGGCATTCCTAAACCAATGTTACAAAGTGATTCAGGCAACAAGAAATCATAAAAAAACCAATACAATAGAAATTCTTAATTCACAATAAAAAGTACAAGTCAATAACAGGACTTTGAGGAGGTTAACATCCAGGGCAAGGAGTTAAAGATTAAAGATTTAAAGTCTATAATAGTATTATAGTAGTATATAGTGTATAGTATATAGTTTAAAGTATCCTGAATTATAAAAAAAATGGCTAAAATAGTGAGACAGTCCAGTATGGTACATCTAGCTATAGCCAAATTAGGTTATTTATAGCTTATCACTTGATCACCTGGCCATTCATTGACCAAATTCCTTCACCTTGTGAAAACAAATATGTAAAGCAGCCATGACCCAAAAGTAGGCTATAGGGTGAAATTGTAGCCTTAAAACTGGATTCAAAACATAAACCTATGACCACGCTATCCATGCTATCCGCAAACACAACATGGGCACCTAAAAAGATGATTCATTCAACCAAAATATTGCTGACCTAACATGTTTTGTGGTATAGGTAAGTCATAAAGTGCTGAACAAGCTTAAAATAACAAATAACAGAAACCAATATACAGTATTGGATTAAATAAAAAATAGAAACACAAAAACACAACAATAATAAAGAAATGGAGCTCTACTAAAGTTCAAATCAAACTAAAATCATGATGACAAAGCTCAGCTCGAATTAAAAGCCAGTGAAAAGAGATGGGTCTTCAGCAGTGATTTAAACAGACTGTGCAGATCTGATACGAATCGGCAAATTATTCCACAGATTTGGAGCAGCAACTGCAAAAGACCACTCACATCTGTTTTTTAGGGCTGGATCTCGGCACATCCAGGAGTAACTGGTTGGTAGACCTCAGTGCTCTAACATATTTCCATCCTCTCTTAGGTGACAAGATACAAAGCCCAGAAGCAAGCAATTAGCAATAACGAAGGGATGTGAATCCAAATGCAAATGAAGTTTAAAGAATAATATTGAATTTGCGTTGTCTTTAATAGTCTACAGTTGGTCTAAGGCTAATGCTTCCTTCAAAATTCAGGTCACTGTTTCTCAAAGGGCAGGGCTCTTATCATTTCAGCACAAGCAGTCGGGGATATTAAAAAAAGAAAACACAAATTAAATGTTATTTCACTTAATTTCATAATAATTGGTCTTCTTTATTATCTGCATAACATGGCAGACAGCAATAGCACTGCAGTTCAGCACTGAATTCTCGTATACAGATCCTTGATACTGAGCATTTTAAGCACAAGAGAGACTGCACAACATGAACATATCATGAACATATACCGATAGACTAAATCCACGAGGAAGGTGTGAAGGAGGAGGAGGAGAAGAAAAGGAGGGTTGTTTTGAAGATGAGACTTAAAGATCAGACGGGAGTTCTGAGAATGAGGGGTGAGGCAAGGGTAGGAAAGGAAGGATGGTATAAGTGGGTGTTGAATGGAGCCATACTGGGAAAGGGTGTGTGTGTGTGTGTGTGTGTGTGTGTGTGTGTGTGTGTGTGTGTGTGTGTGTGTGGAGGAGGGGGAGGACTAATGTGACAAATGACAGTTTCATCTACTAACTGCAAGCACAGGACTATATTAAGGCTCTGCAAATCAATGAGTACAGGGGCAACAAAATAACATACTGAGGAAGAGCACGGAAAGTAAGAATGTCAGATAGTGGAGGTAGGATGAGTTGCACTGCAGAAAAAGAAGAGTACAAGAGAAGTTGAGGGATTACTTGTAGCTTTTTGCATTAATACTCAGGAGACTGCAGGAAATACTGCACAATATTGTTTTCCATAGCAGGAAGTGTTTGTTTTTTTTTTGTTTCTATACATGAATGTCAACATGTATATCAGGGCGCTTGATAAACATTTGATGGTGAAAAGCTGATACTCTGTTCAGTTGGAATTTATGATCGTAATGATACAAATCTAGCAGTGAAGAAGCTCCACCAGGTGTGGATGAGATTTGTCCTGAGATACTTAAGGCTATGGGCATCATTGTGCTGTCAAGGCTGACATGTCCCTTCATTGTTGGGTGGATCTCAATCTTGCTCTAACGCTGATACAACGTTTAAATGTTTCAGCTGGTAATAACCTGTGTTTTGAGCTAGAAGCTAACGCTTTCTATTTACCAGTCGATGTACTGTATGTTCCAACTCTCAAAATCATTAGTTCTGGTTGGTGAATGAAAGAATGAGATCTGGAATAAAAGTGGCTGAACTGAGTGTCCTTTTTTAAATTTTTTTTTTTAATATATTGGGCCATCAGAAACCTGATCACAACCTGGTGGCTATGAAAGCTGTTTTTTTTAAATGGCCACCACTGGTTGGAAAAACTTTAGCTCTCCTAGTGATAATCAAAGTGGATTATCTAGATCCTAGTGAGCCTGAGATCCAAATAAAATACTCACTTTCAATTCCATGGAAGAAAATAGAAAGTAATTACTTGGTGATTTCAGTACATTAAATATTTTTAGAAAGTTCCATTAATAAATAAAAACTGATTTTGTAATATTATTTTGTAAAATAGATCAAAGAAGAAACATTGTTTCGCTGTGACAATAGCTGTGGTCAGATGTGTTTCCAGGTCGTCTGTCTAAATGTTCATCCACCCATCCATCTTATTCACGTAAGATTATAATATTACATAATCTTATACAATATCTCTGAATGAATTTCTCTGAATGCCCAAATGCACTGGCACAAATGTCCATTTGGACTAAAATAAGAAACTGTGGAAAGGGTATAATGAGACGTGTGGTGGGAAGGCTGCCCGACCAGGAAAACGGCAGAACTTGTGGGTTGACAGTAATAGGACAATTCAAATTTAGAAGTTCTTTACTCATGAGAAGGGGATAAGAAGGGGGTTCTCAGTTAAGCAGCTGCAGTAGGATCTTGACACCTTGGCCCCATGAAACCATAAAAGAGCAGATAGCCACGATACTGCATGTATCACATACTGCACCACGTGGCCAAAACCAGGATGCATTTGTACCGTCGACAGCATAACTGAGGGGAGTTTCACTGCTCTCTTTTTGAGGAATGTCCTGATCATATTCACACAGCTTACATATTCACACCTAAAGGCTAAGGTAATGAGGAAGTGGGAGTGTGCTACCATAAAGTTTTATTCACATTATGTTTAATGGAGTTCGCTGACGTCCCTCTTCACTCTCTGACTCACTAAGTCGTAAAGACTGGTTCGACTATTTTAAACTCACTGTTACTTCGAATAAAGGTCAGTCAGTTAACCCTTTCCTTAGGTTTGAATATTGTTGGAAACCTCTGAGTCAAAACAAGTACGCAACTCAACAAAATGTATTACAAAGGTCTAGTCCTTTTTAAATATTAATACGGAATACTTACATATTATATTTTCAATATGTAACTGTACTTGCTAAGGCTGTGATTAGGAGATCATAGCACCATTTTGTTGCGTTTCCTTTAATTCATAATGTATTACAAAATGAACAACAAGTTATCTATGCCACATTGGTATTATAATAATATTTAACTTCATTTATGCTTAATAGTGGTTCTTTTTTCATCCTTACTCCCTACCCCCTAATTCCTTGGCTACTTTTAGCAGACTGTGGCTAAAGGCTGTCTGCAGCCACATTGGCTTTATAATGTACACCCCAAGCCATTATACAGCAGACATCCCACTGACGAGAGGCAGGAGTGTGCCACAGTCATTGCCAAGTATGATAATGGTGAAATAATTACTCTTAAATGTTCCTACTGAGGTGGACAGGGGTCATCACTCATTTCCTGCTAGTTATCTGACATTGAATGTCATCATATAACAGCTGTCTTGTACATACACCTTAAAGGAATAACTTCTTTTGCCAAGATAATCCATATGGAGCTTCCTAGAACCACTAATTCTATTTGGACTAATTTGATAAATGCACAGACTGTGTATGAAGATGGAAATGGATGGATGAACAAAAACAAGTCACTGAAATTAAATGAGTTGTAATAGAGAGATACAAGGGATGTTTTTTTCTAGACCAAAATTTACTAACCTGTCAAACCCATTGGGATCATTTTCTTCTCAGTAATAATATGGTTGATTGATGAATGATGAATTCAGTGGAGATGGATGAATTTCTTAACATAACTAATCATCACTGCATATCTTCAAAACCCTGATACAATTACTATTACAACGAGATCATGTATTTTTGCTTAACTGTCAGCAAACTCTGAGATCAGATAAGGGAAGAGGCGGGAGATTGTAAATAGTTATTTCATGCTCCTTGGCTCATAACTGAAACCATTATAAAGGACATCTGCCTCGCAGATTTGGGCTGATCAACAAAAGCACACAGCTTTTTTCACATAAGACCTTGCCTCGTCAGACCAGTTCAGTTACACATGGATGGTCCAGGGAGAGGGAAATTATCATAAAAACACCAGGCGGAAAAACATTACAACTCTGTGCCACACAATCTGCTTGCCCATGAAAACATGATGTTACCAGTGTATTGCACCTATTTTACCAATGTAATATGAAGGGATGAGACAAACCACCACGCAACAACTGTAGTGAATATTACATAAATTGGGTCTGTCTCGGTGATTTCACAGTCTAATTAAGACTCATTTAGTTTGCTCTGACTCCGAGCACAATCCTTGGAGTCAAAGGCGAGTCACCACTGAGTTAAATGCTCCAATGTTGTCAACACCACTCTACCCTGCTGTGACAATAACATAGTTTCTAATTGAGAAATGCTCTATGCTTTATTATAGTCTTGGTGGTAATTTTTATAATGAGCATCTGCGTATTAAGATCATGAGTTAATCGAGATGTTGTACCTCTTAATATAAATTATGAGGTAAACAAAAGTTTGGAGGAAAACCAATTATTGACTCAACATCTGACCGTAACCTTTATGTGAAGAAAGCAACTTCAATATTGAATAACAATTCAGTTTGAGCTTAATCTGTTCCAAAATTGGAGCTAAGAAAAAAATGAATGTCTACCATTCATAACCCTGTCTACTTCAATGCATAAATTGCTGATTACAACATAAAGTGCTCAGATTGAGTTGCCCAATTGCAAAAATGTTCATTAGTTTTTAACCATTAAGCAGGGAAAACTGGCACAAAGTGCAAGTTTTTTAATATTTTGACTGTTCGATTGACAAATGGTTTAAATAATCCATATCACATCTAGGTAAGAGGAGACAATGTGTTGTGTCATTTTGTCATTACTATAGGACCCTTCCACTCAGCTTTTGGCAGCTTCCCACAACATAATAGCTCAACAGAAAAAAAAGAAAAGAAAAATGGGACAGACCAGTGTTATATGGCAGCTGGATCACAACTTAGTTCAACATTTAAGAGTACCGCACATCCAGTAAGAATGATTTCTCTCTCCACCACTCTCTCATTCACTCAGTCAATCTAATCTGGCTCTCTTCCTTTGGCAAGATAAACATTTATGGCAGTCTTCCCATGCTGTCTGCTCTTCTGCTGTCAGAATAAGATAGGGTTCATATCCTCCTCAATACTATTGATGCCAACAATGCCCATGTCATCTGAACTGTGAAGAAGTGTTTCACTGATCAAAATTATACCCTATGGATACCTGACTGGCAGACTGGCAAAAACAGACATTGTACAGTAGATACTGTCTATATACAAGGAGTGTACATAATAACGAGGCCGTACAGTGTAGCACAACCCAATGCATTAGCCTTGCAATTAATATTACCTTTAAAAAGCTTTCAATTTTATCCACAGAGATGGACAGGGGCACCTCAGAAAGGAAGAAAATTGCATCTAACAACCACCACAAACATCTGAATGGTTTGAATTGGCACCTCTTGTCCACATTCTGAGCACAAATTAAAAGCCTCACAAAGGCTATCTTTACACGACATGGATCAAGTGACCCAATTCAGATTTTTTTTTCCTCCCATGTGGCACAGATCGGATATGAATCGTGAACGTGTGAGGAGCAAAGAAGCACAATCGGATATTCTCAGATCGGATTCAGGACACATTCATATGTGGAAATAAATCTGATATGAATTGGATATGTGCATTTCCGTCTGTCATCTAAACGGACAGATGGGATATTCCCTGTCAATGCGAGTCATACGTCATTGAAAAATGTGACAGTGGCGCATTGCTGCATATGCCCAGAAAGCAATAAGGGTTGTCCTCTTTCTACTCTGCCTTATAATGCGACCAAAATTTTCCGCACCTCTAAAAATGCTTCAAAAAGCAATAGTTTGGATAATTAGCCCTATGTCATACTCGTCTGCACCCATTGTAAATAATTGTAAATAGCGCTGCTTTTACTTCCGTTTCAGCTTAAACATTTGTGGGTCAAACAAAAGTGTTAGCCAGTGTAAATGCAGATGTCGTTTATGTGCCACTTTTAAAAGTAGATGTAAGCAGGGGGTCAAAAAAAATCGTAGGCAACAAATCTGAATTGAGTATCAAGACCTGTAGTGTAAAGACAGCCAAAGATTGCATATATTGCATGTATTTTATATTGCAAGTAGATTACAGGAGACCACCATGGTGGCCCAAGAGTTTAATATGTTGACCATGTACAACTACTGAGGACAACTGAGGACTGCTGTCTCATCTATCCAATAGCACAGCAACACACCTTCATTGCCAGCCAGTCATCTTGCTTTTTAAATATGACTCTTTGGTCCTCTAGTTCTTTCATGCTGCTCTTTTTCAAACCTTGCACCTCCACATCATCGTTATCAGTCACCACCAGCAGTGTCTGGACTCCAAGGGGGGAGATATATATATATATATATCTTCCTGTTGCTCAGGACAGACACCCTTCGATCTCAATCTCCCTTTAGAGTCTAAGCACCAAAGACTTTCTGACACCAAAGACTTTCTGTCACACTAATTATCACATATCATTTGATGAAATGAATATTCTTATTTACTTCCACCAGTGTCCCCTGATTGAACTGTCCTCCAATAAACAAAATAATAGACAAAATATATTATAATACATTATTTATATATATATATATATATATATATATATATATATATTATTTTTTTATATGTAGCCTGGGAAATGAGTTGCCACACAGGACACAATTATTGGGGTTTTTGCAGTAATTTAATGTCGCAGATGTAATAAAAAGGAATAAAAGAAAATACAACCGAAAAAATAGGGCAGTGGGCTCTGGCTATACACAGAAACCAACATACCATAACATAACAGCCGTGTTAACCCAAAAAGCCCACTCAATAGCTGCAAAAATGTAGAAGGTAACATTTTTTAAAACACTTACAGTTCACAGCACTTAACTCGCGTTGGACACACTGGAGATTGCAGTTTACTCTTGGACTTGCTACACATTCAAGGCAAATGGCGGTCTACAACCCGCGCCACGCATCCAGGCCACGAACGTAAGCCGCTATAAAAATACATCACCCTGTTAAAATAATGTCACTCGACTTATTTAAAAACTTACGTGGATATTTTCCTACTAGTTTACCAAGCAGTCTCAAAAGTCCGTCCGTCACGCATCTGCAGCTCGGTCCACTAACAAAATTAGCAAACAGAACGATAGACCATAATGCATCTGGCGAAGTTTTGGCGGAGTACCTGTCACTTTAATGAACACTGCTGCCTTGTGATCAAACGTTGTAACAGCAGGTCATTTTCTACCAGACCATTTCACACGTACAATACAGTATAAATGAACCTCAAATAACAGCTTTTCATTATAAATGAATTATAACAACCGTAAACAAATGAACAGAAAACCACCTTCAATTACTTTTCCATACACAAGGGGTATTCACAAACCTGGGAAATGATTATCACATTATTTCTATTATGAATTCAACACCCAGTTATGTATATATAAAAACTTCTCAAAATTAATTGTACTTTTCACCTAGATGAAGAGCACAAAAGTCAACGTCTCTTAACTTTTATAGCAAAGCAACTTATTGTTCCCTTAAGCACTTTATAACTCTGTAATAGCTGAGGTGGCTCTACTATCTTGTGAATAATTCATTGCGATGTTGCAGTGTTGCAGTAAAAATGTGAAACATACCCTGTGTCTTTGTAGTTGTTTTAAGACATGTTCCACTAAATCCTATTATTATCACATGGCACATTATCCGCAATCTCTGTGACTGAATAGGAGTCTTCATTTTATAACCAATTTTCAGAAATAAGGCCTTCTTTAAGCACTTTTATGCCAAAATACACTATAATGTATAAAAAAAACTACATTACAGTAATTTACAATTATCTACCCTGTATTATGGTCAATTAGGTCTTAGTAGCTCACAGAGAATCTGGCCATAATTTGGCTCTGTGTAAAAATGAACACATGTATAGAAAGGTTATACAGTGCAGGCATTTGAGATTGTTTGTTGTGGTTTTCTGTCACTGTTTTGCTCTAAAGTTTGATGTTACAGCAGCTACTTTGTCTTATTTACTCCAGAAGTTGCAATCAATCAAAAAAAAGAAAGAAGTGACAGAAAAACAGAAAGTATATTGAACACCAAAATTGTTTGTGGAATGACAATCAGGCCCGATTTGTTCTGTAGAGCTTTCATTTCTATTTATCTGGGTTCCTATGTTAGATAAAGAAGTAGAAAGAAAGAAAGTCATGCCCTAGGATTTTTGACTGCTGGTGTCCAAAGAACACGACAGAAAAAGGGCCACAGTCTAGGTCTCTGCAGTCTCTGTATTCATCATCTTGACTTGGAAAGGAAACAGAGTGAGGGGCTCAAATGTCAGACTCCTTCTGTTTCATGTAGTTGTATTTGGACTTTGCAGGTATAACAAGGACAATACGAATGCCAAACGATCTCCAGCCTGGGACAAGAGTTTGAACAAATGCAACAGAATCCACTCCTATATATATTCTGTTAACAAGATCAAGAAACACAACAAAAACTGAACAGAACTTTTTAACTGGGGAGATACTCCCAGTGTGTGGTTCTCAGACAGTGCTGAGTCACTGGCTGCTATTCCAGTACTCACAGTGATGTCACTAGGATATGAGGAACTAAGCCAAAATATGAGACAACAAGCTGCCATGTCTTGTGACCAGAGGTGGGTAGAGTAGCCAAAAATTGTACTCAAGTAAGAGTAGCGTTACTTCAAAATAATATTACTCAAGTAGAAGTAAAAAGAAGTCATCCAAAAAATCACTCAAAAGTAAAGAAGTATTTGGTGAAAAGACTACTCAAGTACTGAGTAACTGTTTGATTGTAATGTCTGATTTATTTTTTAGAAATGATGTAATCAGACAGACAAAAAGATAAAATAATGTGCAAATTCTGGTATTTCCAAATAATAAAATAAAAAATGTTACCAAAACCATCTTGACCATTCATAATTTGCGATAGTTGGTAGCTATACTAGCTAACGCTAATTCATTCCTCCATAGAAGATGTATTGTGGTCTGCTTAGCTTATGGCACCATTTAACGAAATGTTTACAGGCACTAAAAGGGTCTATATGAAAGACTCCTTATTAAGACTGGGATTCTGTAACCTACCAAGACTAACATCCGCCTAACCACAGCAAAAAAGGAATTTACCGCGACATGTTTCCTCAGGTTAGACGTTAACTTTTTGTATGCTGAAATGTCGGTTTGTGTTGGCACAGAAGACACCGC
This sequence comes from Chaunax sp. Z400, assembly GCA_037577475.1. Lineage (NCBI taxonomy): Eukaryota > Metazoa > Chordata > Actinopteri > Lophiiformes > Chaunacidae > Chaunax > Chaunax sp. Z400. The sequence continues at coordinate 16,746,174 of CM075193.1, forward strand.
ATTATATAGCTGTTCTTTTGCACTGTGTGTAAGCGAAACATGCTTTGTATATGAGGCCAGGGGTGTTCATCCTCTTCAGTTTTAGCATTGGAGACAGCTGCCTCTGCCATTTTTCATGTGTTTTTTTATTCCCCGTCTTCTACGTGTGAAGAGTTTGTGCCGCTCTGCAGCTACAGTTTGTGTGTGGTCATGTGACTGCATGGCTACGTCTGATTGGTGAAACGGAGTCATGTGATTATTGTTGCTGCGTCTTGATTGGTCTTGTTAGGTAACAGAATCCCAGTCTTAATAAGGATTCTTTCATATAGACCCTTTTAGTGTTTATAAACATTTCGTTAAATGGTGCCATAAGCTAAGCAGACCACAATACATTTTCTATGGAGGAATGAATTAGCGTTAGCTAGTATAGCTACCAACTATCGCAAATTATGAATGGTCAAGATGGTTTTGATAACATTTTTTATTTTATTATTTGGAAATACCAGAATTTGCACATTATTTTATCTTTTTGTCTGTCTGATTACATCATTTCTAAAAAATAAATCAGACATTACAATCAAACAGTTACTCAGTACTTGAGTAGTCTTCACCAACTACTTTTTTACTCTTACTTGAGTGATTTTTTGGATGACTACTTTTGACTTCTACTTGAGTAATATTATTTTGAAGTAACGCTACTCTTACTTGAGTACAATTTTTGGCTATTCTACCCACCTCTGGTCATTAGCTCTTATATCATATGGACACTGTAACGTAAGGTCAGTCTGAATCCCAACCTATCCTGTCCAGTCTCGTATCCTTTAATTTCCCTGACAAGACTAACATGTGGTTTATGTGATAATGGTGTAAAGGGGTAGTTGAGGGGCTCGGAAGTATAACCTCTTTAAGTGTCTGAATGATTTATAGTTCTCCCCTGACATCTCACAGATACAAGTTTCAAGATTCTTTTGGCAGCCCTGGGTTCAATTTATATGTCGACTCAATCTGTCTGCAGCAGCTAATGTTTCAAAAGAAATAGTGGACTATTACCAGCTGTGTCACAGAGATGTGGCATTGCACATCACTATAAAGACATGTGTATTTAGTCCTGGGGCGTCAAGAAGAAATCGCCACTGGCAGAGTTTTACTGCTGTGAGTTGTTCGTTCAAAGTCGATAAAAGATTTCAGATAGCTTGTTAAGCGTTAAGCATATCAAGTGACAAAGATCAGGTTGACACAAATTGTTATACAGCTGCAGCGAAATGCAGGAATCAACAGAAGCCATGGTTCAAGTCCAGACTGCAGTCTGTGGTTGTGTTTAGGCAACAAAAGTACTTTGGTTAAGGTTAGGAAAAGACCTTTCGTTTACTTCTAGGCAATGAAAGCACTTTGATTGCAGCTAACATCACTTATATAAAACAACAGAGACCAGGAACATAGTTTCAGATTAAATTACAAGGAAAAACTAAAGAAATGCAATTACACCAACTATTTTTGCTGCAAAAACATAATCCTGTCAGTCATTCGATGCCATGGAGACTCTAGCCTCAATAATATGGTGGACACTATGCAACAAATACCAACCCCCTCACTGAGGGGCCGTCTGTTCCAACAGCTTGAACAAAGCTTGATATGTGGTGATATGCAAGCCTAATGGCAGATAGGTGTTCACCTACTTCAATGCAGTTCATCCAAATCCACCACTATGTTTAACTTGAGAGGAACAGTCTTCCTCTCAAATGTTAAATTAGCTTGATGGTGAAAGTTTATTATGTTGCTGATTCATTCTACAGAGTTGAGCACTACATCCATGCTATGTCAAGCAGTAAAAAGACACAGGGCCTGAGTTATGTAGCGTGTGGCACTGAAACTCGAGAGTAATAAACTACCTTGTATCTCCTTAAAATGCATGCACCGAAAATACTGCGAAACTCTTTATATAAAGCATGCACAGGTGACGTGTACATAAATATACTCTATTTAAGCTCTGCAAAGACTGGAGAGAATTTTGAAATAAGGGTTTTTAATATTCAAATTACTTTAAGAGTTGGCATGTAGCAAGCTTAAGATTCCAGATATGTTAGAAGAGTTGGAGAACCAAACCAGGGCTGAGCATGAGGGAATCAACATGTGGTGAGAAAGGGGACTGCAGTGTCATGTCCATGTGTTTTCTGTTTCACTTGGATGTGTTGGTGACATGAGGAAAATCCTTGCTAACATCTTAGCTATAAGAATTGCATGATCTGACAAATGTTTACAACCATCTAGTGGTAATAATGGGGGGAAAAAACTTTTAAAAAATATGTAAGTCTATCTACTATACTGGCCTGAATATAAGAGTCTAGTCTGGACAACTCCAGTTGTAAAAAGGAGGATTTTATATTTTTAATAAAACAAGGTTGTCAATAATTTATTAAAACATTTACCACTTTAAAATGTATTGCCACATTTAAATATAAAGTAAAACAATAACTGAAATAAGGTGAAAAAGGTGATGGTAATAGCTGTTAGCAACCATGTGTTAAAAGCGCTTTGTGGAGTGTTTGTGTAAATCATGTTCTTATCAAGTGTTGCTCAGTTCAATGCTTTTTTTTAAAGTGCTCGTAGTCTCCTTCACTGTCTGGCGCATTACTTCTATCTTGGAGTGCCGGGGTGGGGTTAGTGGATTAGCATGACACCATTAGTGCTGTTATATCACCCGATATGTCCACCTCCATATGAGAGGTCTAAGACTCCTTTTGAGAACATACGTGTCAGTTTCATAATATGATTTTGCTAAAATGAGCTTACATATAGTTTTTTTTTTTGAGTGAGTGCTGTAACTCTAAAAGTAGTCATCACATTCTAAAAGAGTTAAACAAGAATGAAATTGCAATTGACACTTAATGTCACATGTAATGTCTTTAGATGAGTGTAATGGTGTGGGCTAAAGTAAACAAACCGCAGTGAGGCAGATGGTGGACTATTTATCTAACCTCTCCTCCATTCGAAGCAATGTTTTTCTCTTCAGGGGGTTGGTTTGTACAAGTCATTTAGAATCATTTATGTAAATTGGGCATTGACAAGTTATTAATGCAGATGATGCAATGTTTCTGCTTCCATCACGCTAGGTGGATGACTTATTTGTACTCATTTCCAGTTGTCGTAGTGCTCACGTTAATTCCGAACATGAAAATCTTACAGGTTTCAACGAACATTTGTGATTATCTGAAATTGCGATGGTTGAACAAAAAAATAATTATTTTAATGAGATCACCAGACAGCAGCTTATTCATCATCCATTTGCCATTCATAGTGCAAATTCAAATTATAATCAGGGATGTCTGTCTCGAACTGGGTAATCATAAGATTATGTTATGTGGATTTTTAACAACAAAGCATAAGTACAAGGTATTTATAGTATGCAACATGATAATGAAGCAGTTAAAAGAAGCATTTCTACTTTTGCTTCTCGATTTGTGATAAAAATGTCAGGCTTTTGGTATTTAGAGGGTGTTATGCTCTTACTCTCATTTTGCACATATTGCTCTCTTCAACTAGATAATGACCTTGCGCTTTCAAGAACAAGACTCTTAATAACTGAACACAAAATTAACTGGAGATTGGAAATGTATCATTCACAACAAGGCTCCATCACATTATTGTGGCAGTTCTTTGTTGTGAGAAGAAGAAGTGTCTTTTCCCTAGTGATCTGCTCTCTTCTCAGCGTTGGCACTGTCCTGTTGAAAAACAAATTAGCTCATTATCCTTGGAAGGCTGGGCACATAGGCGCAGCATGCGTGACGAGCCAAGCCTTTGGATGTGCCAAGCTGAAAATGTCAACATACTACCTTGAGAGTGCACATTAAACTTAGGCGGTAATGGCTGTCAGAAGACACATCCCCATTATCAAGTCCATTAAGGCTCCACGCTCTTTCCTCCCTAAAAATAAACCCAACAAGCAGCAGGATTTTTGGAACTTCGGAATGAGCATCTGTTTATAAATGCCAAGGTGACACAATGTGCATCATTCTTCCAATGATGCACATTCATGTGTTCATTAAATATCTACTGGAGTGTTAAAACATACTTTTGTATGTGTGTAAGGATATCCAAGGACTGCCAAATGAGGTGTCATTGCATTTTCTTGACATATACTGTATTATCACCATAATTATAACTCTGAAGTGTTGTTGCACTTCTTTCAAAATGACTATCCTGCACCCACTGATAACATAGTCATCCACAGTACATTGTTTAGTGGTAAGGGTAAAGTCGTGAACCTAATCTATCAAAAACAATTAAAACAAAGTACATGAGCAGGCCGACTCAAGTCCACGTCTTCCGTTCAGCAAATCATATATTTGCTAAAAAACAAAATAAATGTCAGTGAATTTTTAGTCTGGTTTTTGTTGCTATTTTCATTCTATACCAGGATTAAATTGGAATGTATGACAGCCACCAAAACTACCTAAACTCAGCAAGAAATTGCCTTCTGATACAGCACAATTGGGTCTTATGTCTCTAGCACTAATCATTTCATGAATTAGGATCCAATATCCTAATTGTCAGCCCTTCTCTTTGTTCTGTTTCATCTGCACTCCAGCGTTTGTTAATTTCCTCTTTCGGGAGACGGGGGAAGTGAGATACAACAACATGCAGAAGTTTATCATGCATGAAATGAAAGAGAGCTTTGCGCTCTTGGAAGGACTGACACTGATGTATTTTCTCAAGGTATAAAAACCGACATGCACTCCAATCCGCTATTGCATTTTACCACTCTGTGTTGGATGGGCTTCAGAAACAGATCCAATTTGTCCTCTTCAACTTTTCATGGGTGTGCATACTGTCAGTCTATAACATGTGGGCGCTCCCTCGCTACCTCTTAACAACCGTTTCCTGGGTAACTGAAGTACTCTAGATGTTAGTCATATTTGTATGCCTGAAGTTTTTGTGTTTGTGTGTGTGTGTCTATGTGTGTGTTCATGTGCAAACTTGATTTACACATCTGTTCTATATTTAACAATATATCGGGCTGCATGTATGAACTCGAATAATTATTGCTGTAATTATATTATGTTGCTGTTCTTACATTATTAGAATAGTCAATCTCACTAATGACTAAAATGACCATAACTATTGCAACTTGACAGCATATTTGATACCAATGGACACCACATAGATGGGATTTATGTGACAAGATGATGTTTGTCAAGCAAATGTGACAATATTATTTCAATTATACATGTAGACGCTACAACTTATAATATATATTTTTTTCTTTCCCAATAGTTATTTGAATACATACTAATTCATCAGTCATTCTGTTTCCCTGCGTTCTTGAATGGACTGCACTATGGCTGCAATCTAATTATTGTAAAAGCTATGGCATTCAACCATCATACCATTAAGCGGCCTGTATGGAAGCGTTGGTATTTGTTGTGTCTTTTGTTTGTCTCCCATATAATTTACTGCAATTTTCTTTCATTCTGTGCTTTCTGCCCAATATGTGGAACATAATGACATCTTTGACACCTATCCATTGTCCATATTTCAGTGTAAAAAAAATGTTGTCCATTTATTATATTTTTAGAAACACAAAATACAGTACCTATGGTAATTCCATTCTGGTTCACCTTTATTACAGAATTTGACTCATAATATACTCATGAACAGTGGGTAAGCTGCCAACCTATGTCAGTTCACTGCTGTATGTATTAAGTAAATTTTAGCAACAATGCCATCAGTATTAACATTCAATATAATTTAGCAATGCCATATAGCATATACCTTTAGCTCTATCTATTATACAGTATTTGTGCGTTTGCCGTGTTCATATCTTATGTTAAATCTTAAATGCCACTACAACAAAGTAATTCCAATGGCTCAAACTCATAGGTACACAAAGAAAATATTTGTTTGTGTGCCAACTATGCCAATTCAACAGGTTGCATGGAGGACACAGGCCAGATCATCTGCTGGTAGATACTGAGATAAATGTAAGGAGACAGAGAATCTAGTGGAAATATGATCTACTTAATGTAGCCCGTAAGTAAGATGTCATCCCCAATAATGCATGAAGGGAGCTGGCAAAAAAGGTCTATTACCATGTTGATAACCTCAATTTGAAGAGTCTAGGCTGAGCTAAAACTTGTGTCGTGCAAAGCTGCTCTCTCGTCTCCTCAGCCACAAGGTTTCTGCTTTGATTAAAATCACAAAACAGTCATTCTTCCATACAAAATCCAACCACCTCCTACGGCAAAGATGTTTTCACTTTTGCCATATGAGACAGAGGGTGTTGTGCCTACTGGAATGTGATGTTTCTTGTGGCTTTTACCTGGTTTCAGGTCTGGACCCAACTGAAGATGTGAAAAGTTAAGTTTGATACGATCAGGGTTTCTAAAAACCTCTTTAGAAGTCTGTAAAATTGGTTCAGTTGTTAAATATATAAAAGAGAAATGTTTCCTAGCAATGGATTGAGGGAGGCATAACTGGTGACAAAACCAGAGAAGACTGTCTTTTGTTTTCAACTGATTGTATGATCTAAAGTTGAGTGACTGAATATCCCTAAAAGTTCCAGTGCCATTCATAGTATCAAGACCCAGAACGTGGTGAGAATGACTCGTGATCTGTTTCGCTTTCTGGACCACCCGTTTTTTCCAGAGGAAGCTCAGGCCTGTCAGCTGGACTCCAATGATCTTGGAGCAGACTTTGACAATGCTGCCGAGGCTAGCATTTGTTCTAGTCAGTATTAGACACAGGTGGCTTACTGTGGAATCAGAGTCTTCTGTACTGTGATTCAGTGACCTCCACTCTGACTGACCCAGCAGACCTCAGCTGTCATCTGTTTGAGGACTTGTTTCAGTCTCTTGAATCTTCAAGTGTTCTTCGTGTGATGCCTCTAAAAGCCTTTTGATGCCTTTTGTCTGACTGCAAATATACCCATCATTCTTGTATCTCATGTTAACTCCTTTCCCTCATTTAGGCAAGTCCTGTTACGATTTGATCTTCCTACAGTCGCCGGCATTTTCAGTGTTTCAACAGCCATTTCCACTCACAAAGTAGTGTTGCAGATAAATCATCACTCATTAGCTCTGTAAGAATACTCATTCTGAAAAGATAGGCCTTTCAATCCTAAATGCTATCCACTGCTGCATCTGCTGTCACTCCTATATGGGCTGTATCACCTGCCAGCACAGTGTTATCATTACAGTATTCAAGGTTTAACTGAGAAGTAATCAAAGTCTCTGGTGAGCCGCACATAATTAGATGTATGAAGAAGGAAACAGAGCAACTCTCTACATCTACATAAATAACAGTACTGAGTAGCTGTGAATAAATTGCAGTACCTGTAGGAAATCCCTATTCCACAAGATTTTTCATATTAGCCTTGATATACGACATGCAGTGCAACCACCTTATTTGAAACACGTCGAGTAAAGATTATCTGATGATACAGTTTGAAACACGGAATTAAACAAGGTAGGTTAGTAGGGTGGGTAAAAGAATCCTATCTCCTAATAATACTAATAGACTGACAAATGTCAAAAATCAATTCTATAAATCGTATTCAATAACATAATGTTGACCTATTGGAAAAGATGGACTGTGCAGCATTCGGACATTCTACACCACACATGCTATAGTTGTCTTATAATTTGTCTTCAAAAAAGGCAGCAATTGCAAAGATTTTTTAAGAGGACATATTATGAAAAACTCACTTTTCAATGTTTGTACACATAAAAACTGTGATATGAGACAATGCAGTGAGTTTTTGTGAGATGCCTATACATCAGCAGCCATGTGACTCAACATGTCGTTCAGATTTTGCTCTCTTTCTTATGTGAAATGAGGCACATATGCATAATCCGGTCCAACACCTCGGTCTGTCCTCCCACACCTGAGTATCTCCAGCCATGGCTTGAGAACCACCTCAGCCACAAGCCTATGGTGAATGGCCAGAGCTAAGCATGGAAGCTGCTCTGTTGTTTTGCCTTCATAGGCCAAGGCAAATCATTACCCCCCCCCCCCCGCTAGCCTCAAAGCACATAAGAACTGAGTGTATTAATTTCATTTTTGATGGAAATGGCCCAGCTACAGTCACCAGAAGCCTGTCCATGGCAAGGCTGCAGATGAGGAAAATGTATTTAAAATTTTAATGTAATTACAAATGATCACCTATGTGAGATGAGCATAAATTATAACGTGAATACCTTATATGCTGTCACTCAGAGACTAACTTTAATGGAGTGGAGCAGGGATCAGCAAACGAGACAGGCTGGCCAACACACACTTGCAGCAATAAACAACTTAAACCAACTCTGAAATGATGAAAATAACTCTATTCTCAGTCAGTCACAGCTGACAGATCCTCCTCTCACTCACCATCTCACAACTTTCACCACAGTGAATGGTGCAGCAGAAGCTCCTGCAGCTCTCCACTGCAGGAGACATGACATTAATAACAGCACAGCGGAGACTCCTCCTTATTTTGTAATCCCCATACAGGCATGACTGTAAGATGCTTTCATATCAATCATTTAAGAGGCAGAAAAGACTGCAGATAATTTATCTTAATTTTCAGTTTGAAGAAGGATACCAGTGAGTGGTTCGGCACTTAGTATACTGCAGTGACATTAAAAATAGTGCCCCCCTTTGCTATTTATTCAGTCAATAATCTAAAAATCAGAATCAAATCGGATCCACTAAAAATTTAAATATAATTAATACATGAGATTCTTATAGATTCACACCCTGAGGTGAGTACCGCATTTGACATCTTTTAGAGGAATTGTTCATTGAATTTTAAAATGAATCATTTTGTTTTCAAATCAGAGGATATGGGAATGCATTTCTCTATGACACTCTCACACTTCCTGTGTTAGCTCTATTGGTCAAACAATTTCTCACTTAGGTTCATGTGCCATCTGACTTGGATTTTTCCATTTGTCTTTCTCTGCTCTCTCTCTCTCTCTCTCTCTCTCTGTGTGTGTTTGTATTGTAAATGAGTGTAACAAGTAGGTGTGTACTTGATTTCCCCCTGACTTAGCAGCTGCTTAGCCCTGAGGTCAAAGTGGAAGGGGAGGGAGGGCAGAGTGAATGAACTCTGGACTAGGTGCATGTGTGCATTCTCATGGGTGCTGACAGCTTAGAGGATTTTTTACATTTTATTTTCATGCCACATATAACCAGAAAAAAACAAATCATAAAAAGGATAGTTCAGCATCCTTAGAAATTATTCATATATTTTCTTGCCAGCAGTTACTCTTAGGATTATTACCATTCCTGTGGCGGTATGCTTTGAACATAAAACAAGTAGCTTAGCTGCTGGAAGCTGGAAGAAATGACTAGCCTGAATTTGCCCCAAAAAGAAAAAAACATTCAACCTACTGGCATAAGCACACTAATTGACGTTGTATCTGGTTTATTTAATCTGTACTAAAATTAAAGACGACTCCACTGATGACTTAAAATTGAAAGAGCAGCTTGGATCAATGCTTACAGGAAAAAGAATATGATCCACAAATCTTCGCCTTTAAATGGGCCCTGTGTTGCTAATTGGCCAAATCCCTACTAAGAACCCCCTGCAGGTATAGTGTGCAGACCCTGACAAAGATCCTGTCTCTTCTACCTAACCCTCTGATGGAGAAAGTAAGGGCCTGCCTTTCCACACAAAAATTTATAAAGATTTATTTTGGGGCCTCGAAATATTTGCCTGATTTGCCTCCCCTGACAATGTGCCCCTGGATATATGAATTAAATACGGTAATTTTTCAACTATGAATTTCTCCTCCACTCTATTTGAAGGAGCTTAAAACACTGCAATAGGTCTTGATGTAATTGTGGAGGTGGCAGAGTGGATAACAAGGAGCTGATAAAAATACAACGTGACTCAAACCTTATGCTTGTCACTTATCACTGTATTTTCAGGTCAAATATTTCTGCTTTACTTAAATGTTTGTAAAGGCACATTGCAGTTCTAATCCAGCATAATCTAGAAATCCTTTAAATATATTATAGCACAAATAAAAAGTGATTTATTTTCACCCTGTATTGGTTTCTTGTGTTCATGTTGCATTTTGTCTGTTTTGCAGCTTGAAGAACTTCTGAGAATTACATTCTCTCTCATGTGTACATCTCCGTAACTTATATTTTTCCTTTCTGTTCGAAACAGGTATCGCTCTAGGCGTTCCTCTGGTGGTCTCAGAATCAGATCATTTGTTGAATACTAGTGTGGTGTAAAAGGGTGTATATATAAGTATATATACAGTATATTGATTTTAATCCATGCACATCTGGTCTTCATTTAATGCAACACATCTCCTGCTTATATCTTATATCTGTTTCATTCTTTGCCACTTCAGTTCATTCACTATCAGGGAAGAGATCAGGGGTTTAATACATGTAAACTTGGCTATCTTATCTTGTTGAGTCCCTCGGGCTTATTTGTTAGCAGTCAGCGACTATCTACCTTCATCCTTATCCTATTGTGTTTGCTGGCTCATGCAGCCAAGAACTGGAGCTGTCGAATGGCCATCCCCGCAGGGTAATAGCAGAGCTCTGCGTTTTGTTAAATTGATCCTAGGAGACACATTAAGAAAGAAATAAAAAAAAGAGTAACAGCAAAAATGAGAGGGAGAGCAAGAATACCACACCGGGAAGCTAGTTAGAGGGTAATGTTGAGGATGTTTTGGCTGAAAGAACATGATGGATGGTGGAAATGTGATTGAAGTGGCAAGGGACAGCTCTGGGTGCAACAGATGGCCAGTAGATGAAAGAAAAAGATGAAATGATAGGATCAGGGATGTGAGCAAGGGAGATGGAATGAGATGAATGGTAAAGAAGTATGAGAAACAAGTATAGAATTGTGCAGTGTGCCGACAGCAGCAGCTATTAGATTAACTTGTAACGTGTGTGATTTACTTTTGACCAATCCCTAACATCTTCTCAACCCACATGACCCGACTCCCAAGAGCATGCCAGAAATAGGAGGATGTGGCGATTGTGTCTCTGTGTGTATGCATGTGTGAAAGCGAGAGAGAGAGTGAGACAAAGCCAAGGTGAAAGAAACAGCTTCAAATACAGGAACGGAGAGGAAATGACTAGAGCAAAAAGAGGAAGAATCTATGGAGGAGAGGAGTCATAAAACTTGTACAAGTCATAAAATGAGGAGTCCTAGTGTTTACAGTGAATGCTAATTTTGCCAGGGGGGAACGTGGAAATGTTTGGTGTGTGTGTGTGGCTGTGTGCTGCCCGCTATTAGCGTCAGACCCGCTCCTTCACATCATCCCCCTCCTCCCGGAGGCTGGCGATGTGCGGCAGCCTAGAAAGGTAGTCTGCTACCACATTGGCTTTGCCTGATCGGTGCCGGACATTGAACCTGAAAGGCTGGAGGGAGAGGTACCATCGGGTTAGGCGGCTGTTCTGGTCCTTCATGGAGTTGATCCAGGTGAGAGCTCTGTGGTCAGTTTCCAGATCAAACTCTCGCCCCAGCAAATAGTACCGAAGACTCTCCAATGCCCATTTAATGGCCAGCCCCTCTTTCTCCACCGTGGAGTATCTGGTTTCCCGTGGCTGCAGTTTACGACTCAGGTACAGGACTGGCTGTTCCTCTCCTGGTTCACCTTGGGCCAGGACTGCTCCAAGTCCCACTGCAGATGCATCCACCTGTACTAGATATCTTTTATTAAAGTCCGGACTTTTGAGAACAGGAGATGAACAGAGATGTGCTTTTAGAGTACTGAAGGCTCTTTCACAGTCATCTGACCAGGTCACTAGGTTCCTCTGGTCCTTGCTCGTCAGTGCTGTGAGTGGGGCTGCAATGGTGGCAAACTGGGGCACAAACCTTCTGTACCAACCAGCTAATCCAAGGAAGGACCGTACCTCCTTCTTGGTCCGAGGTCGAGGGCAGTTTTGGATAGCTTCCACCTTATCCACTTGTGGTCGCACCTCTCCCTGTCCTAGTTGGTAACCCAGGTATCGTGTCTCCTGCCGTGCCCACTCACATTTCGAAGGGTTTAATGTTAAGCCAGCTTTCTGGATTTTTCCCAAGACCAGTGATAGGTGCTTGAGATGCTCGGCCCAAGTGTTGCTGAAGAAATTGTCGGATTATATTGTGAACAACTTCTCTTGGTGTCAGAAGTGGGATGGCTAGTCGAAAGAAGAATATTATCCGGCCGCCAAGGCTGCGCACAGGTCTGCGGTCTCAGCGCAGCGGAGAGCAGGAAGAAGAGGGGGCCTCCGCCAGTGCAGACCCAGCTTGGGAGACCGTACCTCCCTCATCATCGGAGGATGAGTATGAGGAAGGCAAGTACCGGACATCCCCAGCCGCTGGTACAGCATCAGAGGGCGGACATGGGGGAGAACTGTTCCACATGTTGAGAGACTTCTTGACAATGCAGCAAAGGCGAGAAGAGGGCCTGCTGGCCGAGCTCAGGGGTCTGAGAGCCGCTCTTCCACAGGCTGACATGGTGCCTCAACCTGACATCCATCCACGTCAGGGGGTTTCACAAGCACCACCTGCGCTCAACTTGCGAGATGCCGCTGCAACTCCAACCTCAGTGACAGTGGGCAGTCCCAGACTAGAACTGCCAACACCAGCACCACCACGTGTGCACCGGAGTACACGAGCAGAGCCACCATCATTCCAGCTTCAAGACTCGGGAGCCAGACCAGAGCCAGGGCAAGAATGGAGAAAATATTCTGAGCCAAAAATCCCACTTCTGACACCAATTGTCGCGGGGTTCTCCTTCAAAACTCCTCCGAAGAGGCAAAAACGATGGCGTAGTCACAAGAATATCTTTGGTGCCGTTTATTTACAGGTGCAAAACAAAAATAAATGTCCAGACAATTTAACCTAGCAATTTCAGAAAAGTATTTACAAAACAAAAGAATGAGTTCCTCAGTAACTCAAATTGTTCACAATATAATCCGACAATTTCAAACACTCGATACGCTGTTACCTGCTCTGTCTCAAACCACACTCTCCGCCCCGGGCCTGAGGCCGCCTCCTTTATATGTGGCTAGCCCCGCCCAGGAGTCCAGAGTATGATAAAATTTATCCTTTTACCTTATTTTCCCTGCTACACCCTTCCTTCCAAGCAAATGTACATCTTGTAAATTCAAGAAAATAATCCCCACTTCAAGCGTTTATGCACATCACCAACACATGTGATTCAGTAACAGAAATAATTATAATAAAGAAAAAGATTCAATCGTGGCGTCACGTGATGTGACGTCAATGCGGGATATCCCGTTTTAAAGGCGCCAAACATTTGGGCACGGTTTGGCCAACATAACCACGATACCCTGGTGAGTGTGTGATATGTACGGTGTGTAATTGTATATGTGTGTATGTATGTATGCTTCTTTTAAACTGTACAACCGAGTGTGCACCCTCAGCTGCGCAACAGAGGGAGGGGGAAAAACTGATTTGGTCCGATTTTTGCCAGGGGGGGGGGGGACGTGGAAATGTTTGGTGTGTGTGTGTGGCTGTGTGCTGCCCGCTATTAGCGTCAGACCCGCTCCTTCACAACTTCCCTTAAAGTGTTTTAATACAATTAAGAGAATAAGGCAATGCGATAAAAAGAAGCTACAGTGAATACAACAATGTACAGTAAAAACGACATTTAAAAACTGCACATTAGTAAATGTTTGGTTCTGGATTAAGAATGATTCGGTAGCTAGCAGGTTTCAAACGATCAGGCAGTTCCAGGACCTTGCTCCTTGCTTTAAATAGAAAAAGCTGTCTGACCAAAGGATGTTTTACATAATGGAACATCACACTTGCCTTGTACATCACAAAGGTTGTGCCTATAATAAATACATGAGATTCTTATAGATTTTATATATGAAAGATATTCTGCAGTCGTTCAGGAAACCTGCCCATAAGTGTTGTTGTTGTCAATTGACCCATTAGCACTGATTTTAATTTTTTTAAATTTGAAACAGTAACTCAGTGTTTTCCCCAGAAAAGGCTCAGTGGCAAGTATCTTGACCAGGCCAGTAGTCCAGTCCAGTGCTCCACTGCCCTCAAAGATCACTTCCACATTTTTCATGCAATTGTCATCAATTCATCTTACATTTTGAAATTTTTTTTTAGTAAAATAATGTTTAGGCCTGGTGGAGGGTCAACTGAGGCCAAGTTGGCTGCAGAGGTCTCAGACCACTAAAGGAAACCCTGAAAAACTATTAAATATTGATGCTACAGGCATTACAGTTGTTGAACTGTGATTTTCAATCACAGAATGCTTTTTTTCATGATGTTCACGTTGCTGAGGTCATGGCAAATAGACATTTCTATAAGAAATCCTTTGTTCCAAATGCTATAAAAGCAATAAATGAAATTATGACGAGGTAGACCAGGACTCAGGGTAGTGCTCCTGCTGCATGTTCATGTGACTGTTGTGTGTTGTATTTTACTTCTTACAAATTATGTATGCTGATAGGTGTAGTGTCATTTAGTGAATTGTATTTTTATGAATGTGTATGATGTGACAATGTACGGTTGTGTACTGTGTTTTTACAACATGCTTTTATGGTGAAACCGAAGGCAAATTTCCACATTGGGGACAATAAAGTTTTCGTTTTCGTATTCATATTCGTAAGTGAAAGCATTTTTATTAGAGAGTGGAGTTCTATACACACATATCAGTCAGAATAAGAGTTGATGTAGTATATAAAAATAACTAACATACATACTAACAAAATAGACCCAATTCTCTTTTAAATAAAGCTTTATTGAATATAAAAACTTAATCTCTGTTGCTTAACCTCCACAGGTCTGTGTGTGTCCAGAGATAAGATGCCAAGGTGACAGCTCTGTCCTGCCCTCAGATCAGCCAATGATGTGCTACAGCATCGATAAACAGCGCGACACACAAGAGCGTCCGACTCAATTATTCATCACTAAACTCTTTTGTCTCCAGTTCGCGGATCAATAGCTTCTATAATTAGCTTTCCAATGAAGCTACATAGCACACCACATTACATATCATGTGTCCCAATTATGTTTGCACTACAAATGTTTCTCGAGTGGAAAGAACAGAGTGGTCCTTAATTCTGAATTAAGGACTGACTGCTTCTTTATTTACAAGCAACTCATCTGGTATTGATTCCTTTAAAAATATTGATATTTTGGTCACATGACCAAAAACCAAAGCTGTATTATTTATTATTATTTATTTATTATATTATTAAATTCCCATTGGCTGCAGTAGTTCTCATGGTTGCAATGGCTCTGTAACTATGTGATGTCACAAAGACAACTCTCTGATCTAACGAACTGGACGATGAGGAGTTGCAACAAATGGCAGTGATGTCATTATCTCAGTGTGAGATAAGTAGCAAGACGACGGACGGAGAGACTGTTGTGAAACCTGTATCACCTGTCCAGGTGTGTCCAGACTCTCCACGAGCTGAGACACCTGAAGACGACAGTGAGTCAGACACAAGTGAACTGGATGAGATGTTGCTACAAATGGCAGTGAGGCTGTCATTATCTCAGTTTGAGACAAGTAGGAGGATGACGGACGGAGACTCTGTTGTGAAACCTGTATCACCTGTCCAGGTGTGTCCAGACTCTCCACGAGCTGAGACATCTGAAGATCACGGTGATGTAGAGACCACAATAAGTGAACTGGACGATGAGGAGTTGCTACAAATGGCAATGATGATGTCATTATATCAGTTTGACACAAGTAGCAAGACGACGGACGGAGACTCTGTTGTGAAACCTGTATCACCTGTCCAGGAGTGTCCAGACTCTCCACGAGCTGAGACATTTGAAGACGACAGTGAGTCAGACAACACAAGGGAATTGGATGAGGCATTGGTAGAAATGGCAGTGATGATGTCTCAGGGTAAGACAAGCAGCAACTACCGTGGGTAAGTACCTTCAAAGAAACTCATATGCTCACACTGAAAATCCATGTATTGTTTTCATACACATATATGTGTATGAAAGGTTCTTCTGTAAGGTTTAGTTCATAACTCTAACACCCGAATCATGTATATTGTGACTATAACAAGCCCCAGTCTGACTTTGGCGTTCTGTCTTTTTTAAGGCTCCCAAACCTGTTCCAGACCTGCTATATGAACTCCGTTCTGCAAGCCCTCCTGACGCTGACTCCTTTTATTAAAGATATCAGCGACCAGCAGGAGGTGTGGGAGTCTGAAGAGAGGTTTCAGATCTTTGGGTACAGCACCTCCTCACATTCACACAGATAAATGTTTGCTTTCTCCACTACCTTTGGGCATTGACAAATACAACATGTACAGTATCAGTCCAAGGTTTGGAGCATTCACTTGAATGTGAAACTGAGTCCCACTTCTCTCTTTTGCTCTTTCCAGTTGGTTTGCGGTGATCAACCGGTGTCTTCTCAGTGACAACAACAAAGTAAAGGCAATGGTCCTGATGGGATTTAAAAACGCTGTCGCTGAATTTGATGAGTCATTCTGCGACCACAGTCAGAAGGTTAGTGTGTGTTTTATTTAAAACACGCAGCAGAATAAAACAATCTTTATTGAACTTGTTTCAGTCAAAGTTGCATCTTCTCAAACTTTGTTCTGTGTTTCTGTCCAGGATGCCCACGAGTTCCTCAACTCCATATTCAGTCTCCTGAGATCTTTGTTCTCTGAAATGTCCAAGTAGGCATATATGAGGGGCCTCAACTACACCTGCCCCGTCCAAGCTAACATCGCCTTCAAGATGTTGAGGACCAGGACTTGCAAGGGGTATGAATGAATACACAGTCACTAACAGTTTTATATTCAGGGTGTAGAAATTGACTATGTGCATAATTTTGGTCCAGATCGACCAATCAGGATGTGTTGTCATGAAATCTATGGCTGGCTTCTAATTTGAATTGTCTCTTTATTGTGTAGATGTGGTGAGAAGTCCAAGAGGTACGAGGACTTCCACAACCTGAACCTGGAGCCTGGAGCCACAGTGAGCCAATGTCTTCAGGCACATCTTGAAGTAAGAGGCATTTCATTTTGTCAGACTTCAGTGTCATTTCAGCTCCAATGCTCCATCTTCTTATTCAGTCAAATTTTGTTAACTTATTTGATCATTAATTTTGATTGATTTCAACTAAAACCTGTTTCTTGGTCCCGTTCCCTCCTGCAGGAGTATAACTTGGACTACAGGTGTGACTGTGGAGCCACTCAGTCAACAGACATCTGTTGCTTCTCAACTCTGCCAAAGTGAGTAAAATCATCCATCCTCACAGTTGTCCTCTTTCTGTCCTTCTCTGTTAGCTCATGAGCTAACCATCTCTTCCTCCTACGACTCTTTTCTGTCAACAGTGTCCTGATCATCCAGCTGCAGAGATTCCAGTTCAACCAGACCATCATGGTTTTGATGAAGACGAGCAGCCAGGTGATCATTTCGACGGAGTTGGAGGTGGTTCCTGAGTCTGGAGTCACTGAACAGGTAGAGATCATGTTCAGAAAAAAACATTTGCTGGATATAAACAGATCTTAGAGCAAAAGATCTATAAAATGAAGTACCTCTCAGTCAAATTAATTGTCTGCATTTGGAGCTAATTGTTGGTAACTGTTTCTAGACTCGCTACAGTCTGGTGAGCATCATCAGCCATGAGGGCCGATTAGTTAATACTGGTAAGTGTTTGTCGTGTTTGGCAGCCACACCTGTTTGAATGTTAAGGTTGAGAATGGACGGGATCTTAAAATGTAACACTAACAAATGTGCCCTCTCCTCTCAGGACACTACATCTGCTATGGTGCCAACACGGCACACCATGAAGGGGACGAGAGGAAAGGTTGGCTCACATACAACGACAGTATAGTCAATGAGACCGACCTTGAATCCATCTGTCAGGAGTCAGAGGAGACGGCTTATCTGCTCTTCTATCAGAAACAGAACTAGAAGAGTCAGAGAAGAATCGGCTGTGATCCCTGCCCCAAATCCTGATGATCACGGACCATCATCATGGCAGTGACCGAACTCAGGCTGACAGAAAGTTTTGAAATAAATAAAAAAAACATTTAAAAAAAAAAATGTTTCCTCCACTGCAACTGATATAAAACTGTTTTTAACCTTCTATAGTTTGTAATCTCAGAGTGGTCTGGAGCTAATTTGCAATTTGATATTCAAAGTTATACAGCATTTACATACCATATTGAACCTGGTGTACTGGAAAGTAGCAAAATAAACCAGTAGACAATTATTTTTGAAAACTATGCACAGATGTGCAAAAGGTTCAGAAAAAAGAAAAATTACAAAATAAAGTCATTTGTATTTTCATAGTATTTTTGTATAATGTTGCTAATAAAAAAACAAACAAACAAACAAACAGACACATATGAAAACAGAACCTGCCTGGTGGAGGTAATTATTGTTAAGGTGGTAATTTTGCCATTTACAGTCGTGTGGTTGATAGTGACTGAGGAGAAACTGATGAAAAGAGAAAAAGCACGATGAAGATGATATGTGATGAAGCAGACCTTACAAAAAGGGTTATCTTTGGGTAAAATGTGAACTCCTCTGACTCAAATAGTCGACAGTGCCTCAAAAGGTTGTATTTGTTGAGTCATTATTTGATTGTCGATGGTTACACTTTAAGGCCATACTTTCTATTAATATTATAAGAGACCATTTCATATTGTTTGTTCATCCTTACCACAAACAGAGGACACTTGATGAGTATACATATGTAGCCAGGTGAACTATGGGCAGTGATGAAAACTGGGTATCTTGCTGAGGGGACACTGCCGCTTTAAGAGCAGTAGCTCAGCACAGGGCGCAGCTGCCACATGACTTTAGATACAGGAAGTGCAGAGCCGGCGAAAATCACGGGTGTTTTGAGAGGTGTATTCTTGCACTTTTGTAAGAAAATATCCATGTAAACGCTGAAATACAAAGATGGTTCTGCAGAGATAAATGTAACCATGTTAAAATGTTAAGACTGATGGAGCATGATTTGATGTTTTGGCCGATGTGTGTAGATTGGTCGCAGATGGTGTGTGTGTGAATCTCTGCCACGCTGAGAGCAACTCTGAACAGCGGGATAGCGTGAGTGTTGATAATGTACACATATACTGTGGATAAAGTCATATAGTAAGCTGGTTATCTCAGCAGATTGTGTTTTTTTAACACACTGTGTAATTTGTATGTTTCTGACCAACCTAGAGGGGAGAGAAAAGAGGGGCCGTACTAATGTCCAGGTGTGTGTGTGTTTCGCTGCACACCGGAAGGACAGAGAAGCTGAGCCACTACTGTTGTGTTTTGATACTACTGTTGCTTTGAGAGAGCTGTTATTTTCATACTATTGATATTGGTTAGAGCTTATTGGCTTGGATTATTTTCGAGAACAGAGCAGATTTATTCATTTTATTTATTCCTTTTATTCAGTACTTAGGTTCAGTGACTTAAGTGAACAGCTTGGGGGGTTATGTCAGTATTAAGCTTTTGTAAGGGAAAGTGTTAAAGAGACATATTGTATATTTTTCTGGTTTCACTATTTTGGAGGTAAACAAGACGTTGTCATATTTCCTCAAAGTTACAAATTAATACTGCATTTTCATGCAGTCGAGGGAATAAAGTACCCACAAAAATTATTCTATCTGTGTCCGGTCCTCTCATTTTATGACCAGGCTACACATACATGACTATGAGTTTCATGACAAAATGTGTGAAATGTTTCTATTGCTATATTTCAAACTTTTGGTAGTCTCTGTGCAACCCTAATTTGTAACTCGGTCTCTAGGAATCAATTAAAATCTTGACACTGAAAATGCTGAAACACGTACATACAGAAGCTTTGAAATACATCCTTCAGCGTTACACCATGTGCTTCTTAAAGCCCCTGTCACACCAATGTGTATTTCAAAAAGTACATGGTACGTTCCCGACGTTTATTAAAAACGTGGAAGAACGGCCATGATAGTCAGAAAAACAGAGTTAGTAACGCGAATATGAGAAGTAACGGACAAGTACCTGAAGTCCATGTGGAGTTCTGTCGAGTTGTAATACGTTTTCTATGAGTTCTACTCATAGGAAAGGATGAGTAGCTGGCAAGTAAGGCGAGTAAGAGCGAAGTAACCTCTGAGTATTAGAAGTAAACAAGAATTACGAGAAGTCCTTATAACAAATAGACAATACAGCCTGCTGACGTCACAGCCAGGAGCGAGGAGTACTATAAATACTTCGGCTGGAACAGTTTGGATTCTACAGAAGCGTATTGCATTCACCAAATAAAAAAGAAAATTCACAGCTTATCTCATAATATAAATAAAAATATAAATAAATATAATATAAATAAAATATGTCACAGTTGTTAATCATCCTGTCAGTGGCCATATGATAAAACAGCAATGATGGCGCTATCAAATGTAATCTGCTTTTATTTCCCTCTCGGTATGAGACACTGGGATTCCAAATGTTACTTAAAAATGAGAATGGCTTTATTATGAGGGTGTCAACACTGCCCAGGCGTCTGAAATTGCTGGATTGTCCAGGGGGATCAGCCAGTCTGAGGCGCTGGAAGTCGCTCTTTTCCTGCATTTCCTTTACCATAGTAATGACACCAAGTTGAACGGTATGACACAAAGGACAGTCGTGAACAGACAGCAAACAATGTTATGCCGACTTAGAAATGAAAAGACCATTAGCCTCCACATTATATCAAGCTAATAAAGATGAACATTTATGTTCCGTGTCTGTGCAGTGGTCCTACTGAGCAACAATATTGCACAAAGGACAGCTTAGGATATTATGCAGGGACGTCCTATGAGTTGCAACGACAGCATCGAGTGACTGATAAAGTAGACAGTAAGTAAGTGAAGTTTGAACTACAGTACCAGTCAAAAATTTGGACACAGTTTCCCATTCAAGTGGATGGGAAGGTATGTCCAAACTATTGACTGGTACTGTATGTTCGTACTGAGTACACGATGAGTAATTGATACGTATTGAGCAAAACGGCTGACTGCCACGTAAGTTTTGAACGGTTCAAAATTTACGTGGCCTGCTAGACGTACAGTGAAGTTCTCACCGTCCATGCCAAGTAATTGAAACGTTACAAAAGTCCATAAAAAGTACCCGAAAAGTAAGAGGAGTTCCTACTACGTTATTCTCATTTTTCCTGGTCATAGTACATACTTCTACAAATATGTATTGGTGTGACAGGTGCTTAATAAACTGTGAGCCAACGGGCAACTCAGAGTCTGCATTGTCTTCTTGGTGTCAAGGTGAGTAATTTTACAACTCATCGAAAGGTAACTGGGCTGTAAATAGTTCTTCAGATGAGGAAGTGCTTAAACCTCTAAAAGTACATACCAGCAGTGGACTACTGCATCAGGCTTCCAGCAGGGTTGACCAATCTATGCCAAGTAAAAATATTTGCCCTGTGCACAGTATTTGTCTTTTTTCTTTTAACTTTAAGCTGCTTTGACATATTTTCCGGCATGAGCAGAATACAAAACTTCTCCATGCAGTGCACAAGACAATAGAAGGGGCAACAGGCAAAGTAAATAAACCTGGAAAAATCAAATTCTCATGTGGAGATAAATGTAATGGTAAAGGCAATACTTAATGGGGAGGCAAATCTGCAAAAGGGCAAACAGAATCAATGAGGTGCTGCTCTGACACATACTTGCTGTTAATTAGACAAACCACAAGGCAGGGATAAGGTTTTTATTCTTCTTTTTTTGCATTTCAAGACTGAGGACTGATTTACAGAGCCCCCTAGTGTCAGTTGAGAAAAAAAATCCATCTGTAAATCTGTACCCACAGTTTAGCAATCCGTACCCACGGTTTAGCAATCCGTGCCCATTTTTCAGTAATCCATGCGCACTGTTTAGTTATCCGTGCCCACTGTTAAGCAATCTGTGCTCATGGTTTGGCAATCCGTACCCACATTTTAGCAATCCATGCGCACGGATAATGAACCCGTGCCGTCCAATACTGTGCGTTCCACGTAATCTATGTTGCGTTCATAACGCATTTAATCCACCCTTTATATACTGTAAATTGGATTTACCTGGCGGATGCCTTCATGCCCGAAAACTTGTGTTCTGCACAAAAACGTGGTATGAACGCAACATAGACTACGTGCAACGCATACTATCAGAGGGTTCATAATCCGTGCACACGGATTAGTAAAAAATGGGCACGGATTACTAAACAGTGCGCACGGATTAATAAAAAATGGGCACGGATTACTAAACAGTGCACACGGATTACTAAAAAATGGGCACGGATTGCTAAACTGTGGGTAAAGATTTACAGATGGATTATTTTTTTCTCAACTGACACTAGGGGGGCTCCGTACTGATTTTACTGCATTTTGGAAAAAAATTATCATCTGTGAACAGTAGCTTGAATGAGTGTTGGTGTTTATCTTAGATTCATCTTTGCAATTATTCTGTCTCAACTGACATTTGCATGAAACAGTATAGATATTACACACAAAAAGAGCCAGAGGGATCCAATCATCATTTTAAAAAGCAAGTCCTGAAATAAACAATTTTCTAGCAAAAACAGGAAAGTAAACATGGTTCAGCCATGTACCACCAAGATGTCTGTGAGTTATAGATTTATTTCAAGATGATAATATAATAATATATAATATTTTGATGAAGTAAAGTAGGGTGGCGACATGTACTGGTGTAAGTTCAAAGGTACTAAGTAATCAATATTGGGCATTTTTTAAAACCTGCCCTGATTGATGAGATTCTTCAGGAAATAAGGGATTCAAGATTTTGTGTTCCCTTATTTTAATACCTTGCTTGGCTCACATTAACATCATGAAGACACAGGGGAAGGTAAGATCTCAGTTTGTCTTTTTCAGAAATAGAAAGGAAAAGATTCCTTTTTATGAAAGGGATTTGGACTGTAAAAGCTAGAATTTTTGACACCTAATCAAAAGCCTCATCAAAGGATCAGTGTAGATAGAGCACTGAAGAGGACACCCTCTCTTTTAATCTTCGTGTTTTCCCTCATTTTCACACCTCTCCGCGCTTAATTCTTGCAGGAGACAGGTGTCAGCACTCTGATTATGTGTGTTTTCAAAGTAGATCCATTTAAATTATTTGATAAATTGAACCTCATCAAACCCACAAACAGCCAACAACAATCCCTCCGTCCTGAGGAATATTAACTCTGGAGCTAGGGACCTCCTAATCATCCTCAAATCCAATAAGTGATCCATTTCAAGTGGGTTATTGACAAAGAGTTATTGACTGAACTGTTGACAGTCCTACCCCATTATCTTAACTTGTGTTTTTTTTCCCCTGACTATTCTGCCTGACATAAAATCTACGACTTTCAGCAGGAATTGTGTGTGTGTGCGTGTATTTATTTCCTCCATATCTTCCAAATTCTCAGTTGAGTTGCTCTCTTACTCATGTTCCATCCATCCATTCATTCGTTCACCCATCCATCCATCCATTTTATTCATGTTGTCCCTTTCCCCGCCAACATGATGTCATTATAACAGTTTGACACAAGTAGCAAGACGACGGACGGAGACTCTGTTGTGAAACCTGTATCACCTGTCCAGGTGTGTCCAGACTCTCCACGAGCTGAGACACCTGAAGACTACAGTGAGTCAGACACCACAAGAGAACTAGATGAGATGTTCCTACAAACGACAGTGATGATGTCATTATCTCAGTGTGACACAAGTGGCCAGACGACGGACGGAGACTCTGTTGTGAAAGCTGTATCACCTGTCCAGGTGTGTCCAGACTCTCCACAAGCTGAGACATCTGAAGATGACGATGCTGTAGGGACAACAATAAGTGAACTGGATGATGAGGAGTTGCTTCAAATGGCAGTGAAGCTGTCATTATCTCAGTTTGAGACAAGTAGCAAGACGACGGACGCAGAGTCTGTTGTCAAACCTGCATCACCTGACCAGGTGTGTCCAGACTCTCTACGAGCTGAGACACCTGAAGACTACAGTGAGTCAGACACAAGTGAACTTGATGAGATGTTCTTACAAATGGCAGTGAAGCTGTCATTATCTCAGTTTGAGACAAATAGCAAGACGACGGACGGAGACTCTGTTGTGAAACCTGTATCACCTGTCCAGGTGTGTCCAGACTCTCCACGAGCTGAGACATCTGAAGATGACGGTGATGTAGAGACCACAATAAGTGAACTGGACGATGAGGAGTTGCTACAAATGGCAATGATGATGTCATTATATCAGTTTGACACAAGTAGCAAGACGATGGACGGAGACTCTGTTGTGAAACCTGTATCACCTGTCCAGGAGTGTCATCTGAAGACGACAGTGAGTCAGACAACACAAGGGAATTGGATGAGGCATTGGTAGAAATGGCAGTGATGATGTCTCAGGGTAAGACAAGCAGCAACTACCGTGGGTAAGTACCTTCAAAGAAACTCATATGCTCACACTGAAAATCCATGTATTGTTTTCATACTCATATTAAAAGTTCTGTAAGGTTTAGTTCATAACTCTAACACCCGAATCATGTATATTGTGAATATAACAAGCCCCAGTCTGACTTTGGCCTTTTGTCTTGTTTAAGGCTCCCCAACCTGTTCCAGACTTGCTATATGAACTCCGTTCTGCAAGCCCTCCTGACGCTGACTCCTTTTATTAAAGATATCAGCAACCAGCAGGAGGTGTGGGAGTCTGAAGAGAGGTTTCAGATCTTTGGGTACAGCACCTCCTCACATTCACACAGATAAATGTTTGCTTTCTCCACTACCTTTGGGCATTGACAAATACAACATGTACAGTATCAGTCCAAGGTTTGGAGCATTCACTTGAATGTGAAACTGAGTCCCACTTCTCTCTTTTGCTCTTTCCAGTTGGTTTGCGGTGATCAACCAGTGTCTTCTCAGTGATAACAGCAAAGTAAAGGCAATGGTCCTGATGGGATTTAAAAACGCTGTCGCTGAATTTGACGAGTCATTCTGCGACCGCAGTCAGAAGGTTAGTGTGCGTTTTATTTAGAACACGCAGCAGAATAAAACAATCTTTATTGAACTTGTTTCAGTCAAAGTTGCATCTTCTCAAACTTTGTTCTGTGTTTCTGTCCAGGATGCCCACGAGTTCCTCAACTCCATATTCAGTCTCCTGAGATCTTTGTTCTCTGAAATGTCCAAGTAGGCATATATGAGGGGCCTCAACTACACCTGCCCCGTCCAAGCTAACATCGCCTTCAAGATGTTGAGGACCAGGACTTGCAAGGGGTATGAATGAATACACAGTCACTAACAGTTTTATATTCAGGGTGTAGAAATTGACTATGTGCATAATTTTGGTCCGGATCGGCCAATCAGGATGTGTTGTCATGAAATCTATGGCTGGCTTCTAATTTGAATTGTCTCTTTATTTTGTAGATGTGGTGAGAAGTCCAAGAGGCACGAGGACTTCCACAACCTGTCCCTGAACCTGGAGCCACAGTGAGCCAATGTCTTCAGGCACATCTTGAAGTAAGAGGCATTTCATTTTGTCAGACTTCAGTGTCATTTCAGCTCCAATGCTCCATCTTCTTATTCAGTCAAATTTTGTTAACTTATTTGATCATTAATTTTGATTTCATCCTTGGAAACATTTCAACTAAAACCTGTTTCTTGGTCCCGTTCCCTCCTGCAGGAGTATAACTTGGACTACAGGTGTGACTGTGGAGCCACTCAGTCAACAGACATCTGTTGCTTCTCAACTCTGCCAAAGTGAGTAAAATCATCCATCCTCACAGTTGTCCTCTTTCTGTCCTTCTCTGTTAGCTCATGAGCTAACCATCTCTTCCTCCTACGACTCTTTTCTGTCAACAGTGTCCTGATCATCCAGCTGCAGAGATTCCAGTTCAACCAGACCATCATGGTTTTGATGAAGACGAGCAGCCAGGTGATCATTTCGACGGAGTTGGAGGTGGTTCCTGAGTCTGGAGTCACTGAACAGGTAGAGATCATGTTCAGAAAAAAACATTTGCTGGATATAAACAGATCTTAGAGCAAAAGATCTATAAAATGAAGTACCTCTCAGTCAAATTAATTGTCTGCATTTGGAGCTAATTGTTGGTAACTGTTTCTAGACTCGCTACAGTCTGGTGAGCATCATCAGCCATGAGGGCCGATTAGTTAATACTGGTAAGTGTTTGTCGTGTTTGGCAGCCACACCTGTTTGAATGTTAAGGTTGAGAATGGACGGGATCTTAAAATGTAACACTAACAAATGTGCCCTCTCCTCTCAGGACACTACATCTGCTATGGTGCCAACACGGCACACCATGAAGGGGACGAGAGGAAAGGTTGGCTCACATACAACGACAGTATAGTCAATGAGACCGACCTTGAATCCATCTGTCAGGAGTCAGAGGAGACGGCTTATCTGCTCTTCTATCAGAAACAGAACTAGAAGAGTCAGAGAAGAATCGGCTGTGATCCCTGCCCCAAATCCTGATGATCACGGACCATCATCATGGCAGTGACCGAACTCAGGCTGACAGAAAGTTTTGAAATAAATAAAAAAAACATTTAAAAAAAAAAATGTTTCCTCCACTGCAACTGATATAAAACTGTTTTTAACCTTCTATAGTTTGTAATCTCAGAGTGGTCTGGAGCTAATTTGCAATTTGATATTCAAAGTTATACAGCATTTACATACCATATTGAACCTGGTGTACTGGAAAGTAGCAAAATAAACCAGTAGACAATTATTTTTGAAAACTATGCACAGATGTGCAAAAGGTTCAGAAAAAAGAAAAATTACAAAATAAAGTCATTTGTATTTTCATAGTATTTTTGTATAATGTTGCTAATAAAAAAACAAACAAACAAACAAACAGACACATATGAAAACAGAACCTGCCTGGTGGAGGTAATTATTGTTAAGGTGGTAATTTTGCCATTTACAGTCGTGTGGTTGATAGTGACTGAGGAGAAACTGATGAAAAGAGAAAAAGCACGATGAAGATGATATGTGATGAAGCAGACCTTACAAAAAGGGTTATCTTTGGGTAAAATGTGAACTCCTCTGACTCAAATAGTCGACAGTGCCTCAAAAGGTTGTATTTGTTGAGTCATTATTTGATTGTCGATGGTTACACTTTAAGGCCATACTTTCTATTAATATTATAAGAGACCATTTCATATTGTTTGTTCATCCTTACCACAAACAGAGGACACTTGATGAGTATACATATGTAGCCAGGTGAACTATGGGCAGTGATGAAAACTGGGTATCTTGCTGAGGGGACACTGCCGCTTTAAGAGCAGTAGCTCAGCACAGGGCGCAGCTGCCACATGACTTTAGATACAGGAAGTGCAGAGCCGGCGAAAATCACGGGTGTTTTGAGAGGTGTATTCTTGCACTTTTGTAAGAAAATATCCATGTAAACGCTGAAATACAAAGATGGTTCTGCAGAGATAAATGTAACCATGTTAAAATGTTAAGACTGATGGAGCATGATTTGATGTTTTGGCCGATGTGTGTAGATTGGTCGCAGATGGTGTGTGTGTGAATCTCTGCCACGCTGAGAGCAACTCTGAACAGCGGGATAGCGTGAGTGTTGATAATGTACACATATACTGTGGATAAAGTCATATAGTAAGCTGGTTATCTCAGCAGATTGTGTTTTTTTAACACACTGTGTAATTTGTATGTTTCTGACCAACCTAGAGGGGAGAGAAAAGAGGGGCCGTACTAATGTCCAGGTGTGTGTGTGTTTCGCTGCACACCGGAAGGACAGAGAAGCTGAGCCACTACTGTTGTGTTTTGATACTACTGTTGCTTTGAGAGAGCTGTTATTTTCATACTATTGATATTGGTTAGAGCTTATTGGCTTGGATTATTTTCGAGAACAGAGCAGATTTATTCATTTTATTTATTCCTTTTATTCAGTACTTAGGTTCAGTGACTTAAGTGAACAGCTTGGGGGGTTATGTCAGTATTAAGCTTTTGTAAGGGAAAGTGTTAAAGAGACATATTGTATATTTTTCTGGTTTCACTATTTTGGAGGTAAACAAGACGTTGTCATATTTCCTCAAAGTTACAAATTAATACTGCATTTTCATGCAGTCGAGGGAATAAAGTACCCACAAAAATTATTCTATCTGTGTCCGGTCCTCTCATTTTATGACCAGGCTACACATACATGACTATGAGTTTCATGACAAAATGTGTGAAATGTTTCTATTGCTATATTTCAAACTTTTGGTAGTCTCTGTGCAACCCTAATTTGTAACTCGGTCTCTAGGAATCAATTAAAATCTTGACACTGAAAATGCTGAAACACGTACATACAGAAGCTTTGAAATACATCCTTCAGCGTTACACCATGTGCTTCTTAAAGCCCCTGTCACACCAATGTGTATTTCAAAAAGTACATGGTACGTTCCCGACGTTTATTAAAAACGTGGAAGAACGGCCATGATAGTCAGAAAAACAGAGTTAGTAACGCGAATATGAGAAGTAACGGACAAGTACCTGAAGTCCATGTGGAGTTCTGTCGAGTTGTAATACGTTTTCTATGAGTTCTACTCATAGGAAAGGATGAGTAGCTGGCAAGTAAGGCGAGTAAGAGCGAAGTAACCTCTGAGTATTAGAAGTAAACAAGAATTACGAGAAGTCCTTATAACAAATAGACAATACAGCCTGCTGACGTCACAGCCAGGAGCGAGGAGTACTATAAATACTTCGGCTGGAACAGTTTGGATTCTACAGAAGCGTATTGCATTCACCAAATAAAAAAGAAAATTCACAGCTTATCTCATAATATAAATAAAAATATAAATAAATATAATATAAATAAAATATGTCACAGTTGTTAATCATCCTGTCAGTGGCCATATGATAAAACAGCAATGATGGCGCTATCAAATGTAATCTGCTTTTATTTCCCTCTCGGTATGAGACACTGGGATTCCAAATGTTACTTAAAAATGAGAATGGCTTTATTATGAGGGTGTCAACACTGCCCAGGCGTCTGAAATTGCTGGATTGTCCAGGGGGATCAGCCAGTCTGAGGCGCTGGAAGTCGCTCTTTTCCTGCATTTCCTTTACCATAGTAATGACACCAAGTTGAACGGTATGACACAAAGGACAGTCGTGAACAGACAGCAAACAATGTTATGCCGACTTAGAAATGAAAAGACCATTAGCCTCCACATTATATCAAGCTAATAAAGATGAACATTTATGTTCCGTGTCTGTGCAGTGGTCCTACTGAGCAACAATATTGCACAAAGGACAGCTTAGGATATTATGCAGGGACGTCCTATGAGTTGCAACGACAGCATCGAGTGACTGATAAAGTAGACAGTAAGTAAGTGAAGTTTGAACTACAGTACCAGTCAAAAATTTGGACACAGTTTCCCATTCAAGTGGATGGGAAGGTATGTCCAAACTATTGACTGGTACTGTATGTTCGTACTGAGTACACGATGAGTAATTGATACGTATTGAGCAAAACGGCTGACTGCCACGTAAGTTTTGAACGGTTCAAAATTTACGTGGCCTGCTAGACGTACAGTGAAGTTCTCACCGTCCATGCCAAGTAATTGAAACGTTACAAAAGTCCATAAAAAGTACCCGAAAAGTAAGAGGAGTTCCTACTACGTTATTCTCATTTTTCCTGGTCATAGTACATACTTCTACAAATATGTATTGGTGTGACAGGTGCTTAATAAACTGTGAGCCAACGGGCAACTCAGAGTCTGCATTGTCTTCTTGGTGTCAAGGTGAGTAATTTTACAACTCATCGAAAGGTAACTGGGCTGTAAATAGTTCTTCAGATGAGGAAGTGCTTAAACCTCTAAAAGTACATACCAGCAGTGGACTACTGCATCAGGCTTCCAGCAGGGTTGACCAATCTATGCCAAGTAAAAATATTTGCCCTGTGCACAGTATTTGTCTTTTTTCTTTTAACTTTAAGCTGCTTTGACATATTTTCCGGCATGAGCAGAATACAAAACTTCTCCATGCAGTGCACAAGACAATAGAAGGGGCAACAGGCAAAGTAAATAAACCTGGAAAAATCAAATTCTCATGTGGAGATAAATGTAATGGTAAAGGCAATACTTAATGGGGAGGCAAATCTGCAAAAGGGCAAACAGAATCAATGAGGTGCTGCTCTGACACATACTTGCTGTTAATTAGACAAACCACAAGGCAGGGATAAGGTTTTTATTCTTCTTTTTTTGCATTTCAAGACTGAGGACTGATTTACAGAGCCCCCTAGTGTCAGTTGAGAAAAAAAATCCATCTGTAAATCTGTACCCACAGTTTAGCAATCCGTACCCACGGTTTAGCAATCCGTGCCCATTTTTCAGTAATCCATGCGCACTGTTTAGTTATCCGTGCCCACTGTTAAGCAATCTGTGCTCATGGTTTGGCAATCCGTACCCACATTTTAGCAATCCATGCGCACGGATAATGAACCCGTGCCGTCCAATACTGTGCGTTCCACGTAATCTATGTTGCGTTCATAACGCATTTAATCCACCCTTTATATACTGTAAATTGGATTTACCTGGCGGATGCCTTCATGCCCGAAAACTTGTGTTCTGCACAAAAACGTGGTATGAACGCAACATAGACTACGTGCAACGCATACTATCAGAGGGTTCATAATCCGTGCACACGGATTAGTAAAAAATGGGCACGGATTACTAAACAGTGCGCACGGATTAATAAAAAATGGGCACGGATTACTAAACAGTGCACACGGATTACTAAAAAATGGGCACGGATTGCTAAACTGTGGGTAAAGATTTACAGATGGATTATTTTTTTCTCAACTGACACTAGGGGGGCTCCGTACTGATTTTACTGCATTTTGGAAAAAAATTATCATCTGTGAACAGTAGCTTGAATGAGTGTTGGTGTTTATCTTAGATTCATCTTTGCAATTATTCTGTCTCAACTGACATTTGCATGAAACAGTATAGATATTACACACAAAAAGAGCCAGAGGGATCCAATCATCATTTTAAAAAGCAAGTCCTGAAATAAACAATTTTCTAGCAAAAACAGGAAAGTAAACATGGTTCAGCCATGTACCACCAAGATGTCTGTGAGTTATAGATTTATTTCAAGATGATAATATAATAATATATAATATTTTGATGAAGTAAAGTAGGGTGGCGACATGTACTGGTGTAAGTTCAAAGGTACTAAGTAATCAATATTGGGCATTTTTTAAAACCTGCCCTGATTGATGAGATTCTTCAGGAAATAAGGGATTCAAGATTTTGTGTTCCCTTATTTTAATACCTTGCTTGGCTCACATTAACATCATGAAGACACAGGGGAAGGTAAGATCTCAGTTTGTCTTTTTCAGAAATAGAAAGGAAAAGATTCCTTTTTATGAAAGGGATTTGGACTGTAAAAGCTAGAATTTTTGACACCTAATCAAAAGCCTCATCAAAGGATCAGTGTAGATAGAGCACTGAAGAGGACACCCTCTCTTTTAATCTTCGTGTTTTCCCTCATTTTCACACCTCTCCGCGCTTAATTCTTGCAGGAGACAGGTGTCAGCACTCTGATTATGTGTGTTTTCAAAGTAGATCCATTTAAATTATTTGATAAATTGAACCTCATCAAACCCACAAACAGCCAACAACAATCCCTCCGTCCTGAGGAATATTAACTCTGGAGCTAGGGACCTCCTAATCATCCTCAAATCCAATAAGTGATCCATTTCAAGTGGGTTATTGACAAAGAGTTATTGACTGAACTGTTGACAGTCCTACCCCATTATCTTAACTTGTGTTTTTTTTCCCCTGACTATTCTGCCTGACATAAAATCTACGACTTTCAGCAGGAATTGTGTGTGTGTGCGTGTATTTATTTCCTCCATATCTTCCAAATTCTCAGTTGAGTTGCTCTCTTACTCATGTTCCATCCATCCATTCATTCGTTCACCCATCCATCCATCCATTTTATTCATGTTGTCCCTTTCCCCGCCAACATGATGTCATTATAACAGTTTGACACAAGTAGCAAGACGACGGACGGAGACTCTGTTGTGAAACCTGTATCACCTGTCCAGGTGTGTCCAGACTCTCCACGAGCTGAGACACCTGAAGACTACAGTGAGTCAGACACCACAAGAGAACTAGATGAGATGTTCCTACAAACGACAGTGATGATGTCATTATCTCAGTGTGACACAAGTGGCCAGACGACGGACGGAGACTCTGTTGTGAAAGCTGTATCACCTGTCCAGGTGTGTCCAGACTCTCCACAAGCTGAGACATCTGAAGATGACGATGCTGTAGGGACAACAATAAGTGAACTGGATGATGAGGAGTTGCTTCAAATGGCAGTGAAGCTGTCATTATCTCAGTTTGAGACAAGTAGCAAGACGACGGACGCAGAGTCTGTTGTCAAACCTGCATCACCTGACCAGGTGTGTCCAGACTCTCTACGAGCTGAGACACCTGAAGACTACAGTGAGTCAGACACAAGTGAACTTGATGAGATGTTCTTACAAATGGCAGTGAAGCTGTCATTATCTCAGTTTGAGACAAATAGCAAGACGACGGACGGAGACTCTGTTGTGAAACCTGTATCACCTGTCCAGGTGTGTCCAGACTCTCCACGAGCTGAGACATCTGAAGATGACGGTGATGTAGAGACCACAATAAGTGAACTGGACGATGAGGAGTTGCTACAAATGGCAATGATGATGTCATTATATCAGTTTGACACAAGTAGCAAGACGATGGACGGAGACTCTGTTGTGAAACCTGTATCACCTGTCCAGGAGTGTCATCTGAAGACGACAGTGAGTCAGACAACACAAGGGAATTGGATGAGGCATTGGTAGAAATGGCAGTGATGATGTCTCAGGGTAAGACAAGCAGCAACTACCGTGGGTAAGTACCTTCAAAGAAACTCATATGCTCACACTGAAAATCCATGTATTGTTTTCATACTCATATTAAAAGTTCTGTAAGGTTTAGTTCATAACTCTAACACCCGAATCATGTATATTGTGAATATAACAAGCCCCAGTCTGACTTTGGCCTTTTGTCTTGTTTAAGGCTCCCCAACCTGTTCCAGACTTGCTATATGAACTCCGTTCTGCAAGCCCTCCTGACGCTGACTCCTTTTATTAAAGATATCAGCAACCAGCAGGAGGTGTGGGAGTCTGAAGAGAGGTTTCAGATCTTTGGGTACAGCACCTCCTCACATTCACACAGATAAATGTTTGCTTTCTCCACTACCTTTGGGCATTGACAAATACAACATGTACAGTATCAGTCCAAGGTTTGGAGCATTCACTTGAATGTGAAACTGAGTCCCACTTCTCTCTTTTGCTCTTTCCAGTTGGTTTGCGGTGATCAACCAGTGTCTTCTCAGTGATAACAGCAAAGTAAAGGCAATGGTCCTGATGGGATTTAAAAACGCTGTCGCTGAATTTGACGAGTCATTCTGCGACCGCAGTCAGAAGGTTAGTGTGCGTTTTATTTAGAACACGCAGCAGAATAAAACAATCTTTATTGAACTTGTTTCAGTCAAAGTTGCATCTTCTCAAACTTTGTTCTGTGTTTCTGTCCAGGATGCCCACGAGTTCCTCAACTCCATATTCAGTCTCCTGAGATCTTTGTTCTCTGAAATGTCCAAGTAGGCATATATGAGGGGCCTCAACTACACCTGCCCCGTCCAAGCTAACATCGCCTTCAAGATGTTGAGGACCAGGACTTGCAAGGGGTATGAATGAATACACAGTCACTAACAGTTTTATATTCAGGGTGTAGAAATTGACTATGTGCATAATTTTGGTCCGGATCGGCCAATCAGGATGTGTTGTCATGAAATCTATGGCTGGCTTCTAATTTGAATTGTCTCTTTATTTTGTAGATGTGGTGAGAAGTCCAAGAGGCACGAGGACTTCCACAACCTGTCCCTGAACCTGGAGCCACAGTGAGCCAATGTCTTCAGGCACATCTTGAAGTAAGAGGCATTTCATTTTGTCAGACTTCAGTGTCATTTCAGCTCCAATGCTCCATCTTCTTATTCAGTCAAATTTTGTTAACTTATTTGATCATTAATTTTGATTTCATCCTTGGAAACATTTCAACTAAAACCTGTTTCTTGGTCCCGTTCCCTCCTGCAGGAGTATGACTTGGACTACAGGTGTGACTATGGAGCCACTCAGTCAACAGACATCTGTTGCTTCTCAACTCTGCCAAAGTGAGTAAAATCATCCATCCTCACAGTTGTCCTCTTCCTGTCCTTCTCTGTTAGCTCATGAGCTAACCATCTCTTCCTCCTACGACTCTTTTCTGTCAACAGTGTCCTGATCATCCAGCTGCAGAGATTCCAGTTCAACCAGACCATCATGGTTTTGATGAAGGCGAGCAGCCGGGTGATCATTTCGACGGAGTTGGAGGTGGTTCTTGAGTCTGGAGTCACTGAACAGGTAGAGATCATGTTCAGAAAAAAACATTTGCTGGATATAAACAGATCTTAGAGCAAAAGATCTATAAAATGAAGCACCTGTCAGTCAAATTAATTGTCTGCATTTGGAGCTAATTGTTGGTAACTGTTCTTTTCTAGGCTCGCTACAGTCTGGTGAGCATCATCAGCCATGAGGGCCGATCAGCTAATACTGGTAAGTGTTTGTCGTGTTTGGCAGCCACACCTGTTTGAATGTTAAGGTTGAGAATGGACAGGATCTTAAAATATAACACTAACAAATGTGCCCTCTCCTCTCAGGACACTACATCTGCCATGGTGCCAACACGGCACACCATGAAGGGGACGAGAGGGAAGGTTGGCTCACATACAACGACAGTAAAGTCAATGAGACCGACCTTGAATCCGTCTGTCAGGAGTCAGAGGAGACGGCGTATCTGCTCTTCTATCAGAAACAGAACTAGAAGAGTCAGAGAAGAATCGGCTTTGATCCCTGCCCCAAATCCTGATGATCACGCACCATCATCATGGCAGTGACCGAACTCAGGCTGACAAAAAGTTTTGAAATAAATAAAAAAACATTTAAAAAGAAAAAAAGTTTTCTCCACTGAAACTGATTTAAAACTGTTTTTAACCTTCTATAGTTTGTAATCTCAGAGTGGTCTGGTGCTAATTTGCACTTTGATATTCAAAGTTATACAGCATTTACATACCATATTGAACCTGGTGTACTGGAAAGTAGCAAAATAAACCAGTAGACAATTATTTTTGAAAACTATGCACAGATGTGCAAAAGGTTCAGAA
This sequence comes from Chaunax sp. Z400, assembly GCA_037577475.1. Classification (NCBI taxonomy): domain Eukaryota; kingdom Metazoa; phylum Chordata; class Actinopteri; order Lophiiformes; family Chaunacidae; genus Chaunax; species Chaunax sp. Z400. Next base: position 16,781,306 of record CM075193.1, read on the forward strand.
AAAAGAAAAATTACAAAATAAAGTCATTTGTATTTTCATAGTATTTTTGTATAATGCTGCTAATAAAAAAAACAAACAAACAAACAAACAGACACATATGAAAACAGAACCTCCCTGGTGGAGGTAGTTATTGTTAAGGTGGTAATTTTGCCATTTACAGTCGTGTGGTTGATAGTGACTGAGGAGAAACTGATGAAAAGAGAAAAAGCATGATGAAGATGATATGTGATGAAGCAGACCTTACAAAAAGGGTTATCTTTGGGTAAAATGTGAACTCTGACTCAAATAGTCGACAGTGCCTCAAAAGGTTGTATTTGTTGAGTCATTATTTGATTGTCGATGGTTCCACTTTAAAGCCATATTTTCTATTAATATTATATGAGACCATTTCATATTGTTTGTTCATTCTTACCACAAACAGAGGACACTTGATGAGTATACATACATGACTAAGAGTTTCATGACAAAGTGTGTGAAATGTTTCTATTGCTATATTTCAAACTTTTGAAAGTCCATGTGGAGTTCTGTCGAGTAGTACTATGTTTTCTATGAGTTCTACTCATAGGAAAGGATGAGTAGCTGGCGAGTAAGAGCGAAGTAACCTCTGAGTATTAGAAGTAAACAAGAATTACGAGAAGTCCCAATAACAAGTAGACAATACGGCCTGCTGACGTCACAGCCAGGAGCGAGGAGTACTATAAATACTTAGGCTGGAACAGTTGGGATTCTACAGAAGCATATTGCATTCACCAAATAAAAAAGAAAATTCACAACTTATCTCATAATATAAATAAAAATATAAATAAATATAATATAAATAAAATATGTCACAGTTGTTAATCATCCTGTCAGTGGCCATATGATAAAACAGCAATGATGGCGCTATCAAATGTAATCTGCTTTTATTTCCCTCTCGGTATGAGACACTGGGATTCCTTAATGTTACTTAAAAATGAGAATGGCTTTATTATGAGGGTGTCAACACTGCCCAGGCGTCTGAAATTGCTGGATTGTCCAGGGGGATCAGCCAGTCTGAGGCGCTGGAAGTCGCTCTTTTCCTGTATTTCCGTTACCATAGTAATGACGCCAAGTTGAACAGTATGACACAAAGGACAGTCGTGAACAGACAGCAAACAATGTTATGCAGACTTAGAAATGAAAAGACCATTAGCCTCCACATTATATCACGCTAATAAAGATGAACATTTATGTTCCGTGTCTGTGCAGTGGTCCTACTGAGCAACAATATAGCACAAAGGACCATTCAGGATCTCATAATTATAAGATCCTTACCTGGTAACGAAAAAGATTTATGCATGGAAGTCGTATAAGTTGCAACGACGAGGCATCGAGTGACTGATAAGTAGACAGTAAGTAAGTGAAGTTTGAACTATGTTCGTACTGAATACATGATGAGTAATTGATACGTATTGAGTAAAACGGCTGACTAAACAAATATCATTACACTGTTTAAATTGAACTGAAGACCTCTCAAGTGACCAGCTGACCGCCTGGTCTTTTATTATTATTCTGTACATGACTATTTTTTATCTTGTATAGCATTTGTAACCATGTGTTACGACCCCCAGTAAAGCTCAACCTTTACTCAAAAGGAGGACCAACATTAAAGAGTCAGGGTTTTGGTCAAAAGAAGATAACATAGATTTATTTCAACATAGGTACATAAAATAATCAATCAAGCTAAGTAATCTAAACCCAAGCATCTCAAGAACAAAATGAACAAAGCTGGTGGGCCGGCCAAAATAAACAAAAGCAGGGCAGCCACCCAGGCCAACCTGCACATAGGGCCGTCGGGCCTGGGCACTAGCCCTCTACCCTAAACCAGGAAACACATTCTTACCTAACCAGGAAATGAAGCCACGAAATCAGGACTACCAGACCCACCAGAATGTAACAAACATAAGATGCAAGTAGCACAAACTACGTAAAGTCAGCCTCCTGACTGACTGCCGGTTCTCCACCCAGGAGAAGGAAGAGAGAGAAAGAGGCAGGTCTCTTGCCCTCCTTTTATGGGCTGTTCCCTCCATCAGAGCAAATGAAGCTCACCTGAATAGGGGAGGATCAAAGGACAATGAGACATGTGATCAGCCTCTAACCAGTAGGGAGGAGCATGTAACACCATGTTACTGAAAAAGTGCTTTATATAAAAACTTTATTATTATTATTATATTATTAAATTTCCATTGGCTGCAGTAGTTCTCATGGTTGCTTTGGCACTTTAACAATGTGATGTGACAAAGACAACTCTTTGATGTCACATCACATCAAAGCCTTGATTGTATATAAAATCCTGAGTTTCTCTCCACCAACAAACCCAGTAAGATAAGTGATAGTCTGTCAACTCACAAAATGGGAAAATTACTCAATGCTGCAAGACAATTTTTCTGTCTCCCTAAGCGACGAAAGGTAGGCGCTTCATTTTCACGGGTAGGGTAGAAGCAACACAGGAAGAGACACACACACAAACACACACTCTAATTCCTGATGTGTTAAAGCTAAACAAACGTCATTACACTGTTAAAACTGAACTGAAAACCTCTCAAGGACCAGCTGACCTACTGCAGCTAACGATGATTCTTTATCTGCCTGTTGCATTACTTATTTATTCACCAACAAGAATGACCTTGCTATTGCAAGAATGACCTGGCTATTGCAAGAATGACCTGGCTATTGCAAGAATGACCTGGCTATTTTAATGTCAGTTTTCCCACATTCAGGGGGTATGGCCTACCCTCATCAGCGCGTATTGAGTATTTCCAGTAGTGCTGGCATCTGTGTGCTTGGACACAAATTTCTTTTTATTGATATTTCTCTGTGTAGCAGCTAATTGGGCATCTGCCTTAGGTATTTTTTATGAGATATATTATATAATATTGAAAATAATAATAATATGATAGATATATTATATAATATTGAAAATAATAACCCAGGTTATGCAGTCATTTGTGTTAAATTGGCTTCATGTTTTATAGGTTGTAGGGAAAAAGGCTTCAGCCACTTCTAATATCGAGGTCTCTGCAGCACCAAAGGCTAACGCTTCCTGTTGGCACTGTTGGCGCTGGTTTTTTCCCTGCTGTTTCCAGAGGTTGTCAGAGTCCTCTGTACCAGAGGATGTTGCAGAGACTTTAGACCACCTGCCAACTGCTGACCCAGAAGAGATGTAAGACATTCATCAATAGTATATTAATACTCTGTGAGTATACAATACTATACAGTGAAATAAACATGTTTGTTTTCCCTTTATAAACAGTGTTGTCTCCATCGAGACAACAGATCGAGACTCTGATGTCAATCAGGCATCACCTGTCCAGCTGTGTCCAGATTCTCCACGAGCTGAGACACCTGTTACAGAGGGTGACATAGATACCACAATAAATGAACTGGACGATGAGGAGTTGCAACAAATGGCAGTGATGTCATTATCTCAGTGTGAGATAAGTAGCAAGACAACGGACAGAGAGACTGTTGTGAAACCTGTATCACCTGTCCAGGTGTGTCCAGACTCTCCACGAGCTGAGACACCTGAAGACGACAGTGAGTCAGACACAAGTGAACTGAATAAGGCATTGGTAGAAATGGCAGTGATGATGTCTCAGGGTAAGAGAAGCAGAAACTGCCGTGGGTAAGTACCTTCAAAGAAACTCATATGCTCACACTGAAAATCCATGTATTGTTTTCATACACATATATAAAGTTCTGTAAGGTTTAGTTCATAACTCTAACACCTGAATCATGTATATTGTGAATATAACAAGCCCCAGTCTGACTTTGGCCTTCTGTCTTGTTTAAGGCTCCCTAACCTGTTCCAGACTTGCTATATGAACTCCGTTCTGCAAGCCCTCTTGACGCTGACTCCTTTTATTAAAGATATCAGCAACCAAGAGGAGGTGTGGAAGTCTGAAGAGAGGTTTCAGATCTTTGGGTACAGCACCTCCTCACATTCACACAGATAAATGTTTGCTTTCTCCACTACCTTTGGGCATTGACAAATACAACATGTACAGTATCAGCCCAAGGTTTTGAGCATTCACTTGAATGTGAAACTGAGTCCCACTTCTCTCTTTTGCTCTTTCCAGTTGGTTTGCGGTGATCAACCAGTGTCTTCTCAGTGACAACGACAAAGTAAAGGCAATGGTCCTGATGGGATTTAAAAACGCCGTCGCTGAATTTGACGAGTCATTCTGCGACCACAATCAGAAGGTTAGTGTGTGTTTTATTTAGAACACGCAGCAGAATAAAACAATCTTTATTGAACTTGTTTCAGTCAAAGTTGCATCTTCTGAAACTTTGTTCTGTGTTTTTGTCCAGGATGCCCACGAGTTCCTCAACTCCATATTCAGTCTCCTGAGATCTTTGTTCTCTGAAATGTCCAAGGAGGCACATATGAGGGGCCTCAGTTACACCTGCCCCATCCAAGCTAACATCGCCTTCAAGATGTTGAGGACCAGGACTTGCAAGGGGTATGAATGAATACACAGTCACTAACAGTTTTATATTCAGGGTGTAGAAATTGACTATGTGCATAATTTTGGTCCGGATCGGCCAATCAGGATGTGTTGTCATGAAATCTATGGCTGGCTTCTAATTTGAATTGTCTCTTTATTGTGTAGATGTGGTGAGAAGTCCAAAAGGTACGAGGACTTCCACAACCTGTCCCTGAACCTGGAGCCTGGAGCCACAGTGAGCCAATGTCTTCAGGCACATCTTGAAGTAAGAGGCATTTCATTTTGTCAGACTAAAGTGTCATTTCAGCTCCAATGCTCCATCTTCTTATTCAGTCAAATTTTGTCAACTTATTTGATCATTCATTTTGATTGATTTCAACTAAAACCTGTTTCTTGGTCCCGTTCCCTCCTGCAGGAGTATGACTTGGACTACAGGTGTGACTGTGGAGCCACTCAGTCAACAGACATCTGTTGCTTCTCAACTCTGCCAAAGTGAGTAAAATCATCCATCCTCACAGTTGTCCTCTTTCTGTCCTTCTCTGTTAGCTCATGAGCTAACCATCTCTTCCTCCTACGACTCTTTTCTGTCAACAGTGTCCTGATCATCCAGCTGCAGAGATTCCAGTTCAACCAGACCATCATGGCTTTGATGAAGGCGAGCAGCCAGGTGATCATTTCGACGGAGTTGGAGGTGGTTCCTGAGTCTGGAGTCACTGAACAGGTAGAGATCATGTTCAGAAAAAAAACATTTGCTGGATATACACAGATCTTAGAGCAAAAGATCAATAAAATGTAGTACCTGTCAGTCAAATTAATTGTCTGCATTTGGAGCTAATTGTTGGTAACTGTTCTTTTCTAGGCTCGCTACAGTCTGGTGAGCATCATCAGCCATGAGGGCCCATCAGCTAATACTGGTAAGTGTTTGTCGTGTTTGGCAGCCACACCTGTTTGAATGTGAATGTTAAGGTTGAGAATGGACAGGATCTTAAAATGTAACACTAACAAATGTGCCCTCTCCTCTCAGGACACTACATCTGCCATGGTGCCAACACGGCACACCATGAAGGGGACGAGAGGAAAGGTTGGCTCACATACAACGACAGTATAGTCAATGAGACCGACCTTGAATCCGTCTGTCAGGAGTCAGAGGAGACGGCGTATCTGCTCTTCTATCAGAAACAGACCTAGAAGAGTCAGAGAAGAATCGGCTTTGATCCCTGCCCCAAATCCTGATGATCACGCACCATCATCATGGCAGTGACCGAACTCAGGCTGACAAAAAGTTTTAAAATAAATAAAAACATTTTAAAAAAGAAAAAAAGGTTTTCTCCACTGGAACTGATTTAAAACTGTTTTTAACCTTCTATAGTTTGTAATCTCAGAGTGGTCTGGTGCTAATTTGCACTTTGATATTCAAAGTTATACAGAATTTACATACCATATTGAACCTGGTGTACTGGAAAGCAGCAAAATAAACCAGTAGACAATTATTTTTGAAAACTATGCACAGATGTGCAAAAGGTTCAGAAAAAAGAAAAATTACAAAATAAAGTCATTTGAATTTTCATAGTATTTTTGTATAATGTTGCTAATAAAAAAACAAACAAACAAACAAACAGACACATATGAAAACAGAACCTGCCTGGTGGAGGTAATTATTGTTAAGGTGGTAATTTTGCCATTTACAGTCGTGTGGTTGATAGTGACTGAGGAGAAACTGATGAAAAGAGAAAAAGCATGATGAAGATGATATGTGATGAAGCAGACCTTACAAAAAGGGTTATCTTTGGGTAAAATGTCAAGCTTTTAGTCAAGCTCTTCCTGGGCAATCTAGAGGCCTTCCCAGATCAGATATTCAATCCCTCCAGCAAGTCTACTCTGGGGTCTCTTCTCAGATAAACGTTCCTGGAACACGTCCGATGAAAGGTGCCCAGGAGCATCCTAACCCAATTCCTGAACCACATCAATTGGGTCCTTTGACTCAAAAGAGCAGCGGTTCTTCTACGAGCTCCCTCTAGCTCATCCTATCCCTAAGAGTGAGCTCAGCCAACCTACGGAGGAAATTAATTTCATCCAGTTGTATCCACAATCTCATTCTTTCAGGCGCTACCCAGAGCTCATGACCATAGGTTAGGGTTGGATATAGATCGACTGATAAATTGTGAGCTTTGCCATCGGGCTCAGCTCCCTCTTCACGGCGATACAATGCCTACATTACTGCTGATGCTGCACCAAACCACCTGTCCACCTTGTGCTCCATTTTTTCATCGCTCGTGAACAGGACCCCGAGACATTTAAACTCCAAATACTGGGGTCTTCTCCCAGGGTTTTTGAGTCGAATGGGTAATTAACTGAGCACATCCCCACCTCAGCCATGTTCCGAAGGTATGTCATGCATCTTTGCCTTCACCACAAAGCTTATGTTGTGACTTGCAACATTTTGTTGTTTTTAGTTTGTTTGTTGTCTTTTGGCAGGATTTAGCAAAAATGTAACTGATTTCCAAGGCACCTTGTGGAGGGTTGAGGCATGGGTCAGGCAAAAATCCATTAAATATTGATGCAGGGGCAGATAAAGATTTATTTTTATACCTTTCCTTATCACAATTTTTTAAAAACATTTTCCCAAATCTCTCAGGAATTAATCCATTAATAGTGACGTAAATAGGACATATTTATAATGTTGTTGATATTGTGCATAATGTAGAGCAGATCCTGATAGTGATGCATATCAGCTGGATCAAAAACATTTGTAACTCTTTTTTGTAACCAACTAATTTGAGAGATGTACTTTAACAGATAAACGTCATTAAAAGTGAAAATTAATACATTACATTATCATCCATGTCTGCATAGTCTTACTATGTTACATGAAAAATTAATATTTTTTTGTTACTACTACCCTAATTTTTGCATAATAAGAGATAGACAGACATTTGTTGCTGCTGCTTAGCCTTGGAGGTACAGAATGCACTCTACTTAGAGAGATTCTGGCGCTTTATCAGTTTAATTACTTGGTTAAAGATCTTCAGTCATTTTTCTGTGTGAAATAGGCAACACTTAACTCAAGCCTCATGTCCATCAGTCTTTTTCAGGCTGAAATTTTCATTCTGTTGCCAACTTATAAATTGGTTGTAATATTTAAAGTATGCATTATGCAGAACTGAGGAGAAAAACACATTGGTTTTCGAGCTGATTCTGCATAAAACACAAAAAGATATCATTGTGTCATATTTTTTATTTGTAAAGATTTAAATGAGCGTGTTATTTCTTAAGACTAATGCTCTGTTTATTGGTTCTGTAATGGAACACAATGACTACCCAGAAAAGATTCCCTGGCCTTCTTCCATGTTCAATATAGAAGTACAATTGACAAAGACTTCAATAAGCAAGTATAAGCATAAGACAAAAACTTGAATAAGCAAGTAGCAGCATAAGACAAAAACAGGCATGATGTATACCCAAGCACATGATCACACAAATGGCTCCTTGTTCAGGAGTTAGGGAGAACAAGCCCGATATTGGCACTGACCACAGGCCTTGTCAACAGTGCCAAAAAATAAATAAAAATGCTGCACTAATCCCAATTAGGCTTCCGTAAAGAGGGAAGCCTGCATACAAGGAGAAAGCACCATGCAGACCGCATCCCCAAAACTCATTACACAGCAATGCAGATGAGCAGTAATGTGTGTATTTGTACATTTGTTTGTGCATGTGTGTGTGTTTATGCAAGGTTTTAACTTCTAAGACTATGAAGAAACAAAGATGAATACAGAATGAGGAAACAGAGGAATTGTGTGGGTGCAGAAGAGACTTAAACTCCAAAGAACACACAGAGTGAGGCTTAATTCAAAGCTGGAGATTCACACTTGGGAGTGCCTTTCCAGCTGCAGGCAAAAGATGTTTGAAATAAGCAACGAGTAAGACCGAACTTTGTCGCCGAGCAGACATGTGGTCAGCGGCAGGTCAGGTAAACAAACAAACAAATAAAACGTCTCAGTGCAAGTCAACAAAAGTAACATCTGCTAAAAATATATCCAATTAATTTTCCCAAGAAATATCTAATCAGCAAGTCAAAAACTAGACAATTTGTTTGCTAGGACACAGATACCTCTCGCTGCTAGAGAAACTCAATTTGTGTTAATGTGGATTGACCACAAACTCTATCAAAGCAATGATCCTTTCATCAAAAGTGCCCACTCACATCCCTTATGCCCCTAGCAGAAGCTTTTCTTACCAACTCAGCCACGTCCATTTCTAATATCTTTAAAAGTGCATATTCTTCATTAATTGAAGTGCTACACTCTGCTGATAATGTCGGAGTTATGAAAGCCGAAATGGACTTTTTCACTGTTTAGCAAGGTAGACTCAATTTGCCTTTTTTCAAGAAGGCTCATTTACACTCAGTGACTCAAGATGTGAAATTCATTCATACTTTTGTTGGGTAGTTTAAGTGCAGGACCAAGTTCTGGTGAGTATTCTCTCATGTGGAATAAAACCCCTGCCTAGGCGATTTTATTGTATTACAATTATAGTCTGATCACATCACACAATTATACATCCTGTACACATTTAAGTGACCTAGAGGCAGCCATATTCTTAATGTGATACAGATTTAGTAAAAGATTGAAATTGATTTCTTAACTTTTTTCTACAAAGTTTGTGAATCTCCAGTTTTTGAGTCCTGCATGCCAGTTTCAACTGCTGTTGGGAGTGAATGTACAAGAATATAATGATAGTTTAATGTTTCTGTACTGATAATAGGAGAACTGTGAACAAATAATTTGTCATATTACCAGTTGATTTTATTTAAAGATGACCGATACAATGGCATGGAGTTGATGATTGCATGTGTTTTAGTCCTGCACTGATGCCAACAATGGGAGGATGCTGTGAATGCGTGTCAGTGTAGGGGTATAGGTAGGGTGTTTCCTGAAAAGGCCATCCAGCCCCTGATTAGACAAATCAGCAGGCTATTAGCAACAAGGGAACAGCCTCAGCCTTTTACCAATCAATGAAAAAGAAGCCATGTGAAGATACAGCTGCCATGAAATCCTTATATCATTAAATTCACTCTCACAATTGAGCCTGAATGTCTTAGTAGTAAGAAATACACTATTTAGAAAACTGGAATAATTTATCTTCACCTTAGTATCCGAGTATGACACTGCTGAAATAAATTAGATGAAAGAAAACTTAAAAATGAATAAGATGTCTGGAGGTTGAACTGAATGATGTTTTCCTGCTTGGAACACGATTTGTGCTTGGGAGACAACTCCTTGCGTGAACACGAACTTCTTAATTGTCTTATAATTTAATGCTTAAGGCAAAATTAGCCCTGAGCTTTAAAAATAATTGCTGCTGCTGAAACACCTCAAAAATGCCTCACCTCCAAATTCTTTCCCTCCTACCCACAAGAAGCCCTCACCTCTGGCTATTTTTATGTTCATGGTGCTGCCATTCAAAATATAAATGACAGCAGAATTCTGATGAAGTGCTTTTATGACTGCATCCCACCACACACACATGCAAACATACATAGGTGGAATCATGAATGAATGGTTTCAACTCTAAGCGGACAAATCTTTGTCACTTATTTCTCTCATCTCCTGATGACTCCATTTGAATAATGCCCTTGAGGGGAGATAGTAGCAAAGAACATTAAAGACTGCCCAATGAGGTAATGAATGTTTCCTCCACGAGATATCAACACCTTTAATAACTAAGGAAATCTGCTATTATTTCGATTTTAAAAAATCTGTCCAGAAAGAAAGACATGCATGACAGTGCTTCCCCTATAGGTCTATTTGTTAGGGGGGGGCTGGCAGACATGTCGGCTTCTGGATCCTTTTCATGTCCATTGCTCGAGCTTTGTTTCAGCTCTGCTTCACTTTCTCATGGTCATTCGGTGTCAGCCTCCATCTTTATTTTTTCTATCTCACTCACACTGCGGGCCTCTCTTTTTCTTCCCTTTTGATCTAATTTCATCAATGTGAAAATGTGGGACAAAAGGGTCTTCTTTTCATTTCTTCTTCGTAAAAAAAAGGTGCAACAAGGAGCTGGAAGCTGAGAGCCAATCTTGGGACAACAGACGATTAACATCCATTTTTCATTTTAATCTTCACTCTCAATTTATTTCTTGGAAATTTCTCTCAGTCAACCTCTTGCACCTTTTACACAACGTTATCCGAGCCAACAAGGAAGCAGGAGCCTTGCTGTTATCTGTAATTCCAATTATAAGGACACAATAATTAGACTAGAATCAGAAGTCTAAGCAATTAAAACAGACATTGGCTTCATCCAACGACTCTTTTTAATTAGTCTCCAGTGTTCTGATGCACAATTCCAAAAGTGAATCAAGTCCCTATATTTCTTAACTGAGAGAAATAATTATTTAGCTTTTTCTTTTTGAACTGCATTAATATGCTCACAGGCGTTTATCGTTGATATACAGTAATTCCCCGGTGCTCACAGACATAAAGTAAATCCATTGGTTCTGCTGTCAGGGTTGCCAGGAACAGACCACTTCATTCATCCACAACTAAATAGCCCATTCAAAATATTTTAATAGTGTATCCTATCCAAAGAAAACACTTTTTTGCATACTGTTACGGCCACCGTAGTGACTGTTAAGGTTATGTTTAAGTTCGTCGGCTACGCGGATGACGTCACGGCATCCCCTGCAGGTTGGCCCCAGCTCCTCCTCTCCGCTGTGTGTGGTCCAGTCATCGTCCCGGTCCCTCCCTGTTCAATCAGCCGCCAAAGAATAAAACGCCGACACCTAACTTTAAACTGAGCAGTCCGTCACTGTGCTCTATTGTATTGTTAACCTGCGGATTTGAACTGTGATTCGTTGTATCGTTAACCTCTGAATTTGAACTGTGACTCGTTGTATTGTTAACCTCTGAATTTGAACTGTGACTCGTTGTATTGTTAACCTCTGAATTTGAACTGTGACTCATCGTCTGAAGCCAATCGCAACCTGTTGACTGCTTGCTGATTTTGTTATTGACAGCTGGCCTGTGTTTTTTGCGATTTGATAAAGAGTGGTCCAGTCTGATCTGTTTGTTTGCTCTTTGGCCTTTATGTTATTGTACCACGGCTGTGGACGTGTATAGGGTTTTCTTTGTTAGCGGGTCGTTTTTTTTTGTTGTTTATACTTGATATAGGGTTGGGCCTCGCCCGTTGCCCTAGCTTTTGTTTGGTGTTTCTGTTTAGTTGTTTGAATTCTGGTCGGTCAATAAATCATTATACCTTCCACCACTGTGCTTATTGTTGCTTCCCTTATCCCTAGACTACAGGGTTGTAACACATACATGGAGAACTTTTTACAGAGACAAGAAATAGAAAATATGAGTAAATGTTGAATGCCTTTGGTTGTGGGATATCCTCTTGGGATTTGCATTTTTTTATTACTTCCCTCACACATTATTACACATTAGAGCTTATTTTGAGATTTGTACCAAACTAAATGACATGTATGAGAAAATAGACAACTGTTGCTTACAGGATTAATGTTCTCAAAAGCTACACTTGACTAAAACACATTTAACTGTGCTACTGAATCATTTGAGCTAACAGGCTGGTAGCTGTCACACAGTCATATGCTACATAAAGTTGTAATGTGTCTCTTTGTAAACAAAATTAATTAAGCATATTGAATGACTGGGAGCAAATATCCTTTTGTGTGTAGTGCTTTGACACAAAGCAGTTAGATAGTTAAAGAATGATATATCAGACACAGACATCAGTAATCATTACTAAACATTTTACATTTTAAGGGCAAGAGTATCAGAACTGCTGAGGATAACATTTCTTGTTTGTCTCTGCGTTTGTGTGTCTGACCTGGGCGTGCCCCACACCTCAATCTGTTTCTCTCATCTACTCAACAAACTGCTGCAGTAACACTGGCTCTTCACACTCTTCACCAGATTGCCCATTCACCTTTATGTACAAGTTTCAATCTCTTTTTTGTTTTTACGTCTGTGTTTTTTGTGAAACTCAGCTATGCTGCTTTAGGCTTAAACTGCTGGGGGACTTCAATTATGCACTGAGCACCTCTCCCCTCCTCCCCCTCTTCTCCTCTCCACATGCATGTCTCATTCATGCACATTACTAACTCGACTTCTTCCCCACAGTCGTTGTGCTTCCTCATCCTGCAGGTTACACTGGACTGTGAATTGGATCTACTGCTGGGATCATGGTTGACAAACACTGAAATCATCATCCTTATTTATATTTTCATGATTATTATCAGTGTTGTTATTGTGTCCCCATCTATCTCCCAATGTTTTTTTCTCTCCGTCTCTCTCACCCCAAGCAGTCAAAGCAGAGGGCCGCCCACCATGAGTCTTGGATCTGCTCGAGGTTTCTGCCAGTTAAAAGGCGTTTTTTCCTCGCCACTGTTGCCAAGTGCTTGCTCATGGGAGATTGTTAGGTCTCTGTAGAATAAAGAGCATTAATGTTTCTGCTAGCTCTGGCTTTGAAGGCTGGCTCTTGCCACCTGTCCTGCTCTGCAGCTGCTGTAGCCCACTCCTCAACCCATCTTCACAAGAGTCTACAATAAAGTATCTTTTTGAACTGTGGAAAAAATGCTATGTCTGAGTTCTACTTTTGGGTCTGCTACTTTGGACCCTCAACAGATAAATCTTGCATCAGTAATCGTTTGCAGCATCCAGAATTGAAGTCTTTTTGAATAATTGAACAATTTTCTTCTGCTGCAATCTGTGTCATCTGCAGGGGTTTGACTCAAACTTTTCATTTGACATTCATCCTGTTGCAGTGGTATAGGGTAGCTCAAATAAGAATACCACTACAATCAGAATACCGCTAATATACAGTCATTCGTATAATTATGCATCTCACTGGCTTGTCATCCAACTGCCCCAGATGATTCCATCCCTGGCAAGAAATCTGCATTACCTTGGCTTCCTCTGTAATTTGTGTGAAGGCTGAGAGGTGAAAACTAAGCTGAGATTTGGAGGGTTTGTGCTCTATAGATCTTCCGAAAAAATGCCATGCTTTGCTGAGCCAAGCTGGCTTAGTGCTTTCAATGGGTGACCGCTTTCTACTCTTTCCAAGGGAGGCCTCTGCATCTGAAAGTGCTTACTCACCACAGACGAGCCTGGACTGTACTGTGACCCAAAAGGAGAGCTTGGCGAGAAAAACAGTATGCTTGTATCAGTCGAGGCCAGTCAAAATCAATAACCCAATGTATAATGGGAATAGAAATGCTGCTTCAGATGTGACCAGCAGAGAACACTATCTGTCCTGGCTGCACTGTAAGGGCAGAGGTCAGAATCAATCCGAAGGAGGATCGAAACAAACTACATCAATTACAGATTCAGCAGACTATCTATCACTACATCAACCATAGGAGGACAGATAAAAAGAAGGGCACATCTCCTGAAACTCATTATACAGAGTACACAACAGCAGGGCAATCAATGTTACTTAACACTTTATAGTGAGCCCAGCCTACATTAACAGGAGCGAATGATGATTTAGGACTCAGCAATCTTAATTAGTAAAATATTAAAAGGCATCTAATGGGCACTTTAGCTTTGATGGATGATATGGACCTGTACCACCAATAGAGGTGTCACAACAGTCACCTGTCCCTGCCAACACACCGAGAGGAGAGATGAATAGAGTGCTAACGTTAAAAGGCTTGTGGTCAGATGTGAGAGATGATGCAACGTTAATGAGGGTCAGTCTCAGACCAACCAGATAAAAAAATAAGGTGCGGGTTGATAACATGGTGCCGATCCCACTTTAAAGGTACAAGAGGTGAACCAGTGACATTAGAGTGCAACCTAATGTCATTGTTTGGTCGTTTCGTTGCGGTTTCACCGCTTTGATACCAGTGTTTATATTAATCCCCTCTGATCCCATTACACTCTCCTGCATTGGTATGTTATTTTCCCCCTGTCAGCTTAATATAATTTCTATTTCAGTCTCCCTGCCAGTCTGTCTGCACCGAGTTGATGGGCTGACCTTGAGCTGATTGGGTAGGATTGATTGTTGCTCAGATGGATGGAAAGGAGGAGATAAAAGTAAAAGCAAAACTTAGGGACCAACAAATGATTGCCTCGATGTCCTCTTTCTGCGACTCATTACGATGCCTCTCTTTTAGCACCGCTGGACATAAATAATTATCCTATCACTCAATTTCCCACTGACACCATTTTGGTGTCAGTTTAAAATTAATCCACTTTACGAAACGTCTTGTACCTCTTTATTTTTCTATTCCTCTCCCCCTACCTGCCATGCATCAACAGTATTATTCTTTAGATAACCTCTCATTATACACAAAGATGAACACATCTCTGGCAGATTTGGCAGCTGCTGCATGCAATGATATGATATGTTTGTGTCCATGATGAATTCAAACTATGCAGACGAACTCACTGTGTGGTTCTCAGTATTAAAGAATGGCATGGCGCAGAGCGCTTAATCTGTTACAGCCTGACAGCCAATATTGCGCTCAAGCAAAAACACAGATGGCATCTAAATTAATGAATGATGTTTTAAAAGAAAAAAAAACAATGTTGAATTGGAAATATTGATAAATGATAAATCATACAGATCTGTAAACTCTCGACATTATGGAAAAATAAAATCACATCTGGGGCATTTTCAATCGGGAGAAAATATTTGTGATCTATATATGAAAATGGAAGCTCTTGTAGTGTTTCGAGATTAAAAGTGGCTTTAGTTTGTTGACATTTTTTTCTGTTAATCAATGGCTACTGCGACATTACTGGTGATACACCATAGCTTATCCTGTGGCCTTTCAGGTTCTGTAGCCTGATAAGGATTTTTAGGATTACAGTTAGGGTTGGGCAGTCCTACTATATACTACATGGGGCTAATCCATACAGAAGGGTTTAAATGAGTATTTCAATATAATTAAATACTCAATAGAATGACACTCCCTACCAGCAGCTAGAAATACCACACATTAATGACTATGGATTACATCGCACTTCCTTTTTTCACCATCAAGAAAAGCTATGCAGAATCATTTCTAGACATTGTACATTCCATTTAACACTCATCATAGACACACACAGAGATAGAGTGGGGCAACTATTTGACAGGGAACTCGTTAATCAAAGTGAAAATATAGCACATGCCACAGCTGATGATACCACCAGTTACTGTATGCGACCAGGCTGGGCAGAGGCAAACCTGATGCCAGAACACCCAAAAAGAAACACTGCACAATCTCCTGCACTTATACCACAACAGTTTAAGAGTTGTCACAACCTGGCTCAAAGGGAGAAAACACAAGTTGTAACTAAAAGGGAGTTTATTTTACATAATTAAAAGTAACTTCAGATGAAGACAAACTAAACACAAAACCCAAACAGTGTGGAAGCCAGTGGGGGGAGAGACAGACTGGTTGACTGCCATCAGTTTATATAGCTGTGAAACAAGACCAGGTGAGCTGAATCACCCTAACGTCCCAGGAGAGAGAGAGAGGCCTGCTCACGGGGTCGTCACAGAGTCAAAACACATTAGCTGCAGAGGGCTCGAGGGAATCATTTATTTTCACTATAATTCTATCCATAAGAAGCACAATGACTGAAGATATGACTATTCTGGTCATGCCTTTCATACACTCTCTGAAATATTTCCAAATATATATTTAAATTTATCCTTGATAGTTTCAAAGTAGAGAATCGGAATCTGCCTGTGAAAACAAATCCATCCACAATACAAATAACTCAGTTCACTAATTTAGCTGACTGATTCAGGCTGTGATTCACCGCAGTCACATACTGCGCCTTTGCCCCTTTAATTTACCAGCTGAATTCACCGACACCACCCACATCAAGATCATGTACCCTGGTGTGAATAAAAAGAGCAACCTCTTATAGTACTGATTCACATGTGCACTTTCCTCTTTGGTAAAACAGTGGGATTTAAGTAACCATTTCGAATCATAAATGCAACAGAAATGTTAAATATAATGTAGCATATGCATAATTATGACAGTAAACAAAGGAGTCTGATAGCATTGTGTATGTTTACATGCCTCTGTCAAAGACAGCAATACAAAAAGATGTGCAAACCACTGACAAGTTTTCTTTTTGAGGCTTTCACACCATACTGGAGGAGGCTCAACAATTGAGATGAGAGAGTTCGCTTTCGTTGAAAAGAAAAAGCACCTGAGGGTTGTCTGTAATGTTTAATGAATGAAATGAAAATTCATAACTCTTGTGCCTTCACAGCAGAGCTGTGCTCCTCTGCTGAGACTTTGAGCCGACTGTAACATTAGGGCTGTACTCTGCTTTGAGACTGTTATTTGCCGGGCAAACAGACAAAACATAACACCTCTCTGTTGACAAAAGGGGAGGAGAAAAAAAAACCATTGTGCAAAAGGACTGAGAAGCACAACACATTCATCTGTATCCTGAATACAAAAGTTATTCAAGTGTTCTACTGTACACCAAAAGAGAAACAGGAATCCCTGGAGAAAAATGCAAACTAAAGCAATACATCCTCAAGTCTCTTTTGTATCTCACTTACATGCAACCGATCAGAGCAACATGAAGAATGAAATTCAAGGCTAATGAAGAATATTCATTCATATAGTGCTACTAAAAGTATGGTTGTATGGTTCTGGGTGATAGATGGTTGTAGAACTGTTTGCCATGCTTTCCAGATGCCTGTCTTTTTCTATTTAACCTTTATGATCATATTTCCCTGTTATCATTCAAATACCATATTCACTATATTACTTCTAGTTCACTGATGACGTGAATCCACGTAAGTCACTGTCACATGTAAATGGTAACACTTTCTAATCAAAGAGAAAGTGGTTACGTTTTGAGAAGAGTTGCATTTCAGAGGATTTTAATCCTTGAGAACTGAAATACAATTAATTTTGTCAATGTTAAAACTACTAAAAAAATGAATCAAAAACATATCCAGATTTGTATTCTTCTACAGTGATAGTAGGCAGTAAGGTCTTGTACACTTGTTTTACTGGATGGCCAGTGGAAAAATAAATGTAAAGGTTATTATTTTGTCTTGTGGGTAAATTTTTTTTGTACCTTATCACAATTTTATCTTTGAACTTCAACGAATCTCACATGGAGAAACAGTTACACTAATCCAAACAGGTCAAACCAATAACAACAGGTTTGTTGGAGATATTTACAGCAGGACACCTGAAAGAGAGAGTTTTAACACTGGGTAAGATCCCTGGATTATACACAAGAAAATAGAGGAATGTTGCTGTGGGCAAACAACAGCCACATCAACAAAATTCAAGAGGATCTTTTTTATAGTCTTCCCAGCAGTGAAAAAGGAGCAAGTGGGCTTTTAAACTTTTATATCTTTATTTTAATAACAGACCTTGGGTCCCTTCAACCACTTAGAACACAAAGATGAATGTCCTTTATTTTGTCTCACAAATTCTCACTCCGTGCACTGCTTTGAGATGATATTCAAAAATGACTATGACAGTCGTCTCTTTCCACAGTAGCCATTCCTGGAGTATGGGGATCACCTTCATCAAGGACAATGCAGAAATTTGTCAGTGAATAAGACTATTAATTTTATGAATTATGCTTTCATTAATATGGATAACCTGGCAATAATAGAATACAGAGTCGCTGACTGATACCAGTGTTTACAGGGATGATGGGATATTTTTTATATTATGTATTGCTATTTATTCATCTAGATTGTATTGGTGTGATAGCAGATTTTTGGAGATCTGTCTGCTTTCAGTGGAATTTAATGGAACTACACGACACTTGGCTTTTGGTGCTCAAAGAAATGGGTTTGAAAATGTGTATGTATATGTATATTTCTAGGAAATCACAAAATCAGTTAGCATTCCGGCTACATTCTGGCTAAATTAGCCTAAAACGCCTATCCAGTGCGTACCCAAAGTAAATTGAAAGCTATTCTTGAACCATTTGTAGCACATGCATAGGTTTGGTATCTTTTGAAAGGAAACACTCTGAATTTCTTCCCCAAACAGTCAGAATCACTCTGAGTGCTACTGTCATAGAGTTACAGAGGTTTGAACACACTGAAATAAAAAATTTTTTTTATTATCGTCTTAATTATTTTGCAAACAGACGCCTGCAGATGACTGCAGCTGGCAGTTATTAGCTGGAAAACACAATGGGGCCATAGCCTGAAATTGTACCTAGTTCAGGTCCAAAGTTGATAACAATACCATATAAAATGAGTGTTTTACACGTGTTTTTCTAAGGGAAGGTTTAGGCGTTTCCAAAAAAGTACACTTGGAGACTCCAAAAGGACACTTGGTAACCACAGTCACATACCTATGATAAAAACGCTAAAACTCTTGAACAATCTTATTCACCATCCAGATTCACTCTCAGTATTACTGAAACAGGGTAACTGAATTATAAACATATTATGCTAATTTTTTTCCTTCGTGAAACCAACGAGCTATAACGAACAGGTGGGTGTGGCGAGCTGTGTACCTTTAAGCTAGGCATAATGTGTTATCCCTTAGCTCAACCCACTGAACCAGGATAGCATTTTTTTTTAGAATTTCATTGGCTACGTGAACTGTCAATCACTTTCAGCGTCAGTTATGATAGGTCCAGTCTTAGATTGACAAAATCAATGGGAGTCACTTCTCTCAACGCTGATGCTGGTTGGCTATTTGGTTTTATGTCCCGAGATTGGAAGCACATAATAGGTCAAGCATGGTGTCAATCAAAAAGGCGGTCTCAGACCATGTGTGTGGCTAGCAACGGTCAGGAGTCATCGTTGAAAATACGACCGAAAAATAAACAATCTGAAATATGAAACAGCAGCCTGTTTGGATTTATGGATTGATTTATGGATTTAATAGACCTCTACCAATGTAACAGGGTTGTTTTTGTGGACAATGATGTGGAAATATGGACTGTATGGACTTGTAAAGACTGTTGGAAGACTCCATAGGTGAGTGACGTCATCTGTGTTTTTTTTTTGCTGGCGTTGATTGTACCCGCTGCGGTAGTTGTATCTTGAAATGGTTTGCATAAATCAAATCCCAAGAATCTTAACTTTCAAATGGTGTGCGGCATGAGCCCCACTGAAACATAGTTGTTACAGTAAACAGTTACAGTTACAGTTCATGCGCTGTGACGTCAGACGGTCGGATCGTCTAGGCCCTAGACAGACCTCATTGAGAGCAGTTTCATGTAGGAACTATTTTCAAGGTCTTTATAGTCAACTTCTTAGTGCAAATATCTACTCAATGACAAACCAAACAGAACAATGTATTTTTTTTAAGTGAGCCTCTTATCATTTCATAGAAAAA
This sequence comes from Chaunax sp. Z400, assembly GCA_037577475.1. Taxonomy (NCBI): domain Eukaryota; kingdom Metazoa; phylum Chordata; class Actinopteri; order Lophiiformes; family Chaunacidae; genus Chaunax; species Chaunax sp. Z400. Next base: position 16,801,076 of record CM075193.1, read on the forward strand.
CAAAAACAAAGCACCAGAATTAAAGAAAAATATGTGCAAATGTTTTAAAAAGTCCCTTGAGTGCTTTTCAGTTTTCTGCTTTTTTTTAGTGACAGTATGCGCCTGAAGCATACATTCATTATAACACTGTTGGCTTTTCTTTGCATCGACAGGGGGTTGTTTTGTGACTTAGTGCAGGGTGAGTTGGCCATACTTAATTGTTCCAGGAGTGTTTTGGTAATAATTTGGCTGGGGCCAGAGTATGGCCTTACATCATATCTTCTGCACTGGTAGCTTCCTCCAAACCCGATTTATCACACTTAACAGGTTAACTAAGAGTTAAACCTAACTAAACTATCAAAACAATTTCCTTTCATGACTGTGATGTATCAAACCACACAGTATCCTGATGCATATCCCTTGCAGAACATCACAACCTGTGCAAAGCTTTGAGAATTTATTTCTGTCTTCAGCATTCATGCATTCAGATGTTTGGGGTGATTTTGAAACACCTCTGTGTGACACATCCCACCTCAATCCGTGTTACATTCGCACTGTAGTGAGTTGAATCGTGACAGGAAATAAGGTCTATCCTAAATATCTCATTTCCACCTGATGGTCTGAAAACTCACATCATTTTTCGCTGGTCACAGTTTAGAAACAAAGTTGCTACAATTTCAAAAGAGTTGACAACACTCGCTGTGTTTCCATCGATATATTTTTGTATGCATTTTGAAGTATCATATTTTTAAAAAAAAAGGGTTATGGAGATGGCAAACTTCAGACAGTGGATAAAGGCACAAACAATATGGCCCAACCCACAGACACTCAGGAAGGAACATTCTGTGTCCTTCCATCCATCCCCCAGTTTCCCGGTCCTCCACAATGATTGATAGTTACTGTAACTGTGTTGTCCGACATAATTAGCAAAGACACATAGCAGCGTGTTGAGGCTGTGTCGGCCTTGTTTGTGAGAAAAACCTGTGTTTGAAGGGACTGCCCACCAGTCACAGTGAAGAGTAAAACTGTAGCACCCTGCCAACACAGGTGTTAATTGCACAGCTTGAAAGACAAGGTGCATGAAGGCAGAGACAAGATTTGTTGATGTGAAAGTGTATCCTCAGATCATCACTTGTCCAAGCAGCATCCTTGTCCACTCTTATCATTCTATTAAACATGCAGACAATGACATCTCAGGGGGTTTGACCAAAGAGTACTGCCTACTGCTCCAATTTATTTCCTCTCCATTGCCAGAAAAAGCAATGGAGAGCATTGCATTACTTAATTCATAACTGTGGCAGAGACCAAAAAAAAATGAAATATGATTCTGCCCCCAAATTACCCCAGTTACACATTAAGACTAGTGATAAATAGCAACTATTGAACACCAAAGTGGCAGCAAAGTGGACTCATTGTTCAAGCTGACCTCGTGCACCCTCTGATAAGCAGCCACAACTAAATTTACAGATGGAGAACTAAATTGACCTTCATCAGTAAATTCAACAGCAAGACCACCCTTTAATGAACTAGTGATGAACTAGTAGATTGCTTTGTTTGGCACAGCGTAGGTTGTTGCCTAATGTAGATACCCCATTCAGATTAGATTTCTTTCTTTCAACTACAACACGACTGGATTTGTCAATTCTTTAATGAAAAGTTGCCAAGCTGAATAAATTCACTTTGAAGCACCGCAGAAACTTCCCATCAGGAGGTCAATGAATGTAATGATACCTGGTGAATGCAGCCCCTTGTAGGCCACAGATCAATGACTGACTTGAGAATTGTCGAATCAGTCCTGTGGCAAAATGTTATGGATATCCAAATGAAACTGAGCATCAGTTTTGCTACAACCAATCGTGGATTGATGTTAGGAAGGGAGAGCCTGAAGAATCAAGGGGGCAAGGGACCCTGTCTTTGACTGATCACTACTGTGGTAGTCAGCAAGATACTCAGTGATTAGGCACTGATAAGAGAGGAGAACCAAAAACTGTATTTGAAAACTATAAATACTGTTTCTTCACAAGCATTGGAAAGAATAAAAATGGCCAAAAACAATACAGAAAGAACAAAATATTGGAATGCACGTTTTTTTGCTCCACCTTTTCCAAAAATGGTAGATAAATTCAGTCTGCTGTAGATTTTAGAAAAGAGTAGCAGAGAATAATTTAAGAAATGCTTGAGGGGAAGAAGGAAATGTCTATAATAGATTTTAATCCATGTTGGTGTTATCAATTGTTAAACTGAGCTGTTCATGCATCTGTTACTGTGAGACTCACTGGAAAAGAAAAACTTTCTGCCAAAGTTTCACAGCCACAATTACAAAAAATTACTCTCTCCAAAAACATGATAGTTTCAGAGTGATGGTTTTTCAAATGATGGGTTTTCCAACCAGCATTTTGTGTGCGACAATTGCTCATGCTTTTCATTACACAAAAAACAAAAACGCCTCTGAGGAGATAGAAAACACAATTTAACTAATCTAAATGAGTCTGTATTGGAAAGGTCAGGACAAAGAGCTGTGTGTGATGAAGGTAAAGGGAGGCAGAAGAGCAGCTCATACTGAGAAATGTGAATTTGCAGAAATTGATTGGCTGGAGCAGACCTACAGGCATGTGAGACATTTTAATTTAGTCAGGCAAGTAATGCACTATATTTAAGAAGGGTGAGGAGGAAAGAAGGCTTTGAGAAGAATAATTGTTGTCTTACCAATGACTACTTGTCAGACACATGTAAAAAAACATGTTTTTTTTCTTTCAGAAAGCAGTAAGGCAGTATTTCGAAGAAATAGCTTTATTTAGAGGCACAACATCTCTGGTTATAAAAGTACACATGTATAAAAGTTGAGAGAGGTTGGTGTTGATGAACATGAACAATCCTCAAATAATTCCACCCATAAGAAAGAATATAATTACATTAAATACATTTACATATTTATGTATTTAGGCTGTAACAAATAAATATAGACTATATGCACAGAGGCAGGCCTACACATTATGAAATATATATGTGCTGATGTGTGTTTTACATTCCATCTGTGTTTCTTCTTCTGAGGACTGAGCTTTTTTTATGATAAAACATCGAGTGTCGCTGATTCCCGTCTCTGAAAACTTGCCGTGAGCTCTGCAGCAGGGTGAAAGTATATGTAGAAATCTGCACCTTTTCCGGCATAGAAATTCTCTGTATACACCAACGTTTGCGGTGAAAGATGCTTACTCACATTTCACCCCCATTGACACTACTTTCATACGCGCAGCAACCTTTATAAATGAGGCCCCTGGCGTTAGCCAGTGTGAAACAACCTTGATTTGCCTGGTTCACCAGGTATTTTACTTATCCTCCAAAGTAAGAAGTCATAGAGTCAATTCATGAACAGAATTAGAAGAGTAACAACTGAAAAGCAAAATTGGCCTCCTGCTTGTACACTCACAAACACACACAAACATGAGTACATCTCCACGCCAAGTCAATTGTTGTGTCCAGGTACTGTAGCTTCGAAGTGACAGGGCTGCATTACGCTGAACTAATGGACCCACCTGCCTTTGGAATGAGATTTGAACTGAAGCTTACAAGGGGATGTTGTGGGCTATTTCACAAAACCTGAATTACCCTGGACAATTCAGTGGATTGGGTAAAAAAAGAAAAAAAAAGAAACTCCTACACAAACTCACCGTTCCAGGATTCAACTCATCCAGTGGGTGAGATGGCAGAGAGCTAAAACCATCCCTTTCTCGATGCCTCATTCAACAATCTACACTAGTCTGCTTCTCCAACACCAATAATTTCTTTTTCTTTTTTATCTACTTCTCTTTGTCATTCTATTTATTTCGTCCATAATTGACATTTGATTATAAAGCTTGAATCTATTACATGCTTTCACTCTCTCATCTGACCTGTGAAAACAGTTTGGCTTTATCTCATGAGGCGGTCCTGATTGAAAAATAAATCATTTAAGTATGTGACCACCTCTGCCATGGGTGGCTGTTACATCGAGGAACTGCAAATCGACTTGGCCTAAACCCATGGCAGGGCAGAATAAATGGGTAGACCTACAACTCCTTTGACTGAAGCACAGCAATGAGGCCACCAGAGGCTGCAGGCTCTGCAAACATATGGTATGTCCTCCAAAAAAGCAAACAGAAAACTCTTGGAAATAAACTGATGTCTTCCCACCCACACAAAAGGTGAAATTTAATGTCATCTTCCGAGCAGAAATTGATCAGGATGTAAAGATTAAGAATCAAATTGATCAGGATGTAAAGATTAAGAATCAAACCTGTGCTGCATGGCCTTGGTTATGCCTTTTCATTAAACCTGTGGTGCAAAATGAAATTAAACATGTTTTTCTTTTATTTAATATCAGGCTAACATCAAGCTGTAAGGTCCAATTCAATTACAAAATAAAGTAATTTGTTTTAATGTGCAAAGGCTTATGTACATACTTTTAATACATTTAGTTTGCTATGTGGAATCAGGTGTTTTCATTAAATGTGACAAGAAGAAAAAATGTAACGTGAGTGATGTCAATTACATGCATGGTATGCAGAATCAAAGTGCCTCCATCTAGATAGAAGCTGGAGAACCACCACACAGAAAAGTCTCAGGTCCACAGCTAGATTTGAGCCGAGGACCTTCTTGCTGTGAGGCAACAGTGCTAACCAATACGCCACTGTCTAAGTCTCTGAAAATACATACGAGTGAATGAAGATCACAAGAAATCAAAGGGTGAGACAATGTGCTAACCACTGCAAAGTTCCATCACCCAAGTCAAACTCATGAAATTTTGCCAAGAACAGGTTTTTGGTTTTTTTAAGAAGTAGACAGACTTGTACTGGACCTCATCGTATATGAGATCTATCTTCGAGCAAGGTTGAAAAGCCACCATTCATCACATTAGTGACTGGTGTCTGCATTCAAGGAAGCAGTTACAGACACCCTTAAAGTATTAAAAGAAAATATGTGTGGACTAAAAACTGAACTTTCAAAAGGCAAAACTTTATATATGAGTTAAAAGCTTACGGTCTGTGTGGTTCTGATGTTTCAGAGCTGTGTCTTTCCCCTGGGCAAAACCAAATCAGAAGGCTAGAAAATCAAACTGAATGAGAATTACTTCATTATGGTTTAGCCAATGTTTACAATGTTTACTTTCTAAAATATGTTGGCTGAATATTACACTTTGAGCAGACTAGGCACAACCTTAGTTTATATTTCCTTGGCATTTTTTTTTTTTAAAAAGCTTCTTTTTTTGACATTTTTACCTCTGTTGATACTCAGGATCTTGTTACTTGACATCTTATGGACAGGTTTATTCTGGTGGAGTCTCACACGAACTGCTGTTTATTTTACTGGAGTTTTTTTTTATGTTTTTTTTTTTCCTTCTTTATATTGCTTTCTCTAAAAGACAAAGCACGTCTTTCAGCTCATGATGTAATAAAGCCAGAAGTAGAGCCTGCACCAGCTCATTTGGAAGCATATAAACCGAGTTTGCCTTTTAACTGCTGTCGGTTTAAATAAAATTTCTATTGCAACCGTATACCTTTAATGCATCTCTTTCACTTTATTCCTAATGAAAAATGTGTATAGAGCTGAATTCCGTCTATAAACAGATCTGTTTTGAGTTGTACTATGGTACATGGTTAGGTGGTAAATACTCCCATCGGCTTTTCCTTGCCTTTAAAAGTAATCTCTATCTGTGGTTCTAGGTATAGAAGGGTGGGCAGTGGTAATGTTTGGGAGTTGGGGATATATGAGTAGGAGGAGGTTCTTCTAAAAAAAAAAAGAATAGCTCATACCAGCTCATTAGAAAAAAAGAAAAAAGATTGTGAACTGTGCCTGTGAACTTAGTTCAACATTCAAGATTTGAGCTATGTGAACTATTTCATTTTAATTCATGTGAACTGAACTTCGAACTGGTTCATCGGAAATGTGAACTTGCACAACAATGGTGACCTTACCACTTAATCTATTAAAAGCAGGCCCAGCTCACTGAGTGTGCCTGGCTTCACACCATGTCAGCATTTTCAAGATTCAAAACTAAGTAGAGACAAATCATAGTTTGCTGGAAAGACAGAAAGATATTCAGCTTTAAACACACAGTATGTGATTTTTACTATTAGGGGTCCCTCAATAACAACACTGTGGGACCCCTAACAAAAGACATAATTTGATGGCATGAAGTAGCATGGACTCATGGGAGTTGTTGTTTTCCTCTGGCAGAAATGTTCACGGACAAGGTCACGTTTTAAAGTTTCATTCATGTTATGTTGACTTCCTTCCTCACTCTCTGACTTTCTCCCAGCAGTTGTAGTGACAGGAGACCTTGTAAGACATACTGTTGGCTCTGGGTTTAGACATTGTTGGAAACAGTTTGAATAATGTAAGTACACAACTCAACAAAAAAAATATGTCTAACAAAACAGCAACAACCAAACACAGACATGTTTTGCCACCATAAATTAAGCATAAGGTGCAATAGAATTTGGGTAACTGCCAAGGGATTGAATCACCTAGTCCTAGGAATAACTAACCATTCAGGATAAGGAGTAAGACATGTAATAAAATAAAATGAAATTGAATCACATAAAGGATAAGTGGTTACGGGATAAGATTATAAATCCAAGCATAATATATACATTTGCTAATTTGGTGTGTCTTAAAACATTTAAACACGTTAAAGATTGGGAGCCAGCTTCAAATCAAAACCGCCAATCCAAAGTAAACCAGCAACTTTGTTGGGGTACTGATATATTTATCACACAGAAATCAAACATGAAAGAGATGTGGCCACACTAGTTTATCGACATCCCTCTATTGCTGCAATAGAAAACATGGCATAACATAAAACTGGTTTCTGTATTCATACATAAATTTCTGTTAAAAATCATTGACGAGAATAAGGAATTTATGGTTATTATTTAGAGTTAACATTTCAGCTTGTTTTGATGGAGTAGCTGGTGCTTTACTCTTTTTTTAATCTCGAGACCCTTCTTAGCATCAGGGGGGAATTGTTATGAATTCCAATTATGATCCTAAACATTCTGAAAAGGTCTTGTGGAGCCAAATGGTTAAGACTTTCAAAACAACATGCGCATCAGACACCAAGATGATCTCCATAATGATCCAGAAGGCAGTCAGAACTGTCTCCATCCATGAGGTCATGTATCATCATAGCCAGCAGCATTGATTTTGGCATAGTGCTAAAAACATGGAATATCACCAAAGTGTACTTCTGTGTTTATGCACGCATTTAAGAATATCTTAAATGTTGCTCTGGCTGTTGGTGCTGAAAAATAAAGCTAAAAAGGAGACACTGTGTATTCAGCTGGTGTTTGGGGGTGTGATGTGTTTGCGTGCATATACTTATGTGCATATGCACATGTGTATGTATAAAAGAGACCAAGTAGAACGGAGAACATGGCTGCTTGAAGCCCCTGGGGCTCAGCCACAGAGACAGAATGCTAATAGAGAAATCCACAGTGGTCACACTCCACCAGTTCTCACCTCTACCTGTCCGCCTTGCTCTGCACGCCAGCCCAGATCTATCCCTTCCTATTTCCCGTTTTCTCTATCAATTTTACGGTGGATTCATCCACACTCCAAATACTAATCTAACACAATCCGTTCTTACCCCAGTCAGTATTCTCCCCAGTAAACACCCTTTTATATAATCTCAGTCTGATTCTTCTACCCAACATGTTACCAAGTCTAAATGGCTATCTCATTTCCTTGGTTTCCACTATGTCTAAATAGTTCTTGGCTTTAGCAAGACTCAGGAGTCCCTCCAGATGTTGCAAACTCGGTTGAGAGTCCACAGCTCATTCAATGAGGCCTTAATCCATAGTTAGGAGTAACATGAATACATCAAACTCAGTCCCCACTGGGGTTGGCCTCAAGTAGTAACTCATTTGGTTCTTACTGAGCCATGACATACAGTTTCAAATAAAAAAAAATTAAAAAAGAATACCCCGCTTCATGCTTTACCACATGGCATAAATCAAAGGCAACCAGCCAATATTCCCTCATGTTGATGTGCTTTCCTCTATAATGTACAGAAACGTCCGTTTTCCAGTCCCATCCTGCTCCCAAGGCTGTGCATCTTCATTATGCACAGAAAAGCAACCAACAATACTTTTTAGGCATTCAAAAAATGCAATTATGCTCACATATGGGCAGAGACTGAACCCCCCAAGTGCAGTGGCTTAGTGTGGGATTATGACAAAATGGGCCAATGCGATTCCAGTCAGCATTTAAAGCCGTATCAGCGGAGAAGACAACAGTGTGGTCCAACAGCAAATAAAATGATGTCTTCTTCTGCAGTGGGACTGCCAATCTTTTTTCTTTTTTTTAAATTCATGCACTGTAATTTCATATTGACTGTGTGTGTGTGTGTGTGTGTAGAAAAGTTTGAAACTTGTCTTACCTGGTGTCGCAGGATGGCACCATTATGTCGGAAGCAAGAGTAAAAAGAAAGAAAGGAGGAGAGATAGAGAGAGATGGTGAAAGAGAAGCAGGGAGAGAGAAGAAACAGAGACACAGTTAGTCGTGCCCTCTACCAAAGCCATTTTGGAGTGAGTTAAAAGCATCATCGGCCAAGTGACATCTATCAATGTCATTGTTGCCACGTCCATATTTGAACAGCCATTAATCATAATGCCTGGACTGATGTGGGCCATAATGGCACATTCTAGGCCCAGACTTGATTATAATTGTTATGGACACCTAGTTGGAACTCAAAAAACCTGAGTGTAATCTCATGCAACCAGACAACATTTGTACAACCCCTCACTCAACCAATCACCTCAGAACCTGCAACTTCTAAAGCTATAGCTGCAATTCTTTCTTCAGTTTAGAGAGATCTAAGTGAAAATGAGGCAAAAGTCTTCCTGTGATTTTTGCACTTGTGCAGAAAGACCAGGTGACACCATTTACTGTGTAAGCTTTATGTTGAATATTGCATTTGTTCAGTGCATGTCCAAGAAATGTAGTGGTGTCTGCCTATGATAAACTACTATTGAGCATACATTTCACTCAGACAAACAATGGAAATACCCTCAAAAAATTCTAAATCTTAGCCATAAACGTGTTAAAATGCTTGGGGCTTATTGTCTCGTGAAATTAACTTAATAGGATGGCAAAACAGACAATTTGCAGGGTTTTCTTTAACATGTTACAAAGCCTTGCCGTCCTACTTTGAAGTTGCTGCTGCGGAGCCAATCTTTTTTTTTTGGGACAAATTTAGAGGTTCAGCAACATATTTGTCTCCTGTCAACTTCCGTATCATATTTAAATGCCACTAAATGAATGAAATAATGTCTTTATTCACGGTGAAGTGGGGAAAAAAAACAAAGCTGTATTTAACAGTTTCTCCCCTAAACCACCCCATCCCCCACTCATCCAGAAGGAACAAATACCAAGTGAAGTTAATCTTCAGAGAGTTTTCTCCAGTCAATCAAGGATTAAGAAGACTAAGAAGACATTTTAACGTTTTAAGCTGAATTGCAGACCATTTTAGTACTTTTTCATAGCTGACAGAAATAGACATTGGACAAGGTCTATGAATGATCATGTAAGAAATTCAAAAAATAGTTGATTTTTTTGATGACAATTCGAATTTTCCAGCAAAGTAAGGAGTTAATATTCTATTATGTCCGGCCAGACTTCAACTAATTAATTACAGGGAAATTAAGTTTCTGTTAAGAGCCATGAATGAAAACAAAGATTTAAGCTGATCAATAAGTAGAATTTATATTTTCAAAGTTGTCCAAAGGGAACTCTTTGATTATGTTGATTTATCAAACCAACTGTAGCCTGTCAACCTAGGCTTAAACAAACAAACAAACAAACTGAAAAACAGTGGGGAGATGTAGGATTAGTAGGGCTACACTCAAAGATCAATGTGGTATTCATCATGCTGAACTCTACTGCAAACGCAGGAACAGATATCACAGCACCATAAAGGACAGTGTAAAATTCTGTGGCACCTTTTATGCAAGATCATTCCCCAAATAAATATGTACCAGTCCAATCAACCCTGGCCTCGGCGCCTCATGAGCCTTTCTTTCAATGTAAACAGTTTTGTTCCATATTGACACTAATGGATTTGCAGGTAGTTCAAAGCTTGGTGCATCTCATACAGAGTATAAATCCTGTTAGCAATCCTGCTAAATTAGCCTAAAACGCCTATCCAGTGCGTACCCAAAGTAAATTGAAAGCTATTCTTGAACCATTTGTAGCACATGCATAGGTTTGGTATCTTTTGAAAGGAAACACTCTGAAATTATTCCCCAACCAGTCAGAATCACTCTGAGTGTCACTGTCATAGAGTTACAGAGGTTTGAACACACTGAAATAAAAAATTTTTTATTATTATTGACTCCATAGGTGAGTGACGTCATTTGTGTTATTGTTGCTGGCGTTGATTGTACCCGCTGCGGTAGTTGTATCTTGAAATGGTTTGCATAATCGAATCACAAGAATCTTAGCTTTCGAATGGTGTGTTGCATGAGCCCCACTGAAACATATTGTTGTTTACACAAGACAATAAATGCGCTGTGATGTCAGACGGCGGGCCGTCGGATTGTATAGAGGATAAAGCAGGGGTCACCAGTTATTGAACAGCGGGCTGAATCCAGACCATGAGAGGCTCCTAACTGGACTGGGAATTATTTCAACACAACGAGAAAATATACATTTAGCTTATTTTTAACGTTTTGTCATCAAGAGATTTTGAACAGGCATGATGCGGCCATCTCAGTAGAGCCAATTGTGCCCTATGACAACTGGGTCCTACTGTTGTAAAGGCTGCTACAACAGACTGCTAACATTTGCTGCTACGTGTACATTGTATGCATGTTCACAGTGTGAGCCACAAAGACACACAACATGCATGAAAGCTGGCATTATCAAAAAAGGGAAATGTAAAAGGCCAGTGTGAAGCCAGACGCAGACACTTGGAAGAAGTCCACAGAAGTCTGACGTAAGGCAGAGGAAAATAAATGAGCTAAGAGCCCAGTATCAGCTATCTGCACGAGTGCTCTCTCATTCCCTCACAGCACAACAATGAGCACACAAGTGTTCACTGAATATGCAGTGGATTTTTTTGAATGCATAAAAAGTGCTTTACTGATGGGGCAATGCTATAACTGAAACACTTCTGGAAAAGAAAGAGTGCAGAGTGCATGTTGCATAGTTTTAACAGTCGACAAATCAACTGATATTAGTAACAATGCTCAACTATTGGTGTACGTCAGATTTTAGAAGAGAAGAGGAAAGATTTCTGTGAGGACATCCTAGGAGCACACACACACCAGACATATGTTTATCTGGTCATGAAAGAAATGATATCACAGACAGGAATCAACCCGAAAAATGTGTCCATCCCCACTGACGGTGCTCCCTCCATGACAGGAGAAGCGATATGAGCAGTGACTAGAATGAAAAAAGACAACCCAGACCTCTCCTCATATCACCATATTTTCCATTAGACTGTTCTGTGCTCCACTCTTGCAGAGGAGTGTGCAGAGGTTATGCAAATTTAGAGATGTAGGGTTCATTGCACTTTTTTTTTGTACATTATATCTTTGTGCAATATAGCAACTGTATTTGCATGTTTGACCTTACTTTTTCTATTTTTTTTAAAGGTTAAAGCCAATTTCTCCCACTGAATATTGGAAGTAGAGACAATGCATGAGAATGAACACATGAATGTAAGATGTGATATTTCATTTCTTTTGTAAGATAAGACGTCTGTGCTTCCATCTTCAAGTGATTGTTAAGCTTATTTCAGACTAAAAGTTTTTAATTTAGTTCTCCTTTGATGATGTTATGTTTTTAGGGACAGAACAGTAGTGCAGAGTTCATTGGATTCTTTATTGTTTTTGTTCGATATAAATATGAACTATACTGTTTTCTTCAGCCTGGCAGAAATGCACAAGCCCATATTTGTAAGTATCTAAGTATTCTGACTTCTGCAGGGGAGGAAGGTTGACCTCCTGGATCTCTTGCAATTTTAATAGAATACCCCAGCTCTGAAGTGTCTGGATGAGACAAAATCGAGGGATGTGACAAAATCGCATTATTTGATGCCCTGGGAATAAGAACAGGCTGCTTCCTCCCTCCTTACCTCAGAGTGTTGATAAGACGCTCTGCCTATTTGAACCAGGCTATTCTGTTTGCTCTTATCAGCTCGTCTGATCGCACCACTTTTAAAATGGGTGGCCTGAGACTAAATGTTCCTTTCTCAGTTCCCTCCTCACTTGCCCTGTTCAATTAGACCTCATGGGCCCATGATCAAACCCCTTTTATCCTTCCCTTCAGCCCCTTCCTAACATTCTCACTGTGACCTTCTCTTTTGGCTGTCTAGCCTGGGGCAATAAAGCAACACTCATACACACAGGTGTACGTGCACACACTTCTAAATTCCTACCTGATTGACCACAATTAGCTTGCTATTATGTGCTAATAGTATGTGAGCATCTGTGGTTGTGTGTGAGTGCAAGTGTCTGCATTGAGCTTGTTGTGTGCAGTTCAAAAGCATTTAGTCTGTTTGTGTTGTGTGACTGCTCCAACTTCTGAAAATTTCTTTTCCAACCTCTCACGGTGTCATCGTTACTGCAAAAACCTCAGTCTCTCTACACTGGTTTGAACAGGCACCTATAAAGACTTTCAATAAGTCCCTGCAGAGTGAAGCAAATGCATGACAGAACATAATGTGGCATGTGCAATATTATGTTTAAATCTAAAATACAGTAAAAAAAAATGTAAATCTGTATTTACAGTAGGCTAACCAATGAAACGCCCCAGGGCAGCAACATGAAAAATAAGGAACTTTATTAGAAGGATAAACCCCTTGAGATGAACCATCTCATTTTCAAGGGGTCCTCGTGCAGCATTACATATGCAATATATAAAAATACAACACACAAAACAAACAAGCAAATACATTCATTCACGCACAGACGAGAGCTCTCCTAGGCCGAGCATACTCCTTCACAAGTATGAAGCAGGAGCAGGTTGTCCGTAGATGAGTTAGAAGAGATGACTTAAATAAAGAAAAGGAGGTAATGGATGTCAGTGAATTGGGTAAGTTGTTCCAATCAGATGGTGCTTTAAATTTAAAGGTGCAACGCCCAATTTCTTTGGAGATTCTACTGTAGGAAAGTGGACAAAAAAGGGTACTCGGTGTGCCTCAGACTGTATGATGACATATATGGAACCAACAACTGTTTAAGGCAATAAGGATAGTTCAAATAAATGCATTTAGAAATAAATTGCAACCAATGAAAATTTCTTCTTGATTTCGGCACATCTACAGAGACTGTTATAAAGGACATTGAGAGAATGTCTCTGAAGTGTTCTGATAGACAATATCAGCATAGTCTAAAATTGGTAAAAATCAACTGTAAGATAATTCAGAAATTCAAAATGACACATAAAGTTAAAAATGGGATTGTGTATGGATAGAGTGCAATGCACTCATTTAAATGGAAAGCATGGGGCCAGGGGAGGACAAAACATCACCCAAGGACCGCTATTATTAGATGTTTATAATTGTGTGCTGCTTGTTCATCTGCATTGCCTCCTTCATCATAATCATAAGGGACACAAACCCGACACACGCATAACAAAACAGACAACAAGGCCTTTGCCACCCACAGCAACAATGCTCCTTTTAGCGTGTTCATCAATGACTACAACCAATACTGGAATTAAAAGTATAAAAAGTTCAGTAGACAAAGAGTAGAACAATAGTGCTAAAATTAAAAAATTAAAAAATCTTATCTCTTGCCTCTCTACATTTACACAATAGCTATAAAATGCCCGTCAAAGCTCCACTAAATTAAGCCATGTGAGGATGGTCACATATCATATGTGAGGGTGACAACATGTACAAGATAATGGATAGGATGCTGAGAAGACAGATTTAGCAGGGAAACCAGAACAGTGATGTGGTATAGGATCCTTTATTCAGCTGATACAGCATTAACTGTAAAAAGACTGGCTTGCTTGGAGAGAGGCAATCTTTGAATGGCTGCAGTGAAGGTTAATATAAGACAATGGCAGACTAAACTGAAACACAAAAAAGGAAAGTACACAACACAATATAGTATTGTGGCAGTTAATCAAATAGTGGCATAATCCTTTTTTTCCCCCAGGCCTCTCAAAACAATTATGTTTTGTGTCTCCTACGCATTTCACTCAGCCAATGAAAGTCTACATTTGTAAACTGTCCTGGAGTGGCAGGGCCGTGGTCTGGGTGGATGGCAGGTGTATGAAGTCCAGGACTCTCACACCAGAATCCAGAGATCGACTGCTAATGTTTAGACCATAAAATTGATCACATTGGTTAACGTTGGGAAAAGATATTTTCGATTTGTGGAACAGATTTAGAAATTTAATGTGTTCGATTCACTTGAGTTAGGAAAATATGGTGAATTTGGTTAAATGTTAAATTGCATTGTGTCGCTATTTGGTAAGCTACAATGATTCTGCATTGAAACGATCAACATTTATGAGGTTGAATTGGTTGACTACTGTTATTCTTATATACCCTTAACTGTGTCCCTCTGCTTTGATGTTATAGGAGTGAGAAATAATCCCAAGGGAGAGCACTGTAAGGTTGGTTTAGAGAGGGATATATAGAATTCTGGAAGCAGTAGCCAGTCTTTACTAAATGTTTGCCTCCCTATCCTGGACTGCACTTTCGCAGTTTAGTTATATTAATTTTGCTATATGGCCAAAATTTTCTGTCACGTAATATGTAATTCTATAACATTGTGATAATTAAAAAAATAATAATAAAATGTATTCTAATTCATTTAGACATTTAAAATAACTATACTGTACCATACTTCATCATATTTGATTATTTTCTTCTTTTATTTGGAACTTCCACGCAGACAAAAACAATTGCCTCATACGAGACAGTAGTTATAATTGAAAGATCTCATCTTGGTTTGGTTGCAATGCCTCCTGCTCTGCACATACAATTTCACTCTTCCTCTCCTTGTTTTCTTGTGAATCTCTCCTTCTGGGGGGGGGGGGTTTGCAAACCAGCTTAGAGGTGCATTACCACCACCAACTGTTGCACTAATGTCACATGAAAACTTGCTAAGCAGTCCTGCTGCAAATCACATTACCTTGCGAGGCAGCTGGAGATCACATGAGAATCCAGGCCTGATTTTCTACGGTGGACTTCAGGATTTACAGGGAAAAAGCTTCAAGTCAAAACATTCAAAAGCCAAATCCAGTTTCAACGGTTCACAGAAGTATTTCACGCCACTAGCTGCCAGGGGAGCCTCGCAGGGGGATGACATTTCCACTGCAATGCTATGACATTGCTGTGGATCAAAAGCTCAACTAAAGTAGAATACATAGGAATTCTACTGTTGACCTGTTAAACACAAATGTAGATCATAGGTCAGTTTGAATTGACATCATCTAATATTCATAATGTAATAGACTTTATATCTAATTTCTTTCAAGCTGCTTTTAATACTTCTATCCTTATTTTCAAAAAATTACTTTCAAAATGTTTCACAAACACATGCAGAGACTTGTTGCATCTAGCCTATTATTTCCTGTAAAGGCAGACAGAGGAAAAGCAGCAGTGATATCAATAATGGCAGAGTGGAGATAAAACTAATATCAAATGTATGGACGTGTACAGTCCGATCCCGAGGGTGATTGGGCGACGCACCACCAAAGGGAGAAGAGGAAGGAAATTTACTCACATTCTGCCATGATAGCTGTGACAGCTATCACACTAGCTGTGACAGTTCTAGACAGTTTGTCCTGCCTCTGAATATCATGGGCCAATCAGTGTCAAGTCATGTTCACTGGAGTACTACCCCCTTTTGGTTGATTTCAGTGTGATTGACAATTTGATGAATCATAGATTATAGACTGTCATATTAAGAATTTTTTTTATTACCTCTACCAAAAAAAGAGTTGGAGGAGCATTCTGTCTGTTTGTTTGTGTGTGTTTGTAAGCAGGATAACACTTCGGACAGATTTCAGTGAATTTTTGTGGAAAGGTGGGGCCTGGGGAGGGAAACGGCAAATTTTGATGATGACATATCTTTTAGTTTGACATACTTCTTCTAGCCTATTGACCATATTGACCTCAAATTTGGTAAGACAGGCCAAAACACCCTCATGAAGCTTTAATGCATATATTGTGATTTTGTGAGAAAACCCAACAAAAAATGGACTTGGGTGAAAACTCTAGAGGGCACTTGGAGATTGCATAACTCCAGCAATTTATTCATCCAGCTATGGCGAAGTGATTACACTCCCTATACTCTGTCTCTGATTAGCTTGGCATGACAACGTATCTCACATAGCCGCTCACTGAAATAACTTAAGAAGTGTCATCATCATACCTAGGCAATCAGAGGCAGGGGAGGGCGGGTTGCCATACCAGGATTCATAAAATGCACTTAGCGAATGTATGCACTCTCCAGGTGCACACTAGTTTTTAACTGCAGGCACTTTGTTGCAGTCTGTATGTGTTTCAGGAGGATGACCACTAACACACTTCCTGCATGGCATATGTAACCTCGTATACTGTAGCTCCAGCAATCATTTCCTTAAGTTACCATCAAATGGTTATTATGTGATAGCCACACAGTAGGTAGTTACTGTGAGACTACAACTGTTACTTAATTTCATTTGATTAATGGTAATGCATGTCTCTTCCTGTTTCAAGCCATTTGTGAGGGCAAACTGATAGATGACAATTTATCATTTCATGTTAAGGTTGCCTGAAAGGATAACATTAGCTATAATCGCAACATTTGCTTCCCCTGAGAGATTTGTCAGGAGCTGCCACTGTGCATAAATATAAGTAAATAAATAATTCTAAAATCATATGTGCCTTTCTGAGAGCAATCATTTGGTTGTTATGCTTAATCAACTAGATTGCAAAGAGAAAGTCCTCGAAGGAAAATTGCAAGACAAGTATTGTATTTCATCACCTGATGACCAGTGGTCTTTGCTTTAAAAAAAAAAAAATC
Organism: Chaunax sp. Z400; assembly: GCA_037577475.1. Classification (NCBI taxonomy): domain Eukaryota; kingdom Metazoa; phylum Chordata; class Actinopteri; order Lophiiformes; family Chaunacidae; genus Chaunax; species Chaunax sp. Z400. Next base: position 16,818,067 of record CM075193.1, read on the forward strand.
GATTCACTGACATTTATGTAGCCTTATAACATACAGAGAAAATTGGTAAATTGGGTACTTATTATGTAAAATTGCTCTAGGACTGCTTAAATGTCATATTAAATATGGCACATAAATGTACTTATACAAATGTATAAATGGCAATGACAGAAAAGACAAATTACCAGGGACAAAAGCCCATTTCAGACTACCTTTATTCTGCATCGTCAAAGGTGGTTTACCTGCACTTTGATTCTTGGGCAGAGTGGCACAGCGTTACAATATGTCTGGGCCAGTGTCCTCTCCACAAATGTCATCTTCTCCTCCTCTGAATCTGCCGTCTGTTTTAGTGGTGTTTGCCGTGGTTTGGTGTTGCTGGCAGAGATCTGATCTCCTCGTGTTCGAGTTTTCCCAGAGACAAAGGTACGCACTATTGCGGTCTTGCGCAGCACCAATTATTGGTGTTGTCTTTGCTCCTTTGTCTTGTCTCTTGGTTTCACTGAGCTGAGTGACCTGCTGTCAGCCTCTGCCTAAGGCAGCTCGTTGCACTGAGGTGGGCTGGCTGTTGCCGCTTTAGTGGACTTTCCCAGTGCTTCCTGCCAACAGGTAACTCTTTTGTAGCTCTCTGGTCTGCTGCTCGTGATTTAGCATCCACATTAGCATGATTTGAGTTTACATGGAAGGAACTGTGGGGGGGCCTATCCACCATTCTAAGAACAAGGGCACAGGCCACAATTGATATTGCACAGCATGCACATTCAAGTCAGGGACTTTAAAAAGGAAGTATCCATCTGTCAGTCCTCTGATGAACGGATGATCACGTTTGAAATTTGGGCATGTTTTTCTTTTTAAATGAAAATTGAAGAAGAGTGAAAAGAGGTTAAAGTAATAGTATCATGCATATGAATGCCACAGTAAACCTGTTCTTCAGTGTAGTTTGTCCACCGCAATATTTTACAGATGTTTTTGTCTGTACAGTTTTTAAAGGACATAGTTCACTGATGTCTTTCTGACAGAGTCAATTAATTTAGTGCGTCATCCTTTTCTTTGCCTTTGCTCTCACTTCCTTGTGTTTGAAGGGATTGAACCTGGCACTGATGGGTAGGGGTGTCTTTCTCGAATATGAGTGTGAACAGACTTGGAAAATGATCGGCCTCGAGTGTTCCCACTGGGAGTTTCAGTTGGGCTCTTTATAAAGTCTTTGATCAGTGCCTTGGTACTGTCAGACAAGTATTATGAGATATCAGAGGAGATGAAATTGTCCTGTGGGCTTTTTGTCTCAATGTCTAGTTTGGATGAACTCAAAGCATCGATGAAGTTAATTCATTTTCATCGGCAGTTTCGCGCGGCCCCAATCTACCCTGAGGAGGTACCATCGGCAATGGAAAACGACTGGCAGGAACTGGTACTACGCAGTGGAAAAGGGGCTTTAGTGCACATCAGAGACTGAAGTGTAGGTGAGTAGCAAATTACTCGTTCTTTAGTTTATTTAATAGTCAGATCTTGATAGATATTGGACAGTTTCCTATTCCTTTTGCTACACAAACTGGATAAATGCAAAACATAATCGCATTTCAAGAAATGTCATTAAATTGTATGTCTTGACTGAGGTTATTTAACAATATCATAATCGGTTAAATTAAACCAATTAATGACTCAATTCTCACACTGCACCGTAACTTTTACCCTTGGTTTTTAATCTTTTATTTTCTTTTTAAATGCTCTTAATCACTAAATGCTATTTATGTTCTTGTTGATGTTTTAATGATTTTTTTTAAGTTTATTTTTTAAAGCACTTTGAATTGCCTTGTTGTTGAAATGTGCTATACAAATAAACTTCCCTTGCCTAATACTGTCACTGTGGGCCAATGTTTGTTTAAGATTCCAGTAAATGTTCAATGTGTGATTAGAGAAATCTGACTATCACTCTTGATCCTCACTCTTCATTTCTCCATAGCAACTGCTGAACTCACTACATAGGAAGGTAACTGCAGTCCATTGCTATTTATTCAGTACTGTAACACGACTTTGGTGATGCACTTAATCCCTACTATCGTCTTCCTCTGTTCTTCTTTTGCCATTTTTATGAAGACTACCAGCCAAGCATGACATATCTATATCGATCTATCTATATCGATCTATCGATATAGATATTGATATAGATATCAATATAGATATATAGATATAAAGAGAGGCAGTAAAACTGATCATGATCTTTCCTGAACCATAACTAAGTGCTTCCAGTGCTTAAAGATATTCATAAAAAATAATAAAACTGTAGTCAGGGGTGCAACATTGTTTATTTTGGCAGAAAAGTAATGAAAAATATTGTCACTGAACATTTTAGGGACATGTTAAATGTCAGTATTCTTTAAATTTGCTGGATACACCAATTAACATTTCCTCATTATTTTGATTGACAATATAATTTGGTTGGTATTATGCTTCCCTCAAAATGTATTTATTGTTGCAAATTAGTTGTTTACAAAATAGATTTTGGAGACAGGTTTCTCTAGTGTGGGTCATCTCATCAAGAATAGCAGGTATTTTGTGCAAAGGGGAGGAAACGACACATGGAGCATGTTCTAAACCTAATGATTCTGTTTACAGTGCAGTATAGAGGTAGTATTATGATGTAATTTCCCAAAAAAACTTTTGTGCTATAACAAATAGATGCACGCCAACGTTTTTTGCAGATATTAACTGTACTATTATAGTATTCAGGTTAAACATACAAATGTTAATCTACCAACAACAGTGATCATACAACATGGTGTGACACACACATTCCTGTCTTACTTAAGAGTCTTTTTGTGAAAGAAAAATAATTTGCTTACTTCGGACCAATAATAAGATTTAAACCCAGCTCTTTCTACTTTGGATTGCTACCACCACCTGTTCTTACATCAACACATACCTTTATAATAATAATAAAAAACACATATTACTGTCACTAATTATGATTCTCTTCTCCGGGTTATTAAAACCTATTAATATAGCCATGATTACTTATACATTTTAATGAAAATGTTGGTTGACATCAAAAGTATTCCTCATAAGCTATTTAAACAGCTCCTAACTGCAGCACCATGACCATTTTTTTTTTTTTTTTTTTTTTTTTTGGTAAATGGATTCTTAACATCGGGGGGTACAGTGTGAGGGAATAGTCAGTGTGAGTGTTATGGCAGGGAGGGTTGTTTTGAAGTTTTTTTTTTCCCCTAATCCACCTACTCAAACCCCTCTGGAAGGAGGTGGAGCTCTCTGCTGAAAAAAACACAGCTATTTGAAGCTTGACAGCCAAAGAGGATGATATTGAAATACTTAAATTTCATTAAAAACACTGCATTTACCTGCTGAGCTTACTAGTAGTTTTAGTAGGCCCCTACTACCCAATATATTTGGGACAGACATGTGAGGAGAATTCCTCTTCAATAGACTGATACCAGTCAAATCGGGTGAAATTTGAACCACAAAAGGTAAGACAAATGCACAAGTAAATAGTGGCAACCTGCTTGATATGTTTTAATTACAATATATCGAAGTCTGACGGATGTAACCATGAATGTTGTTCCAAAGATACTCCTTGTAAAATCCTCTCGCTCTCTTGATCATAAACAGATTCCCGTGACCTTACCGTATGATGCTTGATAAATTGTTCATACACCAGTTGCTAACGAGCAGAGTTAATTAGCAAGCAGCTGGATGGCTTTAGGGCTTATGTAATGTTACACCCACTCTGTCAGGCCAGATTATCCCAGTACAGAGGGGAAAAGGGCACGAACAAGCAAATGATCAAGGGAAATTAATACACACATTTCTTCCTGTTTGGCAGACTGTCAGGCTGTGACGTAACCGATAGAAGTCCTGGGATTCTGTTAGAATACAGATGCCTGCAAATCAAGAGTTATCCCGCACGGCGGTGCAACCATCACGGTTGAGCACATGTGGAACAAAACAAAAGGGAATGATTCTCATTCATAATAACTCTCCACGTCTCAATCGGCTCAGCTCAAATGTTGTTTGAAAAGGCAGCTAGAACAACATAATTTCCTTCGATTTCTTCTGAGGTCAACTGGCATTTAATTTGACTACGGTAACACTGACTGACATGTGCATCACTCTACATGCTCTCTGATCCAGGTTTTTATACCATTCACTACAGAGTTATCCAAGACCAGCTCTCCACAAATCCACTTTTGGCCACTATAGCAACTTGCCCATACGTATGATTCATCAATAACAACTAGTATGGTAGTGTATAGGGTAAATACATGCAGAGCTGAGGAGGATGCATCAGCTCTGCAGGCTTGAGGTCACAATCTGTTCATATTATTCCAGAGGCACGACACAATTTCAGTGCTATTGTTGGATTCCATGTATGATGTGGTTGACAAGCTTAAAGGAACTGTTTAAAATTATTGTGTATCTCATAATGCTGTATGTACTATACTGTATAATACAACATAATATACTAAGCAACAGTAGAAACGCATTTTATTTTATGTCATGCCATCCTGTTCATATTACTGTAAATATCAAAGGCAAATTATGGTTCACACAGCTTTATTCACCCTTTAGCCATACAGAAAAAAAATCATTTTTGTGCAAATTAGTGGTTGTTACCTTAGTTTTACAAGCCAAAAAGTGTGGATGGTGAGACAGAGAACAACAACCCTCTGTAACCACCTCCAGGACAAGGTCTAACCGCCATCCAATAGCAATGGCTCCCCACATCATGACACCACCACCAAAACGGTCCACTTCCTGGATGTATGCTGCAAGATAGCGTTCCCCATGGCAACGATACACACGGCCACGACCATCAGCTCTGTGCAAGTTAAATCTGGACTTGTCACTAAATATGATCTGTGTGCACTGTGCAATGCGCCATAACATCTGTAACATCTGTGCTACACATGTCTGCTGAGTTCCGGCCATCGGAATCATCAGCATCCCAACTGCGTGGAATCATCAGTTGTTTCAGTAAGACCCGGGGTTTTATAAACATGATTAAGCAGGCATTTGGTTGAATATCAATGAGAATCACAATCAAGAACAGTTGTCAAGTTGTCATAACCAAAATTCACTTGAGTTTTATTGTTCAGTAGCATATCTCATAAAATTAGTTTGAAAGTACCCTTCATTGCAAAATAAGTGTTTGTTGCAATTGTGTCTATTGTTATTGCTGTCACTGCTCCTGATGTTAATTTTAAAATTATTGAGAAATGACAACACTGCTGCCAAGGGCAGTATTTCTTTCTGTAATAACAACGAAACTCAGAAAGTCTACTCTTCATTTCCCTCTTCACCTTCCTTTGTTTTTGCATGAATAAATATCAAGTATTTGTCTGTTAATATTTGCAGTGGAACTAATTAAGTCACCTCAGGTAGATACTTTGTGCGAAATGTTGAAGAAAAGATGGAGGAGCCATTATCTTTGCAATTAGGAGCTATGGTCTTTATAACGTTGATACAGCTGTCTGTGTGTCTTGTGTGAAATTCACAGTAACAACAGGGTAAACAGTGCGGCTTAAATAAAAGACCACTCATTTCCACTCGAGTGTGTTGCTGCAGCTGCTCATTCATATTCCGACTAAATGAATACATTAAGTAACTAAACATCTGCACATATCATGACTTTGGGCCTTGTACTTTGAGTTCCACCCACTGGAGTGCAGCATTGAAGAGGAACTTTAACCCAGTCTGACCTCAGTACACTAGGGGAGTTAGACTGACCTTGGCATGCATATAAACTCAAATGCACACAGACATGAAGGAAATGCAGATTCCAGTACACAGTGACTCCTTTCCAGTCAGTGAACAGGGCTCAGCAATGACATGCAGCTTTTCACTCTACACACACCTCAGAGGAAAGATAAGAGGAAGTCATGCAGCACTATGTTGTTCTGACCTTCAGTGGCCACTTATTAAGAGATCCTCAACAGGAAAACTTTCTTCAGTTCAGGTTCTCTAAGGCAGAGAGCTATAAAACATCAGCAGAGTAAGTGGCTGTCACCATTTGCTCTGCGAACAAGGACAAAAGGGATAAGAAGAAAAATCTAGTGTAAATTTAAATGCATACAGCATCTGTCATAATTGGATGTGACCTAATCCTGCTCTGTCACTCTCAGCCGGTGGAGTAGTGGTTGGCCCTGCCGCTTCACAGGTTCTGGGTTCAAATCCTGACCTGGGGCCTGCACATGGGGCCTTTCCTGGGGGACCTGGGGCGGCTGTGGCTTAGGTGGTACAGTAGGAGCGGTCTTCCACTTATCAGAAGGTTGGTGCTTCGATCCCCAATTCCCCCACCCCACATGTCGAAGTATCCATGAACAAGAAACTGAACTCCCCTGGCGCTGTAAGGGCTGCCCACTGCTCCTAAGAGATGGGTGCAGAGGACAAATTTCGCTGCATTGTACTGTGTGTATAATTGTATGCAACCAATAAAGCTGATTCTTCTTCTTCTTCTTCTTTCTGTGTGGAGTTTTTGCATGTTCTTCACCTGTCTGCGTGGGTTCCCTACTGGTGTTCTGGCCTCCTACCACAAGCCAGAAAATGAAATATAGAGATGAATTGGTGACTCTAATTTGCCTATAGGTGTGAATATGAGTGTGAATAGTTGTTTGTTTCCCTATGTGTCGGCCCTGTGAAGGAACGGCGACTAATGCCTCCCACCCAGTGTTAGCTGGGAAAGGCTCTAACTCCTCCACGACTCTGCCAAGGGTAAGCACCTATAGAAAAATGGATGGATGGATGTCATGTTTGTTGCCTCCTTGTTAACAACAAGTCTCAGGTCTTACTGAAGAAAACCAATAGGATTACTATTGTGAGAGATCCTGAGAGTTAAAGACAGAAATAAGGAGAAACAGATACTGTAGTTGGAGAGACAGCATGTTCCAAAAATATGAGCTGAACATTGCTCTTGGCCCTGCATGGGAATGTATTATTGCCTCATCCTCTGAAAACGTGTCTGCCAATATGATAAGCACTAACTAACTCACAGGAGGGGCGTTTGTAGCACATTTACAGAGGGAGGCAGAGAGAGAGGTACCTCTGCAACACCTGGCCATGCTATACAACTAGCAGCAGAGACATCACCGCAAACATTTCTGCAACACTGATTGACAATAAACAACACACACGCCAGGTTATTTTCCCCTGTATATTGCCAAATCCTGCTTCATAACAGTAATATGTTTTGTTATGCAAAATGCAATATACAGTACCAGTCAAAAATTTGGACACAGTTTCCCAAATTTTTGACTGGTAGTGTATGACAATGCACAATGGGATGAAAACGCTGTTAGAAACAACCCCCAGAAGGTCGGTGGTTCGATTCCCAGTTCCCCCAGTCTACACATCAAAGTATCCTTGAGCAAGATACTGAACCCCAATCTACTCCCCGGGCGCCGTAATGGCCGCCCACTGCTCCTCAGGGATGGGTCCAATGCAGAGAACCAATTTCGCTTCATTGTACCGTGTATAATTGTATGTGACAAATAAAGCTGCCTCTTCTAGCTGCTTATTCTTTCAAATGAGTTACAATGTGCTACCAACTATATATAACCGAATGCAGCTGCACAATGTCGGCATACAGCTTTGGTATGATCCACTTGATTTAGTCCATTGTTATTATAGTTGACTGCGAAACTGAAGTGTTCCCACACAGCAGACTTAAATGAGGAGGGAGGGTCTTCAAACTCCTGTTTGTCTGCGGTCGCCATGACCACAAGCCTGCTGCACTGACTGAACTAACAACCAACTGTCTCTTTAATCCAACTATGGTCTCTGCTTGCTACTCAAGTGTTGCATATGGGAGAGGATTCAAGTTTCCCTACAGGTAGACTTTGTGGGCTGTTCAGAGCAACTAGACCCCACTGTGACCAACCGGTGGGTGCAGTCCTTCATTGAAGTGTATCAAAAACAGGTTGGAGAGCAAAACTGCACTCCTTTCATGTGAGGTAAATAAAAGCAAATGCAACTAGAAAGCACAGAGAAGGCAACAGTCAAGATGTGTCTGCTCTCAGGATTCTTGCAATGTTAAAGAAAGTAAAAAGAAAAGTGATGGATCAACTCCTTTTCCAGATCTAAAACTCCAAAATTCTTCTTAGGGACAATGCCCAATCTTCCACCCAGTTTCATGGTAATCTTTCAAGTAGTGGCCTAATTGACAAAAATGGTCAAAAAAGTGATGAAAATTCCTGAATACATCCCGAACTTTAATGGGTCCTTCCTCCCAAAAGGCCCAACCATCCAATTCATTCATCAAAATCTGTCGGGCCGTTTATGTGTAGAAGACATGAATGGTGAAAAAATGTTAAAGAAAGTGAAAATAAATTCATCTAAATCTTTTTGTGTAACACTGCGAACAAAAACATACAGACAGACAAACAAACACAAACATTACCTCCTTGCCAAAGTGATAAGTTGCCTCTCAGGTGCTGGTCAAGCGTGTTTTGTAAACCTGGCCATAAATACAGAAGCCGGGTTCGTAAGGAGGTGAAGAGAGGTGGGAGGGAGCGACAAGCGGGAGAGAAGTGGTACCTACTACTCCAGTGAGCTGGGTGATAAAATGAACTCAATGGGGGGATCATGATAATCTGATGATGATCCCCGTTGATAACAAAGATAAGCATTTTGCACGCCATAGTTCTAACAGCCTATTACACAGCAGAAACGCGTGCCGTAACAGCCATTCAGTCTACAGTTTGTGTGAGCTATAAGAATGTGGATCTGAACTCATTATTGTTATCTAGAAAGGAACAAAAACGGTCATGTCTGTGTCCCGGCCCATGTCCACACACAAAGTGTGCAGCAGTGTACCTTCAAAGCAGAGCCCAAATGAATGGGAAAGAAACAGACATGGGATATACTGCAATGATGACAATGCTTAATATCCATAAGTGCAACAAAAGGAAGACAGGATTGACACTTGTGATATAACACGCAATCACAACTGGTGATTGCCTCACTTCATTGCCTCGCTCAGTGAAGTCTCTCTTACACACACGCCCCTGAGCTTTGATTTCATTCCATATCCAGTTGCGATTTTCGAATAAAGCTTTCACATTGTAATGTTAAACATTTTAAGTGAGACTTGCATCCCTAAACTATTTTCTTTATCACCCACACACACACACACACACACACACAGTTTGTCAAGCAAACACTTGGTTGATACTATGCTGATATTTTCTAACCATGCCCATTTAATCTAATCCTTAATTCTTTCAGCTCTTAACACATCTGAATGTAACAGCCTCTGCCATGGTGAATTGTTTTATCCCTTGTCCACACATTTCAGCCATTCTCCAGGTGTGTTTTGCGGCATTGAAGTGTTTGTTAATCGACGACTTTCATTTGTGTTCCACCACAACCGTTCATGCGGTGCAAAACAATGTACCTCCACTTTCATGTAGAACATCAGGGAATTGCCTCGCTGAGCCATAATTTTTGTTGGTTCATGTGAGACATTAATCTCCACTGTGCATCTTTAGGACCAGAGCAGGAGGTGAGTTTGGTGACGTCCAAGTATGGCTCAACGTGTGAGACTGATGTGATTGGTGAATGATTGGTTAGCTGCAGATAAATCGAAGGGATTGATTATTGTCCGAGGGGGCTAGAGCCTATCCCAGCTGACTTTGGGCGGGGGGGGTACCCCCTGGACAAGTCACCACGTCACTAAACCAAGTTATTCTATTTTTCACATCAATAAACTTTTTTCTAAAGTTTTTTCTAAAGTATTTTCGATGAGCCCTCTGGTTTCTTCGGTCTTCAGTCATTTGATACTCTTAAAACTATTATTGTTAAAGTATAATATCATTATAAATATTGATATAGATCAATATTGAAAAAAATATTCCATCCCTCTGACTCTCATTTTACTCTGTCTGTATACTCAGATGTGTTTACCACCGAGTGTACTACCTATTGAATGGCAGGGAGTTTGGCACAGGGATATAAACAGGAGTCTCCCTTCACCTCTTTCCACCTCTCAGCTGACTCGTGTTTGCCTCCCATAGTGACTGACAATTTGTCAATATATGATTGACACTGTCAGCTATACAGCATTTTATTTAGACAGCTTTTATTTTGATTGCTTTTCTCCCTGACTTGTGCTAGCTTAGACAAAAGTAGCAGGGTCTTTAACAACCACATTTGAATAATCCTATAGTGGAGGAGGGATACATTTGCATAACCACAAACTGGAATCTACTCAAGGCACTGGATTATTTAAATGCAGCTTCAGATTTGTTTCCATCTCCAAAAAATTGGCTTGGAATTCATACAATTTTCTGGAGAACACACACTGTTCCAAGTTCCTCTTCTCGAAAGGCAATCATTTATCGTATCTAACAATGTTTCAAAGCATGGTGCACTGAAATGCGATACAAAATTGATTATATTATCTTCTACTGAACTGTTTGAATGTGCTTATATCCAATGTTTCTCTTCTCTAACTAACAGCAACACCCCTTTCCAAAGGCTCTTGACTTATTCTGCCTTCATGTGCAGAGCCCTCCGTATCTCAGCCTGATCAAAGCAGTGTCCACAGCTCAACAAGACAAGGCCGGAAGATCTCCAGATAGATGAATACATTAGCATCATTAATTGAAGCGACACAAAGATTTAATTGTGGTTCATGTATTCCGGCTAGCATGGCCCCCGGCGGGCTATCTCTCTGTGGTGAAGCACTACCAACTCCAGCAGTCACAAGAAGACTGGGCTGACAGATTGGCTGAGATGTTAATTTCATCGAGCTATATCCATGGCTACACTTCCATTTTATTTGGAGACACCAATTTACTAATCCAGCTTCATCCACTGGACAAGCAAGCTAATTATCAGTAGCCGGAACTTGCCCAAAGATCACCACATTACTCATGTAAGATGAAACTGAAGCAGCTTTTTATTTATCTCGAGAAGCAAGGAAAATTGCGAGGTAAAAGGCTGTGAAGCAGCATGATGAATGATAATGACTGGTATCTGGTGCTGATGCTTAGAGCACTCAGTAAAAATTCCTCACTAATGAATAATAGTTATGCTAAGACACAAGCACAAACAGAGGGGTAATATATCAGACTCTGCAACAACAAAATATTTGTACTTTGAAATTACGCATTTTGTGGGTAAGTGAATATGCTTTTAGATGTTTCACTCAAGAACACAACAGTATCATCAACTGAGTTTAGACCTTTTTTTCTATCGTCTCAACCAAGCTCTCCACTTCCAACAGATGGGAGAGCAGAAAATGAAGCAAGAGAAAGGAGAAATGATAAAAGGGAGGAAATGCCGCAGCACAAGGGAGGCCTATTGAATTTGCCAGAACCAAAGCATGACCAAGGCTAGGGAACATTATGAATAAATGACATGCATTATTTCACAATAATCTGCTTCGACTTTCACTGTTTTTTTTAAAAAACGGTCATTTTCCTGCTCCCTCTGCCAGCAGTACCACGTCGCACAAATGACTTCTGAAGTAAGTCCAGAGTGCTATCATGTTCCTCCTCCCCTTTGTGCTGTAAAGACTGTCCCCTCTCTGCTGCTGTGTAAATGTCCCCTGCTTTGCTGATGGATCTTCGCAGGGTGAAGTCAACAGCAGGGTTTGATTGAATTTCGCACCATTAGATCAATCTAGAGCAGAGACACACAACCACCTGAATAGATGCAGAAAATGCATATGTACACCCAAATAACTATGATCATAATCAAATACAGACAAATACATAAGAAATGCAGATGAATACTTACATAGCAGAACACAAAAATTGTGAAACAAAACAGCTGAGTGACTAAAGGATGCTCATCAGGCACATCTGGAATAAGTTACGAATAAAATCTAATGTGAGACACTATTCATGTACAAAAATGAACCCATTTACAAATTTTTTGGGACCACAATGCAGACATATCATAATAATAGTTGACTACTATGATCATTTCTCCTGACATGATTGCACCTTCCAGCTAATGACCATATTCATAGTTAGAAACCTCCACCTTGTCTTATTGTCCTATTGCCTTGTCTAAGAATATACTTTATTGGTTCTCTGGCAGTCAAAAGAAGGGCCGAGATGGAGTGGTAGGCAATGTCTGCCAGGAGACAATTACTCATATTCAATTCAACCACAGTGGATTTGGTTTTTGATATAACTGCATGTCAAGTTAGGACAAATGACCCTAATCATCTTATTTAAAACTAGAAGGGCACGCTCAGTGCATACCTCAGTCAAGGCTAATAGTCCACTCCTCTTTGATATGCAAATCTGCAAGTGCATCCACTATACATGTGGAAATGCTTGGAAAAGCATTAGAATAATGGAAAAATTCCATTATTTTTTAGCATTTATGAAGAAATGTGTGGCAGTATCTCTCTCTCTCTCTCTCTCTCTCTCTCTCTCTGTGTGTGTGAGCGTGTGTGTGTGTAGAGAGAGAGAGACAGTATAATATGAGTGTATTATATCAGTACAATCAGAAATCAAATTTAATTATAAACATCTGACAAGATAACTGGTGTTATTCATATTCTATGAGGGTAACAAAACAATCAGTATCAAGAAAACTACATTTCTCAAGCAAGGAGGTTTCTCTGAAACAGGCTCGTATGTCACAAGTAACATCAGCAGCAAGACTTTAATCACCATCAACAGTAAACATTCAAACTTTTTCCTTAATTTAAAGCTCTTATGGCAACAGGTACTGTATATATGAGTCCTTCTCACACCTCTTCATCATGGCTGACAGGACTAAAGCAGTGAGGGGCCTCTTCATATGCATAATGATATACTTTACTATCTTCCCCACCACCTTCGTAAGACTATTCTTCTACCTGAAGCCCCAGTTCCTATGCCGGCAAATAGTCCACTGATGGACGTGGAATCTTCTTTCTTGTGCAGCCAAATACAATTTGACTGACAAAACTTTGAGTCAAGTACTGCCCAATACTTCGGTCATCGAGGTGCTGCTGCTTTCTGCCGTCACACCAGATGGCGAGCCCTTACTCACCTCTTTCTTTTCTTAGTTCATTTCTTTCACTTTTACCACGGTCTGCAGTCAGTGCAGTTCTTGCTGAGCGAGATATCGCTCGCTGCCAATGACAGCACCGGGAGGCACAGTGTCAAGTCACTGAATGCATTTGCATTTATAAGATGGAAGCTTCTGTTTACACCGATAATTTCTCTCAGTGGGGGTTATGACTGTGAAGCACCCTGCGTATAGATCATCTGTTAGACATATCTCTAATGCTTTCTCCTTTCTAATCTCCCTCAGCAAAACAGAGGCTAATTAGTTCTAGCTTTGTTCTAATTTAACACAATACGTTCGCACCCGTCTTTGATTCTGAAAAGGTGTTTAAAGATAAACGCATCAGCACTATTGTCCATTTGTGTGCGATTGTGCTTCTCATTGTCGTCTGCCTGATGAGGACATGTTTTGCCTGGATGATGTATGCTTGTGTAGAGCCTGGGAATCAAACTGTGAGCTGAATTGCAGGGTTGGAGAGAAAATGACTGAGAGATAGAAGACAGAGAGAGAAGAGAGCCACTGAGCCCCTCGGCTGGGTAATTGTAATGCCGTCAAATAAATAAGGTCATTACTGTTAATGTCTTTAAGGGCATTACAGTCTATTTGTTATGTCCTTATGAACCTTTTGCAATGCCCGGATTATGACACAGAGGCTAAAGTATAATGTCCATCACTTGAATATATAGCAATAACACACATTCTCTTTAAAAAAAATGTTGTCTTACTTTTATTTCATACTGATGACTGGGCATGAAATAATGGAGCCACCCTGGGCTGTGGATTACTTCAAGTGAATATTAAAAGGGGTGAAGATTCTCTTTGCATAATTTGGGAGTATCTTTCCTTTCTTTTTTTTAAACGATAACATAACTTTCTGTCATAAAGCAACTAAGACACAGATATCTGTTGACAGCATAGACAACACAACAGTCAAGTTTTGTTGGTCAAAACTGGAGCAACTACAGAAAGAAATGAAAACATATTGAGAGTGACTGCTTCTTTGTCTGACTCACTGGATTCTGTCACGTGCACCTTTGTGATGCTAATGACCTCTGACCTCGTTAGATGCCCCTCGGCCCTGGACAGCCCCATTTGTCCACTTGATGTGGCTGACAGTCTGTCTACCCAGCAGGTTCTCTCAGGCCACTGACCCGCACTAATGAAAAACCAGGCCGTATGTTAGGTTCCTCTAGCCAGGTTTGTTGGCACATGGTGCAACTCACTACAACCCACAAATACTCAGTCATGAGCACATTTAGACTGCACTGAAATAGCACACATGCAGGCACTTTACCACAATTATGTGTGCAAGAGTGCAAATAATCTACGCACAGATGAGGGTATACACACATGCGCGCAAAGATCTTAACATCTCTCGGCTGTACTAATATGACTCCTGCCATATGGCCGGTGACATACTGCTCTTCATTGGGGCTCAAAGAAACAGCCCACCAGTAGTCCCACTAAGCTGTAATTCATTGACACATCATGAGCAAAAAGGCTTCTGTCCAAATAGCCTAAATTACCTTATGAACATCCACTGTGATGCTTTGTTTAAAAAGAAAAGTCTTCAAATATTCCCCCCCAGATTATCTGCTAATAGACAGCATGCATTGCTTCCCATATTTAGATGAAATGTCAATACTGGCAAAAGGCAAATACAATTATACTTGGAGAATGAGGGGTATCGCTATGGTAAATTCTAAAGTCTTTAAAGTGGCCATTTGTCACAGCAAGCCTTAAAAGCCAATAGAGAAGCACGTTTAACTGGAACTACAGAAGGCAGTCATAGTAACGTGAACTACTGCAATAACCTTTTAAAGAGTACTTCATTTTTCTATTAACTTTTATGCATTTGTTGTTGGGACTGTGTTGGGAGGATTTGTTGGGCTGGATTATAAATTATGATGCTTATATTCTAATGACTACTTGCAGGCGGAACTGCGACAGTATGGATTTTCTATCACTGCTGAAAAAACAAACAAAGTATCTCTGTGTTTTGGTGGTTCACTGCAACATTTCTCACATAGACCTGTCGCATGCTGCCTCTGCCTATGCAAGATTACAATATCAGCAATGGCTATCTCTGCTATATTCGATTATTTCAGACATCTCTTGAATCTAATAATATAAACATAAATGTTAATAATTTTTTTCTTTTTGTAGAATAGATGAGACAATTAGGTCAGCTAATCTGTTTGTATTATCAAAAGGCAGTGGGAAGATAACAACTTTCCTTTAATCTCTATTTCACTTCTCTCATCTGTATTTCTCTTCTGCCTGTTCCATCCTGCATACGTATATTTTTGGTCTGTGCCAATATTTCTATTCATGTTGGTGTGTGTTCATTTCTGAGAGAGGGACTAAGTGAATGAGTCTGAGACGTCTGGAAGCATTGCTTTTTGGTCGTCAAAATCTTTTAGCAAATTAATATTGATTAATATATTATATTATCATAAATTATATCATATTAATATTAATTTGTTTAAAATATAACAAATGTTTTAAGGCAATTAGGGTTGTATCACTATAACCTGTTTAATTCATTTAATTAGTGGTAATAGCAATTGTATTGTAGATATGAACAATTGCTTCAATTCCGGTAATTCCAAGCCAAAATATCCACAATGTGATTTTTATTCTAATTAGATATCTCGAATTAATTTCTCACTAATCCAAACATGAATGTTTAATACACTCTTAATATAACTGACATATCTGTAAATATAAATATGTATATACATATAAATATATGTAACTTAATTACAGGTTGTCACCTTGTACCATTCACTTGTGAAGACATGAAATGATTTGCATGCTAACACATCCTTGTTATTTTCCACAGCTGTATGTGTGTGTGGAGGGCTTGTCACATGAATAGGGCTGATGCACTGTGCCAACCATGTTGCTTTTTCTTTGTTTGTCCCCACTGTTAATGTTTGAATAGCGACTGTATTATATGAGATGATCTCATTATGAAATGAGAGAGAGGTGTGTTAGGGGCCAGATTACAAAGACTAGTGGTGCACTTGGAGGGTATATCCCTCCACTAAGGCCAATAGCTACTATTCTATATGCAAATCTTCAAGTGCAACCACTATGTGTGTGGATTATTTGAGTATTCGAATTATTGTAAATTTCCCCACTGTGGGACTAATAAAGGGATACCTTATCTTATCTATCTTATGACAAAATGTTGCTTGTACTTAGCTGAAGCGTCAGCATCTCCTCTCAGTTATCACTTATGACCCAGTAGAAGTGATTGTGATTGTATGCAGAGAACCTGCCTTTGTCTGTATTTTCTTCTTCGTATTAATATTTTGCTGTGCTGGGCTGTACATCAGCCTTTGGGTAGTGGGTTTGTAGCCCCCAGTCAATAATAGTACGCAGTGCGTGAGGTGTGTGACTATAGGCTAAAAATGTAATGACCAGGTTGCAGCGCTGTCTCTGTCTGTCTGCTCTGTGTCATGGATGTATAACGAGCATGTGTGTGTGTGTGTGTGTGTGTGTGTGTGTGTGTGTGTGTTTCATGTGTGCTTTTTCTGAATTCACACAAAATGCATCTATGCAGCACCTTCCTGCTGGGATATGTGGAGGTGTGGGCATTGTTCTGCTAATGTCTCTCTGTCTGTCACTTACCAACCACTGCTCTCTCAAGCTGGGGAGGAGGGGCTACCTAAAAGCCACTCCCCCTCATTAATAGTGGAAAACAATTCGTGTATTTCCCCTGTCATTCAGATCAGCTCCCAAATGTAGTGGGTTCAGCCTTGCTCCAAGCAACACTCTTCCACTGAAACATATATTTTCAGGTTTCCTGTAATCCTGCAAACAAAAAAAGAGAAAAATACATCGAGGTGGAGGGAGGGGGAAGAAGGGAGGCGGCAGGAGCTACCAGTGGCACTATCTAATGTCTCATCTACAATACAACCTTGTACAGATTGCTGTTAGCCCAATGATAACCCAATACAATAAAAACAACAGTTAGAACCAAGTATCACAGGGTGATCACAATATCATGGACACATCATTAGACACAGTCCAGAATTGTCAAACTTAGACTCCTCTGTTGTAAACTACAGACTTACATTGTATTGTACAGAATTGCATTACATTGTTCACGAGCAATGGATCCGTGGATAATCATTGCAGTAATGCTTGTACATAAATGGTTTTGTGGTATGTATTCATGCACAAATAAATAATTGAAAATAAAATGATGGTTTTTTGCCTAACTGACCAATGCATCATGCAAATGATAGGGTTTAGGAGTTCCAATGGAATAACAGAAAACATTATTGTCTGGAACCATCGAGTCACAGGTGGTAATTGTGTTTTAGATTAAAAGCTTAGGAGGCCGATTGTTGGTGCTGGCCGAGTCAAGAAGTCAGCATGTAGAGACGTGTGCACATTGGACCTTCCATGATGATTAACTACATGTTCCTGAAATCTAATTTTGATCAAGCATACTGTAGAGATGAGAAACAATGAGGTCTGGTAGGACGAGGCAGGCTTTGAGTGGATGTATTTGAAAAGGCAGAGCCTTTAGATGGCTTTGTGCCTAATAGCGCTCGGAGGTTCAGAGCAAAACATGCTAAACATCTGATTCCCATCCAATGAAGCATTATCATAAATGACTTTCCCCGGTTTGATAGGGATGTCTTTGGATAGCAGCACATCTCTATACGCACTGTAGGTCTAGGTGTCTATAAAATGAGATAGTCGTGCCACACTGAGCAATTAAACTGTGCTGGTGACATTTTGAGAAATCCCTACTGAGTCATCACATGTGAAAAAATGATCCTCAGCTCAATAACAATCTATTATGAATGGGGTGTTGTGGGGACACTGAGCACTCTCACTGGGATATCATAAGGAGGTTGTCACCACATCTGTGATATATAATTGTTTGCCATAATACCTGCCACTCGTCACGACTACAGATGGAGATATATTTTCTGACATCAGTCCATCACACTGCAAAAGATGGCTGTAAATTTACAGTGAAATCTGAGCAGAAATCTACTTTACTGATGTCACACAATGACGTGGTGTGAGCTGCAATGCATTCTGGGAGATAATATATGTGATTACAGCACGAATGCCAGTAATCCATTATTTACAAGAATGCACTTTAAAATTACCTGCAGAGCATTATGGGAAGGTGAAAGGAAATAGTGGGAACTAATATATCAAAATGAAACAGACATGTTGTGGCTCAGGAGGTAGAGCGGTCATTCACTTATTTAAAGGTCGGTGGTTCAATCCCAGCCCCTGCGGTCTAAATGTTACGGTGGTGTGTGAATGGTTAGGACTCCTGATGAGCAGGTGGCGCCTTGCCTTGCGTGATAGCCTGTGTGTGAATGGATACATGCTGGCTTTTAGTAATCACTTTAAGTGGTCAATCAGACTAGAAAGGTGCTCTATGAGGAAAGTCCATTCACCATTTGAGTAATAATATGACATTTTTTCTATCATTAATTATTGATCATACGGGATACACACTGTACATTAAAATATAGTTGAATTTACTGTGAATACACGGTAATTTACAGACAAAAGCATGGCCGGTACTGTGTTGTATATTTGCAAGAACACAGCAATGAACTGCATATTTATTCCAAGATATATGCTGTAATTCTAAGTTACCTTCAGAGACCGTAAGAAAAAATTCCAGTACTCTGCAGATGAATCTGCTGCCAGTTAATTAGTGTAAATTTACAGCGGAAAGTTTTACAGTGCAGATCTCAGAGATGTAGCCGCCTGATAATTTGGAAAATACAGAAAGCAGAGAAAGATTCAAGGCACCATTAACTTGTCCTTTGTATGTTTCAGAAGGACACACACAAGCAGGAAATATTTTAAAAATATCAACAGCAGCAAGAGAAATACAAAGACATACAGGCTGAGTTTTAAATTGTGGTAAGTATACATTTTCTGTGTGCACAAAGATTGTATATTGTATACGCTCCGTGTGCATATGAGAAGTCTCAAATATATGTATACACTCACATAAACACAATAATTCCTTCTGAAAATCCACACACAGTTGTCTTGGCCCCTCTGTACCTAAACCTGCTTTTTTCTGTTTTCTTGTCGGTCCACCAATTCATCCTGAACATTTAATATTAACATTAGTGCTTTAGAGATAGGGTGAGGAGCTGGGGCATCCTCGGGGAGCTCTGATTAGATTAGAGCCACTGCTCCTTGCATAAAGAGGAGGCAGCTGAGGTGGTTGGGACAGCTGATTAGGATGACTCCAGGGCGCCTCCCTTTGGAGGTTTTCTGGGCACGTCCAGCTGAGAGGAGACCCCGACCCCGAACCCGAGACCCCAACTCCGAGGAGACGCATAACTCAATGGAGAGATTACATGCATCATCTGTTCTGGGAACGTCTCGGGATCCCCAGGTCAAGCTGGAATGTGCTGTTGGGGAGAGGGATGTTGGGAATACAATTCTTAGACTGCTGCCACTGCGACCTGACCCCAGATAAGTAGAAGGAAATGTATTGATGGGTAAATGGGATTTATAATTTTTTTCCTACACCAACATTAAGGTAATTTTAACTAATTTACTATCAGAACAAAGATGCATAATCACTAGAATCTCTATTACTCTCTATTACTCTATTACTGTTAATTACTGTGCATTTATAGATGTTTGGTGGAGCAGCATGTCCACCCACTGAGCCCCATTAATCAGCACAACGAGGTAATTTAAATCCTTAATTACAAACCAGTTTGCCATATCTTTCCATGGCTTTGACACTGCATCAACAGTACCCGTATGCCTGCTCATCAAAATGTTTCTTCACACTCTATGAGTGTGCTTATGGACATGTTGTTGATATATACAATGGTGCATAATGTTGTGACACTGTTGCACCATGCACAGACACATACAGACTTAAAGAGAAGCTGAACATAATGTTCAATCTCTTTTAGAGATGTTTAGTCATGTAACTTAAACTATATTGCTTCCAGAAGGCTTAAAGATATGGATTATTTCAAAGCTCCTTCGGATGCTGAGTAATGCTCAGAATGATGATTAAGACTCTGAATGTTCATCACACATCTTCTACATACTGTAGCTTGCAGATAATCTGTGTAATACCTTTAGGCTCACCTTTGACTTCTCTGTAAAACCCATTATATCCCCAAATACAGATGGCGCTTTGCATCTGTGTTGTCCGTGCTGGTATGTTAGAGTTCCTGAGTTCCTTAAGTTTCCCTGTTACTCACATCCACTGGACTTTTCCTGGACATGGAACACGGTAAATTCACTGGCATACTGTGATGTAACTCCCTCCACACCATCCAGGTCCCGTCGCCTCCTGGAAATCTCAAATGACCACGATTGGAGTGTGTGCTGTGGTGTAACAGTATCACTACAAATTCACAGTGCTCATTGTCATCAAATAGCCTTGCTGAAATGCCTGTTTTATCTTGCATTGTGAATTCTATGGTGAAGCAACAGCATTCTGCATTCATATTGCAGCATTTGTACTTTACTTGTGTTCACAGTGTGTGCAGGAGATGTAAGCATGAGTAAACACAGGTTTTCAGATTTCAATATCCTTCTGTTTGCAGCACTGTGATCACTTACATTTAAAGTAACCTCCTGGATTCTGGAAGACAAAGACGAACAATATTTCAGGCATCGCAGTAATAGGTTTTCCGTGTGACCTGAGTTTACCTTATTTTACCTGACCAAGGTTATTTTACCTGACGAAGGATCCAAGCTATAGAAATAAATGCTCCAGACACACCTTCAAAAAGTACTTGAGCAAGACAGTGAAAGCCTCTCTGCACGATTATTCACCTAGCAGACCTTGGGCTCTCACAATAATGTTGTATGGGTGCCTTCGTAGAATTACCTCGTATTTTAAACAGGCACTAATATTGTTATATGAAAAATTGTGGCATGACTTAGATGAAGCTTGTACGTAGGTTTATATTATGAAGTGACTATTTTAAATTTGTTTATAAACCAGTCCAAAAACAACAAATGGTAAATGTAGAGGCTGCTGAGTCCTATTTCAGACTTCTGAAAATACTCAGGGTTGGTTTTGTCACTACATCTGATCCCTGGAGTAGCATTGACAAATACTAACTTTCACACTGATGTCAATAAATTATGTGTAGTATTGACAAGACCTTAGCATTGCAGTGTAATTGTTCTTTTTTTAAAACCTTTATTTAACCAGGAAAATTAACCCATTGAGATCAAGGGTGGCCAAGAAGGCAGCAGCACACAGTATACAAATACAATAAATATGGGTACAGACAGCAATACAAAATGCACAATGGAATCACAATAAAAGTGCAGGTAGTGAGATTAAACCAAAAGTAATCAAACAAGTCAAATACAACAACACTGTCCAATGGCCTCACGTTCTAGATCCTTCAGGATCACAGCAAAGTCATTCATAGAAATTACAGCTGGCAATTTGATGTCCTTTTGTAAGGTATTCCAAGCAGTGGGGGCAGCAAATTTAAAAGCTTGTTTCCCCAATTCAGTCAGGTGCAAGACATTATTTGAGGGCAGCTCATAATGGTTTCGGCTCGTAAGTAAATATGTGCACAGATCCAACCAAATATATTTAGTTTACGACTATATACAATATTACCAAGACAAGCAGAAAATCCTCAAAATGTGAAAACTGGAAGAAGGTAAGTGCATCAATTTATTTCTCTGTGTGACTAAATAGAAGCAACCTTATTACCTTATTATTTTCATCTGAAACTTCTTTTTTAATTCCTTTTGAAGAAACTGGTGGTGGAGGACTCGGTATTAACCATTCTAGGAATTTCAGAAATGTCGAGGAGACAGCAGGTAGCAAAGCAATGCCTTTTATCTAATGGGCTTCTCATTCCTAAGAAAGTCATTCTTCTATGTTGGAGGAAGAAGTTAAACTCTGGCTAAATGAGTTGACAGAGACTCCGTATTTAGAGATAATTAGATTTATTCTTGAAACTAACCCAGGGAATTTGAAAAGACTTGGTACACCTTAATCTCCTACCCAAAACACTGTACGTGAAATTGGTAGCTTTATCGTTAGCAGCCAGACCTTTTAGACAAACTCACCATTGCTGGTGAAAAAAAAAAAGTATCCAGTTTCTTGAAGTGGTAAACTTTTTGCTTTTACTTTGTCCGCTTAGGAGCACAACTCAAGTGCCTTTTATAAAGTTGTAGGTATTTTAACATATGTGCTGTATCCTCCCTACAAACAAACACCTGCTGAATTACACACACTTGTGTTGTGAGAGTATTGCGTCACTTTGCGACCACATTTGGGTGGTACATTAAATCAATGATGAATAAAGTCAATGTAATGTAATCTGCCTTACCTGTGTGAAAATATAATAGTTGTCATTTAAAAATTACATCAGCTTTCTGCCAGTCTCAAGTCAATTCTTATTCACTATATACAATAAAAATAATATCAACAAATGAAAAATAATACTAAACTGTAACAATTCTAAAAAAATAAACCATTAAACTTATTTATTATGAGTAATTTCAGGACTAATTATAAGCAAGTTCTTGATTAGATTAGCGATTTAAGTAACAGAAGCCTTAAATGAGTTTTAATTGCGCTTTTATTTTGGCTAATTGCCTTTTCAATGAAAGATGAGTGGAAAAACTGCTCATGTGTTTCTGGCCATGCATCAACATGGCAACAACTCCATTTCTCTGTTTTGTGTGTGCAAAAATACATGAGTATTTCCATTGTGATTGGAATAGATGGACTGTATAGAGCCTTTCTAGTCTGACTGACCACTCAAAGCGCTTTATAACACAGGCCAGCATTCACCCATTCACACGTACATTCATACAGTGGTGGCATTCGTACCATGCAAGGCACCACCTGCTCATTAGGAGCAGTAACTATTCACACAAACACTCACACACCAATAGAACAGCCACTGGGAGCAATTTGGGTTCAGTATCTTGCCCAAGGACACTTGGACATGTAGATTGCAGGGGCTGGGGATCGAACCACCGACCTTCTGATAAGTGGACGACCGCTCCACCACAGCCGCCCCAAAAATAGTAAATGGACTATAGGAAGGAGGAACATTGTTTTATTTCTCTCCATCAGTGACACTTTAATGTAAAGAGCTGACAGCTGAAACCATTATGATTTCACAGCATGCGGATACAGTAATGAACACCTCTTTACTACTGTACTGCAGAGTCAAAGTAAAACGGTGCTCCTGCAACCTGTTACACAGAAACATAGACCGATTTGGCGCCTGTGGTTATTCAGAAACATGGTATGATATTTCAGCACTACACACTCATCCAAACGTATTGCGTTTTTGTGTTTATTGTGTTTGCTGTGTGTGAGGGTGAAAAGGTCAGGCTGGTGGGAGTGAGGCATGTGTTTGCAGCCATGCAGCAGAAATGGAATCCAAGACTGATGAGTGTGCATATTAGGTTATTTACTCTGCCTGGCTCCAAAACAAAAACCTATGATCCCCACTATCCCACGAGCCCCTCCACCCAACCTGCATATGTCCCTCTGCCCTCCCCCCCCCTGATCTCTGAGTTAATTATTTAGAAATAATTAAATTCAATAAAGCGGAACAGATTAAATAAGAAACAATGATTGGGTGTTAAGGGGCAGGGTGTGTATCGGTAGCTTCCTCCCCTACTGCAAAGACGAACAAATGAGATAGAGATAGGGAGGGACTAAGAGAGAGAGAGAGAGAGAGAGAGAGAGGGAGGAATGACTTACACAACTTTCAGAGCGAGAAAGTCATACAAATGTGTGCAGAAGCGACAAAGAGGTATGACAGAAGGTAAGAGAAAAATCAAGGGAGTAAAAGGAGAAACGTGAAAAGAGAGAACAGAAGCTTGAGGACTGGTTAAATATTCATAAAGGCTCAGTGGTGATGGGTGATGATGTAGAGCAGCAAGGGAGACAGAAGAGGCTGAGGAGAGAGGCAAGTAATGAGCATAGAGAGAGACACCCCAATGCTTTATGACACAGCTGGAGGCACACAGCCAGTCAAGGTGCAGACAAAAAAAGGCACAAATACAAATGTGTAATTACGGAGAAACAAACACTCGTGGACACACATGCATGCAAACTTGCACCAACTCTGCAGGCAAAACCTCTCCTTAGGCACAGACGATGATGGTTTCACTAAGAGTACTGTAACTAGCAGTTAAAGGCCATCTTTTTCATATTTTACTTTATGTCAACAAATATCAGGAATGATAAAAACTGTGTGCTTCCATTGCTTTCAGAGTTCCTAACAATGCCTGTACCTGTTCCGAACCCACTCATTCCTTCTAATGTTTAAAAAATTGAGCCACAAATGTCCTTGTAGCTTCATTTCATAATAATAGTAATTTCTGAAAACAGCTTGTCATTGTAATTTCCCACCAAAAGTGTATCAACAGTTTTTTGGGTTTTTTTGTTATTTGATTTCTTTGCACATCGATTTTTTAGCCAGGTGCCTGAAAGAGGGACGAGTCAATGAAGAAATTCAAAAAGAATTCCTGAACCACTGTATAACATGCAGGTAGATTTGTCTGTGGCCTTCCTTTTGTAGACTTTAGAATATAAGAATATTACCAGACTTATCCTTTAAAGGGCAAAGTAGGCTGCTTTAGCATAGATTTTTCACAAATGTATTATTCTTGGCCACTGCTGCCTCCCAAGAGGAATACCAATGTTGACCTTGATGAACACATTTCACTTTCTTGCTGTGGTTTACACTGAAGAACCTACTTGATATTTACAAGAACAAACAAAAACAACGACTTGACCATTCTCTTCACACCTTGTTTTCAAAGGAGATTGTTTGTAAGATGCATTAAGATTCCAGCTGACATTACGGGCTTTTCAATTATGTATAAATTCTTAGTTGGCTCTGGCCCCAGTAAACTTCCTCTTGGCCTTGCACTGAAGGAGATGCTATTGACCAGGCTGCACTGGATTGGAAATAAACACTGTATTAGTGTGATTGGTTGGATAGAGCTGATCCATGCTGGAGGGGCCTGTCTGCCTTCCTGCTACTAACCAATCTCAGAGGGGAAATCGGAATTCAATTAGTCTGGCCAGAGGAGCTCTTGCTTTCTTTCTCTTCTATTTGTTTTCCACTCTCTTAGCCCTTCCCTAACTCGCTCTCCTCCCTATTCTCTTTTTCATCCCTCTTTCCCCTTTTTCCCTACATGTCATTCTGAAAATCCTTATGACCGCTGCTTTTAACCCGACTCAGAGTTGTATTCAATTAGTTGAGCCTTAGAACCTCTCTCTTTGTTTACTATTCATCTTCACATTCTTGCACTCCATCTGATGGTCACTCTGATCTCTCCCCTCCCTTCTCTCCCTCTCCCACATAGCTCCTTTCCTCCACTCCTGCCTGCTCCCAGCAGTAGTATAAATCCTTATAGATGGAAGGATGGGGCATGAGACCAGAAAAAGGAAAGGAAAGCTAGAGGGAGAAATGGAGACCGATAGCTGTAAGAGGCAGCTGACATCTAGTGGAATACAAAAAAGAATAAGGGAAGATAAAAGCGGCAGCAGAAGGAGAGACGGACCCGTAAAGATGAATGATAGGATAATTAAGTGAAAAGTTAAGAGGCATAAATAACTGATTATGATGGCAGTGAGAGAAACGGAGAACACAGAAATGAGGGGTAGAGGTGGTCGGAGAGATGGAAGACAGAGAAAGCTAGAAATGGAACGACAAAAGAGAAGTGCAAAGACAGAGCGAGGAGGAGATGTGCGATGTTCTCATGGTGAATATCGAAATCCGGACGCAACAGATGTTCTAAAACACCTCCAGCATAATCCCTCCATGACCTGCTCCTTACATCTCCACCAACTATCAGGCGCCTTTGACTGGAAACCCACAAACGCCTGTATTATTAAACATACACAACACGACAGGTTGCTTGTTGAAGTGTTCCCACACACAGCGTTGCTCAGTCATTAGATATAATTTTCCCAAGAAGGCTTGTGTGTTATCCACCATCACCACACACCCACCTGTGGACATTTTTATTGCTATGAGTCTTCAGTAGAGGGAAACGGTGAGAGATGCCTGGAAAGCCCTTCAGATTTTTTTAATATTACTACAGTGTGATGTACACACTGTGCTCCAGCGCCTGGTAACGGCTTTATGCGATGCTCAGACAAATCCCAGGAGTATCATGAGTAGTCTGCTTCCCTTTGACAAGCATGTACTCTTTGAGTATTTTTCACGGTTTCAAACTGGCACAGGGCGTTAAGTGTTATACTACTGCCTTAAGTATTGCTTCATCAGAAGGCAGCAGTGGTGCAGTTGAGGTGTAATGTCAAAATAATCTGGCAAAGTGATGGAAATGGATTTAAAGTGGAACAGAATAATTTGGTTGTGCAGATCGCAGGCAGAAGCTCCACCATTTTACTTTTTGCTTCACTAAGAGACAAATGTCATCTATAATCCAGGATTAGGATTCTCTGAAAACTAAGACAAGTGATTTGTTTAGAAAGATTACCAGCAGGCTCACCTTTTCTCAATCTGGCCATAAACCAGGTTATCATTAAGGGCCAGCCAATTAATATGGAATCTCATATTCTCATCATATGGAATCTCTCCAGACTAGAATTGTAAGGCTGGTTTTTGGGCTGCACAAGTCCAGCTTAACATGGAATGCTTTTCTTGCTTCTGTTAATTTGAAGGCTCATTTCTACTTCAACCTAAAGTTTTTGCACTTACCATCGTGTAATTTTAAATCCACTGGAAGAAAATTATGTTACAGTAGTTAGGCTGACCCAAGGTTGTAGCCTAATGGTTTTTTTTTTTTACTATAATTAAATACACAATATTTAATTTCTCAATCAAAACAATGAAAACGAAAGACGCAGTAAAACAAAATCACGCAGTATCATGGGAGTTGCTGTCTTCATCTTAAACAACCGCCACTGCCAATGACAACTCATCTGACTTGACTTAAACAGGGATGTTCAGGGATGAGGTAATCTTTCATTCACATTACGTTTAATGAAGGTTGTTGACTTCTTTCCCATTGTGTGACCAAGGTTTCATGAGAGGTGACCAAATAAATCTCACTGTTACCTTGAATGAAATGATTTATCTGGGTTTGTTGGAAATATTTGAGATGACGCACGTTTACTTAAAAAATGTATAGAACGACGGTCTGGTTGTTTTAAGACAATTTAAGATGTGAAATGACAACATCTGAAGGATGTTAGTTTGTAGTTTATTGCTGCAGCTTTCTTGTGTCTTCGACTTTAAGTTTTCCCTCCACTGTGAGTGTCTGATTAAATCCACCTGACCCCAATTGTCTGCTTCTCCCTGTGCCACCACTGTTTCGTCACTCAGTGTATTTAGTTTGTGTGATTCCTTCTGTTCATAGTCAATTTGTCTGATTTGCCCTGTGTGCTCTCCAAAGTTCCCTTATTGAGTTTTCAGTTACCTTGTCATTTTGTGTCTGCCTGTTTTTGGACCTTAGTTTTTGCTTCATGAATTTTTATTTATTTATATATCTATTATTATTATAATTTTTTGCCTTGAACTTTTGTTACTACACTTTATTCCAACCATTTTTCCTTTGTTGTGGATTTTGCCCTGGCCTTTCATTTTGGACTCTTGTGTTTGGATTATTATTTCATTAAATCCCTGAACTGCATCTCCTCTTGTCTGCATTTGGGTCCAGTATTTTGTTAAAACATAACACCTCTTGTTTAATGTCGTGTTGCATCTTACACAGGTACATTAATTTTAAACACTTATGATACAAATACATTTCCCGTGACATTACATTCTTAATCCACGATGCTCAGTGTAAGTGATGTTGTGGAGGACTGTCTGTAAAGCGCTCTGAACCACTTTGTGGCATATTTCCCACATCCCTTTTAGAGAAGAACCAAAATAGATGAGTGGTAAACCAAGTAACATTTCTTTCACAGTGAACATGGCAGCCTTCTCTTAGCATCTCAGTTTTTCTTCTTTGTAAAAGTGATAGGTTTTGCATTTGATGTCTAAACTCTGAGTTTTGCAGTTCTTCAATCTTACTTGAACTTCCCTCATGAAACAGCTCAAAAAGCTCACATAGGCGTCTGAGCCTTCCTCATGAAACATCCCTAACTCAAAGACGCTTATAAATAGTTGTATTAGTATCAAAAGCAATTTAGGTGACAAGTCACTAATGGAAGCTACGACATGATGCAGCTTGTTCGGCCAAATGGTCAGCATCCCCACAAATTGAAAAGGATTCGTTACATCACTTTTAATGACTATTCCAACATTTTGTGATGTGGATTACATGGGATTATAAGTCACCTGTTCTAATTTAAAAGTTTTAGCTTTTAAGATATTCATGGCAGGGGCTCAGACAAAGCTGATGATCCCACCAAGAGATAGCAGGCTGCGACCACTTTTGATTAGCATGCTGTATGGGGGGAGATAAGACAGCAGGATGGAGGTGTGGTGGAAGACGGGGTAGTTAAAGGGGTTTCCAGACCAATCATTCTAAACATCTATTTCTCTTTTGAAGGGAATTGCCTTGGAACAAGCAAATACAATTTGTACTGTTTTTTTCCCAGCATGTTTGAGTTGGTGTGCAGGTACATCCACCCGACAGAAAGCACAAGAATGAAGGAGAAGCGGTAAATGGAGTTGCACTGTTCCCATGTGTTTGTGTTTATGTGCGGAGGAGCTTTTTTTTTTTATCCCTGGAGAGAAAAGTATGTTTCTTATCTTGTGTTTCAAGGAGGGGATGAAAGCAATCTTCAAATGGCATCTGCAGTCAAGGAGCACTTGAACCCAATCAGCACCCGTCACACCCAAATGGGGTTTCTGTGGTGAAGGAAGCTTAATGCCAATCACACCAACACTGAAATTCACGCATATCTATCTGGCATTCTTATGCGGTCTTGAGTAATAAAAGCACTAAAATCGGTTACACCCCTGGAGGTATAACAGAAAAACACTAGGGGGAATAGCACAGCTTTGCAGTATGCATGCGGTTATATTGAAAATAACATAAGGAGCAGCGACAGCCCTTGACAGACTTGCCATTTGTTCCATTGGCCCAAAAAGGCGCTCATCTCTCTTCCTACCGTGACTGCTGGTGACACAAGACTTAAGATCCTCATGCATCCACAAGGTTTTTCAAAATTTTATTCCACGGTAACAGTGGCAAAATGACTCACACTCAGGCCACTGGGGTAGGTGCTGAATGTCATCTGCAGCGCAAGCGTTCGCTGGAACACATACAGACTGGTGATGATGGAGAACATTGGGCTAATTAAAAATAATGAGCTGTGTGAGTGCCTGCCATAAGCTTGCAATATCATGCACTTTATCACAGAGCAATATAATATTATTTTAGATGTGCAAAGCTTCACTAGTAACCTGGAATTACATTTTCCTGCCGGTTACATGCAGAAGAGGCTTTTATTGAAAAGACAAAGAGAGGCTACTCTTGACAAAATGATTTTTTAGTCAAATTGTTTAATTTGTGTTTCATGGGTAGACGTTATGTTGGTGGGCAATTGATCAGCAAAATATCATCTTAGAAAATACCATTCCGATCCCAATACCATTACACCTCCTCCTTCATTCTTCAAGAATCCATTTTTACCCAGACTTCAGATCCCACGTCATTCCTGAGCGTGTGCCACTTTTGGCTGACCCGAAGGCGATTGTGATCACTCATTAAGCACTTCGAGATAAAGCTTGCTGTCAATATCTTATCAAACTACTGTAATTTCTAATCTTTTATGATTTGGCAGATTAAGTGTAATTGACAGAAAACTTATTTTTTCCCAGCTTTATTTCCTGTTTTAATGTGTTTGCTCCTTAAAAATCTGTTTTCAGTTCTGTATTTTCAGTCATTTATTTAGTTCGGCAACTGAATTAGTTCCTAATTCCTATTAGTTCCTGAATTGCTTCCTACATATACTGAGGAATAGTAGAAATGCATAATTTTAAAAACCCAATATTTTCCTTTCACTAGCCCTAATCTACTGAAACAAACAAACATGTGATACACTGAAATGACTTTTTTAAGTACCCACAACCAAAACATGTTAAATCATGAATAACCATCATTTAGTCATAGCATAGCCATAACAGTCATTGGTGCATTTCAGAGTAAACGATGTTGGTGGGATTTTTTTGTGCATGATTGAAAACACCTGGCCAAGGCAATAAAATCCTGGGTCTAATTAATGTCCTACTGAAATAATGATGCCACGACTTCAAAACATACGTGAGCAGGCAGTTTGGATGCTGATGATGCTGATGGCTGGAACTCTGCAGACACGTGTAGCACAGATGTTACAGATGTTATGGCTCATTGCACAGTGGAGGCAGATCACATTTAGTGACAAGTCCAGATTTAACTTGCTCAGAGCTGATGGTCGTAGGCGTGTGTATCGTCTTCGCGGGGAACGCTATCCTGCCGCATGCATCCAGGAAGTGGACAGATTTTTTGGTGGTGTCATGATGTGGGGAGCCATTGCTAATGAATGACTGTCAGACCTTGTCCAGATCCAGGGTACACTGACAGCTATCTGTTACCAAGATACGGTCCAAGGTCACAGAACTGCAAGAAGAATGGCGTGCCATCCCACAATCCAGATTAATGTCTTATCCATTCAGGAGGTGTGGAGCTGTGATAAATGCTAGAGGTGATCACGCGTGGCACCGACTGTCATTGTTCTCTAAATCACCATCCACACTTTTTGACTTGTAAACACGAAGGCAATTACCAATAATTTGCACAAAAATTATTGTTCTTTATGGCCTAAGGGTGAATAAAGATGTGCGAACCATAATTTGCCTTTAATATTTAATATGAACAGGATGGCATGACATTGAAAAAAAATGTGTTTCTACTGTTGCTCAGTATATTTGTGTGATTCACTTACTGCTGTCATAAAGACACTTGCAAAATAAAGGTTAAACGTATCTTCCCCTTATTGTGTTGTAATCGCCATGCAAATTTGGCCTTTGCTAATCGTGTGAAGCAATCTGCTACGACGTTCAACCATTCATTTTTCCCACCTAGTCTGAGGAGTGGTGGTGAAGTAAATAAAAAGAGCACCAGAAAGTTGTGTTGAAAGTTGTGGTGCACTTAAAGTAGTTTCAACCCCTATTATAGCAGGTAGAGCATCCTATGGCACAGCATCTTGTTTCTCCACTGGAAGGTCACCCTAGAGGCAAATTACCATGACACAGGCTAAACATGGTTCTGAAATGTAAACCACCAAATTACAAATGTTTGCTCCTTTGCTATATTTTTGTTGCAGAGAATACAACAGGTGCAGTTGTAGTTTAAACAACCATGACTTTTCAGACAACATGTTTTTAGTAGATTATCTATAGCAGTGTGTATGCACCATATGTAAGATACAAATAATGTTTGAATATTTTGAATTCTTAAAGAGATGTTAAATTGTTAAAACTGTTAAACTGTTAAATTACATTTGGCAAAGAAAAAAGGAACGTCTTTTTAGATTCTCAGGTTAAATCAGGCTGCATGCCAACATCTGTTTCTGTTAGAATGACAAACTCCATGAGTGCCCACTTAAGTCCGGCTTGTGTGGACATAAAGTGGTTTGTGTACTTTAGAGCGACCCTATCTCAAGGACAGTGGGAAAAGGGCCCTGCCAGGGCCACATGTTTTATTGTCACAGTGCCAACCTCTGCAGCTTAATAAACCTGGTATAGGCAGGACACTGCTCTTAATCATACAATATGGATCAAGGCACACAAATTTAAAAAAGAAATCAAAATAGTGAAAAGAAAAATCACAGCTTCAGTGAAACTTCCTGCTGTGTAACCATGACAGCATCACATGTCGTAAGTACAAGTTGATTTGTGTTATGTTGTTTCCTTCTCGGCTTGGTTCTTTCTTGCTTCTTGTTTCTTTCTTGTTGTTTTGGGCCAGCGTCTGCACAGCATGCCTCTAATTTTAATGAAAAATGTTGCAATGCTTTAACGTCATACATTTTGGAACATTTGAATATTTGCTTTTTGATTTTTTAATACAGAGCATCGCAAAACTTGTTTGCTGCATTCATATGATCTAGTTCTCCATATACTGTATGTAAAGGCCCATCTTTTAGCTGTCACTCAAAAGAAAGTGTCCTCAATGAAAAACAACTAAGGAATTAAATGTCATTGTATTTCAATGAGTTTTGCACCATGCAGGCTTTGTTAAAAACAAGGATATGGTTAGTGATGTTTTTGTCATGTTTAACATGTTTAACAATTGATAAACTATAGAGAAGAGGAGAATGGAATCTGGCCAAAGCAATGGAAATGTCACGAGCCCAAACTAAGAAAAGTTGGCCTTGCAGACAGCGCTTGAATGGAGACTAATAGCATTTGCTTGTCAATGAGCAGAATTAAATCGAATTATATTTTGGCAGACATTAAATGCCTGTCATGAAATCATGGTCAAAATCCAATTACAATAAAAAATGAATAGTATGGTTAGTATGACTTCAGTAAAGTCGTGTCATTTTTAATTTGGAAAGATATAAGCATGTTGTACTAAATTAATATTTCTGAGAAACATTTCTAACACTGATCAATAATGCCATCTGTATTAATAGAAGCAGCAGTGGTAAGATAATTGTCCCCATGGGTTAATTCTTTCTCTGCATTTGACCCATCACTGAGGAGCAGTGGGCTGCCTTTACGACACAAATTGGGGCTCAGTATCTTGCTCAAGGATACTTTGACATGTAGACCTGGGGGAGGTGGGGATCAAACCACCGACCTTCTGATAAATGGATGACCGCTCTTACCACCTAAGCCACAGCCACCCAAGAGCACCAGGTGACTTTGTCCTTCCTGTAGAATAAGGACAATATTACGAAGATGAAGAGGAAATGAATATGATTTTTTTTTAAAGCAGATGCTGTGCAATTCTTGTGTTTTCGGGTTCATGCTTTGGAGTGTTTGAGCGTGTGCATACAGTATGTTAATCCCAGTATGTGTCTATGTATGCATGTCAGCAATAGAAAAGGAGAAGTGGATGTGGGAGTTGAAATAAGTTGTAATTAAGTAATTAATGACAGACTAGCGCTGAGAAAATCCCCAGAGATGGGAAACATCTCCATTAATTTGGATTAAAGCTGCCTTTAAATCTTTTGACTCTGTCTCTCTGTTTCTCTCTCTTCTAGCCAATATTACTGAACGACTACAACAACAACAACAAAAAACATCCAAGTGTGAATGCAATCAAGTATTCTCTCAGACAAC
The DNA here is from genome assembly GCA_037577475.1 of Chaunax sp. Z400. Taxonomy (NCBI): domain Eukaryota; kingdom Metazoa; phylum Chordata; class Actinopteri; order Lophiiformes; family Chaunacidae; genus Chaunax; species Chaunax sp. Z400. The sequence goes on from CM075193.1 coordinate 16,851,309, forward strand.
CCCACACACGCATTGTTAGGCAAACAGCTGGATACATACAAATCGTGGTGACAGAGTACAGGAGTGGCATAAAGTGCACATCAGCTCAAATCAAAATGCATTTTTAAGCTTTTCTCTTTTATGATTTCCCCCGTGCAGTGTTTATCTCCATCGCTTCCCAGTTGCACAGGCTCATCCAAACCGACTGGGAGTGAGCAGTGCCCTTGGAGTTGAGTGCCTTGCATTTACCGAAGGCCTAAAAGCACAAAAGGGACTACTAATTAAATATGGATGAAGCTTAACTTATGGCTTTGGACATTTTGCCAGTAAAAGCAATGAACCGCTTCTTTTGTCTGTCACTATTAATTTACCTTATCTGAGGACTCTCTAAACTGTTGGTTACCGAATGAGAAAAAAGAAATCTGTGTGTATCAGTAGTGGAAACTAAAAGTAAACCAACCGAAACTCTGCTCCGAAGTACAAATACATGATGTTCAAATACATTTCAACTGCATTTATTTGACAAGAATATCTACTAGTTACTTATATTTTATATTCATACTGAAAATGTTTGATGAATTTGTTAAATACAATGCATTGTTAGAGTGTCTATGAGTTCAGATATCTTTGAGTTGTTATTAGATCCTCCAGAGTCAGATATTCTTTGAAAATTGAAAGATGTAGCTGTTTGATAACCAAAGATAAAGTCATCAAAAGACAAAAAAAGCAAAGATTAAAGAATTGTGCAAAAGACTGATACTTCTACTTCTTGTCTACCCCATTAATAATTCCATGACTACCAGAGATAGGGATTCGAGTTTGCAACTGGCATGACATCCCTGCACAAGGCTTCAGGGAGGGGGGACTACTTCAGCCAAACATGCTAATATGCTAAGCAGAAACCCTGGCTTGACTTACCCATGAGACTCTTACTAGCAGTGCCTGGTCTCTCAGACAAGCAGTCAGATGGTTTCTTGTAGAGGATGGAACAGGATGGCATCCGGCCACTGTGTTAGCCTGCCTCCTGCCAAAAAAGGCTGTAAGGTAAAGCTGTCTTTCAGCTTTTTCTTCTTAATTCCGTCTTTTACAGTGCTTACAGTTCACTAAATCAAAATGGGGATGTGTTGTAAGGTCTCAATGCAATTTATAGTCAATGTGAGACTGTGAGTGGAGTCCATACAGTCAGATGGTGAGGGCAGAAGTTTTTCGGTGCTGCGCAGTCAAACACCACTGGTGATAATACATTCATGTGCATCAGAAACAATTTACCAAAAGGCTATATGAGTCACAGGCATAACTACAGGGGGCAACTTTTCAAGAGAACATATTAGTTTTGATACTATGTGTTCATTTTTTTTTCTTCTTTGCATTACTCTGTGGAAAGGAAAATAATAGACAATTTAGTTCAAACCATTTTCTCACCATATAGTTGCAAATTGAAGTAAACAGAAAACATGAAGCGGTCAAATTAAACTGTTGGGTGACGCATGATGAATTTTTACATTACATAACTGAAGTGGTGCAGAAATTAGTTTGGTAAACATTTAGAAAATTGGAGTGTGGTGGCTTGGGAGAGAGTGATATCTCGTGATATCTTCTGCGACTGATCTTATAAATGGCTAAATAGCCATTTTGTTGCTGCTCTGGTCCGCAGCAGTATATTTTCCTTAGCTTCCTTCTGGGGGCATGGCGGATGCCGTCTCCTGTAAGCTTTGTTGTTACTATGTTCTTTTTCTTTCATTTTTTTTCCAGCACATTACACGTAAAATTACTTTCCTCTGACAGACTGTCCCTCGTTGTCTCATCTTTGCATGCATCTCACTCACTGAGTTGAGCCCTGAGCCCCACACCCCTGCTGCACAGAGTGCTGTTTGGATGTTTATTCACTCTATTAAAAGGAGTGTGTCTTGGGTTCAAAGTGCAAAAATAAAAATAAAAAATGGCACCACATGTCCCTGGGTCCCCTGCAATCCATTTGCAGAGTGTAAGGTAGATCTCATAAATGGTTCTTGAGATATATGGCGTAAATACCCAGAGACAGACAGAGATTCCTTGCTGTATTGTAAGATGCTGAAAATACTTCTATAGTTTATTAGTAGGGTTTTAAATGCAGGACTTTAACTTGAAAAAGAATATTTGTAGATTGCTCTGTTGGTAAGATATAGGCATGTCTGTCACCACTGGTCTTTATGAATATTTAGCTGTTCCTTAGAAGCTACAAAAGTGTCCAAACAATATGCGGTAAACAAACTCCATCATGGGCTTCACTTGTTATTTTTTCCAATGCACACTGGCTATGTTCATATACCATATAGGTGCTTCTCCACCACTATTAGGACCAGTGCCAAGCAAGGGAGGAAGTTCTCTGTGGAGTGCTGCTAAAACAAGCAGGCATGTCTAAGCAGATGGCAGTCATGATGCGTGGCATGGCTGAGTGAACTTCAGTTAAAATGTCAGATCAGCCACAGTGATGAGAGACATTTTCACATAAAACGCAAAGGATAATACATGTTTTATTATGGCCTCATTTTGTGATGGAGATGTATCGAAGGACATTTTGCTGCTTACAGAAAAGGGTCAAAGAAAAAAAAAAAGAGAGTGAACTCAGGAATAAAAGGAGGATTATATGGTAAAAACACAATGTGCTAATATCATGGTGTGAGGAGAAATGAGATGGAAAATGATCTGTTATCTGACTTCTAAAAGCTGAGCTAATACAAGATGGAAATGACAAGCAGTGGAAGACTTTAGTTAAAAGAGTGAAATGGGATAAAAGACAAATTAGAATTTTGTTGCATACTGTCATTGTAATCTTTTTGTTACAGAACCCTCGCTGACAAGATGGCTTTCTGTCATACAGGGTTATTTATGATCTGTGTGAACCTATGTATAGCGAACACTACCGTATTCCCAGTTGCCTTTATTTCCTTTCACACTCGTCTTTATTCACTCTGTGTAGATTTAGGTTCAAACAACATGCACACACTACTACAAACACACACATGAACTCATGCATAGGCACACATTCATAAACACATTCACATTCACGTGGCATGGCTTATAAGGAACATCCGTCAGTGCTGAACACACACTCTTGGATCTAACGCTCAATAAAGCAAATATAAACCTCCAGTTCCCCGTTATCTGTCTTCAGCAGGAGCCAAAGCTGTGACAGAGAGCAGAGAAGAGAAGACAAGAAGGAAAACATTGGAAAAGGAGAAAAAGAGAAAAGATGGAGCCCAAATTACCTTTCCTTCACTAAATGTATACCAAATAGGGCCCCATTATCAGAATATCACGCAATTTCATGTACACAGACACATATATAACAAATTATCAAAATGTCTCTATTATTATTATTCCATCTAAAGCTGCATGTCCAAGACACTTCCATATTTCTCTTATAGTCAGTTCAGGAGAGAAAGGTAATTCACAAAGCTGCATGAAGCAGAGTTTGAGTATTGTTATAGGAGAGGAATTCAGTCCGATATCCGATTCTCTTTTTCTCACTACCTCTTTCTTGTCCTGAATAGCTCTCGTCATCTCATTTTACATAACACCACTGAGATTTTCCTTTCAAATGTGTCAGTGTGTGTGTGTGTAAACTATACTGATGTATATATTATAAAGGCCTCAGAAGGACTGTGATTTTGCGCCATTGCCAAATGTGGGAAGATGTATTCAGACAGGACGAGAGGAGCTGGGGTGGTCATTAAAAATGGTGTGGGAGGATGCAAATTCAGCCAAAGAAGCGCAAACTGAGGCACAGACATATTTGTTCCCAGGCTTCAAAAAATAGAAAAACTTATCTTATAATCTTTTTCCTTTTTCTTAACTTATCTTATATCTTATTTTATAAGTTGTCATTTGCAAAGCAGATTTTTCAATGTTGTTTGTTTGAATTTCAGATTGTTAACATCCACGTTTACAGCTACAACGTACAAATTTCTTCCTCCTTGACGTTATCTAACATGTTACTATAGCCCCATTCAAACAGCGTATTTGTGTAATATGTTAAGGTGTGCGACCGGCCGTCCCTCCGTATGTTATTTGAAGAACAAGCACAGAAGATGACCACTAAACTGATTAAGAATGTGCATTTGTGTCCTCGAGTGTACACACAATACAAACCCAGTCATAAAGATTGTGCCACGAGTGGACAAAAAAAAAAAACCACAAGGTCCCTTTAAGGCTGATGCCATAATATGTGACTAAAAGATCACTGATTGTGATTTGCATATGCAACTACCAGTCAAGAATGTTTAGTTTTTTTTATGTATCTTTAAAATCTTCATTATTACCACAATCTTTACCCCGTCACATATTAGTCTTTACCATAGTTTGAGGGAATCTCACTGCAAAAGCTATTAAAAAATCCCATAAAGGACGGAATACATAAATGAAATATGACATTTGGATTATCGTGTGCACAGTGTTTGTCTGAGATACTGCATTACAGAGGACACACAGATGTGTCGGCATGAGTCTGCTCATCAGGTGACTATTTCTATGAGTGCTCTCCTGCTTAGTGTGGTATTTGTGGATTTTGGCGCTTAGCAAAAACTCTGTTGTCGATGCTCCCACACGAGAAAGGTCAAGCTAGAGTGAAATCCGCCAAGGAGACCTTCATTGGCTCCTGTGGCAGGCGACACACACTGCTGCATTTTCTCCAGCTAACCGCATGACCATTACTGATTTTCCTCCTCACTCTGGAGCCATTTATGACTCTGCCTTGTGTTATCATAGCCCCGAGGTATGGCCATGCTTTCCTGGAAGGAAAGTGGGAAGAGAGACTGATAAGAGAGTGATGGAGGGAGATAGAGAAAGAAGAGAGATGTGAGAATGAACCGATATTTCCCCTTTCCTCAGAACAAAAAGCAGATATTACCAACAACCATGCTGAGTATAATTAACTTAAATTCTTACTGAGATGTAAACACACAACAGTTTACAGCGGCGATAAATGTAAACATATTGGAGGAAATGTAGTATTCAAAATGCCGTGAAGATGATCTGAGGAATTAATAGGATGTTTTCCTAGGAGGCGCTGAAGCATGATGGTACATTATCAATAAGCACGCTGCCGTCTAAGGTCTGAAACATTAAGCGCGGCTGCAGCTGTAACTAATGCCTCTGTATTTAACTGAACTAGTCCATGTGATGGTTGGTGTGCAGCAGCTGATATTTTTCTCATTTTGCATTCGGCACATTCTTTCCTGAGTGCATCAGATATCCCGTGGTTATATTAGTGGAAGCATTTTCAATGTATTGACAAGAGTATCCAAGGATGAGGGGCATTTGTGAAATAGCGGAAGCAGAAAATTTCCTTGCGTGTGTGTGTGTGGGGGGGGGGAGAGATTTATTGTGCTTTGATACCGATGCTTTACCATGTTACCTCACAACCAAGATAAGCCCGAGCTCACTTACACACACTCACAGACAAAAGACCAGAGGAGAATTTGGAGCTCCAAATATTCCATCACTGGTCCCCATGCTCCTTGCACAGGGTTGCGCACCAAGATGGGTGACATTTATTTAGGCATATCCAAACAATGATGAACACCATTGATCCAACATTTCAAATGGTCATATTGATATGTATGAGAATCTTGCAAAAGAAATCTTGTGGTTGACGGGTTGCACTGGAAGAAAGGGAAAGATAAGTTTATCTCACTGCTTTCTTTTCTGTGGCTCATGATAATAATATTTCACAACATGTTGATCAGGCCAATAAAAAGTCTTGCTTTTCATGAGACCTAATGGCAATGATAAAAAAAAAGGTTCATTAAAAAAATGTATCGCCGTACATCATGAAGGTGTTGAACGTTTCTAGGTATGAAGAATCTGTTAAATCTATTTACAGCAGCAGAGTGTCTGAACCTGGGCTCTGTGTTGAATTTAACGACTGGGGGTTTGCTCTGTGATTTGCAGGCTGTCATGTCAAGAAATGCAGGCTTTAGTTTAACAGGATGACTTATCTGAGATCAAGCACCAAAGGATAATCCTGCTAATAAAATAGGTAAAGGCAGGACCTGATAATAATTCAGGCAACAAATCCCTTGTCAGTCAAGGCTATTTTCCACATTCACTCCATTTACCACAGATCACATGCTGTAAGCACTCTCTTTTTTTTTTTTGTATTTTTATTTGTCCTGTTAAGTGATCATGCCAGTGTGATGGCCCATGTCTGCTTGTGACACTCTGCTGTGGTTGAAAGATCTCCTTACTCAACAACTGCATTCTGTTCTGGCTTTGGTTTCTTCTTCTGTGTTTTATACGGCACAGCACCCTCGCAGCTCGTCTTCACGTATCCACTCCCTCCATTAGTGACTTTACAGATTCTTCCCATCTGTTTGCTTCCTTTGACTGTTTTTTGTTAATAAGTTACTTCGTTAATTAGTTTGCCTGTGTGTCTCCCATTTTTTTTGGTGCAGTAGGGCTGTAACAGATCACTAGCTGTAAGATTTCTTTTTTTTCCCCTGTATGGTGATTATGCCATCACAGATCTTTCACTGTTCACACTCACTGTCACCCCTATAGCTGAAAGAAAATGATGCATGCACTCAGTGTTGCACACCTGAGATGATTGCAACTATTATTACTCTGTGTCCTTGCATCTCTACACCCTGACGAAGGCGTAAGCCGACACGTGTTGTTGTCTTTAATGACTGTAGCCCATTGAAATAAAAACCTTTACATTTTTCAAACTACCTTGAGTGCCTGGACCTGGATGTTTTTTTATGCCTTTTTTGGTCATAATTCTTCTGCCTTCCTTTGTTAGGTTCCCTTCCATGAGCACCGGTGGTTTGAGGGACACCATTAGCACTCCAGTTTTCTCTCTTTTTCACATAGATCTTTCACTTTCACTAGCATCCAAAATATTTTCCTTAAAATGTTTTCATTGTTTTAAAGTATTTTAATGCAGATGTACCTTTTTCTTAGATTGGAAGGATAAAAAAAAAAAAGTGGATACAATCCCCACCCAGCTCATCATTTTTATCACTATTCATGACTTCTGTGTCTGATCAGGCAAGGGTTTCTGTTTCGATTAAACTTTGTTCACTCCGCGACGACATTTACGTGAAAGGACAGCTGATATTTTCACACTGTAATTACAGGCATAGGTTAATGAAATACAGACACAGCCGCTGTTCTTACTTCTTGACAAGTCGGTGCTGACCCACTCAACAGAACTGAGGACCACCCTGAAACGGAGCTGCACATATTCATTGGAGCAGCGAAAGGTGAATGAAAGCTTTGAAAATGTATAACTCAGCACAATGAAGCTGTACCTTTCTTCCAGAAAATAAAAAAAGGATTTTGCTATTATCATTTGGTCATTCTTTATCAAATTCTATGAATATTTGATTGATTTCTGCCCTATCATAAACCACTTGTATATCATGTACCTAATAGGATATCTCTGTTTTCAATCTCAGTGTGTGTCAGTTCCTGTCTCACCTCTTTAAGAGTCTCTCACCACCACAGATATTCTTGCTTTTATTTTTGACTACAAATACCAGGATATACAGATTGGTCTATCGATCCATTGGTGAATTGCCCAAACTGTGTGGTATTAATCCCTACCTCAGACTCAAGGGCCTGTCACATCTTGAGAGGATTTTGTTAGCGATTAGTCTGCCTTTGTCATTAAAAGGTTTCCACTTGATCGACTGACTGTATTGACCACGAAGTCAACATGTCAAATGATTAGAAATAAAGCAATGGCTGATTTCATGACGCGAAAACACCTGCACCTTCTCTGTGATTAACCTTTAAACCAAATCCTTCATAGCATTCATCTTTGAGTTCTGTCATTCACATAAACATAGCAAACTTTTCAGAATAAAATCCCTCAAAGGTCAACTCAAATCTGAGCATCAGTTGTTAATCAGCTCTATATTTATTTGGCTGTCGTTGTATAAAATGTATGAAATAGCTGAGTTGTTTGATCACTTAGTGTTTTTTCATTTCACAAATCTCAAAGCAAATCTACCTTTATAATTTTTTTTCTTTTGCCCTCTCAGTGTGACTCAGTACATTTGCACACCTGCCTCCCACACAACAGAAGCTCATTAAACATCTGCGGTCTAGCTGCATTGATGACTCACTACCGCATAGCCTTTTTTATCACATCCAGGCTGATACGGGAAGAAGCCATGTTGGGCTAAGGGTTGGAATAACTCAAAGGCAAAGGGCAAATGTGTCAAGATACACTGCCAAACTAGGTTATAACCATTTTGTATGCAAAGCCACATTGAGACAGGATGTGTGTGCAGGTGAGCCTCAACTTGGTGAACTAACTAATTTGAAGTTTCACATCTGAAAACACACACAAACACATTAGGAAAAATGCTAATGATGTTATGGTGAATGATCGGCTTTTGCTAAATGCCACCAATTCTGATGATGATCATAATACAGCTGGGTATTAAGGGGGATGATGATTTTCACATTAGCAAAAATATGTCTCACAACTTGTTTTGCTGTTGTCTTAAAAAACATCATTTCAAATCAAATCGTCATTTATCATTTTCCAGGATCATCCATAATCCTTTGCAGTTTTTCAAACTTTCAAAGCAGTTCATTTTTCCCACACCAGTATTTGTTGCTTCTTTTATTAAGCATTTAAGTATAAATCCATCCATCCATCCATCCATACAAACATGACCCTAATACTTATCTTCAAATGAATAACTCTGGTGTCAAAAATGAATACACTGCTTTTCTAATGAACTGAACAACTTTAGGACATATTTAGTTTATGTTTATTGTAGAAAACTTCACATGTAAAAACCTCAGCCAAATTTCACAACTGTCAGAGCCTAAAGTTCATAGATATTTATTAATCTGTAAGTAATTTAAAAAGACCTAAAAAAAATATGTCACGTAAATTCAATTAGTAAATGAGAAAACATATATTGTATAACATATATATTGTATAACATACAACAACAACATATTTACACTGCAGGCGGTTTTACATCAGCAGAGAGACGAAGCAAAGGTGTGAAAGTAGACTTTAAGTAATGGTTTGCTGAGAGCGAAGGGAGAAGACAGAGACAGATAGTAAGGGCTTGTGTTTGAGATTTAATTTGTAGTTTTCAGACATTTGCATGTATATTTGTAATGTATTTTAAAATATACATTAATGTTACTGTGAGGTGTTTACTTTGAATGAATGGTATCTGATTTTAATAATGTGTTTATGGACTTAATGCAGTTCCTTATGCACGTGCATGTTAAACAGTGATCTCTCCTGTTGCTGGCAGTGACAAACTGGTCAAATTGATTTATTTTTGACACTGGAGTCAAATGTTTAGAGTGAGTGATGGCCCAATTAACGCTGTGCCTCACACTGAAAACTGATGCGGTGATATCACTCAGTGATTTGATGACCGTTTCATAAAACGTGCTTCAACAATTGGGGGAAGCTGCAAAATCCCAGCATGGAAATGAGAACTCAGCGACTTAATGATACCGTGCTTGTGATGCAGTGGGTTATGATGAATGATCTGGATGCCCTGCCTTTCACCTTGTAAATAGCTGCATAATTGCAAGATATTTTTATCAACACACATGCAGCCCAAATATCCACACGACCAATGGACCAGTGCAAATGTGTTAGTCACGAAAAGACATATCTTCTCTGAACACAAGCTATTTTAAAGATGTGTGCAGAGACTGAACCTGTCATTCAAGGCACTGCCTGAGCGGCATCAGGAATTAATGGTTTGAGAATGGGGCATTTAACGGTGGATTACTAATAAGTAGGCCTTTGGCTATAAGAAGTTGACATCAATACACAGCCTATAGAGTGCTCTTATGGAAACCTTTCAAATTATAGCAGGAGCAGGAAAAGAGTGCATGTGTGTGCATGCATGCGTATGTGTTTGTGTTTGTTTGTTAAAGGCTATCTGCCTGTCAGCATGTCTGCTCCTGCTCTGTTTCCAAGTATCTGCTGAATGTGATCAAGCCAGGCCTCAGACAGAAGCAGGAAATCTATAAAGAATAGACAAGATTCGATCCAAGCCTGTGCGTAACTGGCAGGTTAGAAGTTCATCCAGCCAGAGAGGCCCATTGGTAATGTGAACCTGGCACACATAAGATGAGGACACTAAATATATAGGAAATGTCTCAATTTGATCATGAGTGGAAACAGTGTGAAAGGAGGGATAATGTCCTTCCTCATTCATTTGTCCTGGTCGGATTGCTTTCCTACTACATTGGAATCACTTACAACAGAATACGGTATGTCCCATTCACTCCATGTGATGGTTTTGTATGAAGGAAACACAGGGTAATGGAGGAAGATGGCGATTTCATTTTGGATGAATCATAAGTCATTCATTAGTGAGTCTGGGCCAGAAATATGAAACGATCAACTGTCACCTGCTTTGGGTGTTTACAAAACTTCACAAAGAAACACAAGAAAAGTATTGACTCACAGTGTGTTGACCTGCTGATTACAAACCATTGGTCATTGACAGATAATAATGGAATAAATTCAATAGGTTGACTTGTCCCGCTGAGTAAAGTGCATGAAGTATGAAAAATGTAACACCACTGACCATGAAAGAAATCAATATCTAAAGGTTTTCATCCATAATAGCTCAAGAGAAAATTGTTGAAAGAAGTGACCAAAAGGACAAAGGAAAAGGCAGAGAGGGATGTGGGGGTAAAAGCTGAGAGGATGAATGGGTAGGCAGGTAGGTGGGTATTTTGGACTGGTGTGTTTTGATTGTTTGCATGACACATGACGTTTTACAGTATAACAAACCCCAAGAGGGGAACAAGGATTCAATTGATGGACCATTCTGCTGGAGTGGCCAATAGCATTCATGCTGGAGTATCTATCGAGTGATTCATTGTTTGTGTCTCTCAACTTTATTTGACCATGGATGAAATTAAATTCAGAAGATTTACGCATAAGCAATACAATAGAAAACAATAAACATTCAACAAAACAATAAGCGGCATAAAACTGTTGATCAAAGCGGTTTATGATGGTGAGAATGTCTGCAGGATCATAACCTTGGAGCTGTGATATGAAAAGACTTGAATATAAATGTTACCCTCGAACAGCAAATGGATGAAAGCAATGTGGACAATAGGTGCAAACATGAAAATGACCATTCTATTGACACCGTCATCATCATCATCGTCTAACTCTGATATTTGGGACATAGTATCAAACAAACACAAACTATAACCTCCAGTGTGTGTGTGAGAGAGAAAGAGAGAGAGAGCATGGCGGCATTTTTATGAGAGGCCATGTTGGCCATATTTTATTCTTTCCCACACACTCTATCATAATTTCATACAGACACAATCATACTAACATACACTACTCTACTCTCCTACATACACAATCATACACTGTGAAATGTAAGATTGAATTTAAGTTAATAGCACTCATTGTATTTTAGTTACTTTAGCATCAAGAAAACTGTCAAACTCAGTTTTCCTTGAGTTTAGTTCATTCAAAGAAACTAAGTTTTTTTTTTCAATGCTTAGTTACATCACACAATGTAACTAAGTATATTACTCTTATACTTAAGTACCCCACAAATTAGATCTACTTTACTTGAATAGCCTGTTTTCTGTTCATACCACTTTCTACTTGTACTCCACTACTTTTCATGGGAAACAGCCCTTTTGTTATGTGAGAAAAGTTGGATAAATGGTACTTTTGTTTTGTAAAACTCTACTCAGGTATTTGCTGTCCCAGCTTCTAAAATCTTTATTTCACATTCAGATCTGTTACATGGAATGATCTGAACAGTTGTGGCAATAGCACACACCAGAATACATTCACATGTACCTGTTTCTTGTTCTGCAGCTGTCCTGTTCAATGTTGGGTAGCTGACGTCTTTTTTCACATATGAAAATAAATGTTCTACGTAATGTGGTTTTTCACAATGTGTAAATAGATACTGTAGCGTGTTGGAAGTAGGTGGGTGGAGTTTCCCAGCATACCTTTAGACAGTGTGTTTGATGCCATGAGCCCAAGTAACCTTTGTTTAAATGTGTTCTGAATTATTATCAGTGAAGCAGTAATTAGTTCTTTAAAAATATTTCTATAGAAAATGGTTACTTCTACAACACCATTGCACCATGAGTTAAGTCTCTCACATGGTTAGTAACATCCTGCCTGGGTGATGCAAGAGGGTGATAAAATAAAGTAGTGTGATGTATTGTAATAACAAGCACTCCAGAGCTAAAAGCTAATTGGAGTTCAGTTATTGGACTTCTATGCTAGTCATGGTTTGTCCATAACGAAGACCATGTTCTCCATGTCTGGAGCTGTAGCCATAAGGTTGTGGGTGCCTGTCACGGCGGTAATCCCAGAACCCGGTGGTGGACACCAGTGTCTTTTTTTCCTCTTTCTTTCAGCAAAGTTGATCACTGTCACCTCTCTCTGAACACATGCACGTCATTGCAAGACATGAAAGACTTGTGTCTCTCCACCACTGCCTGCAAGTACTTTTTGTAGTAATGAATCTACTTGACTCGACTCGCCTTGGTATCGGGTACATTTCTGCCGGAGTTATACCGAGAAATGCATCCCTGCCGGGATTTGCATCCCTCCTTGTCCATTCCTTAAACTTAGTTCATTCACACCTTGGAGTCAGAATGCCACGTAAATGTACTGATACACCCGTTGGATACTTTGATGTCTATCCCTAACCCTAACCCTTCTTTACCTTAAAACAGAACTTTGTAAGTATTTTTATATCCAGTCCTCTTGTGCCTGTGCCCCTAGTCGTACTCCTTCAGAGTACTACGCTTAACGCAGACCTAACCTTTTCAGACTTGAGTTGAGAGAAAACAGCACTGGCAACAGTGTTATCACTGGGGGGATACAAATCCCGGCAGGGATGCATTTCTCGGCATAACACCGGTCGTTTTCCATTGCCGATGGAAAATCCTCACGGTAGATTGGCGTCGCTCCAAACTGCCGTGGCGTAGTCTTCAACGTGACACACATCTCTCGTGATCCTCTCATCAGCTGTTTAAGACAGGAACGTCTGTACCTCCTCAATATAGCGGCTGCAATAAAAAAAACAGTTACGCTCCCTAAAGTAGCTTCGCTGTTTGAGTGTGGCGGCCATTGATTTGTGCTGTGCAGGATATTCCATGCGTGCTGGGAATTGACCAATCAGTGGTCTGTAACATTTCACGTGATCGCTCGTTTGGAACCGCAACGGAGGTGGTTCTAAAAAAGTAGTAGCAGGTACCTTAATTTGGAGCATGCATATGTGTGTCTCATTGTCTACATTCCTGACAGTATATCTTTGTGATTGGCTATCAACAGGTTAATCCCAAAGAATCCAGCCATCTAAATGATTAGGGGTCTCGTGCAGAAAAGTGATCAATACAGAGATGGAGAGAGAGGGTAGAGTCATGGGCAGCCAGCTCTTCAGATCTGGGCTGCTTTCAGCTGTGTCAGACAGACTCCAATGAACGTGGAGGAGCTGAGTGAGAAAAAGGGGGAAAGGGACTCCAGTGTTTTTAATATCTGAAGAGCAACCAGTCGGCCTTTTCATCGTGTCATGGGAGAGTCGATTGGTGATTCACAGAGGCGAGCTTTTAAGAGGTCATACCATTTTTTTTAAGAACACACAATAAACACACACATCTGGTTATACAGAGGATTTAATTAGATGTGCATCACAGACACACATATATGAGCACATTTAAGTGAAATTCTGGCATGCAGGCAAATGTCACACGCACACAGATCTCTCATTATTGCATCTGTTCAGCACTGCAGCGTATGCACAGGGGGCCAGATGCATATGGAGAACAGTTTCAACATAATTTCTCACATAAGTCATGGCCTGTATTTCAAATACGAGATGCATCACGAGCAGTTATCCTTTACTATTAGTGTGTAAAACAACACAAACATGTACAGAAACGCTGTAATGAAATCTCTGCAGATTCTAAGTGCACAACCTCTAATGCTGTATTACAGAAGATTTAGCCACAGCCTGATAATTAGCTTCCAGTGTACAGATGGTAGATTGTCTCTTTTCACCTCATCGTGTTCTCTCTAGACTAACTTTATCAACTGATAAAGTTCATGCATACACTAACACATTATTTGCGCAATGGGATGGCGGAAAATGTATAATTGTATATGCATGCAAAATATACAGTATATGTGAGTGAGAGAGAATGTGATAAAAGGTCTCCACATGCTGTATGACAGTCAACAGACAGAACTGAAGAGACTCAAGGAGCTCAGTGGCTCCTATGTGGCTTTGTTCAGCCAGGAATGAATCATTATAAGCAGGGCCACGGAGACAGAGTGAACCCCCCGCCCCCCCCATGGGCCATCACTATTCACCCAGCATCAATAAATGGAGTCAGATCACCTCTAGTCTACATCTAACATCACATCGTCAGGTCTAAACGTCCCTTTGAGTAACTTGTTCAAACCAGATGGTGCCAAACAACTCCCACTGTTGAACCAGGAACCTTTTCCACCACTCACTCCACTCACAGGGAAGAACAGAGAGAAAGAGACATTGAGTGGAGTGCAGGGGTGGGGTGCTTTTCAAGCTTTGTAGAAGAGATGGGGGAAGAGTAACTGGGCTAATCACAGGAGAGCAGAGGCGATAAGCTGTCTAATGGCTCTGACTCTCAGGGCATCATAGCTGTTGTCCCTGTGTTACCAACTCTAATCCCTTCAGAGCCTCTAACCCACTGACAACCTATATTTAAACCTTTTTTTATGAAATCACAGCTTATAGGGTGTACCCACAGTATTAGACCGACAACTGAAAACCAAAAACACTTGAAAATACATTTCAGACAAATTTGGCTCACGCTGATTATTCCAGGCTTCAATTTCACTCATCAGTAGCCATTTTCACAAAGGATCCTCTCTTACCGCTAGGAGTCCCTCTGAATTGTACCAAATAGTTCCTTTTTGGGAGTTTCCTTCTTAGGATCGTCTCACAAAGCTGCAAAAAGCGACTTCTACTAAGAAACTGAGAGGACTCTTTAGGGGGCAGGGTTAACCCTAATGCTATGAGAGACATCATGTTTCATAAATGAACTCACTTTGTCGACAGTGATTGGTGGACAGGTGAGAGGAACTTTGTCGTGAATGTGAATAACATATGTTCATCAACATACAGGAATCTAAGGGAGTGAATGAAATGATGATGAAATGGATTCAGAGCACATAAACATGAGAGGTAGATATTGATTTTAAATATTCTGCGTATATTTTATAAAATGTGTCACTTATTTTATGTATTACATGTAAATCACTAACTTGTCAAGGGGATTGTTTCCAGCATTACAGACCATCTTGTCACTGTTATATATTTTCCCAGATGATCAAGCCACCCCTCAGCATTTGATGAGGTAATTCTGCACACATAACACCAATTTCCACCAGGCAACCTTGGGATAGTAATAGCTTCATATGGCACATTTATTTATTGAGGTAGCCTATGTTGGTGATTATTTCATTTAATGGTCTGTCAAACCAAGTCTGGAGTGCATTGCGGTTTAATGAATAATCTGACAGGTGGCTGAGATTTACAGTGTAACAGAGAGTTGGGCAAATCGTCATCGTGATGTTACTGAATAATTTTGATTTGTTAAGGTGTGTCTGAATCCTGAGTGAATCCTGAATGACTCGCCTGTCTTTAAAACATGCTTTTTTTAAAAGCAATCATATTTACATATTTCTAAACTGCTGATGCTCGGAGGCACATTACTGGTAGGATCGGATTCAAGGGGTTTAGCTCTAAAAGGCTTTAACAAAAACAGAAAAGTCTTCAGGTTGGGGCAGAAACATATTTTAGGATTTTATCTTATTTCTGCCAGTGAGGAGCAACTGTTAGCTCTTCAGATGTTTTGTGAAAATGGCTCTTGTCTTCCAGGTGTGTTGTCCAGCAACTGCCCATTCCTGAAAAATACTGTGTGGCTCTACAAAAGAGCTACTCCATAGTGCAATACACTGTCGATTTCATTTTCATTTAAGAACAGAAATGGTTGGCTGATCACAAATAGCAGCTCATACTGTATCTCAATAGGACAGAGTCAGGCAGAAGAAGCTGAGTAGCTGAATTAACCCTGAAAATAACGCCTCCTGGCAGACGAATGAAGACAAACTTCATGAAAATTGAATTACATAAGTTTTGGGATGAACACTGAAGAGAAATTGATACACATCAAATGAGCGAAACATCTCAGGTGTCCCTCAGGTCGCCTCCTTCTCTTAGCATCTACCACCAGCTCTCCACATGAAACTCAGTGCCCGTCACACCAGGTATCAAAGCCGCGGCGCTGCCTGGTTCTCTGCTTGAAACATTATTTATGTTCCTGGATCTCTCCACTGTTCACAGCACTCATCATTCTGTGTGATACCTCATCTCATCTCTGCATCCATTAACTGTTCGGTTGGTTTCATTCCCTCAAGGCAATACAGGTTGCTCTACTGTAATTATAAATGGCTCAATTACTGAAAAGATTTTTTTTTTAAATGATGAACAAGTAGTGATGACAAATATCAGTGGTGGAAGATGTATTTAGATACTTCAAGTAACAATGCAGCAATTTTTAAAAAAAACTCATGCACTCAAATTCCTCCTTAAGAAAAAGCCCAGACGTATCATGACATAAAATGTACTTTAAATACTGTATTAAATAGTTCTTCTACAGAGAAATGCCCTATTTGACTGCTTATTAATTCTTATATGATTAAATTATGATGTGTGTTAATTTTTGCTTAATGCAAATTAATCAAATGACCTGTAGTTCAAGCCCAATTTCTTCCGGTAATTCCAAGCACAGATTTTCACTATATGGCTTTATGAAACACAGATAACACAATGACTGAGGAGACGTCCCCCGGTGTGTTGAAACGCAACTTTCACTTGAAAATTCTTCAAGATAGAACTTTTAGATAAATAAAGTTGTCCACACATTCCGCAGTGATGACCAAAGCACGACAAAGTCTCAAGTGTCATCTTGGATAGTGCTCACAATATGATGGTGGCAGCAGGGAGTCTCCATTGGAGCAGAAACCCCACGTAGCACACAGCATACAGAGGGTAATCACAGTGACTCTCCATTTCAGCTGCTTTGTTGGTGCTTTAGCCAAGTGCAGTGAAATTGGCTTAAATTCCAAACACAACCCTGCAAACACAGCAGAGAGGAAAGTTTACCAAGCCTGTCACAGTCAAGAAGACGAGTCAGACATTCAGGATGAACTCACACGCTGAAATTCAGAGAGACAACTTGAATCCAAGTCTATGATTAAATATGCTATACTCACCGCAACGTACTCCATATCTAACACAACATTGGCACTAAGGCAGTGTTTTTAAATCCTCAGAGCCCTGCTGATTCTTTAGCTATAAGCCAGGACTGCTGCTGCACTGCCCACCTGAAAACGCTGCTGGAGATGTTTCAGTAAGAGTTTCATAAGCTGCCACATCTCAGCATCGATGTGTATTCTCTATGTCCAAGTTTTTCTGCAGGGGATGTTATAATCTTCTCTCCCCTAACCTTAACATACTTCATGGTTATGGGATGATGTAATGAAGATGCCAAATATCTGGAAGAGGGCTACAAGTAACAAGTATATTTATCATAAATTCATCTCTATTGTTTTTTTTGTTTGTTTTTTAAGGATATATACATTTTAAAAAATACTATTACAATTTCCATTTGTCAAAAAAATGTTCAAATGGCTTGTTTTCCCAAAGCTGAAAGTATTTTATTTTCAATGACATAAAAAAGAGGCTGTTTGCTATGTTTGCTTCATAAATAGATTCCATGTGTAATTGTTGTTGATGGTTGATTTTAAATTGCAACTATCATGTCTTATTATCCTGTTTTCCACATAATAATATTTTGGCCATCAGGCAGCTGCAGCCAAAACTCGAACAGATGTCAGGGGTGTTTCACAGTGTTTCGTTATCGCATGTGAAAGGCTGACAGCCAAATGCATGATCAACGTGTTATGTAAACAGGCTCTTTAACTAATGAATTAGAATGTGATACTTGATACTTAGTGTTTGCTTGCCTATCGGCCACAGACTGGCTCTGACACAACTTGCAGAAATATAATGTCTGGTTCAAGGATGCTCAGGGAAAAGAAATATATCTGTTCGCTTACATAAGGGCATAAACCAGGGATCTCTAGATGAAGAGTGGCTTCCTTACTCATTATGCTACTGTCCACTCTCCAAGACAAACCGCTTTGTATAGGAGGGTGGGAAGAGTGAGGCTAATAGCACCATCACCTTCACTAGCTGCTAGCCAATGATGCCAATAATTAGAGGGGCTGATCTTGTGATAGCTCCAGGGAGAAGAAACGAATGACCTCTTCCAACATGTTATATTTAATGAATTATACAAGTGTCTGTTCCCCCCTGGGGAAAAGAAGACAGAGAATCCTTATTATTCAGTATACGACAAGGCAATTTGTTATGTTATACCGCGCGGTCATGCCCTCATCCTTCGAGGAACTGATCTGAAAACGTACACAAACATATGAACATGAGCAATGAGTCAAATTCCTCTGCACCCATTATAAACCAAAGGAAATCTTTGGGGTGATGTTTCTATATAACATACATATAAGGCTGTACCCATGGGAATGTTTGTATTGTAAAAACAAACAGAATAACAACATGGCTGTGTTGAAAGCGCTGCACAATTCATAAATAAGCGAGTTATGCTTCCTTATGCTGTTGCTCATCATTTGTTCTACATCTATTGTTTGCGATTTTGATGCCTGACACCCACTGTGCTGTTTATTGTATAACGTTCTATCTCCTGCCTCCAAGCTCTTCATTCAAAAGTATCTATGAAATGTTTTTTTTTTCAACTCAAAATGAGCACCTTTCATATTACAATGACAGAGGTTGTGTGCTGTTCCTCTGTGGTGAGCAACAATGAAAGAAATAAAGCCATCAGTGGGTGGAAGATTTTCAGGGTTGTCTGCTTCAATGCAGACATGAATAGCCGTGTTGTGCTTTTCAGAGCCCCTCTGTCTCCCACCATGCCCTTGAAGAACTCCGGAGGAGTGCCAGAGAGAACTCTAATCAGCCAGTGACAAATCAGCCTCTTCTCCAGCTTGTTTTTCATTTGGATAATGCTGGCCTCCTCTCTTAAATGATAAAACAACCTCTGTGAAGTGGTCTTTACACAACCAGATTAAATGTGATCACCTTGCCAACATAGCCTGGGATATTGCCATGATTAACTGGCAAATAAGAATAATGGTAATCATATGCAGGATAATAGCCCATACCAAATGGCTGCATGAGCTGTACATAAATCACAGCCCGTTTCTCACCCCATAGGACTCGATTTTACCCTTTAGCTGGATTTATGTAAGAACCAATCTGATATTTTTAACCCCCATTTGACCTAGATCTAATTATCCCTCTACCAATTTAAAATATGAGAAGCACCTAGAATAAATCTGGATCATAATGTGTAAAAATGCTCCTCTTCTAATTTTGTTTTCTGTGGAAATGCATCTCTGTGATTATATGATCTCAGAAAAGGGCTGCAAACTAAAACACACTCAGCAAAGTGGAGTCCTCAGTAATATTACAATGAGAATAATAACCCTGATCAGATGTAGCCCGGATTCAAAAAACTCAATATGAGACGGGCTGAGTTGGAGGGAGGGAAATTGTAAAACCATTTCATCAAATCCTGTACAAAGTGCAGTAATTACAAAAAGAGAATGTAATGGTATGTCAAAGCAGATGAATGTGTGTGTGCTTGTCTGTGTGATCAGCATGCACAAAAGCTGGAGGTGTCCAGATTTGTTCGACATAAACCATGACATTCTGTGTGTATACATCGGTTTAACGAAGGGCTAATCAGAAAAGCTTACGGTACAACACCAGTACTTCATAAGCTGTATACACAAAGACACACGCTGTATATCTGCAGCAGACAGATCAGAAACTGGCATTATCCCATGAATCAGAGGCAGCCCATGTCAAAGCAAAACTGAAATCAATTAGCATCAACTCAATTTGCTATCTATTGTGTGCGATACGGGCAGAGCTAGCGTTTGAGTAAGACTCTGACAGACTTACCCACAACCCTCAGGGATATCGAACTCAGAACTAATCCATATGATTAGAGAGGTACATGGTGGGAAAAACTCAATGAACAGAGCACATTATTAAACAGGAAAAACATATTAACATAAAGTGATGTATAAAAAGTAATGGGGAGCCAGATCCTAGCATTTGGTCTATAATGAGACTCTCTTGAGACTTCTCTAAGAAGACTCGAAGGGCTAAGAAGAAAAAGAAAATGCAAAAATAAACAAGCATCAACAACTAGAACCTTTGTTTGTCTTTTCTTGGCAGGGTCACCGTGTTCACCAAGGAAGGAGGAGTTCTGCAGATAGGCTGCAGCCTCAGTAGGCTGCTTTTACTACCTTTGTGCTGTACATTTGAAATGCTGAAGATGCTGCCAAGCAACTAATCCACTTTCCTGTTGATGAAAGAAAAAGTCATCCTCCTTTTTTGGCACAATTACCAAGTGTGATGGAAAGGTCACAAACATCTTGTTGTTTGTAATAAACCATTAGAGGCAAACACTGTATTGTCTTATACAGACAGGTGTTTCTGTTATTTAGCCTAAAATATAAATGGCTGTTAGTATAAAGCATCACAACTGTTATTCACAACGGTGAAAGCATTTGGCTTTTACACTTATGCTTTCAAGTAGAGTCCACCAACACTGGAACAACACTGAAGACACTAGAAATATCTCAATTCAAAAGTATAAAGATTTGATAAAAATGTAATGGCTTTCACTTTTAGATAGAAACATAGCAATGTACTGTAGGTAGAGGACATTTTACACTTGAATAGCGAATGTGCATAGACCAGAATCTTCACTTTGCAGACGTTCATCAGTCATGAACTATAAGTCTGGAAACCATCAAGACTGACCCTGAGGAGGATTTCTGATTTCTTCTCCACTTAGAATCGAATCATAAACTTTATTGTCAAAGACAACAATGACATCTGGAAACTTGAAACAGTAATCTTAAAAAGAAATGAAGTTATTAGAAATTATTATTGATCGCAATATATAGGCCAACAAAAAAAAAGCATAATAATAGCAGCCTACATTTATATAGAACAATAACGGTGAAAATTGTCAACAGGATCTGTGACTCTAAAATGGGTATCACTGGGACTAATTTACAATGTTAAATATTGTTTTAAATGACAGAGATCCTGTAAATACAGTGACCATTGTTACACTTTCGACAGTGCTATCCGATATGCATGTTTTTTCATTGTGTTACAGTGACTGGCAGGTACACAATCTCAAATCTTGAAGGCTTCAATCTCATCCTGAAATATTCTGCATGTGAAAAAAAAAACTTCAAAGGTTGATTATTGGGTCTGAACGCTGGACTCTAGTGGATTCTGCTGAGTGGTTAGAAGACATCCCTTCCTTCGATCGTTAAAGCTTTTACGGGAGGGTGGTTCTGTCATTTAGAATATGGATCCCACAGGGAGCTAAATGAGAGAATCATCAATGAAGGCAGCATGTTCAAATCCTGTTGCTCAAACACTACTTATCAGACTTAATCAGACGCTCATTACAATGTAAGCCTGTGACGAGTCCAGGAATGAGCCAGGAATTGATGGCACCCCAGATAACGAGGAGCCAGCTCCAGACAAAGATGATGAGATCTTTGTTCGTTATAGGCACCAAATCCTCTTGATACTCAATTGAGGTCTGCAAAGTGAAAAATGTGTAAACCACAAATTTCAAGTAACTGTAGAGTCATTTTCTGATGAATAATCAAACACCATCGGAAATGCATTGTTTTGTTTGCTTTAAACACAAAAATGACTCATGGTTTTGGTTAAAATAACTGGTACGTCAAGGTTGGGGGTATTCTGCTTTATTAGTATTAAGGGGTGATCATAGCAAAAAGCCAGACTAGGCCAGAGAAAATATATAATTTAATAAAGTAACATTTAACCTAACCATAGCCCTGAACTCTAAGCCTAAAGGAATCAAGATTTCATTAAATTATTAAACACATTTTTAAAAAATTATGACAATAATCGAACTTGGGTACCATCGTAACTATTACACCAGCTTCTGTGATGAAGCTTCCTGACTTCCTGCTCCTGATGAACTGCAATCTATCAAAAACATGAACGGGTTTGACATTTCAAAGTGTGAAACTACCTATCAGATGTATTCATTTATTAATGGAAGGTTCCCTTCAGCAACAGTGCAATTTACATTGCTGAAAGACAGAAGATCAGTCCAAAAAGAATGACTATGTCAAATGTCTGTTATTATAGAGTGAGTCCCAACTCCTTTTCCTAAACATAGCAGACCTTATTAGGATTGAAGTACTGATACACCTCAAAGCTTTTCAGATTGTTCATTGCTGCAGAGTTGGGGTGAGCAGAATCAATAACGTAGCTACATACTGCATTATATGCAGGGGTTAAGTAAAATAAAGATAGCTTACTATGAATCATTCATTCATACAGCAGAAACAAAATATTTCAAAAAATCATATAATCATAACATGATTCTATTAAAACTTGATTAATTAATAAAATAGTAGTCAGCCCTAAATTATTAAATTAAATTAAAGTGCTCCAAATTATAAAAAAAAATTAAAAAAGAAACTATGTAATATAGAATTCAGATTTCGGTCTGTACCTAAAGCAAAGATTGTAGAAGAATCTACAGTACCTTATTTATTCAGCTATAGCACCACATGTATTGAGGCCACTTTGCATTTAAAAAATGTAATAATCTTAAATCCAAACACACCTCTACCACTGTGGTTTTGTTCTCCCGATTTCAAGCCCAATAACCAAAGCCAGGTATAATAATCAATGCCTGCTGAGAGCAGCAGCTAAAAAGTTATCAAAACCCTTTCCTCTTCAGCTCCATAGCACTCCACATATAGTGCACATATTGTCTGAAATACTGCAAAAGTGTGACACAAGTGTGCACAAAAGTGTGACAAAATACACACAGACAGGCTGTGTTGTATTTGAGGGCTGAGAACAGCCTAAAGGGATACCAATGACACTGAACTGAACTGGCATTGACGGCATTGAAAATTGAGGATTGAAAGGCATTACCAGACTACCAAGATTATTGATGACACATTTCAAGAGCCTTTTCTATTGAGACCCCGCGCTCATATAAGAGGAACACATAATCAGAGATTTACACTTTTTAAGGCAAAATCCGAAAAGCTTTGCCTCTGGCCCACACTGAGGGAGAATGACACTGAGCCTCTGCAAATGCATACATGCACAAGCACAGACAGACCTGTGTGTTCATGTTTGCAAACACATTAATGAACACAAGCAGCGTAATACCCCTGATCTGTCTCATACCAAAAGCTGCTATTACCCCCTTAACAATTGGACTTTATGCCAGGCAGAAATTATCAGCCTAAAAAAAGCTAAATCCATTCCAAATGTCCTAAAAACCTGTGACAGCAGCTTCTCTCAATGTCTCTAAAGGTGAAGCAGACAGAGCCAAACAATAAACTACCACTAAATGTCAGACGAACTTCAGTTCTAGTCCTGGGAGGACCGACGAAAACCACAGGAAATACCAGCAGCTGCAACCACACAGCATTTTTGACTTACATATTTTCCCTCTCCTGGGTGTGGTCATCACAACCTCCTTCTCTTTCTTTTTAAGATGCAGCACAAAGCTGAATGTTCCTGTTGCGACTCCCTGATACCATCGCTGTTTAAGGATCACATCAAGCGATAGTGAAATGAGAGAAGCTAATTCGGAAGAAAGGAGCACACTGCTCAACTTGTGAGACGGTTTTGGCAATTTAAAAATAAGATGCACCAAACATCCCCCTCAAACCACCGATTTCATCATGCAGGTATTCGGTTATCAGGAAGACAATTGCTCAGCCTATGACAATGATGACAATGCATCCCGTGTGCTGCTGCATGTGCCTTGATCCTTATCCCGCCTGCAACCACAACACATTTCCCTTCTCACATCTTTCGGCCTTTTTCTTCCCACAACAGCAGGTGGACAGGGAGAATTTGTTCTTGAGCAAGGAGCAGTTGCCATATCAACCAATGCATTGGTTCAAGGCATTACATTGTTCAGTCTAAGCACACTGAAATAAAACACATGGTTCCACGAGATGGAAGCACAGTGCACCATGACCACACGGCACATTGGTATCTTGACATCTTGTTATGGGGTTTTTGTAAATTGCAATTCCTTAACATGCCATATACACATAAAAGACACGCTAGTTTGATGCACATGTACGCCCACATCCTGTACGCATACAGTTAACTCTAACCAACCACACACAAGCCTGTGACAAAAGCGCACACACTCTTTATGCCAGAATGAATGGGACTGTGTCCAAGAGCTTCCAATTCTGTGCTGTTGAAAGGCGGGTTTGTTATGGCAATGAGTGGGCATGTGGTGAGTCAGCGAGGGACAACTATTCTATGGGGAGATGCCTCAATTTTAGCCTCTCTTCCTGCTGCACGGTCTGTATGGGTGTTGCAGCGAGGAAGCAGACATGGCCAGAAATCATGACATCGTGTTGATAGACATCCTCCCCCCCTGTCCAAGAGAAAAGGGAGAGATGATCTGAAATGCTGCCACCTCCTCCTCTACTGTTCCTCTCTTCCCCTTGAGGCGATCTGCTTCTCTCATCTTCCTACTCACGTCTTTATTTTCATAGTGCCTTTAAGGCATCTTTTTCTGATTGTGATACTGTTCTTGTATGGGAGAGATAAGCCTTTCCATGCTGATATTTTCTTTTTTTTTGTAATGTTCCCCGTGTTCAACCTCATTAAAATTTAGCTCTTCTAAGCATTTTATCACTTTTTTTTTCTGTTCATGCCCATGCCACAGTGTTCTATGATGTCCCAGCTGTGAAGGCATTGAAAAGTAAGGCTCTAAGTGGCTGAAAATCAATAGAACCAGTCTTATTTTGCCCAAGGGTGTTCTTTTTTCTTCTTTTTCTTTGCTCTGCGTTTGTACCTACCTGCCAATTGCTACCTGGATTGAGTGTTAGACACCTATATACTAAATGTACTGCTTTTAAGGACCAACCACCATGTTGTTCGGCAGTAGACGGGAGCTGCTCTTTTTTTCAATTCTTTCCTTTTACAAAGTGTGTCTCTTGAGTGCATCCAGATATTTGCAATGGAAAATTCTGCCGTGATTTGAACCAAAGACATCTGATTGTTTCAAATGCTGATTTTTTATCTAATTTAGACTAAATTAACCAAAATAGAATTTGCAAACTGTACCTGCTGCTTTTTCCTTACTGAAAAACAGAAGATGACCCTGAAGTATGATGCCTGGTATATTACACAGAGAATTAGGCCACTATGAGGGCTCTAAAATACACATGCAATGCATATAGTGAGAAAATGCATAATGCATTTCCCTTATGTTGCAGTCTTTGCATACGCTTATAATATTTAAAGCCACTTATCATGCGCCTTCACATCCTGAGCTCATATATTAAATGCATGCAGTTATCTGGAGTACAACACTGGTCAGCCAATCACAGGAAGCTACCCGCTTATGATGACTGCCCCCCCTCTCTGGACACACTTAAAAATGCTATTTGCTCCTCAAGGTATTGTTATGGTGTGGAAAAAAAAATAGGACGTAGATGCAGACACAGAGACACAGAAAGGCAGTCAAGTGATTTAATAAAATAATAGGCAAAAAATCCACAAAAAAGGCAGAAACACAGGAGGGTACAAAATCTTAAGTACAAAACACAGAAAAACTTACACAGGGGAGATACCAAGAAACGCCAAGGAACACATGAGCGCACATGAAGTAAAACAGGGAACAACAGGACAGGGCATTGCAAGGCAAGGTAAACAGACAAACTGACACAGAGGGCAGAACCAAACAGACTTAAATACACAGAGTAACGAGACAATGACACACAGGTGGCGCAGGGAGGAGGAGGGAATCAGAACCAGGTGGAAACACTCAGACAATCACAGAGGAGGGGAAATGAGAGGGGAAAACATGAGGAGGATAAACGAATCATAAGACAGAGCAAACAGGGAGGGAAAGGGAGCAAACTGGAACTAAAAACACAGAAGACTAAAACACAGACAGAGGAGCCAAAAGGGTAAAACAGAGCATAGGAAAACACATGAAATGCAAAGCAAAGCACATGGCAGGGAAAATACTTTCAAAGTAAAACAGGAAATCACAACATAAATACTGAACCATGACAGGTAACTTTTATTGAATTATTTTACGCCAGCTCGGGGTCAGGTATTTACAAGTCTAATGGCTTGACATGACTTGATTTGGTGGTGTAGCATATTTAGAATCATCAGTGAAGGACGACTACTATTGATAAACTAAAGAACACCAATTAAAGCAGTTATTTGTGCCCCATTTGACCAAATAAGATGCACCAGTGGCAGGTCTTGGGCACATGGACTGCGTAGGTAACTCTATGCTCATCTGTTACTTTGGTTCATGTGTGTGCAGCTCATGTAATAAGTGGTGATTGATAAATTAACTTTAGGCCAGTCACATCACTGATGTCATTGCTCTGAAACAGCTGTGCCAATCAGAGTGACACATGATGACAATAAGTTAACAATTCTTTCCTACAAACTTTAAGTGCAGTATCTGCATTTTTTGCAAAATTCCCTTTTCTGCCTCAGAGCGTCGTCGTTCAATTGACACATTGTTATTATTATCAGTGCTGTTATTATAGGGGTTATTATAAATACCACAAATTGTAATCTTTCTATAATAATAGCTATTATTGTTATTGTGTTTGCACATGTGTCCCTGTTCCTCACTCCCTCTCTCTCTCTCTCCTGATCCATCTTCCCCATCTTTATTTATTTTATTTTATTTGTTTATTTGACAGGGACAGCGCACAGCCTCTTAACTGTGCCAGAGTGAGCTATAAGCTAATTTACATCTGTAGTCCCTGGGCAGGAGACAAAGAAAACATCACTGTCAAGACAGTTAACACTAATCTTTCCCCCATCTCTCGTCTTTTTGTTGGGTCTCTGTAGAATAGAGAGTACGGTCCAGACCTGCTCTTCTTGGAAAGTGCCTTGAGATCAATTTTGTTGTGATTTGGCACAATATATATTTGGCTTGACATTTTCTGGCCGAATTTAAATCTATTTTTTTGATGCTTACACTAGCTGAAAGAAAAATCCAAATAGCTATTTTTCTCAGTTTGGCATTTTGCTGGTACAGCATTTTGGCTTTGTGGAGCAGAAATATAGCGACTAGAATGGCACTCGGTGAAGTGCATACCTCCACAAAAGTCAAAGTCTGTTTAGCTTGCCAGGCCCAGCTCCACCCCTCTACATGATTTGTCCAGGATTGCATTATTGTCTTACAGAACAGCTCTGTTCTTTGTTTTGGTCATCAGGCCAGCCAGGCTTCTATGTTAGTGCACGTAAATCCCTCCCTTTACTCCTCCACATAACAGACAAATACTACCTTCAAAGGTGTAGAATACCAGGCAGAGTTCTAGTGAAACTGGAAAATGTAATCTGCCCTTGTTTGCTTTTTTTCTAGGTGGTGATTAGGCTGTTATTGATAATGGTTGTTTTTTTTTTTATTGTTTTTTGTTAATTGTTACCTCAATTATCCTCAATTGTTATATTGTCTGTGGTGTAATTCCCCAGGTGGCATTGTTGGTCTCTTATCACATTGGTCCCTCAAGCACCCTCGCATTGCCACAAAGGCAAGGCACACAAAGGTGTATCAGATCAGCATAGCAGGTAAAATACACTCAAACACACTATTGTTACCTTTGCAAGAAAAGTAAACATGAATTCAAGTGAAGGCAAAACAGTGCAAAACACTTTGTCAACATGTGATGGAGGCAAACAAAATGTGTCTCAGAGTGACATGATGATGTACCTGCTCTGTCATTTTACTGAAGTAACAAATCGGTCTCACTGCCATGGACTTATAGTTTGAAAGATGCAAACAGTGTAATAATGTTGGTCTCTTCATTACATGCTTTTCTGAATAAAGCGATCCTCCTTAACATTGAAAAACCTTCATTCAGGTGATGTAAAGAAAATAGCCCAGTCATTTGCTAATCTTGTGCTGTAATTCAGGCTTTAAAAAAAGTGATCCCTTTGAGTGTGAGCATACTTTGATTTCTATGAAGTACACAGAATAACTATAAACTGACCCAAAAAACCCTCTAAAAATAAAGACAAAGTCCAGTCCTGTGTAATTTATATTTTGCCCTCTTTTACCCTAAATGTGAAGGTATTAGACCTGCTTATAGTCACAAAAAATAAGCTAAATGTGATGCCAATGAGCTGCTGGTGCAACAGGATAAATATAGTGAATGGAGGGCGCCTACAATACCATGACTCTGCATGAAGGTGACTCATAAATCTGAGATATTTATACAAATGAGCCGTGTCCTTGCATGTAATTTTATGTTATTTAATATGCATTTACAACTGGATTTGATTTGAGAGAAGAAACATTTCCATGCACACTGATTAAGGATACCATATTCTGTAATGTGCAGTATAGAGCTTTGCAAATTTGTTTTTGATGAATTTGTTTTTCAGCCACACTGGAAAAACTGTTCCGTTTGTCAGTCCTCCAGTTTCTTTCCTATGCATTAGCACTAAATTTAGTTCCCAGAAGATGTAACCCACTGAGTTCGGTAATCCTCTGACATTTCCTCTTCATTTAGTGAAATGTCAATAAATATTGGATGATTGCCATGAAATAACTTCCTGTTGAGTCGCTTGTTTAACTGATGACAATTTCATTTCATGTCACCTCATAGCCATGAAATGACATTGTCAAAGAAAATCGGAGTCTGGGTTGTACTCCTAGCTTAGTGCTACAATGTCAATGGATTGTAGTGGCAGGAGTGACCATTACATCATTTTTAAGTTTAGTATAATCATGGTGGATTTTTTTTTAATTCAGTATGCCGGTCTGTAAATGTGTATAGAAACAATTATGAAGGGGTTTTTACAGGCTAGGAAGCACTTCTGTAGAGCAAAATGCTTGTCATCAGTCGGTGGGACACTGACATTTCCATTTTTTTCTATTCACAGACTTTGGAAATAAACTACAAACTGATCTCATTCCTGACTTTGGATATGAGCGGTTGGTCATGACGGTGTGGTGTTTCAGCTGAATGAGGCCATCTAATTAGACACTCTTGCTTATTGAGATAATTAAAGTAAAAAGAGGGATTCAGTAAATTCAGTGCCATGCGATTTTTTTTCAAAGGTAGCCTCCTTGTAATGTGTTGGTACAAAAGAAATCAGGCCCATACACCCCGTGAATGCTCCCAGAATTATTTGTCTTCATGTGGTAATGTGATGGATTATGTAACATGACAAATTGTGACATACTTCATACAGAAATACGTACTGGACTCATTCTAGAAACAATAACAAATCCATAATTTAGGCAAGATTTATCTTTTTATCTTCAGTTGAGACAATCTGTGAATAAAACAGACTGATGAGACTCTCATCTGTGATATGATGGATAAAGCACTGTCACAGGGAAAATATTCAATAATAACGCAATGGCTTGTGATTGGTTCCTTTTCAAAATATCTTTTAATTGATTGGTGCATTCTTGTGATGTGTTCAAACAAAGCAAATTTCATGTTTCAAACCCTAGGATTACTTACAAAAGTCAATGCATTGATGCAGAAACACGTGGTTTTGAGTCTACTCACGCTGTACGATTTAAATGAGGCTAATGTGCAAAATTCTTGTTATTCGTAACATTTGCCCAAGTTGAAAATATTCAACATCATAGGGAAAGATTTGTATGTGTTGCGGGGCTTTGCAGAATGTTGTATGGACCAGACGGTGCAGAGGGACGCAGATACTGCTCAGCTGCTGACAGCAGACGAGATCTGAAGAAATTAATACCAGCAGTCAGATCGGAATCTTTCCTTATCTGGAGTCGCTTACCGATGGGAAGAGAACTCAGTGTACTTCTAAACTTCTAGGATTAACAAGTGGATTTATCTTCACTCTCGCTTATTAACGTGTCTGCAGGAGCAGGTTGCACATACCCACTGTCAGATTTTTATGTATTGACTGTTGACTGGAGGGGAAATGCACTTTATTTCATGAATGCAAAGAGAAAAGAAGGGAAAAAGAAGAGAGAGAACAGGAATCTCTGGCGATCAAGTGAGTGTTGAGTTCAGGCAATGGCTGACAACTTCAAACAGACACACACACACCCTAAGCTGCACTTACTCGCTAGCTTATGGCTAATGTATGGTAAAGTATTCTGGCTGTTTGAGGTAAATAAGCACTCAAACAAGTAGCACAAATACAAATAAATGATCCTGCGATCAAACTGACAGAAATAATGCAGATTTCTTCCACTTTAGTAATAATGTGCATCTGGGTTGAAGAGTGGAAGTTTAAGTTCAGATGTCTATCCTCAGTAGCAACTCCAGATAGAGATGCACATTTTTTTTTTCAATCCAGCATTTAAAAATGAATGAAATGTTTTACATTTATTTCAGCAAGGACAAAATATATTCTGTAAAAGGTGGAGCCACCAATGAGGGGATGCATGTCTCTGCACCAGTCTGGTATCATGTATAAATGTACTGAAGACTGCCATCAGATAGATGGAATTGCCTTGGGAAGGGAGGGTATCTGGGTCTGGGACTGTACATTCTGTCTGATCTGTGCTTGTGATGATTTTCACTGTAGAATAAAATAAAAGACTTATTTCCTAGCCGAACTGTGTTAAGAACATTTACAGTAGGAAGAATATTTGACCCCATTTTCAGTGGTGCCTGCATTATTTGCCATCTTTTAGGCTTTCACTCATGAGGTTTAAACTGGGTTTTAATTTCACTCAAAGAGCTTACACACTAGCTTAGCCTCATCTCTGGATAAAATCCATGTTGCCTGGGCACGGTGGAGGACCCATGGCAGCGAGGGAGAGAGACAGAGTCGGAGAGGAGGAAGACTGAGGAGGAATTCTTGTGACAGATGGTCTCACTTGGTATCCGTGTCTGTGGGCAGTAATGCAAACAGTGGCCCCCCAAAATATATTTTGGCATCATCGATGAGGATAGTGAGCCGAGTCCACAGTTTCAAATGACTCCGTTCCTCTTTTCTCATCTGCAGAAATTTCACAGCCTCTGCTCCTTTTTTCCCTTCATTATCTTCCCCTCTACCTTCTGCCGCCTCCATCACGCTCATCATCACGCTTGCTCACCAGTTCATTCTGCTTCAGTCCTTTACTCTCCCTACGACTCCTATTCCACCCCACTCCTCATCCATCACCCGCTGCATCTTTCTCGCCCCTCCATCTGAGAGGACTGTGAAGTCGGAGATAGCCACACAGCTATCTCTTTGACTGAATCATGTTTAGCCTGTAATAAGATTTACCTGAGGCTGATTTTCAGCTCCCCGTCTTCCTTCCTGGAATTAAGTCCTCTTGCACCCAGTGATGCAGGTGATGGCTAGTAAATTATACACACTTCCCTTTGGGCTAGTCAGCATCAGTAAAAGTGAAAGGGGAGGTGGCAGCCTCTCATCACCAAATTATTATCAGCTCTAAGACTACCTCTCTCCAAACTACAGAGCACAGTTTTTCAAATGCATCCACAAACACAAATGTGTGTCTATATAACCGCCACAAACACTAACATCATTACACACACCCAAAGGCATTCAGACCCCCCATCTGAGTTATCTCAGCAGCTCAATAAGGTCGAAGCATAACAGCGATTACAATGTGTACAAAGAGAAACAATGCAAACACTTGGGACCGGAATGTATTACAAATGACAGAGGCCAAGGGCCTCATCAGCATCAATCTGATTGGACAGGACACCTCTGGGCTCTCTCTTCCTTTCTCTCTCTCTGTGTGTTTTCGTCTCACTCTCACTCTAACAGGTAGAATTGTATTGATGGCCGATCCCCAGCGGTGGTTGGGCGGGGCGCTCTTTGGGGTCGTGACAAAGCTCTAACATTTATCACAGTGTTCCCTACGGCTCGTTATAAATCTATCACATCAGAGATGACAGGAACATGAATGAGGGCTGAGAGGCCTCTGATAGGTGATAGGGAAAACACATGTTGTGTGTTCTTGTGTATGTATGACAAGCAGTTTGTTGAGTTATGCATGGTGCGTGTGCAGGTGTTCTGACAGCCATACATTTCTCCTCTTTTAGCCATTCATCACTTGTCAGACACTGCTGTCATAAGAAAATAATTTCTTTCAGACAACAATTACAGGAACAGGCCAGGATGCATACACACCTGCTAGTTTTACATCACTGTCTGACAGTGCTAAACGACACAGATAATATCCTTTGATGTCAAATTTAGGAATCTGTGCACATTGTGGGAGACAAAAATCAGTCAAACATCAGTCAAGGTTTTTTATGAGCTTTGCTCACTGAGAACGTATCCGCTTCTCATATGTATTTTTCCTCCATTTGTCCTTCAAAGACAGGCGGCCATCATACAACCCAGAAGCCATTAGTCAGCCTCATACACAATGACCCCCGAGAACACGCTCAATCAAACATTCCCATGTGAAAAGCGAAGAGAATACTTTGAAATCAGCCCTTAGCCGTCTGTCAGTGAGGCAGCATGGAGAGTGTGATGAATAAATAAATGCACAAAGACCCAACATGACTGCCACTCTCTCTAATCAGTGCAATACACTCAGGCTGTTTACAGCACAGACGAAACATAAGTTTTCCATTTCCCGAAAACCTTGCAACAAAATCTCTTGAAAGATTAGCAAAGCAGCGCATTTACCTCTCAATCTCTTTGTTTATTTATATCTTTTTGATTGAAGTAGTCTTTACTCAAATTAAAACAATGCTAAAACCCCACTCATGCTGATACATCTAGCATGCTGCATGCAGATGGTTCCTTTGAATACAGATCAGATGTGGCAATAAATTGTCGATTTTCTTGAAATGAATCAGCAGGCAAGCCTCTTCTTATTTCTTGCAAATGTCACGATTCTCCTTTCAAGGGTAGTGTGAGAACTGCCAAATGAGAAGACATCTATTACGGATGTCGAGACTACGTGACACAGAGGTGTCCTGCACGGCAGGACAGCGATGCTGGCCAGCCATTCTTGTATGCACAGAGGACAAACACTGTAGGCAGGTCCAAAAATCAGCATCCTTGACCTCTCTCAGTCCACCCCGTCTGTATTCTGCTCTTTTTCTCTGCTGTTTCTGTGGCAATTGGACTATGCACAGCATTTGCCAAACAGAGCTTACTCTGGCTCAAAGCCGGAGGAACACACATCCCTTGGTGTGTTAGTCCACAATGGATACAAGACACATAGAGCCTCCCCTGCATGTGTCAATAGAGGATGGACTTCCATTACAAGCGTGTGTGTTGATGTGTCTCAGCATTCATTCACCCCATCCAAAATCAATCAGAACTGCATAGTTGGTAGTTTTGTGTTTGTAATTATATGCGTGTTATTCTCCTCTTAAATACAAATATGTAGATTTATACATTCTGTAGCCGCTTATCCTGTGCAGGATCTAGAGGCGGGGAACACCCTGGACAAGTCGCCAGTTCATCGCAAGGCCAACACGTAGAAAGACAAAACAAAACTATTCACAATACAGGCAATTAAGAGTCACCAATTCACCCATATTGCAGGTTTTTGGACCGTGGGAGGAAGCCGGAGGGAACAGATGCATAAAAAATAAATTATTTAATCAAATTGTAATTTTTATCTTTTCAAACGAGCTCAGCTACACTTTAATCTTTCCAGGTACCCTCTGAATACTGCAGGGGTATAGCCTCTCTGGTAGGGAATCACATTTGTTTTTGGAATATCATTAATTCTGAATGGCTGATGATACCCCGCCTGTCTAGTAGTGGGCTGAATAGTGGACCTCACATTGTGAAGGGATTAAATGGTGAAAGGTATATGGCTGATTAAGGTAGCAGAAGGCCTTTATACAGCCCATTGAGGAGCTTATGACAGATTAAAATAACCGCTGGGTAATTAACAGGGGCTGGTAAAATGGCCTGATTATAGCCCCTCTGTGTAAAGCTGGTAAAAAGACATAAAAAAACAAACAAATCCATTACCAAGATTTATGTAGTATTATTAAATTCACTGGGACAATAATAGAGAAAGGGCAGCATTCCATCATGTTTAGAGCATGGGGAGTAATGAGATATCATAAGCAGAGAGCCAGATGGAGGACATTACATTACCCATACCAACACTTTCAGGTGAACCATTATTTCAACTTTTGTCACCACAGATTGAGAGAAAGAAAAAAGAAAAAGAAATGAGTGCACCGCAAGTTCTTCAAAGTCTTTTGAACCACAGGGGAACAAAGAATCAAATCCTCCTTGGCGTTACCTTGGTAGGGGTTAGATGAAAATGGCAGGTCTCTAGTTGTGTGTGTGACAAGGTCTCAGTGGGACAGAACACTCAACAAATTATGGCACATTAAAGGAGCAGGAAATAACTTCTCCTGCCTGGCCAGATGGCTCCATTTTTACCTGCTTTGTTCTAAATGTATGTTTTTGAGTAAAACCTGCAGGGCTTTGACAGCACACCTCCTGAGCAACCTGTAAAAAGGGATTTTCAAAAGGTAAGCCTTCTTATTTTGAGTTTTTCACTGTTTGTCATAAGCTATCATGATTTTCCAGACTTACTGTATGTCAGTCGGCTTAATACTTTGGTCCAAACTGATTCACTGTTAGCATGTTAGCATTCAGTTTGAAGCACCACTTGAATAGAATAAGATGTAAAATGTCACACTGCTACCTTACTATACAGGCTGTGTTTGACCTATGAACTTCAACCTTCTAAAGTCATTACTGACTTCGCTGATGCTCCTTGTGGGACTCAAACTGGCCCTCATGAGTGATTCCAGATAAGTGAGCCATTCGGGATAAAGCTGGTCATTATGGCAGTACATGCAATTAAATTTTATACAGCTACAGAATGAGAGTCTTTCCCTCGCAGAGAGCCTTGTATAATTAAAAGAATTGGCTTCTCTTGGTCTCCATAAAGTACCACAACTGAAGGAGGAGTGTAATCGACAAATGGGGGTGTGGCACTAGCTACGAGTTTGTTATTTTCTGCCAAACTATAGCAAGTTGATGGCATTTAAAAATCTCATGATATCAGTATACAAAAGACAGCTCTGAGTTTTCTCTCCCGGTGGTGAAATCATTTAAATCATTCTGCTACAGCCTATAAATCGGACAGCATCTGCCAGTAGTGATCAAGCGGTACATCCAGCCAGCCTTGAGCTGCCATCTTTAAACTATAAGAGCGTGGGACGACTGAATAGTTTAGTGTGTCTATATGACAACCTCTTCCAATAGAGCAAGGACAGAGGAACCCAAATAAGGACAAACATGACGCTGCAACTACTCTCACTGGGCTGGCAAATTTTCCTCATCACCTCACTCCTAATTTAAATTCTCCTCCTGCTGTTCTTTTGTCCACTCATGTTTATTCAGGGCTTGATTATAATTCTGTCCCCAACATTGCCGGTAGTCATGCTTATTCTTATCCTCATAGCTCTTCTCACCCTTCTCTTCTCACTCCTGTCATCTTTTCTACGGTCACAATGTTCTCCACCTTAATCATGTCCTTCTTATTGCACTCACTAACCCACCCACCACCCTCCTCCTCCTCCTGCTCCCTGTTAATGCCCACCACTCCCTCTCTTTGGCATACAATGGCAAGGTCCTGAGTGCCACTCACAGGGGGATGGCAGCGAAAAGGAGAGCAAAGGAAAAGGTCAATGTGTCCGGCTTGTCACTCAACACCCACCATGCTGCCTTATGTCTAGTGCGACAATCAGGGACCACTCACTGATCCTCATGTCATCTTCACTCCTCTCTCCAAAGAAATAATGCCCCCACTAATCACTTTCTTCTGTATTTAATCATCAGGAGTACAACTGTAAACAGTAATTAGGTGTGTTAAATGATACCCAATCAAGGCTCACAGAAGGCAGTTTGATCCGAAGAAATGATGATGATGATGACAGTGACTTAAAACATGTCTGCTTCATGCAGCGCAAAAGATGAGCACCAAGCAACACCTTCAGGTACTCCTTTGAGAACTAGCCCGAAGATTTTATTTGCACCCCTGTCTGTGGCTACACCTTCACACCTTTTTTTTTCCAGCTTCATCAACAACTTCTTTATGTCCTTAAAGTCCTGTATAGGCATGACATTGTGTTATAATATTACCGAGGTGATTGTTAAAAGAAAATACTGGTAAGATACTTTTAAGTTCTAAAGCAGGTATTTTTAGACACTCCATATTTGACTGTACTGCTGAACTAATCAGAGTATTGCAAATGATTTGGTAGCAAGTCTGTTTCCGTCACAAGTCTGTTTTCATCTCAAGCAACACCCACTGATAAATTAGGCAAGTCAAACATGTGTAATACATTTTCTTATCTCATCTCTGCAGCAATCAGGACTGTCTCCTTTGTGTTCAGGTTTATTTAAAGAACCTGAATGGCTGTCCGCTCCATGTGAGCCTCATCAGGATGTAAGTTTACGAAAGCGATGTTATTTAGATTGCTGAATATCTGAGACACTGTTGAGGACTACAGCTAAATGACAAGGGATAATTATAGCACAAGGCAGGATGTATTATTATCTTTCAGTGCCTGTCAAGGACACTATGAATAGCAATGAGTCTTCAAGGCCTTCGTGAAACTGGGGACAAAAGTACAGACTGGTAACAAAGTGCAGCGGACATAAACAGCCTTTGAAGGTCCCTGGAAACCTATTAAAGTCTTAATGATTCATTTTAACAGTGGGATTTTTAATCAGTCTAGGAGTCTACAGTGTATGGGACTTTCTTTCAGTCTAAAGAGATAACCTTGAGTAAAATAATGTCATTGCTAATTCCCTGTCCATTCTGTGGAGGTGTGCATGTTTTGGGCCCTCATGGGAAATCCAAATGGGGCAGATTTCAAGAAATCAACATTTGAAAGAGAATGTTGATAAATGTGCATTAAGGAGATTGGTGCTCGTGCTTCAAAGAGACATAAAAGCCAGAAATGTTTTCCTCGCCTGTGACATAAGTGGTGCATTGGAGGTGAAATGGCATTTGATCACATTCCCAATCATTTCTATTTCATATGGCATATCATCCTCAGCTGCTATGCTCTAACTCAATGCTTCCACCTAGCTTTTCACTCAGATAAGACGCCTCGCTTTAGTACAGTTGCACAGCGCTCTGCAGATGGCAACACACTCACTCACACACACACACACACACACACACAGAGCCATTTCACTCACAAAGCACTTCATCAATGGCTGCTGATAAACAGGTGAAAAAAACAATATCAGCTCCCCCCCCCCAAAAAACAAACAAACAAACAAACAAACAAAAACCGTGGGAGATCAGGGCAATAAAGCAGACCACCTTTCTGACGTGGCCTCATTTAATCACGTAAAATAGGAGCGATCGTACCTTCCTGCACAGCCTGGAAGGGGTTGTTTGGCTCGATAAGTTTCACAGAGTGGGTGATTTTCTCGCTCTGCAGAATGTCATCGTTCAGACTCAGGTCTGAGATGGCAAGTTGAAAAATCTCGTCATCTCTCACGGCGTTTTGCTCGAATATGGCACCTGTTGAATAAAACGAGTCCAGTTATTTATGGAGGGGGGAAAAACAAGTGGGTGAAGGATTGCAACGTAGCGATTAAGGTACTGTAGAGCAAGCCGTGAATACCTTCATTGTTGGACCGTCATTAACACAGACTGCTGTTATTTGTTCATGTTAAAAACCGTGTCAAATAATGCATCATTGAATTAATGATGGTTTCTGAAATTGAGTGTTTTGGGGTTTATTTTTGCCTTGAGGCTGTGCAACATGTGCGTCTCAGTGTGCCCAGATTTCAGCACCATGGACAGCGCCACTGCTACATGACGCACAATATGCGTAAAGTAGCCAAACTTAAAAAAAGTGTATGTCTCTTATTAGAACAATAACACCCTTCCAAACGAGCATTATAGGCCTTCTACAGGCATTCTGAATCATCCCCGCTGTTTATTCCCTGTTTATCAAAGCAGCAGCTGCTGCTATTGGTAGACATGAATATATCATGCCGGGAAAGGTTTTCAGGAAATGAAAAGTATAATTTGGGCACCATAATGTAAAGCGGCGCATCAGCCAATATTATCTGGACGGAGTCCCACCTCAGTATTAAACCAGTGACCGAGCACCTGATGCTTGCCAGACTGTTGCAGTGAGCAGCAGCAGCAGCAGCAGCAGCAGCAGCAGCACCGAGAACAAATTTGCTCACAGTGACATTGACGTTTTTATCTGAGATTATGACGCCAATCATTTCAAGTGGCTACCTGACTGTGTGCATGAAAAGAGGATACAAACCGAAATTGTGCGTGTGTGTGTGTGTGTGTGTGTGTGTGTGTGTGTGTGTGTGTGTGTGTGTGTGTGTGTGTGTGTGTGTGTGCGCGCGCGTTTGTGTGTGTGTGTGCGGAGAGAGATGACAGGACATGTTTGCATTTCGAAGATCTAAAATTGAAATGAGACGCGATGTTTAAGGAAATCAGATCAGAGTCAGTAAATGATGAGTTTAAAGCTCAGGAAAAAGGCAGTAGTGGTTTGAAGTTGGAGAACAAAGAGGCTCTATGCGTTTTTCATCTCTACACCGAAAGTCCACTGGCAGCCCCTCCGTCTTGATATTGCAGTCACGTTCTGGTGAAAGTTGAGGCTTGTCGGGTTTAGACAAGAGGTAGCTTGGTCTAAAAAAAAAAAAAAATCCTCAGCTATTTGGTAAATAGAGCTTCATAAAAGCTTCAAATGATTTTAATACAGCATTGCAATCTAGAGGCCGAAATGTTTAGATCTAGATAATGCAATGATCTGCAGTGGAAATTTGTAAGAAATGTCTGCAAAAATAGGCTCATGAATAAATAGTCATATATAATTTTTTTTAAATGGCTATGTCAGTAAAGGTCAGACGCATGGCCGTTTACAAAACGCCAACTTTTCAACTCGGTTTAGAGTCAAAGTGCTGCTTTAACTCAGGATGCAAGCTGAATACACAATTTATTCCGCCCTCTCACCAAAATCCTCTGATCAACGCAGTACGCACTGGCTGAGCTTTATCCCCGCACGCCTTCCCTTACACCTGTCCAACCTAAACAGCGTGCCGTTTTATCCGTCGCTTACCAATATGTATGATGGAGTCCGCTTTGGCCGAATTGCACTGCAATATCCAAAGGGAAAGGCAGATCAGCAGCAACTCCATCTCGGGATTTCAGCGAAGCGGCTCATCCAAGCCCCGCTCGGCTCTCTTACACTGTCCAAATGGAGTACCCAAAGTTTAAAAAAAGACGAAAGACGATGATGGGAAGCCCAGTCCAAAGCAGAACCGAGGTCCTCCTCCTCCTACTGGCGACCAGACCCACGCAAAACACAGCAAAAAAATATGACACCTTTTTTTCACTCTCTCTCTCTCTCTCTTCAACGCAACAAAAGACAAGTCGATCACAGGAAGGTGGGCTCAAAAAGAAGAATCGACGGGGACCAGAGGTAAGACTGAAAAGACAGGTAGTCCGGTGAGAGAGACCGGTGTTACCTCTCTCACTCTCGCCTCTCTCCAGCTCCGGCGTCTAAAGCATGGCAAGCTGCAAAAAATGCGGAGGAGGGACAACCCCCCCCCCACCCTAACTACACACGGAGAGACTCTCACATACACACACTCAGAAGACACACACACTTCAGTCCCGTCTTGATCACGTGACTGCAGAGACTTCAGGACTCGGCTGCTGTCCCGACAAGCCGGGTAGAAATGATGTGGACTGGCCGGAGGATGACTCTCGTAGAGCCGACATCGAAACACATGGTTGGAGGTTACAACATGCAAATCGAAAAAAAACAACAACAACCCAAACCTCTGTCAGCCTATGTTACTTCCTGAAGAGAATGAACCAAGTGTAGATTGGCTCGGGATATGAGAAGTCGACGGCTGTTTGATCAGTTTACTTTTGGAGAAGTTGGCGTTTTTATGGATGATGCGTGAGGGAGCAGAGAAGCGTATTTTCTGCGCACTTCAGTGGTGACGGGGCGCAGCTGATGTGGCAGAGCGACACTACGGTCCTCAGCGAGGGCTGATGGATGAGGGACGGACGTGACTCAAGCCAGCCTGGCTGAATAGGGGAACAGCTTGATAGGGTTTCCGGTGGAGCATTTGCAGAGGAACAAACACAAAATCGGTGCACGACATCAAAATTGACGCACTCCTTGGGTTTTTTTGTTTGGTTTTTTATTGCAGGATTATGGCAAATTTTAAGGACATGCTTTTTTAATAATCAGATTACAGGGTACGACCGATTCTCATTAGGTACCAGTCACACGCCTCATAATGCTCAAGCAACACCAAGCGTGTGCAGAGCTGCGAAGAGGAGGAAGAATCCGTGCAAAAGACGGAGTTTCTAGATGGACATAATCTTACAATTAAAGGATATTTCTCGTGACTGCAATAAAAACGGAAGTATCTTTTAATTGTTTGGTTAAGTCTGTCAGAGGCGCAAACTTTCAGCACCACTGGCAGTGGACAGCTCTCTAATAAACTGCACAAGTGCAGGAAAAACAGGCACCTGTAGAGCAAAAAGAGTCGGCCATCTCACAGTCTATTAAATATCTCCATGTTCTTTAACCTGTTTCTCTCAATATGTTTATTTAGATAATAAAAAAAACATAATCAGCAGAATGTTTATTAAGACTCCAGAGACAAAAATCTGTATCACTCATGTGAACGTCTCATATTTTCTGTGTGACTGTGATCATCTGGTTTTTATTGCACCCGAGGAATAAACATCCATGCCTCCAAAGTTGTAAAATCACACACTGCCCCTTTTGGCCACCTGTGGATACTGCAGCGAAGGTTGCTCAAAACATTTCCATCTTTTCACAAGGATTTATAAAATGTCTTTCATTTGAATAGGATCATACTAAAAGGTGTGCTGGTCAGGTAATTTACAACAAGCGGCATTTGAGCGCAAACCCTTCCCATAACACTGTAACCTATTATAGTAAATATTTATGTCTGTCTATTTGGTTAATGCCAACTCACGTGTGGCACATGTGAGTTTATAAAGAGCAAAAGCTGTGACCAAAAAAGGAAAGGAAAATACTTCACTTGATCCCAGTTGAACCTCCCAAAACACAGAAGATCGATCTGGGCCCTTTTTATGGCGATT
This sequence comes from Chaunax sp. Z400, assembly GCA_037577475.1. Lineage (NCBI taxonomy): Eukaryota > Metazoa > Chordata > Actinopteri > Lophiiformes > Chaunacidae > Chaunax > Chaunax sp. Z400. The sequence goes on from CM075193.1 coordinate 16,892,565, forward strand.
AAAACACAAAGATTAACCTTGAGATTTGGAGATTAACATGACAGTCATCCAAAACACCGTAAACAATTCACCACATCCTGCCAGAGGAATACACTTCTTAGCTTTCCTTGATCTATGAAGCAATATGTTGCTGGGATTTCATCAAAAAATCTAAATTATTCATGTTGAGTGGCAATTCACACAGGTCTTTAAAAGGCTTCAATCTTGTTTTCCTCTGTTTATTACAGCTCTATACGCAAATCATACACACACACTCTCTCTCACACACACACACACACACACAGAACAAGATGGTGTTGAATAATGGTTGGAATAACAGTTCAGCAGGCGAACTACATATTATATCAAGTGACAGGTGTTTCTGGTACAGGTGATGGAACCATCTGAAGGTCCTCATAGAGAGTATATGTTTGTATAAGTGGTAGGTCTTGCTATGTTGGCCATTACCATATATCAGGCTGGTATTTTTTTTAAAATATTGCATGTCCTAATATTTGTTCTCTGCATATAGACAGGTTTTTATGAGATATTTGAATGAATTGCCCTGTGTCTTTGGTTCCATGCATTAGTAAGTAGATTTTACACGATAGAGGGAATAGCTTTCTGTTAAAAGAAGGTCATCCAAAAAAATACCACATATTTTTAGATTCATTGTCCACTTCCCTCTTACCTGCTCTGATTTTAGTCCAAAAATGCTGTCTTCTGATTATTTCAGAATTTTAAGAATTGTGGGCATGTGAACAGTGTTTTTGTTTTTGTTTTTTTCCCTTTAGCTGCAGTTGTGGAGGACACCTCTTGCATCTCCATGGCCGTCAACATATTTCAGCCTAAATAGTGCTGCAAGCAGTCGGTCGTGCCTACTCCCAGCGATGAAGGTGGAATTTCATTGTCACACGAGCCTGAGTCGTTAATTTTTATGACCGCGAGCAGTGGAGTGAAAAGGAAAGACAGCATTTCTCTCCTCCTTTTTTGGAACAAAACCAAAAGGTGAATTTAGATTAAGAGGAGCTGTCATATGCAGAAGTATCAAAGCCAACGACAACAATAAAACCCTGCAGCTGGCAGTCATTAATGGACAAGTACCACTGCTAGCTACACAGTGACCTTTTACTAATGGACTATTCTTTGATATACAACATTTCCTTCTTTCCAAATAATATGCTTTCCTAACCAACAGCCTACAGCACAGGGCTCAACGTGATTAATTGTTTCTATAGCATCCTTGTGTTCTGGATCCTCAGTTCCCTCTGAAGAATCCCATCTCTCACTTTACTCTTAAATCATTTTCTTATGCATGGCTTGGGGCTGTGCACACTGCTTCCTGTGAAACAGTTAGTATTTACAGTGTAACACCCATGTCTTGCTCCTGTGTTGCTGGCCTCTGTCTTTGCTGATTAGTACCATTAGTAATACTGCATAGTTTCAAATTTTCTTTTGACTACAAGACAAGAACGCTATTCACACACAGACACACTTATACTGGCTAATTACTATGTAAGTCTACTGTGTTTGCCTTTATCATTGAACATATAGCCATGACATAATAACTTGTGATGTGCTGTAGAATATGTCAGAATTTAATCACTTCATTAGCCTTTAGCCTTACACATCTGTGGTCAGTGGAAAGAACTGGACGGAGTCAGCAGCATGCAGCAGAGCCTATAGACTAGGTACTGCAACAGTCATGTGGCATGCATTATAAAACATGTTGTTAGTTTAAAGTGAGGAATGCACTGAAAACAGCACCAGTGTTCCACAGTAGAAGTGTCTTGACATATTTATAAAGTAGTTGGTTTGCTGCATTAATAGTAGAATAGCATGAGGTTGTGAGTTAAAGCTGGTAGCCTTGTCCATCCCCCATTGTGGTACTGTGGTATATGACGCTCCTGCACCAGTTTGGAGGAGGGTTAAATTTAACACAAGATGGAAATCCATTCAGGTCAAACAGAAATGTGCATGGAATAGCTATAAGGGTCTGCAGCATTACAGGTAAATAAGCAACCTCCATCACATACTCTGAATTTCAATGAGTGAATTGTTGACTGCCTACATCATTATTCAGCACTACATAATGATCCATAGTGAAATATGTACCGATTATAAATATATGAATGATTATATATGTGTGAAAATATACCAGAGGACAAGATCTCTGAAACAATAGGAACACTATATTGATTTGACAGCTGCCAGAGAACAGGTTCAGTTAGTTTTCCAGACTTGGAGGTAAATATAGACTCAGTCTTATTCAGGTATGAAACTTTGAAGAGTGATGTTGCTCGTGGATTGTAGCTGCTATGTTATGAAGCTGTTTCTGTAATATACAGTACCAGTCAATAGTTTGGACACAGTTTCCCATCCACTTGAATGGGAAACTGTGTCCAAATTTTTGACTGGTAGTGTAGATTATAAAGTAAAAAAATAGGGATCTCAATTATGAAACACAGCATCAATCAATTTTTATCATGACTATGACTTAAGCAGGAACCATGTGCAAATTATGACCTTATACCTTAATTACTTATGATCTGATCTCTAAGCAAAGTCGAGGCCCGACATAAGTGATTTTCCTGCTGGTTATTTTGGGGTGTTGTAATTTGGGATGCATATGTGTCCAAGACACATATGCATCTTTTTTTTTAAATTTGATATAAGTCATAGTTCTGTATTTCTGGCCCAAGTATTCACTAGTGTGAACTCATCTTCCAAGAAGTTAGATTTTATTTTTTTAAATTTTTTTGGCTGGGGCACATTTTATTCCTCTCTAAGCTCTCATTTGTGCTGGCGTTACATTAGAGGAAATAGCAAGGCAAGTGTCATCAATTTAAGTTGATTTGAGTTTTATAATTTTAGAAGTTACAAATGGGATTCTAAGAACATGTTTTTTTTTAATGCTTCTTTTATTCATCAGCTTTCATGAATCATGCCTAAGCACACTGTTGGGAATAATCTCATGTTAAATTCAAGTATGAATAGAAGAATATTTTTATTTAAAAAACTGTTTTAGACATTTCCTTAGGCCACTTAGGGCCAATTTTCTTTTTATCAGGAACCAAACCTTCCCACAGCTCATACATTATGGGCAATATTCTTTTCTATGTAAAAAAAAAAAAGAGTTCTGAAAAACATTTAAACTAAACATCCTACAGAATAGTCTAGTCTCATAGGAACACAAAAAGAGAAAGCTGCTCCGCTGAAAGCCAATAGGAAAAACCCACAGCTAAACTGCTCCTTCTGTTTCTTTTTGTTGTTGTTCCATAACCACATGTCTCATCATCATGTTGGTGTCAAACTGGGAATGGATTATTGTGCCTGTTAAACACAAAGGAGGAAATTTGGTCAGTGTTTTCAGTTATTGCTGATCAGAATTCAGTGTTAACACTCATCTGCTTGGACACCTACGCATTTGTCTGCCAGTCTGTGTGTCTCAAAAAATATCACACCCTATTAAAAAAAAAAACACTAGCATTAATGAGGAACATGTGTGGAGGAGTTCATAATGAAATGAATACCTGTTGTATAAGCAGCCTCATTATTATCCAGTGTTACAGAATCTGCAAGGCACTCATGTTATCTGCAGAGATGTTTGTAATTTATGTGCCTAGCAACTGTTCAGGCATTTTTTTTCTTTTTTAACCCCGTGTCTGTGTCAGCAACATTTCACTCTAGCTGTGCCTGCATGACAGTCATTAGTGGGTAAGGTTGTTATAAGGTGAGCCACGATAGGAACACACACACAAATTTAGCTGCAAAGAAGTACGCAATTGAACTCAACAACAAAATATTTTGGAATATTTCTGAGTAGGTCAATTTGAGTCATTAAATTCAGTCTGAAAGGAAACCTATCAAAGGTAACCAGAGAATCAACTAAGTGGTGAGTCAAAGGGAGACTTTCTGCTTGGCAAACATTTATTATTCTAAGTCACATTTTGTAGCTCAGGACCGCAGGCAAAACTAGAGGGCAATCGGAGAGCGTATAGACCTACTGTACCTCTGCCAATCAAATTTATCAATCTTACATCGTAATGCCATGATCCAGCCTACTGTACCTCAAACCTTTTTGAGTTATCCTGTTTACAATCACACAAACAGACAAACAAACAAACAAAACAAAAAAATTAATTGATTAATTTAAAAAAATGGCTCCTCCAACTCTGGTTGGTGGAGGTAAAACTCTCAACACTGTGTTCCCAGACATACTGTATGTTTATGAAAGTTTTACTTTTCTCTGTCCATTATGCAAGAAATCAAGTTAAAGCAGGGATGTTCAACTAAAATAGGCCCGGTAAGTCAGCCCTCCTCCCCGCTAAGGTTTGGGTCTGAAATAATAAAAACCGAAAAGAGAGCAATCCCCCAGATTTCATCCCAGGTTGTCTGGGAGACAGTCAAACAACATAAGCATTACACTGATTCACTTCAAATCATTCAGTGACTAAGAAAATGTTTTAAAGCTTCCAAAGGTCCAGAGGTGATTTCCTGCACTTATGATCGTCATCATTGTCTACAACAAACTGTAACATCAATCTGTCATTACACAGATATTAATGCAGACGGAGGGAGAAGCCAGAAGGACAGCAGCACAGCTCCTAACAATATCACATTAACATTTTTCAAAATCTATTCACAGTTGAGTCAAGGTTGAGTCTCAGTGTTCTGGTCTAGTGTTGACCGTAAAATTACAAAATGTCTGTTTCTCTCTGTCATTTTTCTCTCTCCCTTCTCACTCACTGTCCCAATCTCCCTCTCTTCCCTTTCTTCTCCTCACACTGCCACCTGCACAGATGTGCTTGAAAGATCTCTCTCTGACTCGCATATTTTGCCTAAGGAGTAAATGGGACACGAGTCTTAGTATTCAGCTCAGATTCTCCTCCTTTAACTCCATGGGGTTTCGTTTGGCCCCAAGCCTAACTTCTGAGACCTTGAAGCCTATGGGGCGTAATGATAGAATCTACTCATGAAACCAAATTGGTTTTCCTTTTAGTGGCTCCAAATGTGCCTACTGACTCCACTACTTATGAGGCTTGTCCTGATAGTTACCAGAATTCCTATGCAGAAATATTCCCCTGCAGCTGATTTACCACTCATGGCCAAGGCTTATTAAACCTGTCACTTCCACAATGAAAATATGCAGTAATACGCCTCATTTCCTTATTTAAAAGCAGATATTATTCAAAATAGTCTCTGGAGTTAAATTACTGGCTTCCATTTGGTTAATTATACTTCAAAATTGGGGTAAGTGACAATGTATCCTGGTGGAATATGATTAGTTAGAATGGGATCTCATAGGCCTCGCCTGGCTCTACTGGATTAATTAATTAGCTGACTGTCAGAGGATTTAAAGACAAGGTGCCATGTCATCCATTCAATGACACAAACATGTTTGGAGTAAGATATTACGCCTTTGAGGGAGGCTTTACATCATTTTAAATACATGAAAAATGATGTAACTTCACAGTAATGACAAAGTCATGGATCGTCTGATAAAAGTACATCTCCTCATGCAGCTGTTATTCAGACTGAAAGGGGATCAGCTGCAAGAGGCGTGACTCCTCACTCAGAGGAAATACATGCAGAACTGTAGCACTGCACTCCTTTATTTCATTTGCATACAATTATCTTCTGTCGACTCTGGACGTGTGCATCAGTGAATGAGAGCGGGTGCTGACAGGTAGAGCCATTTTGGTCATGACAGATTTGAAGGGGAATTCCAGCAATTTAGAATTGCACTACTCTGAAGTTGGGGAGCTTGCCATTTTGAATCAACACTGATTTGAAAGTGAGATATCTAGACCCAAACAAGTGATGCTCATTAAACAAAAAACAAAACAAAAGAAAAAGCAATTTTTGATGTGTCAACACATAACTTAAGTAGTGAACCAATCCCGACTATTACTTGGTTAGCACTAGAAAAACATCTTGGTTTAGGTTGACCTGCATCCATGGAAACAGGAAACCCTCATTTCAGTGACCATCCACACAAACCACCCTCCTCCTTCTGTAGAATGTTTCTCCATAACAGTAATTCATTCCTTTTCTGTAACCACTCTTCCTGTGTCGGGTCGCTTGGGGGCTGGAGCCTATCCCAGCTGACTTTGGGCGGGAGGTGTGGTTCACCCTGGACAAGTCGACAGTTCACAGATCACAGGGCCACATAGAAAGAAAAACAACCATTCTTACTTGCATTCATGCCTACGATCAATTTAGAGTCACCAATTCAGCTATATTGCATGTGTTTGGTGGGAGAAAGCTGTAGTACCACTGGGAACCCACACAGACACGGGGAGAACATGCAAACTCCACACAGAAAAGTCCCAGGTCCTCAGGGAGATTTGAACCCAGGACCTTCTTGCTCTGGCAACAGCGCTACCCACTATGTCTCCGTGCCACCCGTCTCCATAACATAAAAATATTTCCTCTTTTGTTTCCAACAGACAAGAGAAATAATGCTAACATGCTACATGCCATGTAGCCACAATGCAACCAAACAGCATCTGTGCCTGTCAAATGTAAATGCCTGTTTCTTTCAAACTCCACACCCCCTAGTTTGTAATGTAGGATTTCTGTTATAAATATCTCCAAGCAAAAACGGTGATAACATAAAAAAGTTCCACCTGGACAAGGCTGAGCTTGAATTTCTTTACACAAATATCAGATGGACAGAGATGAACCAGGGTGTCACCCTAGTTGACCATGTGTCTACCAAAATTATTAAATGTTAATTATTAAATGTCTAAAATGCTGCTGCCTACCTGGTGTTGTGTCCTTCTTCTACATTGGCTTCCTGTTATACTTTACATAAAGGCAATTTACTGCACCATCACTCTGAGGACTCTATGGTCACTCATCTTGGTCCATTCTAATCTGATCTGACCCTGCATTGCTGGAATAAACTCCTCACATCAGAACAGTTACTGCCAATCATCTGTTGCAGGTTGATAAACAGCAAGTGTTATCCTTGGCCTTATATTGCATACTAGCTGTATCCAGTCATTTGCAGCAGGTGAAAGTTGGCAAAAAGCCAAAAAGAGACTATTACCTATTAAATAAAGGATGCATTTAGTGGCATTAATGGCAATAGCATGAATCGTATCAGCGTATTCTCTCCTATCACTTTATCATTTCCTTCACAAAACACTTTCTCATAACACACTTTTTTTGTCTGCTGGACAGCAGAGACATGATTATGATTGTATAGCCCTTAATAAAACAGATTTAACATTATCTATGACACGGGTTCCTTGTGTTTTTGGCCTGCTCCAGGCTTTTTGTAGGAGGATTTTCGTCTCCACGTCTACCCCAGCTGCCGGCGGCTTGCTTCTTTCTGACAGATGATAACAGCATATATTCACACTAACTGTGACAGGGACATACTGCATGTGTGATTAGGGAAAATGTATGCTTGCCCAGGCGTGTGCATTTTTCAATTATACTTTTGCCCAGGGGAATATTTGATTCTAAAAGACATCCGTGTTGTCGATTAAATGTGTATAAAGCATGGTTTAGTTGAAATGCTGCGACAAGTGTTTGATAACCATTCTGAATAAACACTTCGTTGGGATCTGAGCTTTCAGCTCAAGCCAAACTGTGTCACATAATCAATTAAATAAATGGGTTTTCAATTTGTTATAAAAGGGCCAAATTAGCCTTAGGCCAACCCCAAGACTCCTGAAGAGAACTGACTAAAAATATGTTGTTATTCTTAAAATTGCGATGTACCTTGTATGCTGTCATCATTATTCTAGATTTATTTATTCATTCATTAGATTTAAATCTAATTTGAAATGTAAATATGGATGAAAAAAACGTATATCCTAATGAATGTTGTAGCGATTTGTGTGTAGAATATATCAGCGAGCAGTGTCTCGTTATTGAGTAGTTTAAAGGAGGCATTTTCTACATATGGATGTTGCTAAGCAGCAAGACAAATTATCCAAACGGTCTGCTTTGTCCAACACCTTGCTGACTTTTGACCCTAAATCATGTAAGAACCGCCACTCTCTCTCTCTCTCTCTCTCTCTCTCTCTCTGTGTGTGTGTGTGTGTGTGTGTGTGTGTGTGTGTGTGTGTGTGTGTGTTCCAGCATGCTTCAATACTTCCACACTTCTGAGAATACTTTTTAGAAGTGATGGACCTCAGCTGTTCCCTCTTTTGCTTGTTTTGTGTGTGCTTGAGTGTGAGTGTGTGCTGCATGTGTGTACGTGTATCTGTGAGAAAACCCCTTTCTGAACCCAGGCAGTTTTATGGGGACACACATATACACTCACACTCTGCAGACAGCGATCATTTCACAGTGACTGAGGCACTTCAGCAGTCTGCAGAGGACGATAATGCAAACAGGTGAAACGCTGGCGGAATGTTGAACGTACAGACCTACACACCTTGTTCTGTTAAATTGGTACACCAAAGGATAAAGGTGGTTTGCTGACAGCTGCATGGAGAGGAGTTGCTTATTACTGTTGCATCTGAACACCCTCTAACTCCCATTTCAGTCATTTTTCATGTAGCATTTGAAAGTTGATAACCACCAGCTCTTTGATGGGGAGAGAGTATCAAACAATGAAAACAGAGCACCCTTTCAAATCTCATTAAATAGACTCACTCATGAATGTCAAGCTACAACTGAAATGTTGTTTTTCATCCTTCCTGAATATTTCACAAGGTTTCCACATATGCTTAGACCAGCAAACCTTAGAATGGATGCATGTGTGAACAGAGCAAAAATGTGGAATGCTGTGCTTTTACTTCATTTTTTAAATATTGTCTGCATTCATTTGATTTAATTCTGTTTAAAAGATATATTCCAAAGGGTTGACCATCCAGTCTATATGTGTTTAATGGAGTTGGCTTACAAACCTCTCAAGGGTGTCCATTAGGGATTGTGTGGAAGTATAAGGTACCAGGGGCATTGCTTGACATTGCATACTCGCAGAGCTGAAAGTGAGGGCTTGTCCGTATCCTTGGCAGGAAGTCAATTTGCACAAAACAGATTTTTCTGTACTGTTAAAGTGTGAATAAAGCTGTGTCAACCATAATTTGCCTTTGATATTTAACATGAACAGGATGGCATGAAAGCCTACAAAATTATGTGTTTTTACTGTTGCTCAGTATATTTAAAAAGACAGCAGCAACACGATTGGCTGTCAATGTAGGTGTGTCAGGCTGATGAGAACAGCTGATAACATTTGCACTTGGACTGTGATAGCGAGAAAATAGGTTTGAGGTGGTGCGAGGTGTGAAGATTCCCGTTTGGGCCATTATCTCAAATGAGTGACATTTAAAACAGCTGCTTACACACTGATCAACTGACAAAGAGTGCAATAAATAGAATGAATATTATTTCGTCCATGACTTAATGGGTTCTCATGTACAGTACCTCTTTTAGAGCACAAAATGAGTATTAATTAAAAATGACAACATACCGTACATTGATTGAAACGTAAGACTTTTAAAGAATTCATTTAAAGCAAAATATAGCACTATCATCATGACAACAGATATGTTGAACAGATATTTTGTAAAATAGTGGCAGTATGAAGAGGAAACCAATAATCTCCATGCAGCAATGAGGCTGGTGAGGGGCAGAGATTGATTGCGAAGGTGTTTGAATAACCAACAGTAAAATCACTCTTGCTCACTATTCCAGTCTCTCCTCCAGCAGAGCACGACATCACCACCATCCTATCCAGGCAATTGAGAGAGGAAAGCTGATCAGTCATGGAACATTGTATGCATGTGTGTGTATGTGTGTGTGCGTGCGTCCGTGCGTGTGTGTGTGTGTGTGTGTCTTTTCTGGCAGCCCGTGCCTTCCAGTGGGCATGTACTGTACGTCTGCAAGAGAGTTTCGTTATCCAGTTGCTGATCCCCTACAGTAGCTAGATAGCCTGATCGCAGCATCAGTCTCTCAGACTATTAAGGGGCACAGCTAAAATACTCCTTACAGTGTATGGCACTGAGCTCACGCAATCAGAACAAGGATATCCATCAAAGGGCTGGCCACACAGTGTTGTTCTGCTCACTGGGCTTATTTTGAGCCTCATAATACTTTCCAAATCATCAACCCATTAGTCGAGAGAGAGGTGAATAGGGAAGTGGTAGAAAGATACGGTGAGGAGAATGAAGATGAGGGAGAAGAAGCGACAAACGAGACAAAGCACATTGATTTTCCCTTAAGAGGAGATCATTCAGTGCAGCAGAGCGTGTTTGGTGGTTTTCGAGCTTTTGACGGGACAATTGAAAAGACCCTGAGGGCAGGTGTCTAATGGACAAGACCTTAACAGGAAAATATGGGCAGAATATTTCTTGCAACATATTTAAGAAAAAGAGGTAAGTCCATTTAGATAGGCCTTAAATTACAATGAAAATACATTATTATTATTATCATCATCATTATTATTATTTTTATCAAGCATAAGAATCACTACTTTGCCAAGTTGTAACATATTGCCATGACAGATGCTTTAGTTACAACACCCACATTGTTGGACAATAACCACTTACAAGCGTCACATTTTATGACTATTTATTTTGATACATCAAATTATTACAGGCAGTATTTCATACTTCAGAAATCTTCAGAAATCACAGTACTGAGGAGGTCCCTCTACTGCTTGAGAAATTAGTTCTCAAGTTTTATCTTCAGTCATGTTGCGAGGGAACATAAAGTTTTACAGATATTTAAAATTCACAGGCTCAACATTTACCACACATACACCACATTCTTATTGGCTAATTCACTTGCAGATAGATGCAATGTATGCTTTTGTGATTTCCCAGAGGGAGACTTTGCTCAGAATGGCGAACTAGAAAAAAAAACACAACCCAATAGAAATGAACCAAAAGTGCTGCCATATGGTTATTGCTATGCATCCATTTAAACATTCTTGTCAAGGCCATCCTGCTAATAGCAATTTAGGTATAGCAGGTGTCTTGTGAGAAGCCGACAGAACAAGAGGGAGATAAGCACACCCTCATCTTCCTGCCAAAGGCCATGACAGATTATGAGAGACCTAATGCATATTCTGCACAACCCCTTGCTGTCCTCATCCTGAGAGGAGACAGCTACTGTTCACCACAACACACCACCACCAAACCCCCATAGGCCCTTCAATGTCAGGATAAAAGGATATGATTTCATGGCTTCAGGGGTTACACAGAGGGATAGTCAACTTATCATGCACATGTACACAACCATGCACAAATGAATGATTACACACACTGATAACCATATAGAAAATTCCTGCCCTCATTAACTTGCCTGTCTGCAATCGTGTTTTTCACACACATACACACAAACACAAACGTCTGATGCATGAGTATGGAAATACAAGTACATAGTAGGACATAAGCACATAATTTCCACGTCATTACCCACTGTTAATCCTCCTATAATTACACTTTCAGATCCTTCCTTCGCAACCAAAAAAACGTCATGTGATTAATGTTCAACTGCTGAATGAGACAAATCTGTTCTTTACGTGTTTCATCAGTTTTTTTTATTTCTGTAAATTTGCCACTTCGCTAGAGACAACACCAGAGAATCGTCAGGATTCCTCCTCTGGAGTTCATGAATATCTATAAAAATGTCAGTCCATCCAATAGTTGTTGAGTTATTTCTCTCTGGACCAAAGTGGTAGGATGAGAAATATTGCCTAAAGCTACAGCCAACAAAATGATGAGTTTGAATACGTTTGCGGTATTTAGTCAAGACCTTTAGTTTTTAGACTTGACAAATGATTGGAAGCATAAATGCAGATACACAAACACAGTCACCTCACGACATAAACCCACACACAGACACACAACCTTCACCATCAGCCAAAGGCTCTTATGATATGATTTTCTCAGGGTAATTCAATATTTATGTAGTTAACCTCTTCATCCTAAGTGAGTTAGAAATGCTTAAATAAGCAAGTTGCTCTTGTATCCGTAAGTGCTACTCATGACCCGTCTAATGGAGCGAACTATCTGCTGTGCATGCCTCTGTTTGTCTCACAGCACTCTCTTTAAATGCAGGTATGAGTAGAAGCTAAACAATCAATACACATGAATTTTATATTAGTGTTCACCTCTAAATGTTTCACAGCCTGCGAGTAGAGTCTAGCAAGAGTAGATAATAAACATTTGCAGTGATGTTCATGTAGGATATATAAAAATGTTCCATTTTTTAATAGAACTTCTCGTTGCAGCTTCCAGTTTGTTTGTTTGTTTGTTTGTTTGTAAGATTGTTAGCAGAATATCTCAAAAGGCTCTGAATGAGTTCAGATACATTTTGCAGAGACGGGATCCTTGGAATGAGGAGGAGGTGATTAGATTTTGAGTACAGATCCAGATCAAGGTGCAGATCCAGGAAATGTTTTGCAGCTTTGGTGAAGGTATGTGCTCTTTGAATGCCTTTACAGTTTGTATCTTTTTTTAATCTGCTATAGATCATCATCATTAAAATATCAAAGAAAAAATATGTTTCTATGTCCACTTTTAATCTATTTAAATATAACTAGCATGAAGATCAGGTGATGATAATATTGGAGACATATCTTTACTACAATGTATATATTGTATCACACAATATCTGCCGCTAGATATTCTAATAAGGAATCATTTTAAGTGGACCAACTCACACAAAAGTTTTTCAGCTGTTGCAGGATTATGAGAGGCAATGAGAAACATGACACCAGTGGATTTTACACAGGCAGCAAAAATAGAGTTCATGCAAGACTGAAGATGACATGAGTCATTTGTGGTGATAGGCTGAGAGGAAAAGATCTCCTTAGAAATTGATATGGCCTGCATTGTGAAAACACATGCTTGAAGTACAGTTCTCTACAAGCTTCACACTAAAAAAGCAGCAGCAAGAGAAGTTGCACAGGTTGACAAGTCCCCTCAGAGCCTCCTTGTTTCCAAACTCTCTCTGCAGAGGGATTCCACTGATCCTGTGCAGTTCATGACACGCTTCAAGACTGCTTGAATGCCAGGCTTGTAGCAGTACGTGATTCAAATAAACAAAATGTGGTGTTTTAATTTCCTTCTCACCACCATCTGAGGCTTGATATGTGATTTGGGAGAGAAGATTAGTGGCTATGAATTGAGTCCAATCGGGACACCTGTCAGTGAATCATAGAGAGGAAATTTAAAAAATGAAAACACTGTATGTAAAAATTATAACCTTGATATAAAAGCCAGGTTATGTGTAGGATCCCTGCACTGGATAAATGATGAGGTTTTTGTGCAGACTAGATGCTCATTCATTCATATCATTGTTGTGGTGTTGATCTATTCTTAAAGCTTCTGACCTTGAGCTGCTCTGTAGCTTATCTCAAGCTCTGACCTGTCAGGTGAATGGAAACACAAGAATATAGCATTGCAGGCATTATAAAAGGTATATAAAATGTATTTTAAACATATACTGCACAGGTTTTTCACCACTCTTCAGAAGCTTCATTGTCTTAGTAGAGAGATTTATGAAGACACCAAAACCAACAATTAACTGAATCTCCTACAATACCAAGTATCGCCTGTGCAGCTACAGTCTGATATATATTATAAAGATTATTGTCATATCCCCCACTCACCAGCATACCAACATGTACCTTTTTCCATTATTCTATTCTGACTAGTTGAAATGATTGAGCAAAATACTTTGATCATGGTTATATTATAGGGTTATGCAAGCTTCTCTTTCTCCTTCTACATTAAACCCCCATGACTCTGTGTATTACAGTGTGTTGCTACATTCTTTACTCACCATTGTACCCTACTGAAAACGTGGGATGGTCCTCCTTGGCAGACAGAAGGGAGCAGCATTGCATAGTGTTTATTTATAAGGCCTTCCTACCAAAACTAGAGAGTCACCTCTGCTCTGGTGGAATTTAAATGCATTTTAACACTAGTTGTACCTCCTGTTCACACTGAACTTGGCAGAAGTAGGTTTAATTACTATTCGCTGCGTACAAATTGAATGAGCTTCAAAGACTTATGAGGTTCTCTTGTTTCATATGAACAATTTAAAAGGCTGCACTTGAGTATCTGCAATCACACCTGTGATTGTTTTCCTTAAATGATGAAATGTATACATTTGTCTGTAAATTCTGTGTCTACGTTTTAATTGTGTATGTGTATTTGTTGTACGCAGGTCTCTCTTGAATGCTGTGCTCACTGTATGCTCTGTCCTCATTTCTTGCTGTTGTCTTTTTAAATATACTATAAATATGATGATTGCATGTTTAGTTCATTCATGCTGCCACCTCCCCATCACCGCCCACACATCGCAGTTGAAAAAACTTCATCATTCCATCAGCCTCTTGAGTCTCAGCTGTCAGAGGGCAGCTGAGACCACCACCACCACCAGTGTTTTGATTCCAATGAGGAATTTATTTTTGCTGCGACTCAGGGCAAATACCCATTGATCAGAAAATCTCTGTGAAGAGTCTAAGCGCCAAAGACTCTCTGACAGAATGATTATCAAATATCATCTGCTGTAATAGTTATTGACTTAATTCAATTGTCTCCTCTGACTAAACTGACCTTATAGTGGCCTAATGGATTGTACTTCTAGTCCAATCATTGCAGAACACTAAAGGATACATTGTACAGACTGCATATTTTCATTCCTTTCACTCAACTGTCAAACGGACGCAAATGGGGAAGCTGTTCATTACCTAGGTCATTGTTCATTGATCTGTTTAAAGGTATTGATATTTGGGAAATGCCAGTATTTCCTGCAGTTATGCACAATTTCTGATGCACTTGTCTATGAGGATACTGATTCATATGCAGAGATACACACATCTGTACGACTAACTGCATATATAGTAAGCTAGAGTTGAGGCCGGTTACACATGGGTGAAGGAAGGTGTTGGACTTCAACATTTTCATCATCCTTGAAGAAGGACTCTGAGGCATTTACTAATGCATTTACTGTGAGCAAATGCATTAGCTACCCTCTGGGCTAGTTGGTTATCTAGTTTCAATAATTGCATAAACCCATAAACCCTTATACGAAAGCACATGAATCATCCACATTAATTTATAATGTCACTACCACCGACACCAACCAGAAAAATTCACACCTCTCTACTATTTATCCAGACATTATTGCCTGTTATTGAGTCATTTAGATGAAGAGACATTCTCTCACTTAATTGCACACAAACATGTGTGGTTTTGTCTGCATCATCCAGCAATCATGATTATTATTATTATTATTATTATTATTATTTTATTATTATTATTATTGCATCGCTCGTTTTAGACAAAATGTCATTACTGCTGAGGGAACAAATAACCAAATTACATATTTCAGCACTGCATTGTCCTCCCTACTTATTAAAGATTTAAAAATCAAACATTATTGGGCCCTTGATACTGCCTGGAAATGTTAATCAAGTGAATAGTGACAGTATTTTGCAATTCTTAAACCCCAATAAAAATACAGGCTGTGCAAATAAGAAAAAAATGTTGACGAATTTATGTCTCAAAGTTTTGCAGTCAAAGTAAATGAAGTGAAAATTATTTGTTCCTTCATCTCATTTTCATGAGACGGATCAAAATGTGATCAAACACTGTCTACAATAAACTTTGTGTGTGTGTGTGTGTGTGTTTGTAGGTGTGTGTGTGTGTGTGTTTGTAGGTGTGTATGTGTGTGTGTTTGTAGGTGTGTATGTGTGTGTGTGTGACTGTGAAGGTGTGTCTGTGTGTGTCAGAGAGAGAGAAAGAAATGCAGATATGTAAAGAAGGAGAGCAAGAGAAGCGTTCCTCTTAAAAGTCTAGCCCGAGGCTTTTCATGCTGCAAAGTCTATCCGCAGATCAAATACGATGGGTTAGGTCTTCATCAGCTGGATAAATCGTGCGCACACCCACAGGAGAAAATAAGCTATATGTGTGCAGACATTCTCAGCCATGTAGCTGCTTCTATATACAACATCTGCACATGTAATGAATGATCACGACAAGACATTTTATACTGTTGTTGATGAATTACAGGTAACAAAACAAATTTGTAGGTTCATCACTACAAACACTTTTTCACATGAAAAAATGCTTACAGGGCCATAGGAGCTGAAAATCAAACGAAGGGAGCCAAACAGAGCTGGAGTAAACATCAAACAAACAGCAGAGGAGCCGTGTAAGGGATCAGCAATATCAGCTGCATGATTCAGGTTTGATCAATACAATCAGCTTCATTTTTTGGTTTGATCCAAAGGCCCTCAGGTTATCCCTCCGGCCTTTATAAACCTCTTACCCCACACCCACCCATACTGATCTTCTTACTCTGTAATGACAGGTGATGAGTACCTGTCTAACCCAGGCATTATCTGTATTTTCTTCAATTACTTCACAAACACAAAATTACAAAAATTGATAATCCGCAATGTTTTGGTTATTTGTAATACAAATTTCTCAGTGTAGTTAAAGTGTAAGTGGTGATATTTTTCTTATTTTTGAATCCCATAAAAAAAAGTTCATTGATTAAAGTAAAATGTGTGCACTTGTGTCATATAGATCAATGTTCCATACTGTAAACATGGGAACTGTAGTTTGTTTTGAATCAATCCAACATAAACCATCTTGTTGCTTGTATCACATCCATGTGACAAAACAAACAAATGCACTCCCTACTCCAGTTTAAGAGATGTTTGCTAAAGCCTAATAGTGCTCATGCTGTTTTAGTGAAAGTATATGCATAACAGCGGCAATTTTTTTTATGTTTTATTAGTTACAAAGTGGCTGCAAGCCAAAGTCAGACTGGGGAAGTTGAAAAATATCGAAAGACGGGAAAACGCATATCTGGTTTTGGTCATTTCCTGGGATATAATGACAAAAACAAAAATTTAGAATAGCTCCAGGCTTTTTCTTTAAGTGCTTGCTGTAAAATAAAAGCAGTAGGACCATTAGTGTTACTCCATAACACCCAGCTTGTCTTTAGAGAGTTTTATAGCACGCCTAGAACTTTACGGTTTTGGCTCAATCTCACAGGTCCCATAGCACCAAACAGCAGACTGACACATTTAGGAGGTGAACATAATGGAGCATTTAGCAGGTTAAGAAATATCATGTAATTACCTTAGGAGGTGAGGAGAAAAATAGAGCTGAAAGCGAACACCATAAAATATGCGGTATATTGTACTTACATTCAGCATGGAGACAGAAAAAATAATTCAAATTAATGTAATTGATAGCAACAAGTTGGTCACATCAACTTGAAAGAAGACAATATGTCAATGTTTTCTCAACTTTTTTTGTGACCCGAAAATCAGTTATTACAGATTTAAATAGTGAAGGATCAAAACATAAACATGATTTCATCCACTCATCCTGAACTTATCTTCCTGATCAGCTTCATTCCCTCTCACATACTGCTGCTAACTGACTATAGCGCTAGCTGTCTCACTGGCTGAAATCACACCACCCACACTCCTGGTCTTCACTCATGTTATTTGATGAAGCTGATTCGTGCCGTATGAATTAACCTTCAATGTATCTATTCTAGAGTACATCAGGCGTTTAAACCTGGATTCCATCCAGTTATTATGATGACATTTGTCCAGATTGTAGATACTACCTCGCTTTCTGACAGAGGGTATTTTTTCTGAATGATATGAAATAGCTTTGGCATTATGAATAACATATGACTAAAATGTACGTGAATTTCGTGTTTACATTTGAATGAATAAATAAACAGATAAATACACTGCCTTGTGGGGGTATGTCAAGTCTTGACCTTAATTCTTTTGCTTGCTAATGGGGTCTAGATAGGTAGTTGAACTGTGACAACCAGCCTTTACAACAACACGATGTAGAGCAGAGTGTGCACCAAATTACTGACACATGTTTTAATGGATGTCGTATAATCTGAGAGCATTGGAATTAATTACAGCCATAATGCTCGCTGTTACTCACCGGATCCTAATTTATATTCAGGCCGGATGGACTCGGTGTGTTTTCAGATATAGCCTATGTGTCCAGGCGAACCTGATGTCCATATGATGGGACGAAAAATAAAAAGCCATTAAGAAAGTCAGATCTCACAAGCTTTTAAATGGCCGTTTGTATAAGCTCAGCTGCAGGTCAGCATTCAAGTCAAATAAAAATTATAGCAAGTGAGCTACTTTCTGGATTCATGATGTGTTCTGCAGACTGACGCACAATAGTATGAATGCAGTTAAATATCACAGATCATTACCCAGCTGTTCCACGTAAAGACTAACATACTATTGATTTTGAGTCACACATGATATGTAGCCTCCAATAAGAAGTATTTTCATTGAGACAGTGCATTCTTGTGCTGTTTGTAATACAAGGGTATTTATATTAATCACATGTTATTTGATCAAAAACTCTACCAAATTACTTGAATGTTAATGTTACACATATGTGTGTGACAAGCGACACATCAAGAAGAAGGTTTATTGATTTTACATTTACACAATCTGCCTTAAAATGCTCACACACATCAGGGATAGCGTTAGGCTCAGTCGGCAGAGCTTGCATCCCATATATCGAGGCTACAGTCATCTAGCGGCCGGTGGATTTCCTGTCACCTTTGTGGCTTTCCTTCTCCATTAAAGGCCAAAATGCCTGATAAAAAATGTTTTTTTTAAATGCTCACACACACACTAAGTGCGCTTAAGTGTCTTATCACAAGATCTAAGTACTGAGGGGAGATGCAGTAGTGTTAATGTGTGTGAGAGAACTTGTGAGAGAGAAAAAAGGCATATGCATTGACACATCTATTTTTGGTTTGACCGTTCACACATCTAAGAATACCATCTCTGCTCCTTTTTGTCTGTTTGACTGACACAATAATTCAAATGATATTAATAGATTGTTGAAAATCATCTAATAACACATCATCTCTAAAACACCATGCAAAATATAAACTCTTTTGGACTTTTATGTAGCAAAATGTGATGTTGCAGCTAGAAAAGTTGCAAGATTCCTGTTTAGATAAATCTACAGTCCATGAAAGACATTCATCTGAGAATAAGCATTTGTTGAATAGGTGAGATGTTTTTAGGTCAATGGTTGAATCTCTCTTTAAGGATGAAGAAATTAAAAAAAACAGGTCTATCAGGTGTAACAGAACATGATTATTTTATAAGATCAAGACTTATAAGGCACTGAGTACCAAAATTTACAAACAACTTAACATTACATTTGTGCCACTTTTGTTTTTGACAGTATCATTTTGCTGCCTGGATTATGCTCTCAAGGTCAAGGGCTGAACTTTGCCACCGGCAGAGGGAGCAAAGTTCAGCACCAAGTAGAAGTATTGATTCAACTTCTTTAAAAGTGATCTTCTTAAAAGTGAAAAAGTACAAACTCTGAAATGTTATAAAAGTGTCATTTCTAATGGCTGTTTTTGTGCAAACTAAACCTCATGTTATGTTAATATAATATCAGTATTTTAATATAAGGGATTAGGAACTTTATTTCAACTTATATTGCTGCCATTCACAGGCAAAGAATGTATTCACTGTGAATGAAGTGGATCACGCCTTTTGTTCGTGGTCGAGTTTCTAACATGCCTTTTTTGTTTGTTTCGTCTTCTTATGTGTTCGACGTCTGTCGCTTTGTTTCGTCTGTCGTGCATGATATGCACCGATGGATACACCAAGGGGTCGCCTTTTCCATGTGTTATCATCCCTTCCATTTAGGTTGATGTCAGGAAAGCATGCAATGATGCAAAAATAAAAATCAACCCAAGCAAACAGCCTGCTTTGTAACTGCAAGGAGTAGAAAGAACAGACATTTGTGTGAAAATGGAAGGATTAAAAGTAAACAATTGTCACAAAAGTAAACTCAAGTAAAATACAGACACCTGAGAACAAAGCATTTATACTTCTTAACTTCCCACCTCTGAACACCAGACACTGGGAGTCTCTTGTGTGGTTAGACTTAAGCAACAAAATCACTTTGTTTCAGCCTTCAGCAACTGAATTTTGGAAACTTGTTAGCAAATTGTTCTTGTTTACACATTTAGCAGTTACAGAAGAACTCATTTGGAGTGATTTATGTGGCCAGCTGGCAAATACAAGCCCAATATTAAGTATCTATGTTCATTTTTTATCTGAAATATATATGGCTTTTTAGCTGCTAAATGCTCAACAATGTTCATTAGTAGTCTCTAACATTGTATAATGTTGTAATTCTTCCATTTTGCATACTTTGCATGTAAAAGATGCCCACTGTAACCAACCAATATGGAGTTTTATAGGTTTAACGTGAAACGGGTCACTATGAGAGACTCCTTTCACATTTCATGCTTACTGTATGGTACATTGTTATTGCAAACATCTTGTAAATGGCTGCTTTAAAGCTACGGACAGATAGCATTTTTTTGTTATTAAGTACATGATTCAAGTCACGGTTGACTTTGCAATATTATCCCAAATCCATGATCTTCCCCATTCATGCGTGCTGTGAGTGTCTCAGCACAAGCATTCAAATGTTTTCTCATGCTTTATTTGCAAGATATTGCAGTTGCGCAAATGGCATATGTTATTAGTAAACATTTTGCCGTCAGGAAAATACAATCATTATGGTGAAAAAACATGCAATCTGGATGGTATTACATTTGCAAAAAAAGATACAGAAAACTGCACAGTTTTGTTCAGTTGATAATTTAAGAAATTGTGTAGAAATTACATTTATATGAAGTCTGTATACTCATCATCCACCCCATCAATTTAACCTATTGCATGCAGCACAACAATAAAGAGAAAAGAAGTCGAGATGTATCAGGTAACCAATATCAGGTAATCAAGAGTGGCTGACAACACAAATCATATACCCCAGATAGAACTGTCAGGTTTTTAACAGTAAATTGGTCAAATGCCCAACTGACATACACGATGAGATTTTTAGTCATGTGGTATTTAATATTGGTCAGGTTTGTATGGGTGTCCACTGAATCACAAGTAAAAAAAAATGAAATACTCGGGCAGAAAAGGAATTTACTAAAATGTACTTACTTTTTTTGTTTCGTGGAATAATTGATTATTTATATGAGCACTAGTATTCAAGAAACCACAATCCATAAATGCCAGATGTACTCGGTGTATGGGGAATGTAATGACGGGCTATGCATGTGTTTCCATTTTCCTACGCAAGATATAAAGCCTAAGAAAGAGGTGGCTGAGAGACCCCCCCACCCCCCAGAGGCCAGCCACATTATTGAGCTACTCTTCCCAATGTAATATATCTGCTTAGGTGATATTTATTAGTGCTATAAGTAAAGAAAGGAGCCAAAACCAATAACCTTCATTTCCCCCCTCTGTCCAACAAAGAGGGCTCATTAGCGATTCCCTTCTGTGTAGTTCCCACATTATATTGTGCAAGCCAACGCTACATTGTTCGGATGCCAGTTAGTTCATTCGGTCACATTATTGTGAACAGCAACCTTGTGTAATATAAGTAATATAAATTGCGAATAACTTAGTGTTTATTTGTCTTTCAGGGCAAAATAAAAGAGGTTATTGGAATGTGTGACTTACTGTGTAAAAATAACAGATTTATTTTATTGACAGAGGGTGTATCTTTCAATTCTCCTTGTGAAAGATACAGAGACAACCCTCACATGTTCACATACTACTCTGTTTCTCTCCATTTACCGTCGAGTAAATGCTGCTCTCTTAAGCCAGGAGGGTGGGGTCAACCTGCAACTGAATCCTATTTAAAATAGTTTGTGCATCTGACTCTTGATTACAATCCACAAATAATTGGTTCTTCCTTGGCCCGTGCTACACCCTTCCACCAAGATTTGTGAAAATTTGACTCTTCTGTAATCCTGGTTAACAGACGGGCATACAGACCAAAACCAAAAAAAAACAGAAGAAAAGTGGTAATAAACAGTTATCGACAATGTATCATACATTCATGTACTCACATCTACATTCACCTCGCCTTACACATAAACCAAACCACAAATTCATTGCACGATACAGCAACTGCACAGGGAAAACAGGATTAAAAAAAAGACAGCCACATGATTGATAAGACTGGAAACCCATTTAATTTAGCTCCTAGTCCTGATACAGTCCAATCATACTATGTATAATACTGTAGTCCCATTTCTGGTATTTAATTCTCCTGAGGTTGCATACAAAACCCTAGAAGAGCACCTCAACCAAGGCCAAACAGTCTCACAACATGAGCGCCATCAGCTAAATTTCATTGATTACTTAAATCTCCAGACACACCAACAGTATCGGTCAGGATCTAAGATTAATGGATTGCGTGTGTTCTTCTACATAACAAAAGGTGGCAAACACGTTGTCCCTGTTCGTGTGAAATTGTTTGGAGTGAAGCATTGTCCTCCTGATAAATCCTATGCTCTGTCACAGCTATCTGAAAATAGTCATTTTAGAAAATAAAAGCTTTATTCGGGTTTAGTTTTCCTGCTTAAGGGGCCATTTACACGACAATCATTTCACCAAAACACGGAAACCTTTTGTTGCGTTTTGGACGTCCGTTTACACAAGAATGGCGTTTTCGGGGACTGAAACCGCAAACTTTTTAAAATGGGCTCCAGAGCGGAAACTTTTCAAAATGCTACCGTATTGGTGTTTTGTAAATGGGCAAAACACAACTGTGGCTAAAAATAATGACAACCCCGCTTCGTGCATGCCTGACGTGTGCTGCAGCCTTCTTGGCCAGGTCACCCTTGTGAAAGAGATCCTTCATCTCAACGGGTTATTTTTTTCCTGGTTAAATAAAGGTTAAATAAATAAAATAAAAATGCTTATTACGGTTCCTGTCAGCCTTATTCATGTACACAAACAGCAAACAGCCTACTATGGCCAGAACAACAACAAAATTACAAAGTCGGACTGTCTGGTTTAGTTTGTGCTACAGACTATTGAGCTATTGAGTTTATTAACGCTCCTCCAATGTAGATTTGCTGAACCACCACTGCGACCTTATCCTGTAATGTTTATTTTGAAAAGTTACACCACCAACTACTGTCTTGGCATCCACTCTACAGCGTTGTGTTTGGGGATCCGTGAGTACGGGGACCAATTCAGAAACGATGCTGTGTAAATGCAGTTTTAAAAATGCAAAGAAAAAAACTTCTCCGTTTTCAGCTTAAACTTTGCCGTGTAAACATGGCCTAAATGTGCCATGATATCTGCTGCCATGGCATTACTTCAGGCATGGAAATGTTTAAAATTAGTGAAAGCAGCCTCTCTTATCATTTATGTAAATCAGGAGAGTAAATCCGGTGGGAGGATGATTTACGCATACATGCAGATTTGTATGAAGAGTCAGTGGTTTATCAGACACGGTCCGTCCATTCTATTTAATGGAGTTTTAATTTCTTTATATTTACACTGAAAATGAAAGGTGAACATTTTGTGAAAAGAGGAAAGTCCCCCATGTGTCATTTGATTGGGAAGCATCAACAACAAAAAAGTAAACTAAAGAAACAGCATCCCACGTGTTTTAGAATACACAAAGTACATGTGTATTTTCTGCCAATGCTGTTTTTGTGAGGATCATTTAATTTGAACAGCGTTGAACGCTGAGTATGCCAAATGCAGTGCAATTGCATTGACATGTTTTTATGTGTTTAGGCACTCCTTAAGGCAACAAGTAGTATTTACTGAGATGTGCTTTTGATGGATGGTATAAATTATTTATGGCAATAAACAGTGGGGACGGGATGCCCTGTGTTCCCAGTGTACTGTTGTGTGAATTATTTAAAAAAGAAAAAAGAAAAATAATAAATAATAAAAAATAAAACTGCCGTAGCAGTGTTAGGGGTATTGATTGAAAGCAATACTGCTGAAACTGAGAATGATGGGAGAGACAGATACGCCTGATGCGTGCCTGGAGGTTGTTGGCTAGGGGAAGTTGATGATGGGAAAGCAATGCCCAGTGTTGGCAGATGGACCTGTTGTCATCCCACTAGACTGAGAGTGAATTAAAATGAGGAATGAATAGATAACTGAGGTGTCCCCCTTTATGTACGCACAATAGACCATTTTCAATAGTAACTTATTACCTGAGAGCTGTTGCATGTGCATGAGGATTTCATTAAATTTATATTTCATCACAATCACCCAAGTGGGCTGGAAAGTGTCAGAGCAAAAGTAATAGATTGACTTACACTGAAGATGTGCTCCTATAGATGCATCCGTGACCGTCTGCAGGTCACGTGTCTATGGTTACGTTCACCTGCCGTAGAAAGTGACACAATCCTAATCATTGTTGTCAAATCTGATCTTTTTGCCTGACTCACACTCGTCTTTGTATGTGACCCATATCTGACATCATTGTGAACAGATTTGTACCATGAGCCCACATTTACAATAATCATGTTGATGAACAACAGCAAATGTCACTGGCGTGCCAGTTCATCATCAAAATTACATAATAAAACAGGCATTCATTTCATGCATTGTGTGCTGTGGTAATTGTAGTCTAGTGACGGTCCATCAGCTTTTTAGGCCGAGGGCAAGAAGACAAAAACCGGATTTAATTGAAATATTTTCCCTTTTATCCATTAAATTAAAAACCTCATGTCTCCCAGTTGTCGTTGCTGCAATCCTCCATATTTTGACTTCATCCACCAAAACATTGATCTGAGTGTGCTCAGTGAGAGAAAACCCACATGAAATCTGATCTGACTGTTTACACCTCTGCCACTTCAGCAAAAAATCTGATTAAAGACCACATATGAAAGCGGCCCAAACCAGAACTGAAAACATCAGAATCTATTGTTCACATGATCATGAAATAAATACATCTGGGTGAACGTTGCCTTTGTGTGTTGTAGTACTGTATGAAGACCAGATGTGCACACAACAATAATCAGGTTGGGGCACAGCCTCCAAAAAGAGAACATTTGTGTTGGCCAGCCTTCGCAGGTTAATTCGAGGTAATATGGGAACTAATGGTTGTGATTTAAGAATCATAGTATGTTTTAGGATTAAGTTTAAATGTAAGGTTGGGCATTCAAATTAGGCTCAGCTTTAGTTTTAGTTTTTTGTTGGTTTTTATTTAATGGGGTTATAAAATGAGACATTAAGGTTGAGATCAGCAGCATTTTTTAGAATTATAAAAAAATCATTTGACTATAGAATGAAAATACTGGTCCCCAGAAAGATAGAAAATTGTGTTAAAACAACAGGGTTGGGGGTGTAAATGGGTAAGTAGATGTTCAAACATCTTCAATCCATATATTCTGATGTGTGTGTCTGCCTCAGGGCATTTATGTCGAGTTTATGCATAATGCAGCATTGAGTGTATTTATGCAGTATATTTCATATAAAGTACTTAGATGTGTTAGAGGAATAAAACACAATTAGTAGTTTATCAAAAAGGTCATAATGGCACTGAGCAATTCTCAAGGGAGTATGGAGGGGTATTTAATGGCTGCCGTATTTCAGACTTTAATCAAATCAGGGAAGAGGTTAATGGCAATCATTTACCTTCCACTGTCTGCATCAAGATGCTCCCCTTAAATCCATGAAGACATATTTTCTCTGTCACATGCAGGAACTAAAGTCGTTTTGTAACATTTATCTTTTAAATCCATCTGGAAGTCAACTTGCTGCCCTCACATGTGGTCTTACTGTCCATGAGGTGAAGAGTGTGACTGTTTTGGTGCTCTTTGTCTCCGTCTCCCCCCTAAGGTCAGTCATTATGCCCATTTTGTCGCTTGTCTTCACTACTGTGCTGCCTTGCATAGTCCCAATAGCAAATTGGTAAAAATAAATAAATAAATAAAAAAAACGCCAGAGAACTAGGACACTAGAAGAGGGAATTTGTGGCCTCAAGTGTTACATCCAGGGTTGTGATAACACTTCACTGGGTCATTCTTAGCATCATCATTACCCTTGGTCAGAAATGAGATCTTCAAGAGCAGGAGCAAGACAACAGTGTTTGACAAAAGAGGTGCCAAGGGACAAATAACTGCAACAAATAAAACAGTGAACACTTTGCAAAGTGTGTGTGTATGTGTGTTTGTGTGTGGGAATCTGTCTGAAAGTGTTCATCACTTCAGACGCTCAGCAGGGTGCCATACAGCGAATCCGGAGGCGACTCGGAAGTGTGTCACAATTACTTCTGTTTGAAGGGCGGTACTCATGTTTTATGGACGATGCCAGGTTTTGTAGCCACTGACTTGAGATCCATAAGAATGGTGAAGGATAGTGTGGGAGGCCATTGGTGAGTTGTGCCAGTGTAACAGTGTGGGCAGTGTTACCCTAAAACATGACCACCGCATTTACATATGGCCTCTGCTGGATGCTTTGATGGGTTTTGTAGGCCCTCTTTGTTTTTTTAACTTATATTCTGTAATGATACACACTTTGAGATAATAAGATGCAGCAATGTGAGGTATATATATATATATATATATATATATATATATATATATATATATATATACACTAAAGATCCCCAATGCATTGAGTTAAATGCTAATATCAGCATGCACACATGTTCATGGTGACAATGCTAATGTTATATAATTCAGGGTACATGGCAGAAACCAGAGCCGCAATACACTGAATATTCATTCTGCTACAATGGCAATATTCCACCTGGTGGCATAATGATGTGACACACAGCAACAACGAGTATGGCTGAGGGAGAAAGCAACTTTGCAACAGAATAATTCCAAATAGGGGAGCAATGTGAGTAATCTGGAAATGATTTGGTTACTATGAAGATCAGAGTAAAAATGTAAGAACACTGGTGGACACAAGGTGGGGAGAGGGTATCCTCCCTGGTTTCCCCATGTTTGATAAATTTTTTTTTAAAATAGGATGACCTCCCAGTGGACAAAGCAATATGCAGCTTCTTCTGGGATGTCATTAACATGGAGAAAAAATAATGCAGTGTCTGCTGTTTTTCCACAGGAGAAATCTGATGCAGTATCATATAGGCTGCCCTACATGCAGTCTGCATTATCGGAGCTATATATTGGCTGCATGTCTTTACCCTTCTCTGTTACTGTACTGTGACCCAATACATATTGCCCTGTTCCAAATATATATTTTAATATTCCAGTTCCAGATTATGATATGGATCAGGAACCAATTGTACATACTGATGGAACATTATGAATGTTTCCACGCCTGGATATTTTTATTTCGATTGGCCTATTATTAAATTTCATGATATTGGCAAAATGTTTAAAAAGGCCCTGCATCATGGTGAAGAAAGTGGAAAAAGTGATCCAGAAATTTGCATCCATACCCGGATCCACATCAAATATTAATCAACTTTTCCTTGGTGAGCCCTGGCAGAAAGCCCTGAAGGTTAACTTCTCTCTCTCATGCATGTATTATTCTCTTATGTACACATAAGACATACATACATTTTACTCTTACATACATCATATTAATGTTATGAGTATAATATTATTACATGTAGACATTTAATGAATATGCATGAAAGCAAAATGTATAAATCTGCATGTTAAAATACATGAATGTGAGAGGATGTGTATGGATGAGAAGAAGAAGAAGAAGCCTTTTATTTGTCCCATACAATTATACACAGTACAATGCAGCGAAATTCTTTCTCTGCATTTGATGAGATGAGTTGTGTGAGAGGCGGTGTGGGAAAATAAACAAAAATGAGCGTAAAATGTATGAATGTGTGAGGAAATATGTATAAGCATGAAAATAAAAATGTGTGGGTGGAAGAATGAAATGAAAAATGAGAGTGAAAATTAAAGCAGATATATATGAAAGGGGACCGTGCCTTGAACGCCCCTTCATACGTTCGGGTGTCAACACAATGGCAGAAACACATCCCGGCAGCGAGTAATGTTCGTAAAAGATCTCAACACCGCAGCTAAAACCTGTCTCCTGTTGTCCCACTTCTTCTTGTTTGTCTCTTATTGGTAGAAAGACATTCAAACCAAGCTGCCTAGCTATATTTAGTCATACGATATACTATGATCTATCACTACTCATCCCTATGAGCTTTGTTAATGCAGATTCTGGCTCCACTGTATAAGAGCCTGCCTGGGGATTGCTTTCTAGATTTAGTTGGCCCTCACCTAATCTTCTCCTCCGCGCTGTTGCACTGTTTCTTCCAATTTCTTCATTCTCGCTCCATTTCTCTTCATCTCTCTCTTCCTGTCTATTTCTCTGTTTCCCTGACTGTGAGTTCCTCAGAAGCAGTCGGTGTAGGAGGAGGAGGAGTGTGGCAGGACAGAATGATTATTCATCCGCAGAAAGGCAGGGAGCTTTTTTTCCCACTTACTCACCTACTTAACCCACGGCCAGTTTGCCTATCTGTGATTACTGAATTCGTCAACACTCGTCCTTCCACACAAACGCATATGAATCTCCTCTGAGACAGCGAGGGAGATCTCTGATGGAATCTCTGTCAGGAGTAGCTTCATACACACATGCAACTACCTTCACACCAAACTAAGTGAAAGTCTACATTTTGCACATGAAAGCATATATTCCATCAATACTTCCACTGCAGGAGCAGAAGTTGTACCTTTGTGCTTTGACCATAAACATCACCTGAATTAGGCATGTGCATTTTTTGTGTTGTTTATGCAAATGTGCAGCCTGTATTTCCCTATAGGCCATTACAAACCAAATTGATATTATGCAAATATGAACAGAGAATGAGCACAAGGGATGAGAGTCGAACTATTGGGACTGTCTAAGGCTGCCAGCAGTACGAATTAATTGTGTCCTGGCACGTGAAGCCGGAGGAGGAAAGAGCAGGAGGGGATTTTATTCCTCTCGGTGCGGCCTGGAGTATTAGATCTGGTGATTAGGCTGTGAGGTCGAGCTACTCAGCGGAAATCTCCTCTGAATTCCGAGGAAGCGCTGAAGGCATGTTCTTCACTGCATCAAAAGAGGAGCAGGGAAACATTTTTTAGGTGCAGGCTTAGTTACAACTAGCAGTACACAAAAGATGATTTCAAGGTCTTTTGATTCGAATCCAGTCTCTCATTGTGAGACCTCTTGATATAACCATTTCAGAGCAGACCAGAAAAGTTCTGAGTCATTTGCACTTGTATTTAGCACTTTGTGTGTCTCACTTTGCCATCGCTATTCCATATTTATTTATTTGTGTAAAAAAAAAAATTATTTTTGTAATCTAAAACACTATGAATAACATCATAGAAGAGCTAACCAGGATCTGTCAAGTGCTCCTATTTGTAGAGGTACTCAAAATCCATATAAATACAACTGGCTGAAATTCTAACTCCTCCAAGATGTATATTGCAAGGGGGAAAAATGCCCAAGGCTGTATTTCAACCTAAGGCGCTGCATTATTCACGAGATAGTCTGCAGTGTGTTTCGGTGAACAACATGAAAACACCCTCCCATCCCTGATAGACAATGTGTAAATATGACATGATACATGTACACACCCATCCCTCAGCTCTGGCTGCCCTTTCTATAAAGAAAGCACGCTCTGTTTTCACAACTAATGTTATAGGCAGACATGTATGTGTGAAACCAACTGTTCAGGGCATTAACACGCTGATATTGGAATCAATAATCATTCTTCAGTCAGCAAAACAGCAGAGCTCTTTGTGTTGAGAAATGAACTCCCATAGGAAACATAAATGTGTTTAATCAGAATGCAGTGAATAATAAACTGAAAGGAAACAACAGGATTGTTTAATAAATTATTTTTTTATTTCTCACTTTAATTTCTTTTCGTCAGCACAGCAGCTTCTATACTGAGATAAATGGGTCATCTAAGCAATCGGTTTTTAAAACAGAGGCAGTGCATTTTCACAGGGTACAAAATAGGGGATCTATATAAACTTTTATAAACCAAAAACAATGCCGTGCTCTGAACAGAGATTTGAAAGAAGTGTTTTGCAATAATTCTGTACAAATTGCTTCATTTAAAGTATACTTAAAGATATAATTATGTAACATTAAAACAAAAGAGAGGAGATTTTGCTATATATTTTGTTAAGTTGTGTACTTGCTGTTATGTGCAGTTCAAAGATAGGACCCAAGCGCAGACAAGAGCCAGAGACACGTAGCAGTTCAGGGATTTAATAAAGAAAAAAAACCAAACACAAAAATGCAAAATACAAAACCAAGGACAAAACTTATACGGGGCAAAACAGGACAGCAGGTCAAGGAAGGGCAAAACAGGACTAGGAAGGAATCACAGGGCTAGGAGGGAATAACGAACAAACTGACACAGAGGCCAGAACCAAACAGACTAAAATACACAGAGTAATGAGACAATGACACACAGGTGGATCAGGGAGGAGGATGGAATCAGAGACAGGTGGAAACACTCAGACAATCACAGAGGAGGGGAAATGAAGAGAAGGGAAAACCTTAAAGGGGAAAACATGAGGATAAACTAATAAACTAACAACACAGAGCAAACATAAACACAGGGAAAAGGAGCAAACTGGAACTAAAAACATAGAAGACTAAAACACAGACAGAGGAACCAGAAGGGTAAAACAGATCATAAGAAAACACAGGAAATGCAAAGCAAAAACACATAACATGGAAAGCAGACTTTCAAAATAAAACAGGAAACAGGCAACCTAAATACAGAACCATGACACTTGCATTATCCCAAATGTTTTCAACAATGTTTGAAATCCAGACCAATAAATGCAGGAGTTAAACTGGAACAGAGTAGCAAATTCCAGAGTAGTGGCAAGAGCCAGACTAGATCCAGAGGGTTAGGCTTAGAGTAGGTTTAGGATTAGGATTAGGGTTAGGTTACGGGGTTTCAGTCTGCTCTACAAGCAGTATAAACAGGGAAATGATTAGTGGGTGTGTCAGAGCTGACTCCGATGAAGATCCCCACGGGATGAATTAAAACATACCATCCAAGGAGATTAGCAACATGTTGCACCTCTTTTACTTTATTTTATATTCAGATTGTACGTGGGGGGTGTTATTTGTTATTTTTCAAATAAATAATGAAGTTTGATGGGGCACAATTGTCTGAACGTGTTTTAAATGAATTGACTCCATGTGTTTTTATGGGGGAAGCTGAAGGTGATGTATGTGTTGGGGTGGCTTTGGATTAGTGAGAGCAGAAAACACAGTTGATAGTTTAATAAACAATTGAAGTCAACATTTACTGGCTCTTTATTCGTTTGACTTGTCAGTGTAATTGATCACTGAGATAGCAATGATTGGAATGAAGTTGATTCATAAGATATTTGACAAGCTTGTAAATATTAAAAGATGCAAGTGCTCAACCAAATCCAAGCCAAACTGTTTGGCTTAGCATAAGTGCCTGTCATCTGATTCATTCAAGTGCAATGAATGCATCCTTCATGCTCCACTGTATATACAACCTGTGCATGTCTCTAACATCTCCAGGTCTATTTTACAAGTATGACAAGCAAGCTGCAGGATGTCCATGACATATAAATGAGCTGATTCTAATGATGGTGTTGCTACTTAAGCAGTTCCTGTGAAATGCCTCCAGCACAGCAGTTAAGGCTTAACCTGGGAATTCTTTCATTACATTAATTGGCAATCATGGCACACTGTGATTCCCTTGGGAAGATGAGTGTTTCTTTCCATTTGTGTCAATCAAATTTGCAATGCTTAACCTCTGTCACCTGTCACTCATCTGATTCAGACAGTGGAACTCTCCGAGTGCAACAGGCCAGTTTTAACACTTTTCAATAAAGATTTATAATTACTATTTGGACTCTCATCAGTACGTAGACAGTTCTACATTCATAATTTAATTGAAAAATGTACATAATCAAAATAATGATGATTTGCATTGTTCAGAGAGCCCCTGGTTGACTTACTACAATCAGCACAGGCAGAAGAGAGAGAGGGTTTGACATGCAGTAAAGGTGCACAGGCTGGAAGGGTAATGATGATGATGATGATTATTATTATTATTATTATTATTATTATTATTATTGTTGTTGTTATAATTGCTGTAATCATCATTATTGTTATTGATGTTATTATTGTTGCTACTATCATTGTTGTTGTTGTTTCTTTATTTTTAGCTTACTTTATTTAAGAAAGTAAACTATTGAAAACATTTGACATTAGTATTATTATATTTATATTAAATTATAATCTAAATAAATAATATACATAATTTATTACATATACTGTAACAAAGAATTGTGTCAAAGTCAGATATTTCAGTTTGTTCTACATTACAAGAGAGTTCATGTCTAAGAACCTTTAAAACACACTAAGTTGTATTTGTGACATTTTATAACTTCACGTTCAAATTATTTACTTTCCAGTAAATCACTCCCAGAGTAATGAGTTTCTCTCCACATTTGGAAGCAAACAATTTCCCCTTTCAGATTCTTAGATTTGGTAACTCCAGCATCTGTCCTCATATGCACTCATCTGTCTTCACCCACTTAGAGCAACAGTTGCTAGGTAACAGTTCACGCCAGCATGTGCGTATTAGGTTTTATATCAAAACAATATTCAGTGAGCAATGACTCTGCTATTAAATTAAGAGGTATAGAAGAGTTCTGCTTAAATTCTAGTAGAACAAGTTGTGTTTGCTAGTTCAGTAGCTTAATATGATTACCAAAAATCCAAATATAATGAATTACACTATTAGTTAGGAGTAATATAATTGCACTAATGTGTTGTTTAGTAGCAATTAATTATCTTAAGCTACAAACTTCAGGCTGATCCCTCTCCCTTTCCCCTTACATGGCCCAGAAACCCATGGCTGAACTGTTCACAGTAAATATTCTGCTATCTAATCAAAGCCTACAGGGGATTTCTAATTAGGTAAGGAAACAGCATTGAAGATGGAATGGGAAGGAGCATACTGTAGGAAGTGTGGAGGAGAGGCTGATTGGGGAATGAAGAGAGGGGAAGCAAATAACAGGAGAGAGGAGGGAAGAGGGGGAAACAGCGGAAGATGACAGGAAGACTGGGGACTAATCAATTAATAATAATGTGACAGAAACTAGAAACAGTCAAAAGAACAGCAAGAAGGACTCACAGTGTTAGAGATTTTAGAGGACGAGTGAAAGAAACCATAACTATATGAAGATTTGAACAGAAGGGATTGGACGGATTGCGCATGAACTGAAACTGGAATGAAGGAATGATGGGGGACATAAAACCCCTCACAAAGGGCCCTTAATCATGATCTAGGCAGGCAGCAGGGCAGCCTTCTATGCACCTTGTGCCTACATACCTGTCTGTCAGCCTGCCAGCTCTGCATATGCCACGGATGTTCCAGAGGGGCCACGTTTCATGCCGACACATTCCAACACAGAGGCCCTTTGAGTCGGCATGAGACGGTAGTTATGTGGCCAGGGAGTAGGGTCAGCCAGCATTGCAGAGCTAATACGTGCCTAGACTTCTACAACAAACCCCTCAGGCCCGTCAGTCGATGAGCCCTGCGATGGCGTTGCCACTTTCACTTTGGAATCTCGGGATTTGAGAGTGAGAGGAGGAGGAGGGATGCCATGGTGCCTTGAAATGAGAGGTACAACAAACAGACCTTTTAGCAGAGGATATTGTTGGCTGCTTCAACATCTTTCAGCCACTGATGTGTATTCAACATTGGCGGCCACAAAAATCCCCGCGACATCCTCTCTCCTGTCATCGGCGGCTAAGACTGTGTTTTAAAAAGCTGAAATTGGGGTGTTTCAAGAGGTTTTTCTTTGTATTTATTTGCAATTCACACAGGCAGTGTAGGCCTCCTGCAAATCATAATTGCAAATGATGCATGGGAGTGGGTTCACAGGGACGTAGGGAGGTAAGTTAGAAACCACCAAGCCAACAAAAATAAAAACAATGTTTCTAAGAAATCCACTGAGAAAATAATTTCAGACTGACTTCAGTCAAGGCAGTTAAGAGACTCCCTGACAACTTTAGTGGCAGTGCCATTGAAGTAATGGAAAAGATGTGCAACCTTTTGACAGCATGAATCTAGGTTCAACAGAGAAGATTTGCAAGAGCACCGGCATAAGTCGGTGATCCCTTCAGTCTCACGGCAGAGATATTCTAATAGTAGTAGAGATATGCCACTCTCAGAACTTCCAGGTATAGGGGCCGCTCACGAGGTATAGTCCAAAACGAATAGGGCTCTATGAATTAAGAATTTATGGGGAAAAATGTTTTTCTGTCAATTTTCATTGTTTTTTCAATATAATGGGTAAATGCAATAAATATCAGTCCATTAGATATTTGTTGCTGCCGGTCTTCTCTGTTGAACATAGATTCATGCTGTCAGGAGTCTCTTAACTGCCTTGACTGAAATCAGTCTGAAATTATTTCTCAGTGGATGCAATGCATCATCCTACTAAACTGACTAATTAGTTCCTCATTTGTTTTTCTTTCATCTTTCTACTCAGGACTTTGTTTATTCTTATAGCTTCATTGTTATAAACCTCTCTCATAGACTCAGGCTTACTGTCAAGACGGACAGCTGAATTTGTCTGTGATAGTTATGATTGGCTACAAGACTTTTCTTCTCCCATGTTTATAATTTCATTCTAAACCTCTCATTAATTTTATTTTGATCCCCTTTTCTCTCCCCCTGTCTGTCTGCTCCTGCTTTATTAGTGTGCTGTCACTCAGTATGCCGATCACACCAACACTCAGACTGGGCCTCGCTTGAAACCGTCCTGCACTAAGATCAAAATAGCATTCAACCTCACGGGTTCTTAAAGATATACTGTGCTCACGGAAAAAAAATCCATTGGCCCTCAATGATGAAAAAAAAAAGAAATCAGCTTTTATGATGAAGCTTCGGAAACGGTAATGATAATTCCCACCCTGTGGTAAACTGAACTGGGATTGAAGGGAGGGGGACAGATGTTGGAGCAGTAGAGAATCATGTCGTAGTGATGGAGCAGCTTTAGGATGTTCAATCAAACACAGCGAGTCGACTCTGATGAATGTATCATGACATTGACCTGGTTATGTTATCAGATTCTCTGATCCAGAAATTGAAAAGAAAGCGAAACAAACACCTGCTGTATTTCCCACTCCTTCTATATTAGGTTGGTGTTGCGCAACTCTTTTGATAGAATAATGCAGATGACCAACAGATGAAGCAATAAGAATTTGAAATGTTTTACTTCAAATGAAATAAATAAATAAATGTGTACAGATTGCATCATAACAATGAATTGCCTGCCTGTGTTCCACTAGCTTTTGTTTCTTTCTTTTTTTTCCTGTCATCTATCTTTAATGTGATTCTACTTAGAACTACTGATTAGTAATGTCTGAAGATAAAAGACTGATTATGAACTGAAGCTCCCTTGAAGCTCTGAGAGCCGTTCTATTGGATATGTTGTTATTGCAGCTGACAAAATAATCACGTTGGTTAAAATGATGAAGTGGTCAAACACTATGATCACATCCATAATCATCTATAAGAAAACACATATTAGTTTGTTATGATCTGATTCACAGCTATTTAGATATGATTAATATAAGGGTCAGATGAGTGTCAGAGTCACATTGCATGCTATCCCAGGGCAAGAGGTGGGGTACAGTCTGGCCAGGTCACCAGTCCATAACAGGGCAACACCCAATTTGCACTTACTGGCAATTTTATTGCATGTTTTTGGGCTGTGGGAGGAAGCTGGTGCACCTGGAGGGAACCCGCGCTGAGTTGGGAAGAACAAACTCCATAGGGATGGAGTCAATATGGATTCAAGTCAAGATTTGAAGCCAGGACCTTCGACGTAAGTATCAGTAAAATGTACTTAAAGTATCAAAATTAAAAGTACTCATTGTGCAGTCAATGTTCAACTATTATGTATGATGTTTTTTTTTTTTTTATTAATATTACTCCCACATAAATGTGGGTTAATGAACTATTTTATTTTATTTTATTTTATTTCATTTTATTATTATTTTATACAAACATGTTGTGTCATTTAAAAGTTGGAGCATCAATTGAGGCCACTTGACTGTGACTTCAATTTCCAGGCTGCTTTTGTTGCCGGTCTGCCCCCAGACAAATCCCTCTGTTATGACCCCAGGTATCGGCTCTTAAATGAGTCAGGTCAATAGCTTTAAATTGTGTATTGGCAAAAGTTCTGTCTCTAATTTGTGGTATAGTACCTATCTTGAGGGCAGTTCAACATCACACCCTGAAAAACAGCTTTAAAGGAAAATGTGTTTCTCTCAGAGGAGACGTTCATGCATTCTGCTGCATTAAGTATGCATGGGGGTCTATTGATTAAGGCTGGCCTCTACATTGCATGAAACCTGCCAAGTGTTTTGAACACCTTGAAAAGATGTGCATATTGTTTACTATTACATGAGTTCATCAGCGCTCACACTGGGGTAAAGTTAATCTGATCGAATTATCTTTTTAATTCACAGGGATGATGATAATTAGCTGATTGGGGAATTCATGCAGGGTACATTCTGTACATTCTAATTCTGTCTTGTTAGAAAAAATAGCTAATCAATTGACTGCTGCACCTTCCCCTGTTGTCACTCCCATATTTAAAATCCAAATCAGTTTTTGCCCTTCACACCCCGACAGACACCAACATCCATTGGTCAATGGCAATGCTGTCGTTATTACCACAGTGTGAGTCCATACACAGCCTGGCGGGCATGAGAGTAGATGCAGCCAGCCAGCAGGAAGCCAGGCCTGTGCTCCCAGAGGCATGTGGTCCCCTGGCTGATTGCTGAGCTGAAGCTCTGATGGAGAAGATAATTAGAGGAGATGAGGGCATTAATAGTGTGTGTGTGTGTGTGTGCAGAAGAGCAGGAGTGTTTAACATTTCTCTGGGTCTTATGTGGAACACATTATTTCTGTCTGTCCAACTACACCCAACTCTGAGAACCTACAAAAGGCTTCGGTGTCCATTAAACCTTGAAGCACACTAACTCAACCACTCATAAACTCAACACGTGAACAACAGGATGGGGTTGCTGGTGTCGGTGGAGGTCATGAAACAAGAGAGAGTGGTTAGATTTTGAAAGGAGTGAATTGATGAAAAAAATCACATCCACTCGACCTCAGGCATCTCACACATGAACGTGCACTGCCTGACTACACCGACTGCTCTGTAGCTCCAGCCCCAGCTGTTTCTGTGTGGAAATAACAGTACAGGAGTTTATTGAGCTATACTTTAACCTTGGACTTCATTACAAGGATTTTACTAAGTTGCCTGCGAGTCGTCACCATTATATTGTCTCCGGACAGTTTGGTTTGTTTCGGCGCAGCGGATATGCCAGTTTTGAACATGTAATTACTTTCATTTGTGAAAAGTTACGAGCATCTGGCCAACTCACAAAAATGCCAAGTATTACTGTGCTCTCTCCTCAGCATGGTCCAATCACTGGATGTTAAGAGATTGTCAAGAAAAGGTGCCTCTAAAATACATTGATAACCTCACCGTTAAGACCCTCCACAGCCAATGAGACACACAGAAACACACACACACAATGGGGAATACTAGTACATATGAAAACACAGATTACACACACAACAAAAGGGGCTCACATCAGTAGACATGAAAATCTAGAGTAATGCAAAGAAAGTATGGAACAATATATGTGTACAATATGTGCAAAAGCAAGTGTTAACAGTCCTATTTTTCTATCCAGTACGTAATACACTATTATTTCAGTAGCCTATGGCAATACATTTTCTGTCTGTGTGCTTTTAACATCTGAGCAAGAACAGAAAATGAAAGAGATTGGAGACACTGTGGATAGTGTGATTGGGAGAATGAATGAGGATGGGGAGGGAGTCAGAAGCAGGGGAGGAAGTAAAGAGAGAGTAGGG
Organism: Chaunax sp. Z400; assembly: GCA_037577475.1. Taxonomy (NCBI): domain Eukaryota; kingdom Metazoa; phylum Chordata; class Actinopteri; order Lophiiformes; family Chaunacidae; genus Chaunax; species Chaunax sp. Z400. The sequence goes on from CM075193.1 coordinate 16,930,268, forward strand.
AGTTGTATGAGGTGAAAACAAATGAATACTTTGGCCTATTCTTCCCTCATTGAATGATTTGCTCTGGAGGACAGATTTTTTATTTTAGTTTTTCTTATTTTTTGGTTTCAGGTGTAGCTCTGCCTAAACCAGCGAGGATAATCAGAGCAGAGATGCAGAAACTCTAAGTGAACTTTGTAAAGTCTACCAGCTTTACTCAATACAAGCAGGGGCTTAAGGAGAGCAAGGGAGGCACACACTGTTGTTCTGGATTCACCATGCAAATGTATTTAGTCACACATGGATTAAGAACAACAAAGACCTCAGCAACCTCAGTTTAAGAGGTTTTCATGCCTGGGAGACTCACGTCGTCTCTAATAAAAGGAAGGCGATGTCAACAATGACAGTTTGCCTTCGGTTGATTAATGATGGGAACAGATAGATAGATGGATAAGTCCATTTTTACAAGCAGAGACCTTCTCCTGGTTGTATGACAGGAATCCGTGGGAGTTCTACTCACATATTGAAGTTTCCCTCTCCACGAATAACCTCCTGACTCAACAAAAACAACGCCTTGACAGATATTTTTATCCAGAAATAGGATCGGGATGCTAACCTATCCAACTTTTCGCCCCTTGAGGTCTCACGACTCATACTTAGTTCATATCAATCAACTCACTCAATTAAAAGGGTCGTGATCCTTTAGAGCTGCTGTCGGTAAAGCCTCATGCAGTGGAGCAGAACAAGTCAGTCAGTATCTTAATATCATGTGGCGATTAGAAATTCTTCACGAAGCTGATTGTAGATTCATTAAAAGTAACTCAAGAATGGCCAAAGTTAGTCAAGGATTATAAAACCCAGAAAGTGTGTAAATGCATTAGAAATTAACATACGCAGATTAGAGAAAGAGCACAGACTCTGGGACAGCTGCGGTTGGCTTTTCATCACTCCCTACTTTTAAAATGCACAGCAGCCACCAAAAACAAAATGTGTTTCAGCCTTCAGCATTTGGCACCTTTTCCAAACACCGTTATTTATTTTCCTGTTGCTGTGCATTATAAAAATACTGTGAAATGAGTCATGAGTGTGGACGCTTCATCTGTCAAATGCTTTACGTGTACCAGGCCGTTTTTCTATCATGATCATGAGTTGATGAATTCAACTCATGATGGTGAGCAGGCCAATAAGCATAAATGTCACTTCTAATTACTGGTTTAGGTCAGAAAAAGCCCATTTTAGCCACACTGCAGCATGCCTCTAGAAATGCTGATGTCAATCTGTTAGTCGGTGGACCACTTTGGTCCAGATTAAATTTGACATAAATTATTGGTTGTCATGAAAATGAGTGCAAAGATTGTTCCTGGCTCCTTGACAATACATCTCAATAACTTTGGACTTAAGGATCTACAGCATGGACATAAGGATACCATTCAGCCTGGAAAAGTGCAGCTGCATGGTGGCAAAGAGAGGGAAGATGATCGGGACTGAAGGGGTGGAATTACAAGAAGGCAATGACAATAATAACCTCAACCATCCACAAAAAGTCTTCCATTTTTTGGTGTTGTTTCAACATTTTTTCAATTATCTCTCATCCCTGCAGAGGATTGCATTGTGCAGAGAGTATCACATGCCTCAATAATGTGGTGCTCAGTACATTCTAGGATGTATTCCACATTTTTTCCACTTTCCGCACTTAAGGTAAAAAGTTCTTGCTGACATTTTTATTTCACAGTAGCTTCCTACATTTCCTAGAATTGCTTTTAACGACTTGTAGAATAAATGTGTGAAATTGTTGAATTTAACTATGGGTTGTGGTAGAGAGAAGAGCTAGTTGTGTGGACAGGTATAACAATAACAGAAGAAGACATGTGACAGTTTTTTTCCCATTGAAAAAAACAGACTTGTTTCACTAAAACCCTGCATGTCCTCTCGGTTACATCATGGTCTATCAAAGGTGCTGCTGCAGAGGGAGAAACTGGCATCGTTGCAGTGTGTACAGCCTGTGGTTGTGATATAATGTTCCCTGCATGTATTCAAACTCATATGAAAACACAACATAAATAGACTCAGAACTGCAAACACAAGGCCAATAGTTTGGTTTTAAAACCTAATGGGAGAATTATTATTATTTTTTTGGTCATGAACTATGTTTCTGCTCTACATGTTTGTTTCTTTTATTCTACTAGGGTTTAAAAAATACAAATTCATGTGGTCATTTATATTGCAAACATAAGCTAAGTGTCAAAACAAATGTCTTCTCAGAATCAACAAATGTATAATTCTAAGAATTGATTAGATTCATGATTCTGACTCTTGGTGCCTGTATTTTACATCACAGATTAAAATACTGACTCTTTGATCATAGCCTCAAGGAAAGTCAGTAATGTTTACAAATATGAATTTCATTTTCCCAAGATGATAAAATAAAAATGTGTAATTCTTATTTATAATGGATCTGTGTTTTAATTTTGATGGAGGAGCTCTCCAGGAAAATGCTAAATTTGTCATTTCCTCATGAGTGTTTTTGAGAACCTGATCATTCAGAAGGGCTAAATTAAGACAGTTATACCACCCCCGCACTACATTCAGGCTCTGGAAATCTTTTACTTTATAAAAGTCTCTGTGTTGTCAATCTACAATGTGAAATGAGTTTGTGCAAATTAAAAACACATTGCACCTCATCCCTGGATTCTTTCATCTAACCTAAAAGGCATTTGGATGTCGGATGCTAAGAAATAAAAGTTTGGGTTACAAATACACACGTACTGTAAAAACTGGAATAACATCTAACGTAGTCATGAAGCTAGATGTTGTCATCAGTAAGGCTTGAAGCAAAATACTCCACTTGGGAAACTGAAAGTTTGCTTCACTTTAATTGTTAACACTCACTAAGGGAATCAACTGCTTGTGTGCAAGTGTCACAAACCCAAAATCCAAAACAGGGTCCTGACAGAAAAAAGTTTCTCTGAGTAAAAGCTCTTTGCAGGTTAGTTCAGTTTATTTAGAGTGTTAAAAAAAATCCTAAGCAGTCCAGCAGGAAATCCATTCAGAGGAAATAAAATGCAAAACATATTCCACTGGTGACCGAGGCAGCAAAACTCCCAGACTGATGCTTTCCATTGTTAAAAGCTGAGCCACGAACTTTCCATCACCCTCTGGGCTAAACTGGTTTTACTTTGTTTTTTGTTTCCTTAATCGAGACAGAGATTTCAGTTCCTTTCTTCCTTTTTTCCCTCCTCTTTCTTGTTCCTCTACCTTTGTAGCCGACAAGATGCATCTCAGGAGTACCACAGTCCTCCACCAACAAAGAATAGCTTTACCTATATTTCCACTCCATTCTCCATTATGTTAACAACTTTCCCATAAACATAATGGACAAGCTAAGTGATTGTGACAACTCTGGAGCTACTTCCTGTTTTATGGCCAGTGTGTTGCTCTCAGCTCCAGGCTGTTAAATGTGGGGTCCACAGAGTACAGAAGATGAAGATACAGAATAATCTAATTCTGTACAATGGGTAAACTATGAATTACAAACTTTTTGGCTAATTTAGAGGGTTTGTCAAGCTATTGATCACTTCCAGGGCAGACTGGGCCTTTCACCAATGCCCACTTTTTCTGATTCAGATATATTCTGCAGCCTGAGCTGAAAACTTGGCAGACTGAATGTGGCCCATGGGCCATTGGTTGATTATCACCGTTTCAATTGAGTGTATTTGTCAACTATCTAATTCACCCTCCAAAGCATCTGTAACTGGTGTGTCACTATTGATGGTAATGGAGGAAAGTCCATTGGTTGATGAAGGCCCAATCCAGTATCTAGTAGTTCATGAAATAGTGATAGAAATGTCAAGTCAAGTCAATTTATTTATATATCACATTTAAAATACAACACAGCATTGCCCAAAGTGCTGAACAAATATTGCAAATACCAATTTGAAATGTATCTATATGGCTCATGTGCACTGTACTTTGTTGTTTTTGTGAATGTCAACACATGAAAACTAGTTAAAATGCACACAAATCCTAAAGATTAAATGTTAATATTGTTTTTTATTAACACATAATTGAAATCACTATCTTTCCTTAAACCGTAACCAAAGAGAATCCCATAGATTAAAGTTTGTGACTGTTTCACAAATGGAAAAAAAACAAAAAACAAATAACAACGCAAATCTAAAGAATATAACACGAAGACAGCATTTTTAAAATCAGCATGCCATCAATGATGCATGAATTCTGAGAACAATATCAGAATTCTGACTTTTTTCCCCCTGACTTTAAAAACAAAAGAAACAAAAATTTCTTTCCACTCTATGTGGTATCCCCATATCTGTCGTATTTCGCAGCGCATGTTTTCAAAGCTTCCCTGTCATGTGGCAACAAGTACTTACTGCTGTTGTTTTTCGGGCTGTTGTAAAACATTCCAAGCATTTTATTAGACAAGCCCATAGTCTTCTACAGTCTCTTAAGGGCTCTTGGGTCAAACCTTGAGAAGGACCATTCAGCCACCTTTCCTTAGACATGGAATATTTTACTTGAAGAGGATCTTGGCATGTTCTCTCCAGTGTGTCTGTGTTCTTCCACAGGTGCTTCAGTCTTAGAGTGTACCTGTTACCGGCACCAGACCTAGGGGAATCTGGGTCGGCAGCAAAGGTTACACAGGCAAGGAGGCACCGTGTAGCCAATAAATATATACTGTGGATCAACAGAGAAAGAGACCAAGATTAGCGTCTTACTCAGGCCGTTTACTTCTGAATACAACTTCATACAAATAACAGTTACATGTCACTGCTTTTGGTTTTGAGTGCATATAGGGAAATTAATAACAAAACATATCATCTATAAACTGAATTACAAATTTGTGCAAATCAAATGACAATGTACATCACCTGCTTAAGGAAAATACACACACATAGATTCCACATACACTTTAGTCCCTACCGTTGCTCATAAGAAACACAGTCTGGCTAACACATATTCAATGTGCAAAAAGTGCTTATACAACCTGCACTGAACACTCAAACTTGATCTTAACAAGATGGCTCGACCGCACCATGTTAAGTGGCCGGAAAATAACTAGTTTGGATATAGTGTCTCTTTTCACTCTTTACTCCTGGCTGCTAATACTCTTAACCAACTTTGGAACACATTTTCTCATGTTACCAGGTGCAAATGTTCATTACTTTCATGTGCAAAGCTACTATAGAAAACCCAAGTTACTATAAAGTAAATATACAACATGGCGATGCATGTCAGAACGGATAATGACAAAGTTAACATTTCTATCCTCTCAAAATACAGTTTCAAAGCATGTCAAACTTTGCAGGATCGCTAATAATGCATTTATATTAGATGCTGAACAAGGCTAAACATAAATAAACAAGTTTTATAGTACCTGTGGACCAATAGAGAAAGAGACCAAGATTAGCGTCTTACTCAGGCCTGCTGTTTACTTCTGAGCTAGCGAGCTGAGCTTAATATACATGTAGTCTCTCTATTGGGTCCACAGTGGCACCAACCCTCTGCTGTCATGTTGAAGTATTCATTTACAGTCAAGAATGTATGAACAGTGTCAGAATAGTTCATTAATTCACAAAAAAATTAGGGGGTGTCTGTTTAATTAAAAACTGAACATATATTTCTAACCTGTTACATACTCATCCATAGGAAATGAATCAAATTGATTCTTAAATTATTCATAGATGCAGTTATTGAGGATAGTACAAATACCATGTCTGTTAGGTCTGTTTTATTTCTTATACACAGACGATAGACTAAAAAGTCTTCCAGTTGGAGAAGCATTTTCTCCAACTGTTTTGTCTCTTCTATTTATGCGCTCCTTTTCTCTCTGTGTTGGGTGAATATCTGGGTGCAAGTCTAATGACATCTGGGAGATGTTTCCATCACTAATGTACAATACAACCAAACCTTTGCCCTCAAATGCAGCTCCAGCATCAAAAGCCCTTTTGCCTTGTCATCTCACAGTGCTGCATTGAATTGTCTGAACCAACACAAGCCTACAGGGGAGCATCACAGGGGCCATTAGATTGGAAAAAAGGAGGTCTTCAAACCCCAGTTAGAGGCTTGTGCGGCTGATGTTTTGTTGGTTAGCGTTTGTGAAGCCACGGGAGTCTCCGCTAGTTGGGCCGGCATGCCCTCAAATGCTTCACACTGGCAGTTAATCACTTAGATCTCCAACAACAAAACCAGCCAGGCCAAGAGAGGAAAAAATATATATGAGAGGGGGAAGAGAAAACAAGAGAAAAAGATATGGTCAGGCAGACAGAGAGTGAGACTAGGTGAGATTGTGTTGAAAAAGATGTTAAGGAAAGAAAAAAAAAGTACTGGTATGAAACATGACCACTGGAAACACACAACACAACACAAAACACTGGACTTTTCTCTGTTAAAAATGAGTTTTTTTTTTAACATTTTGAAAATACAATTTGACAATTTTATCAGTACAAATTTTGTAGCATCTGTCAGTAAGAAGGAAACTGACAAGGATTTGCAGAGAATGAACCCTTAACTATTTAACCATCCACAGGCTTCTAAGGAACATGACTCAGACAATAATGAAAGTTGACATTTATTTCCCCCATAAACGTTTAATTTTGGGGCTTCTGCTCCATAGAGCCCCGTTCAGTTTGGACTACCTCGCGAGCACATACCTACACACCCAGAAGTTCTGATAGTGGCATATCCCTACTACTATTAGAATATCTCTGGTGCAACCATCGAAATCCCAGACCGTGAGACGGATTATCTGCTGTGGTGACCCCTGACAGGAAAAGCCAAGAGAAGAAGGTGCCTTACAAAAAGTGGTGCCACTGTAAAGTGATTGGTTTGTCCATTCTGTGCACATTCATGAAAATATAATTATGAGTAAAATCCACTAAATCCTACACACTGGACATTTAATTAATCACTTCTATTAAATCACTTCTATTAGTTACATTATGGTAAATCTAGTAGCCATTATTTTTGGAGCATGACACATAGGGACTAAAGGTCAGGATATGTGCTGCATCAATTTTTATCACTCTTTAAGAAAATATCTCCTGTGATTCCCTCACTAAAAATATCTTCCCATACAGTGTATCCCAGATATTCTCACCATGCTATGCTGTACATTAAATTATATTATGCTATGCTCCTTTATAGAAATGCTGAGCTATGCTCGAAATAATCTTGCACTGAAGAAAACCCCGAACTGTGCTCTACCCTATTATCTACTATCTACTGGGAGAAATAAAAGTGTTAAACATGGCAAGACAAATTGCAAGTTCAGGCAGATACCATGGAGGGCTAGGGATCTACCTCTAAGATAATGATATCTAAGATAAGACACTGAAACTGCCGGATTCAAATCGGAGCAGCCAAGACTCTTTGTTTTCTTCTCCTGTTAAATCTCCAAGATCAACATTCAAATAAAGGCAAAAAAGAAAGAAATACAGTTTTTGACAGTATGCAAATATTGTGCATGCATAGGTTGGTTGTCTCCAGTTTTGCAGAATGGAGTACACAGCAGGAGAAATCTTTGCATTACTCCCTCAATGATATTCTTATCGGCTATGTTTCTCTCTGTCGCTCCCTTGATCTTATATGATCTCAGGACCAATGGACATGCACAGATGCTGTGAATGAGCAAGTGTCCCTGAGCTCCTCATAATGTTCATGCAACCCAGCCCACACACTTATCCTACTTTCATGGTGAGCCAAGCTCAGAATTAGTCATGTTAAAAAAGGGAAAATGAAAACGCTTGAGAAAATCAGAGATTGATTATTATCCTGCTGCCGTTCAGTGGACGTGTAATTCTCTCTGGCTGTGCCGTTGCCACTTCTTTGTGAATGCAGGCAGTATCAGATATCTGTGAGTATTTGTGCTGTGCATTGAAATCAATCTATTTGCAGTAGACCAAAGAGCTTCCACTTTGGAACAAATGAAGGAGCATGATATATTCATGGTCTAAGATAGAAGGAGTCCATTTTAGAAAATCAAGCATATTTGTCTTTCAGCATAGTCCTCTCCTGCACTTACACACTGAGGCCAGCAGTCATGAGGAATACAGATACAGTATACATTCTGTGCATACAGATACACAGAATACATCCTTTTGTAGAAGTCGGCGTATTGGACCTCCAGAAGACGGCCCAAAGCATATAAAATGCAATCATCACTGTCAAAGTGGTGACCACTGAGCTCCTTCTTCATCTTGGGGAAGAGGTAGTTGGGGACGTCAAATCAGTTGAATAGGACACGTTTCCTGGATGGTAGCCAAGGCCACTGTGGACTAGTGGAGTCTTGTCAACTTCCCACCAAAACTCTTCTTGATTTTATCCTCTAGCTGTTTCAAATGATTAATATAGAAGGCCATTGTAATACTACGTCTTGGTGAGGATGCGCCTTTCCAGTCTTTTTGCTTATGGTGCTAAATCAAAATCATCTAGTTCCAATCTAAATAACATGCTAACGTTTCGGATTAGTGGCTCTGGCTCTGATGAAGGCCACTAGGCCGAATCACAGCATGTTTGTTGACTTGGCTGGAATAAAAGTGGTGAAATTAAGATTAGTCAATTTATCCCGAAGTTTTGTTTGTGCTACCTTTTTACCTTTGGGTATTTAGATTGGCCATTGTAATTCTGTGACCTTTTTGCAGGTAATCCACCAGCAGTCTTTTCATCCCAGAAAGCAGAGGCCGTCACCTTGCCTGTGGACGTGATTTTGGTAGCCAAAGACATGGGTGTTTCCATTGTTCTTTACTTACAGGTTGGAATTGTTCGACCCAAGTCTCAATATCATGGAATTGCTGGAGAAATCTCTCTGGATCCACCTCTGAAATGGCAATATTGTCTCCTGACATGTGCCAAATCCGATCTCATTAGGCCCAAGCAATGTCTGGACCCAGTAAGTTGTCACCTTGGTTATTTGAAGTTTGTTGTGGATAACTTCGTGGACAGGATCATGGGCGAAACCCAGCTCTTTGTCAATATATCGTTGTGTTATTCTTCATGGATCATCTGTGTGGTGACACCTTCTGGGACAGAGATCATCTTTCAGGCTCTCTGTCACATTTGAAAAGAGCAGCCCTCTTCTTCACAATGCTGTAGGAATGGGCCTCTTCTCTTTGTGTTGCCTCCATCTCCTCATAGACCTCTATGGGTGACTGACCCTACAGACCAAAGTAGAGGATGACCGCATGAAGGGCGATGTTGTCCATTTTCTCAAATTGTACTGACTCGCAAATTTCAATGACCAGAAACAGAACTACCAGTAAAGTTATTCATTTCAAACTTTCTGCATAATCACTCATGAACTGCACGTTCATGGCAGGAGAGCTGTATAACTCATCTCCTTCTATCATGGGCCAAAAACTTATCAATCACCCCTGCATGCAAACAGATGGACAGACATAAGCAAAGACATACAAACAGCGACCAACCTCACAGAACACTCATCAGCCTCCACCCTGCCGCCACAGACAGAAGGAAGTGGGAAAGGCAGTGTGGAGTAGTAACACTAGCACTCTGCTCTGCTCCTCATCTGGCTTGCCTGTGGACAAAGCCCATCCATTAGAGTGCAGGTCACGCACTACCAGGAATACAGATGGGCTGGAGAGTCTTTCTTCCCTGCCACTCCATGATTTAAAAGGTGACATTAAACAAGAGGAACTACCTGCACGTGTATGAGCAGACATGTGCACTCATTTCGTTTAGTTAGGATGTGAATGTGTATGTGGGCATTAACACATTTTGAGGCGGTGCACGCGCACCTACTGTTGTGCCTTTGTTCACTGCTTTTTTGTAAGCTGTTTGCAGACCTGTGTAAATTTTTTTCGTACGCCTGGCTGTGTGTGTAAACAAGACACCAGTGAAAGCATCCATTTAAGCAGCAGTGCACAGTATGCTGTGGCAGCTGAATGGGACAGCGGTGGTGGACTGATTGAATGAATAATAATAATCTAAGGCTTTTGGTGTAGTAAAAAAAAAACAACATTCCTCATTCAGTTGACAGGATGATGCTCTTGGATTATTGTAGGCTCTTCTGCAGTTTCAAGATACAACCCTGTTTCCAAAAAAGTTGGGACGCTGTGTAAAATGTAAATAAAAAACAGTAGGCAATGATTTGCATATCATTGAAACCCCATATGTAATTGAAAATAGCACAAAGAAAACATTTCAAACGCTGAAACAGAAATATTTAATTTCTTTTGAAAATCATATCCTTATTTAGAATTTGATGCCAGCAACACGTTTCCAAAAAGTTGGGACAGGGTCATGTTTACCACTGTGTTGCATCACCTCTTATTTTAACAACACTCTGGAAGCATTTGGGAACTGAGGAGACCAGTTGCTGTCATTTTTTAAGTGGAATGTTTTCCCATTCTTGTCTGATGTAGGAGCACCTGGGCTCTAATACAAGGAGCAATGCTGTTGTAATACGTGCAGAATGTGGTTTGGCATTGTCTTGCTGAAATAAGCAAGCCCTTCCCTGAAAAAGACGTCTACTTGGCAGCAAATGTTGCTCCAAAACCTGTATATGTCGTTTGCATATCGTTGCATTAATGGTGCCTTCACAAATGTGCAGGTTACCCATGCCATGTGCACTACTGCCCCCCATACCATCACGGATGCTGGATTTTGAACTGTATGCTGATAACAAGCCGGATGGTTCCTCTCCTCTTTAGCCCAGAGGATGCGGCGTCTATGATTTCCAAAAAGAATTTCAAATTTTGACTCATCAGACCACATGACAGTTTTCCACTTGACCTCAGTCCATCTTAGATGAGCTCAGGCCCAGTGAAGGCGGCGGCGTTTCTGGACCTGGTTTATATACGGTTTGCCCACTACAGAATTCTGTCTGTTTTTAATGCAGTGATGTCCACTATAGAATCCTGTCTGTTTTTAATGCAGTGATGTCCACTACAGAATTCTGTCTGTTTTTAATGCAGTGATGTCCACTATAGAATCCTGTCTGTTTTTAATGCAGTGATGTCCACTACAGAATCCTGTCTGTTTTTAATGCAGTGATGTCCACTACAGAATCCTGTCCGTTTTTAAAGCAGTGCCATCTGAGGGCCTGAAGATCAGCCATCCAATACTGGTTTCCAGCCTTGTCCCTTGTGTACAGAGTATAGCATTTCACAACTTTTCCAGTCTTTTGTTGCCAATGTCCCAACTTTTTTGAAATGTGTTGGCTTGCTGTGTAAATAAATCAAATATAATTTGCTAATCCTTTTTGACATATATTTGATTGAAAAGAGTATGAAGACAACACAATTAATGTTTTACCTCATCATCATAAATTTTGTAAATACATGTTCATTTTGAATATGATGCCTGCATATTAGACAGTTTATGGTCATGAAACGCAAATTCTATTCACAGGCAGCGTCTCTGGTGGACATTCCTGCAACCAGCATGCCAACTGTTTGCTACTTCAAAATTTGCAGCATCTGTGGTATTGTCTATGTGCTAAAACTACACATTTTAGAGTGGCCTTTTATTGTGATCAACCCAGAGCACACCTGTGCAATAATCATGTTATACAATCAGCATCTTGATATGCCACACCTGCTGGGTGGATGGATTATCTTGGCAAAGGATAAGTGCTCTCTATTGTCTTTTTTGTGTGTACAAATATTGCATTTAAGCTTAATTATTTATAGATTACGTATTGCTGGTTACAAGCCCCCCAACATAATACAAACTTTGCTTCCAGCTACAATATTAAAGTTTTGTAAGAGTTGCATAAGGAGTACTTTTACAAGGTCACTTTCATTTTCTTATTGTCAAAATATCCCATGAAAAGGGCAAAACCAACCATGAATTGATCACACTAACAAGTATGGACTCTTGTAAATCCAAACCTGATAGTTACATTCTTGTAAAACTATTAAAAATGCTAACTCAAACATTATAATGCACTGGATGGCATGTCCCTTAATTTCATTTAACATGGGCATTAGCAACAGTACACCATTTCACCCTGTTTGAATAAAAGGTTTAAAATATTATTTCCCTGGTTGCTTAGTAAATGCATAAGCTTTATTCTAGAAGTAACAGTGTATGTTTCTGGTTTATGTGGTATTCATGTCATTTTGCAGTAATACCATGATTAGAAGTTTCTGAGTGGCAATCACACCAACTTTCAAGCTGTTGTCATGATTAAGAAACTAAAACTAAACTGGCAATTTTCTGAGAGGTTATCTGAGTTGGATGCTAATAATATACATACCTCTTTCCATGCCAAAAATGATCACTATAATCACTATTTTCAGCTCTCAATCAACTCTGCAGGTCTGTGAGTTGAGGAGCTGCTGACATGAAAAACTTTCTCACATCAAACATGAGAATAAAAGTCTTAAAAGTGGAGCAACAGATGAAGACACCGATGGTTTTAGTCTATTTGGAACCATTTATATTTTCCAGACAATTGTGTAAATTTTTTGCTGTGAAATTTCAAATACAGGAAGTCTAGAGGGGTATTTTTAGTGAAGAATCAGATCCAGTATGGTTTAAAAGTCTGCTCAAACTGAACGCTCACGTCGATCTTATGATAGCTGTAGGAAGAGTAGGTGTGAATCTTTTTAGATTTAGAAATGCTGTGATATGAAAAAAAAAGTGCTCTAAAAGTCTAAATCGGAGGAGTCTTTTTCATCTTCTCCCACAGAAGTTTCATCAAAAGCACTCCGCTTTCCATGAGATGAATGCTTGAGCACATTTCACATTAGCACACAGGCAGTGAAATGTCTCCGTCACATCACCGGCTGATTTTAAAGTTACTGAATATGGGCCTGGTGGTCAGCAAAGTAACTTTCAAATCTCTTCCAACATTCTTTGGGGAATGCGCGAGTTTGTGTGTCTGTATCAGTGAGACGAGGGCGTTTATCTCTCCAAAGACAGCAGGGTTCTTACAGCTCGAGGGGAAATCAGTGGGCAACGCCACTGATGAGAAGATGAGCGTACATGTTTTTGTGTGGGTGTGTGGGCTGAGGTCAGAAGCTGAGTACTCGCACCACCTAGTGGCATACAGGCCTCGAATCATTCTGCCTTCAGCGAAAACAGGATAAGACAGGGCAACATCTACACCTGAGGACACGTTAACCTTTTCAACGTTTGCATAAACAACTCCTCAAAGTATGAGATAAAACACCGAATGGAGCCACAGATGGTTGAATAGATTTTTTTTCTTCTTTTTTTTTCTGGGAGTAGATCTCATAGGAAGAAAGAAAAGCGACAACATGGATATGAACATATTAAACTAGGAGGTGAAAGGATGAATGCTGAGGAAGAATGCAAAATTCAGTTGGTCTCCTCCTCCTGAGGCTGTGCAGCTTCATTCAGAGGCTTTTGCTGGACAGGTGTAAAACGTTGATCCCTTTTGCCCTGCATCCCTCTCTTCATCCTTCCCTCGACCTTCCCTTGTTCTCTCTCAGTGGGTGATGTCCGATCAGTTTGTTTAATGAATGGGTCATGCTGCTTTCTTCCTCTTCCGGTTGACTCTCATCAGCTTTCTCACCATCATCATCACAGGGGGGAATTCTCTCTTGCTCTCCGCCTTTGACTTCCTACAACTGAATTACTGTCATGTATAATGCATTGAGGGGAATGAATGGCAGAGGTACCTGTCATCTACATGCAAGATTAATTTTGGAATTTAAAATTGCACATCCAAAGTGTAATCACATATTTGCATGTTACGCTACAAGACAAAGACATAATTACATGTTATTTGTGCACTGTTACCAAACGTGTCTCCCCGCCTTTTAGATTTAAAGCCTGCATTTGTCCCTGGTTGTTGTATCACAGTTGTTGCCTGTCCAGAATCATGTTGCCAGATAGTATTTCATCACATTCCCCAGCCTCCCCGAGCTATTTCTAAGTTTGACTCTCGCCTTGCCACTGCAACAAGAATCTTTTGTTTCCATTATTCAGCAGTCAGTCAGGCTGAGGGGCCGTGTCCACAAACTGTCACCAGAGTGTTGTTAAGTATACCGACAACGGTTTAGACTTGCACTCCATCCAAGCCAGTTTGTCAGGGAGAAACATCTCTCACCACACACACTTCCACTAACAGCCTTATAGGGTTACAGGCGCACACAGAAGAATACAAAGTTAAGCATTCAGTGTCTGCTACACAGATGAACACGAATAGGAAACAAGATAGCACTTCTGTTTAGTAAAGTGTTTACCTCCAGTAGTTCTGAATGCATGGAAAGGTTCAACTTACAAGTCTGGAAATTAAAGAAAACATTCTGGTTCAAAAACGTAAAGAAAGAAAACACGTAGGGAGCGTACTGAAAGTAGCAACTTGTTTTTGCGATACAATTATTTACATGTAACCAAAGACAACGTCCTTGAAACAAGTACAAACAATTGTTTTTTTCCGCTTTCTGCGATTTTTGTTTTTTTAAATGACAACTCAGAAATATTGTATAAAATAAAAATATCAGCTTCAGGGAGAAAAGTAGTCTAAGCATTTTAAATGTCCATTAACCACTATGTACAGGAGTATTTACATTCAAAAACTCCATTCAGACCAGAATTTTGCAAAGTAATTGACAGTAAACTCAGTTGCAGTAATGTTCACCGCAGCCCTAAAAACCAGACCAAACTAATCTGCTGAAACATGTATGGCTGTAATTCAAATCAGGTATCACACATGTAAGCGGTACCAGGCAGAGGCAACAGTTCATGTGCTTAATTGCAGGTAAAATGACACCTCAAAAGAATAAATAAAGCAGAGGTTAATGCATAATGTCCAATGCAGAAACACGAAGCTGCATGTGGCTGGACATGCAGAGACATGAAACCATCAGGGAATCCCCATGTCGATTAAAAGGAGCATAAAAAATACTATTCCTAATTCATTCAATGCAGCAGGATTTGATGAATGTCTGCATGACTGCAAGCTAAAACCATAAATCAAAGCACAATCGGTCACATACGTGTGTAATGTCCAGCCACTGAGCTGTGTCACATGGGATATATTTTCAAGAAACCTGATGTGAAACGATAGAGACAAATGGAATCTCACTTGATTTACAAAGGAGGAGAAAGCATTAAATTAAATACATTTTAAAACATTATAATCATTAGAAATTCAAAAGGAAGCACAACCATAAATTTTTAAGTAACAAGTGATTCATCGCATCCATTATGCCTGTGATGTTAAATGCATACTAAATGTAATTTCATATTGTTGAATGAATTGAGATTCAAATAATCTAAACAAAAAAGACCAAACGTATAATGGGCATGAAGGAAATACAAATCTCATAACAGTGTGTAATTTCCGAGTGCCATGGTCAAAAATAAAGGAAATCCTACCAAAATCAGCATTTCAGAGTCCTGATTTTTTTTCAAAAGGTAATTCATAATTTAGGTTTTTTTAAATGCCCTCTAGGGGGGGGGGATCTAAAACGATGACAACGCCTATGTGAGGTTTCCTAAATGAATGGGCACAATGACAACATAAAAATATAAGCTTACATTTTTTCCCCCCGCTTAAACATTCAAGCAAACTGCAAACATGTAGGTAAATAGATGTATGCACAGTTACACATAGACATCTTTTGAACATCCATGAAAATAAAATGATTATTTTTACATGCTTATCAATTATTTACCCTTGGCTTCGATGTGGATGAGTAGAGATTAAAATTTAATGATCCATAAAATTTGATTTAGAGGTTCACACTCCAGCTAAGCGGCCAGGGATGGAGAACCAGACAGCAGACACTGCCTCAGCGGCCTGTTGCTGTCAAACCTTTTGGGACGTTTCATAAAGAGATCTGCTTTGAGTCCATCAGACATTCCACTGAGTATTCTGAAACTCTGACTCGCAGTTACCTGAGGACGGATCCCGATCTGACTCTGAATGTGGCGTTAGTTGAATGGAACTGAAGGAACTGCGTGTCCATCAGCTACCAGGGCTTTGGTTCAGGCTGTGCTCCAGAAAGGGAGGGAGACTTTTTGAAGTCAAGGGAATGCTGCCATGTCTGCAATGACCCCTTGTGTCTCCTGTTGGGTAGGGGTGCATGAGAAAAGCCTGGGATCCCTTCAATGTGCAGATTGCGAGTTTGCATTCTGGCTGTCTGTTAACAGTGCTCCAGGTAGTCGATTACCCGTGAGATGGACTTCTGTCCGGTGGTGCCCATTGCACACTGCACAAAGGCAAAATGAGAAAAACAAGTGTGAGGAAGCAAACATGTACAACGGAGCAATCTTGAGGCAAAGTGGGGGGTTTTATAGGGTGTTTGCAAATCTGTTGACTTGAAAAGGATTTTTGTGAAACATATGCTTGTAGTCACATTCAAAGCTTCTGCAAAATGCACATCTGTGACTGTGTAAATGTTCCATTTAATATTCATGCTTGAATTAATTTTAAATTACTATTCATATCACTGCTTGAATTACACAGCTTGGATACACAACAATCATATTTAATTGACAACTTATTGATCACAGTACAGAATCTAATAAAATGTAAGTACCACTAGAGGCTGTGTAAGCGATATTAAACTGGCTGAGAAGCTATTGAGAGATTCTAAATATAAGACAATCAGAGCGTTTTTAAATATTGGTCTTTACAGCCATTCCAGACATTATGCATTCCTCAATCTCTGCGTTAATGAAGCAAACACAAATAAACGCTTCAGTTTTCATTCAAATCCTAATATTTTCTCAGAAAGGAGAAGAATGAAGGTGCAGAGAGAAAGTAAAAACTGCAACATGTTTGAATCTACGGGGACATCCACTGGTGTACAAAATCAGTGGTCAGCAAAAGGTTTATTAGATCCAGGCCAGAAGGAAGCACAAATATGGGCTTTTACTCTATTGGTCCATTCAACTGTTCTTTTATTAACTTCAGAACAATTTGCCTCAGGCGATTACCAAAAACAAAAAATATTTCATTTTATCACATAAATACTGGCTTCTGCTCAGAGAGAAATCAGTTCATGCATTGGTATCACAGTTTAATTCCAACTTGTATGTCTTATTTATTTGATCAAAATGGCGACCACGTCATTAACCTTGATGACTGAAGGTTTGTCTTCATGGTTATACTCACAGTGAGGTTCATGAAACTCAAGAACTTCTTCAGCATTTCTGTCATGATGGAGAAATCCCCTTTAGGTAGATTCGCTCTCACAGTAGTTACATTTATCTGTGAAGGACAGAAACGTGGGTGAGCAATGACAAGAATATCAGTGGGAAAAGAAAAGAAAAATCATACTGTATTTGTGTCTGATATTCTCACCTGACTGCCCTGGCAGAGGCAGCCCAGCAGCAGAGCGGTGTAGGAGGCAACAATGCTGTCCTCCATATGCTTGCCCGCATGCTGCAGAGCTACAGCAAACACAGGGGAGAGATTCACAATTACAGATACTGCCTCTATTGGAGGAGTGTTTCAAATTCTCATGTTATGAACTTCATAATAAATACACAACTTGGTGGATGAAATTCCCTGCTCAGGTACCAAATAGGGTGCGGTGCGGCTAAAACACTGAGTGAAAGTAACCAATAGTGACCGGCCCGATCCCATTTTTTATTTTCACCCCTACACCTACCCCTTAGCCTTGCCTCGCCCCTTGAAACAGAGTTACAAGGGGAAGTGGTTGAAATATTCCCCTATGAAATGGGACAACCCTACAAGACTCTGATACATCATCAGTAGTCGTAGACAACGTTATAACAGATGCGACGAGTTTTTTGCCGGGACAATGCCATCTTCATCTTCAGCTGTAGTGATGTGTCTTGCATGGGCTGTGTCTTATTATGATATAAGAGGAGCGGTAACGACTTTGCTGCTGCACTTAAGTTACCCAGTGAGCAAATCATTATCCAGATCACGTCAGAAATAAAAACGGATTGTGATTAATCTTGCAGCACACTCGTCTCTCTTCCCTTCCTTCACTTTCTTCACTTTCTTGTTCCGACAGAGACCAGTGCGCATCATATACAGTATGTTCTAGAGTATTCTTCTCTGTGGACATGGGGTTCTGCTCTGGTGTGCGGAGCGGGTGATCGCAGGTTCTATACCGTTTTTTAAATTTAAAAGATGGCCTTTAACAATTACAGTGCAGATCCAAGATGGTTTCTTTTATTTAGTGGTACTGTTCTTCCAGTCTGTTACGAGGATGATTAAGCTGTAGCGCATACACAACTTGGATATGCTAAATTTGGAGAGTCATATGCCATCAAAGGGAAGAAATGTATCAAAATGTGGCACTGGTTGTTTTTTTTTTGTTGCCTCTGAAACATTCGCTACGATCTTGCCGATGATTCACAAGGCATTCTGGCTGCTATCTCCTACCCCTCCGTTTGGAGTGTGCCTCTGAAACCCCTGAGTTCGGAGGGCCATGTAGCCCTCACACTTCCCCTCTGTCTCAACAACAATCAGGACACCCTACACGTAAAGGTGCAAAACGGAGAGTTGGGGCTAATTGGGATTGGGCCTAAGTCGTACTTATTTTACCATCTGTACAAAATATACATGGGGTGCATGAGCTCTTTTACTGTGAATTTATCATTTATCAAACATTAAAAAATGTCAGTTGACAAACTGGAATTAGGTAATTCTGCTTGAAAAATGACATCTGATGTCAAAATAGTTGATTTATCAATCGCTAATTAATTGCTTCAGCTGCAGTGGGTATATACTCAGTTTAAAGGCATTGTAATCCAGTATTATACTGCAGTATATTATTCTGAAGCCAACACATAAAGAAACCCCACCCTGTTTGTCTTGCTCCAAATTTAATTGGTAGAGAATCAAGAGGTAACGAATTTAATGTAATGTAGGAATCACTAATGCCACATTAATCACATTTATCTAAATTATGATTTTAGCTAACGCTAAAAAAAAGCTTCTCTTACATGCACACAAACAACCTCAAACACACACAAATGTCTACCTTTATTTAAGTCCAACTCTTCATCCTCCTCCTCCTTCTTCTCATTTTCCTTCTTCTCACTTTGGCAGTCATTGGTTTCGGCTGCCACCCACTGGATCTCTCCCGACGTCTCCTGCCATTCTCCGCTTTGGTCCAGTGCTGGCTTGGGCGCCTCACTGATGAGGTCGTCAGTCTTAGCTTCAGCCAGGATGGCAGCACGCTCCCTCTCAAGGAAGAGCTAGGATTTAGGAAGAAATTAAGAGTTTTGAACTCTAAACTCAAACACATCAGATTTTTAATAATTTAACAGTGATTAAAGAATAGCAGATAAGCATGATAGCCAAGCTATTTCTTCAAGGCAACGTCAGAGAGTAAGTGGGAATGCTATAAACTGAAACAAGCCTTTGTGTCTTGAAAAGTAACTTTATCACTTAATTCATTCTCAAAGGTTCCTTTCAGAAAACTTAGTGCTAACAAATCAATTTGGCAAGAAATTTGCTTTAAGTAACATCAATAATAAAGTAAAACACTAATATAATTATAGTTTTACCTTCAAATTCAAACCCACGAATGTGCATTGAATTACACTGGTGTATTACTTAGTGTTCAAGATGGGATATTGGAAAATGATGATACGACAATGTAGCATCATCCATATTCATTGAGGAATCAGAAGAATGTTTAAAAGAAAAGAAAAGAAAAGAGTTAAATGACTGGTGCTCTTTCAACAGTAAAAACATTGATATATTTCCTCATGGCTGCTCATTTCTCACTGTTGCTCACACAAAAGAAATCTACAACGACAGCCAAAGTATTTCATGAACCCTGGCACACGTCCTACCTTAACCAGGGCACCCAATGCACCGGAGGACTGGGGCTCATCAGACGTGTCTCCCTGAGTCTCAGCTGTGCTCGGTGGTGCCGACACTGACGCTGCAGCTGTGTCAGCTTCTGTTGGGTCAGTAGGCTGCATCAGGCTGTCTTCCAGACAGGTGTTGTCGAGATTGTACTCCATGTCTACCAGACAGTGGCGGTTTCTGGAGCTGTACTCCACCAGGTTAATTAGTAGACCCAGACCCTGGTGTACAGAATACACACATAAAGACGCGTGCATACAGACATACACAGCAAACATGTGTTGGCAGAATCTCTTTTCAACAAGTAAGTGGTGCCGTTTGTTTAGTTTAAGAGCATCTTACCAGTACTCGCACGTCAAAACGCTGCTCCTGGGGGATGTAGCGTGGAACACGAAGGACGCAATTCAGAGCAGTTACTATTAGCTGCTCCTGCTCACCTGTCTTAGTGCTTCCCCACTCTGCAGACAAAAACATCATTAACCTTGACTCATAGTAAACAACGCATTTCTCATTTCCATAATATTACATATCAGTCTGAAATCTACATATCAAGCCTTAGTGACATATTTATATTGATATAGCTGAAGTCTATACAAACACATTAAGAAGAATATGTTCAAATACAGATTGTATATATCACAATATATAATAGTAAGTAATCAAATTGATGCTTAATCAATTGAAATGTGCTTTGTTGCTGTGTGATAGGCCAGAATATGGAATTACACAAAGCACAAATGCCAGATGACAGCAACAAACACGGAACGGAGACAAATCAATAGTAAATGCAAAAAAAATGTTCATTTGTAAATGAGTACCGTTGTCATGGGTAAGGTTGAGCAGCACCCCTATGACAGCCCTCATGCAGTCCTCCACTGCCTTGCCCACGTTACTGAAGCTGCAGTGGGGCAGAGCTGCACCCGACATTGACAGAGAACTGTTGTTCAACGCCCTGCTGTACCGCTGAATCATATCCTCGCAGTGCCGCAAAGCTCTGAGGAAAGTAACAAAAGCATAGTGAAGAGAGAGAGAGAGAGCAAAGTGGCTTTGCAGAAATTGGGCATTTTTAAGAGTAAAACCAAGCATACGGGTGAAAACACAGATATTGTGAGTCTACACGTACAGAAAGATGAATCTAAACACAATCCAATCCAGATCTCTAGTGTGCAGCATCCTAGAAATGTCTAATGTTTTGCCGTATACAACCCTGCTGACCACAGAGTTCACTTTTATAGTGTCCTGTGACAGAGAGACTGACAAGTAGCTCAGCTGGATAAGCGCAGCTTCTTTTCAGCCAATGTTACATTAGACATCGTATTTATTTTTCTCTGGCCCGATCTGACAACTGCATGAGGCAATCCACTTGCCTGAACACAGAGTTTCAGGGATCACCACATGATCCATGATCCTGTTCATTGTCCATTTCAGAATGACAGTTTTTTTTTTTTTTTTTATCATGCCTTACCCTTTCTTACCAGCCAATTTTCTTCATTTTCTCAGATTTTCTACCACCATTTTCAGAAATACCTGCATCTTTCTACAGTATAGAAAGCCCAGTTTTATGAAAAGACCATCTTTCCAGCACCAAAGATGTTTTCATCAACAACTATGCAGGTAAAAGACTCATAATAGCCCTGATGGCAATCTTTAAAATGATGGTACACAAAAAAGGTTCAGAGTAAACTGAATGAACTTTCCTTGTAATAGATGGTGCCCCAGTATCTATCTATGTCCAGTCAACTCCAACATGTTTCTGGTGCTCACCTGGCTGAGGAGACAATGAGTTGTGAGTCTTTGTAGGCGATTAAGTAACCCTGGTTTTCTGGGTTCTGCACAGTCACCTGTTGACAGAGGATGAAATACAATTAAAACCAATACACAACCAGTAATCACATTAAAAGGCTAAAATGAGCATCAGGTACAGAAAATAAGGGGACATGCTTCAGACTTTTGATCAGTGACATTTTAAAGGAGACAGTTTAAAGGCGACTTCCAGTATCATTCCTGTATGACTTTATTGACAGAGAGGACCCAAGTTGACAGAGCAGTACTTACACTTTCAAGCACTCTCAGACACCTCTCAGCACCCCATAAAGATGCTACAAGGTTCTCCTTGTCATCCTCTTGGCTCAGGTTCTGCACACACTCTTTAACTGTGGCAACACAACACACCATGACTATTACACATCTGATAGCTATATGAAAGTCAACAGTCGTGCCACTTGACTTTGAAAAGCAGATCTTTGCACATATATACAAATGTAGAGACTTGTGAATTGGCCACATATCACCACCAACGTTCTCCGCATCTCACACACTTACCTTTGTCTACAATATGGTCCAAACCTCCCAGTAGCCGCAGTTCTTCTTTGAACCAATCTCCAGCCCTCTTGGAGGTTAGAGAGAGCAATGTCTCCATGGCAAGGTGGCCCGTCTATGACAGAAAAAGACACATATAAAAGATGTAATCCTGACAGTGTGTTTCTAAATTTAATATGCCTCTCTATTAAGCATGAGGTATTTTATCGCATGGGGGAACCATATGTAGCAGAGTTTAATGAAGAGATTTTTAAGAATTGTATACAGTATATGTGACAATACTGCCCTGTAGCCTGGATTAAGTTGACCATTTCATAAATGTTATGTACACCTAAATACAAACCAGTGGCTGAGGAATATAAAGCACCATATGTGAATAGTGCCACACAACAAGGGCACTTCATGAAATAAATGCCTTTATGTCATCAAATAATTTTTGTCTCTAAACACATCAGTGTTCACCTGTCATTCTTCGAATTAACCTAAAAAATGTAACCGTGATGCAAACATTATTTTAAGATGAAAATAATCCACAAACTGCAGTGAGGTGCATTAAAACCAAATTAGACTGAAAATTAAATTTGAAAAATTAAGCTTTTACTGAACCTATTTACAGCTAAGATACTGAAGTATTTAAGATGTTCAACCTGTTAAGGAGTAATTACAAAAAGCTCAGTGAAGGTGGTTACTTGTTTGAACTGACATACTGTACATCCAAAGGTGACACTATTCTTCATTATTTAAATAGAACCCACCGTGATATTCTCCAAGTCAAGGTGCTTGTTGTGCACGGTCTCGCACAGTTTCCTGATTTTCTCCTTGACCTTTTCCACCTCCTTCGCAGTGAGCTGATCCTGGTGGGCCGAGTAGTCCTGGTCCAGCTCCAGTAGCTTGATCATGAGCTCCAGGCAGGCCCTGTCCAGATCCATGTTAAGACGATCCCGACTCAGAATGTACATCAGGGCAGCCGTGCACAGAGCAAGATTCTGTTGGAAAGATAAAGGCCGGCTTTTACGAACAGGTAATGAGCATAAAAACTTATGACAGTACCCGACATCAGCTGGTGCAAGCCTGTCTTAGTTGGCATCAACTATTAGGATATTTCACAGACCTATCAAAACCACTTTAATGTATTTACCTCCACCAAGGAGCTTATAGTTTCACACGCATCCCTTTCTTGGTTGATGGTTGGTTGGTTGGACAGCAAGCTTATGCAAAGACTACTGACTGGATTTTGATGAAACTTGGTGGGAGGATGGGTCTTTGGCAAGAATAGACCCCTTAAATTTTTGCTTTTCATTCTGATTTTGATTACTCTCTTTACTATTACAAAATAAGGAGTTTATTGACATTCTTTAATTTGTCAGAGAATAATGCATGGGTATTGTTGGGAAAAAATAAACCATATTTAGGGGTTTGGTATCTTTGAGAGTGCGCTGTGTAAAACAAACTGGGTGTGGACTAAGATGGGGCAACAAGTTACTGCAGGCAGAATGGCTGAAGATGTTACAAGTTTGTATCCTGCTTTTTCAACTGGTGTTTTATAAACTTGTCATACCGTCTCCCTTTCAAAGCACCAATGCATTATGGCGCTGATGCCAGTAAAATATTTCTTTAAGTCCATTTCATTGTTTTTGCTGTGGGCTCTGATATAATTTGTCGCCCACTATCATGCAATTGCTGTGCAAAGCAGGCGACAAGCAGCAACTCGGAGAGACACTGTAAGACAGCACACTGGCTGGCTGTGTTTATTAAATATACAGTATTACATTTTATGTCAGGGTGGAACCTGGGCCACGGAAGAGTTGACTACATGTTGAGGCAGATGTGGGTGGAGATGCGGATTCTGGATCAATTTTCAACTTTCTTCAACATCGCAAGGGGATTTTTGCCAGCAGAAACAGAAGTGGGGCAGAGCCTTGCAGTTTCTCAAACTAACAACCAAAAACTTTATCTACACTGGGTCTGCTGTGGTAGTTATGTTTGAGTCTTTAATAGTACCAAGCGTGCAGCTCTGTTGGCTGCTTCATGCAACATTTGAGCAACCAGCCTGCCTTCTCTCCCTGGTAATAAAATGATGATTTTAGAAGGACTGTATTGCAGTAGTTAGTTTCTGAAATAAATATACATGTATGGTGTCAAATCAGATGTTTATGTCCATCTCTCTTCTGATCCAAAGTTTAGGATAAGGTCCAAGTGACTCGCTACTCTGTTGCAAAGGTTTGGTGGCAGCTTGCCTGAGAATGTAACACAGTTTTTACAGACTAACCAATAATGTTGATGGTTTTAAAGCTGTATGGGGCATCAGGAAGGCCTAGTGCTCACTGGCAGAGGATGAGTCTCTCGTTATTAACTTTTACCTTGGTGGGTGTGAGTGTGTAAACAGAAAGGCTCTTATGTTATTATTTACAGTGATAAGTTAAGATTGAAATAGAGAACTAAAAACAATTACATAATGTTATAAATAAGATTTTGTTTAAGTAAAAAAAAATAGTCTTTTAATCCAGAATCCTTTTCTTGGGAGTCATTATGGAGTAACCCTTCACTTTGTCTTATTCAGTAGTTAAGCCCACCAGCTAAGGTTCATTGTTCAAACTACCTCAACAAACGGAATGAAAGCTTTTCAACTAAACCTTTAAGGGAAAAAAAGTTTGTCCATAAAACTGCTGACAACAAGGTCTGTGGATTATGTTGAATGGGTCATGTTCTTTGGAGATATTGACTTTCCCAATGGATTTTTTTTTTTTGTTATTTGAAAACCACAAACGAAGTGCCGTCTAGTTCTATTAAACTCAAGAGAACATCTCTACAGTGTTGACATTTCCAAAACTCTGCAACTGACACCAAAACAATCTGAATGCATTAATAGTATTAAACGGTCAGAGGCAAAATGTGCATTTTTGATTTTGGGGTAAACTCTCCCTTTCAGAGGATACATTTTAATCTAGAACAATGAAAATAACAAAAGCTGTGATTCCTAAAAGTTGCAAACGTGTACTGTAGTACTTTTCATGCATTTTCAGGGAGGAAAATTTTTTTACTGACCGGGTGTTGTGGAGCATCACTGAGAATTTTGAAGACCTGAGCCACTTTCCCTCTGGCACGCAGGTGCATCCTGAAACTGGGCATGGCACATCGTGTGGCCAGGCTGATTATACTGGAGCAGTGAGAGGAAGATAAAGGCAGGATTAGAGAAATGTTGGGTCAATTATTTATCGGTCTTATGCTAAAAACTAAAGAGAAATGATAATTCAATGAGAAAGAATAATCCATATTTGACCTTCACATCAGCATCAACATTTGTGATTTCCATCTGCTGCATTTTGTTTTAGATCTTCACTCAATTATGACTTTTCAACCTCTTTTTACATATGTTAAGAGTAAACAACATCCAAAAAAGCTTCTTTTTTTAAAGCTTTTTCCAAAGTCTCTCTTGAGTAGATTCCATTTTCACAACAGAATGGCTATATGCCTTCACAGACTCCATAAAAATATTCCATATTTCAACAGTGGAAATAGAAGTATGATTAGAGGAAGCATTAACAGAAGAGAAAGCAGAGAATAAGGCAAAATATAGGCTCACAAGCTGTCTCTGAAGGGCTCATTTTGTGATAATTTAAAAAATTTGGTTGAATCAAATCAAAACCACAAGAAAACCAGAGGTAGAGCATTGCTTATGCAGATATATGAAAACTGTCCCTGTCTGTTAATTTTGTGCATGTGAACTAAACATTTTAGAGTATTGAAAAACAGTTTGCATTCCATGTGGTTTCTTTATATACTGACTTTGTATTACACGTGGAGGATATGTCATATACTGATGAATTTGTTGTACAATTCTTTGGGGGATGTTGGGGGGGATACATCATCTTCAGATGACTCAGGTGATTGTTGTGTTCCATTTAATTCAAGAGTGTTTTCACAGTTTTGATCAACTAAAGGAGTCGCTATAAATGGGTCTAAAACATCAGCATGACAAAATGTTGGGTGACAGGTGCTTGTATTATTCAATCAACAGGACGATGCTGTGGGTATTAACTGCTACCATCAACATGGCACTACAAGGAATCATCTACAGCATCTAAGTGCTACTCTCTAAAAAAGAGGCACAAAAACAGGCAGTACCAAGTGTTTTTTCCACTTACCTAAGGCATCTTGTGTTGAGTGGCTGGCTGCTCTTCAGCCCTGTCTCCAGGTACTCAAAATCATCTGTGAACTCTTGATTCTCTCCGAACTCCACCACATCATTGAAGTGCTTCACATGCTGCACCACAGTGTACAACTGGTGGAAGGGAATTTGGTTACTTACAAATAATGGCTAAACAATGCATCTGTCCAGGGACATAATCAGTTCAAACAAATAAAATGAGGAGCGCCATCATTGTTAAATTCCTCCATTTTGGTTACATTAGCACCAATAGCTGATTTAGCTAATATTGCTCATCAATAAAAGCTCACTGTGGTGTCAGGCTCTGATCAGTAGTTGACATTGTATGTTTACCAATAGCAACAGTATTGCAATGTGTTCATTCAGCATGATGCAAGAGCAAGGGTTTAACATCGTAACAGTGGGTAGTGACATCTTGGTTGAAGCAATTTTTCATCAGGGGATCTGTGACTACCAGAGTGATCTAGGGCCAAATGGCCCTTCTGCAAAAACTAAGTAGATTAAATGAACAGAATCTGTCCAGAATCTTGCTGCTGCATTTCAAATAAATAAGCTTGAAATATATCCAATAAACTCTGCAAAAGACACCGCCTCCTCTCTCTTCTGTCCCTTGGCAGACATCCAAAAATATATGGGTCTGCTCCGGACTCACCTCCTTGTGCTCCTTCCGGCATTTAAGTGCAGTGACAATATCCTGGTTGAGTCGCGTGGGAATGGTCTCTGCCTTAATGACTTTGGGCGGCGGTGGAGGAGCTTTGAACAAGCCATCATCTTTATGGGAGTTGCTGTCCTTGTTGCTGCTTGATAAAATGGCCTAAGCAAGAAAAAAGGTGGAGAAATGGGGTTCATACCAAAGTAACAAAATCTATTTAATGAAATGTCCACAAGATTAACCACAGCTGAATAGTCTGGTAAGCACACAAGACTTAGATAGGCATTGTAAAAAGATGTCAAATGTAGTAGTGCAAAGATTAAAACAATTTTCAAATCTCAATTACTAGACTGCTTAGTTTGTCTCTGAACAAACATCTATTTAAATGAAGGTAATTCCACACAGAATATACAAGTAAACCCAGGTGTCTGAGAAATAACTCCATGTTAATAAGAGGAGATTAATTAAAGCAATAAACAATACTCTGGATTGTAGACCTTGGGGAATGGAGAATTCTATTAAACAAAAATGGCACTAGTTATTAACATTCACTTTACATAATACCTCGCAATATTGCTTGCCCACTTGATGCACCAAATTCATACACTGCTCAAATTAAACATTTTTCACATATTGACAGCAATTTCTGCCTTTATTGTGTTAAAGCTAAACATAATATCAACAATAACCACAAAGAGAGCGATATCTTACCGGAGCAGTTTGACACCGAGAAAGCTGTGGCACAGGAATCTCTTCAGGCTCTGGTTGGTTCCAGTGGCGAGCATTGTAAACAGCTTTAGCAGGGGACTGGAGGAGTAAGAATATAAGATTTGGTTAGTCAGTGCAACAAAGACAAATCATAGCACCTGATTTGACATTGGCTTTCATGATTAATTTACTGATGAATGTGATCACTACAAAAATATCCAGACACCCAAAGCTCAGAGCACCAAGAGCAGTGCTATGACTATACACAATGTAATTTCTATGAAGCAAACTAGTATAGACAATGTTGTTGTTGTGAATTAGCACAACTGAAGACACGAATATTATATTCAGCAATTATGGTGATAGACTGAGACAACAGAAGCCTCAGTGGTGGAGCACAACAGTCCTCAAGCCGCGCAAAACTGAAACTGAGATGACACATTGTGTGAATCAATTACATATATAGCAAAGACACTGTTCAGAGCTGTGTTGACGATGTAGAAACAGTAAACACACAGAATTGGGAAGACACACCACAAATAACCCAAAGCCCCTACAACACATGATCTAGAAAAGGAGAGCAAAATGTGAGCATTAGACAACAATTCCATTAATAAAAAGGGGAATTGTCAAGAAAAAGTGACTGACCAAGAGGTAATGTTCAAACAACTCCTTCATACGGGGAGAAAATTTAATGTGCGTGCTATTGAACAAATATATAATGCATTCGTGTGAGACTGCTGTCATATGTTAATCCTTGGGCACTCTTCAAAGATTTAAGTTTGCTAGTGTAGTTCTAGCATATATTACACACAAATCAAAGAATTACATTACATTAAATGACAACTAAATAAATTTAGGTTTCAATTGTCTTTCCCATTTCCTACTCATCTATTCCATAAAGTGCTCCTCTGCCTATTATCGATCTATTTTTAGTCAAGATCATTATTCTGTTCACTGGTAGTGTCTGATAGAGGCTTTAAAGCAAAATATCTAAATGAACATTTCTGCCAATAAGATGACGCCTTTATTAAGCACATATGGGACATTGACTAAATAGTTTTCGTATTTTGCCCAGTGAATTTGTACATTATGGGAAGCACTGTATACCAGCATCTACCACTGGGCCACTTCAATAGGAGTAGGTATAATTTGTTAATTCATTCCACTACGGGAGTGACTGGATGCTCTCTGCAAATAACAGGAGAAACATGTGCATTTACTGTATCAGTATCGATTTCTGCAAACGGCCAACATCAATTGGAAAATATTGAGATATCAGATATTGACAAATCCAATATTGTGCACCCTTAACTAATGCCACTGACACATCAATAACATTAGAAGAATTGCCTGCGCAAAGCCAAGCAGTGTAAGAAACAAGATCAATGCTGGTTGTGAAGAAGGTCATGAAGGCAGATGACAAATTTACTTTTAACTGAAAGCAGGCAAAGAAACAGACAAATTCTAGAATGCGTAGTCACCTTTTTGGGTCCGCTGAAGATCTTTTTCTGTCCACTGTTAATGTCCTTGGATTTATCACTTTGCTTTCCTGAGCGTCCTTTCTGCCCCTCAATTCCGCCAGGACTAGAGTCATCGGCGTATTCAAAAGTATCTATTGGAGAAACCAGATTGTTGATGGGAAGGGATTAATATGTGAATGGACTGAGTGATGTGGACTAGATGACCATGACTTTGTAAATTTAAGACCTGTGTTGCTGCTGGCCTGGCTGTCTTGAGAATCACTGGTATGGGGGCTGTCCACACTGGAGCTCAGAGAAGCTAAGGCTGCAGCTGCTTTCTTTGCCTTCTTCTCTTTGGCCTGAGAGTTTTCCTCATCACTGTCACTCTCGCTCAGGTCGTCAAAGCCAAAGTACTTGATCTTGTAGCTACTCTTACCTACCATACCACCTTCCGGACCATCCTCACCCTCTGGGTCCTCTTTGTCCTCAAAACCAAAAAATTCTAGCTTTGTCTCAGTCTTGGTCTTCTTAGTCTTTGTCTGGGTGGGTCTGAACCTGGGAAAATATAGCAAGAGGATATGTTTTTTGATTCTTTATACTGTTGCTTTGAACTAAATCTGTGGTAAAAAAAAAAAAAAAAAGGGAAAACTGAGCAGGACGAGCAAAAAAAAAAAAGGCAGCCATTGGCGGAAAACAATTACAAATTAAAACAAAGCTTGAGATATAGCCAATTAAACTTTTGTAAAACTTAAAGAACAGAAAATTTCTTCAAAGTTAGATGACTTCACAGGGATGACAATACAATTTTCGACTCAAAGACTCAAATGTACAGGTATCAAAATTACTTAAAATTTTAAATTATAATCCAGCAACAATTTAAGACTTTGACAACAATGAATACATCCATGTGTAGAACAAGGCTTAGAGCACAAGTCCTGAAGCATTGTAAATAATTATGATTTCATATGACGTTGTCACAGTGATGTTAAAGACAGAATGCCCAAAGTCAGTCTGTGTGGATAAGCACAGTTGTTCCTGTTACTCATCGCCACAACTAGAAAACCAGAGTGACGGCTGTCTTCGATAAAATAATTTTGAAGTGTTTTGACAATTAAGGCACATAGAAATTTAAAAGACTTACCTTGTAGGTTTGGATGGGACAGCATCCGTTTTCTTCTTCATTTGGCCCGCCTCTCCAAGGTCAGCAGGAGTTGCGGGGGTGACCAGTTCATCAATGCTCCGCTCTGTTGAGTCCTGGATGGTGACGTTGCATACTGACAGACAGGAAGGATGTAGAACTGTATAGTCCCGTACCCTCCCACCCCCTCTGCCTGCGGGCTTGGCTGCTGTTTTAGCACTGGCAACAGTACTACTTGCACTAACAGAGACACTGTTGGGTTTATCTTGAGTGTTCCCTGTTTCTGTGAGCTTGTTGCTGTTGTTTTCATCAGGTTCAGATGATAATTTGTCAGGTCTGCTGGGCCGCTGGTATTTCTTGCAGTTTGAGGCCCTTAGGGTAAATGGGGAAGGGGGAATGTTGTCCACTGGCTCTGGTGGAGGCTCCAGCTCAGCACTTTTCATCTCTTGTGATGGCAGTTCATCATAAGGGGAAGAGACCTGGAAGTCTCTACTACCACCTGGTGCATCAGTGGACAGTGTAAGGGTTGTGTCTATATTAAGCAAGGAAGAGATGGGCCTCTGGGAAGCTGAGAAGTTACGATCATCAGAGTGGACCGTATTCAACAAAGATGCCTCGCATGCAGTATTTTGGTTTCTATCTGATGTACTTTTGAACCGGGGCTGGTCATTTTTAACAACCTTAACTTCAGATGATTGCTTGCCTATGAATGGAAGAGAAAATTACAAATGGTCACATATTGAAACAAAATAACCAGCATACACTAACAATTAAAATAGAGAGATTAATCAAATCAATCAAAGGCGTACTTTGATATATATTTACTGACCAACAGTAGAAACGCATGCCATCCTGTTCATATTAAATATCAAAGGCAAATTATGGTTCACACATCTTTATTCAGCCCTTAGCCATACAGAAAAATCATTTTTGTGCAAATTAGTGTTTTTTGCCGTAGTGTTTACAAGTCAAAAGTGTGGATGGTGAGACAGAGAACAAAAACAGACAGTACCGCGTGTCTACCTCCAGCATTTATCACTACTTTACACCTCCTGAATGGATAAGACGTTAATCTGTACTTGTAGGATGACATGCCATTCTTCCTGCAGTGCTGTGACAAGTTTTGCATGTGTAACTGGAGCAGGATCGCTCCGTCTCACCCGGTGATCCTGAACGTCGCACAGATGCTCTATTGGGTTGAGATCTGGTGAATATGCTGGCCAAGGAAGGACAGCGACATTGTTCTGGTCCAGGTAGGCTACTCCTGACAGACATGAGCCACATGTGGTCTGGCATTGTCATGCATGATGGTGATGCCTGATTGCTGTATCCTGGGAATGACGTGTGGACCTAGGACTGTATTTCGGTAACGGATGGCTGTCCATGTACCATGGATCTGGACAAGTTCTGACTGTCATCCATTAGCAGTGGCTCCCCACATCACACCACCACAACAAAACGGTCCACTTCCTGGATGTATGCGGCAGGATAGCGGTCTCTGTGGTGATGGTACAAACGCAAGCGACCATCAGCTCTGTACAAGTTAAATCCGGACTTGTCACTTAATGTGATCTCCGTCCACTTTGTAATCAGCCATAACATCTGGAACATCTGTGCTGCACGTGTCTGCCGAGTTCCGACCATCAGCATCCCAACTGCATGTTCACGTTAATTTTTTTGGAAGTCGTGGCATCATCAGTTGTTTCTCTAGGACATTAATTAAACCCCGGTATTTTATTGCCTTGGCCAGGCCTTTTCAATCATGCAGAGAAAAATCTCACCAACACCATTGTTTACTCTGAAATACACCAATGACTGTTATTTCTATGTTATGACTAAATGATGGTTATTCATGATTTAACATGTTTTGGTTGTGGGTAGTTAAAAAAAAGTATATTCAGTGTATCACATGTTTGTTTGTTTCACTAGATTAGGGCTAGTGAATAGAAATTACAGGGTTTTTAAAATTATGCGTTTCCACTGTTGTTCAGTATATGTTAATACAGTTGATGTGTAGACAACTTACTTGCAAACTTGGCTGTTGAGCTTGTAGGACCCTGTGCAGAAGTCACAACTGAGGCCGTCTCACTGGCTTGCACTGCAGTTGCACGTGTGACATCACCATCATTGACTTTCGACTGGGACACGCAGTGAGAGGTTAGAGTCTTTGACTCATCATCACTGTCAAACCCAAATGGGTCTTCTTCACTGTTGCTGTCCTCAAGCCTGGGCCTCTTTGAAAGCTCAGCCGCTTCAGGCTTTAATAGAGGCCTTTTGGCTCCCAGTTGAGCCTTGTAGGTGGTCTCCCCCCATCTGGTGGTCAGCGTGGGCTTTTTATTAGAGAAGACCTCTTCGAATTTCGAATTGGCCTCCCCTCCCTTGCGGTTGTACGTTTTACCAAATCTAGATGTCATGTCGGCTGCTTTATGTTACATAGTATCTATGAATAGAAGCAGAGAACATTCAATGTTTAACCATCTACTCGAGTGTCAAGTAAATTGTGAGCTACAAACGTCAGGCAGCACACAGCTCAAGTAATGTGTCTGACGAATAACGTTAAATATAAGGCAGCATTGTACCACATTTAATAACAAGCATATTACTTCTGATATTTTCTTCAAAAATCATACTGACAATGTTGGTTTCATTAATTTGGGGTAAACTCGCAGGTCATGTGCTAACTATAAGTTGATGGCACACCAAGTTAACATGGCTAACTTGCTAATATAATCATTTGTCTAATATGTGCAATACGATAGGAGGCTAGGTCGATTTGCATTAACTTGAGTAAAACTTGGACATAATTGTATTACCTGTAGTAATAGCAGGATAGCTAACTTACCCACGTCTGTTAACCTAGGCCTGCTTCTGTTTGTAAAGTTACTATAAAGTTAGCAAATAGCCCTTGGCTAAACTATGCTAAAGCAGTCTCCTGTTTACATTTCACAACTTACGGCATCAAATGTGAAAGATGTTGTACTATACATACGATTAAATTAATCTTACATATACGAAGATTACGGTTTTAAAATCGTCGTGAGTACAAAAGAATAGCATCATACAGTTACCTATCAACTCCGGCG
The DNA here is from genome assembly GCA_037577475.1 of Chaunax sp. Z400. Classification (NCBI taxonomy): domain Eukaryota; kingdom Metazoa; phylum Chordata; class Actinopteri; order Lophiiformes; family Chaunacidae; genus Chaunax; species Chaunax sp. Z400. The sequence continues at coordinate 16,963,537 of CM075193.1, forward strand.
ACTAGCTAAACGTCCGCTTGTTTTTTAGCCAGCCGGCTAGGCCTGATTTCCCACTCGCGCACAAATCAAGCGGTTCAAGTCCGTTCAGCCGACTACAAACCAAACTAGACACACATGTCCAACCAGAATAAGTCCACTAAGAAATGCTCTTTGCAGACTAAAAGCAGAAAAAGCGCACAAGTTACTATTATAGTCTAAAATAGTGGATAATCCGGACTTTTTGCATTCTATAGAGCTACTGACGGCCATTAAAATATCCCCTCCCTTCTCGTTCCATGGCAAGACCACTATGTAGTGCGCTGAGCATAAGAAGTGGCCAATCGGTGGCAGGGATGGTTTCATGTGGTTTGAGACTCTGTCTGCAAACTTGACTCTGATTGGTTTAGAACTGAAACAATAACAAACGATAGGGGGCACTGTAGGACTACATTAGTTGATATACAGTAAACTTGCAGACGTGCCAAAGAGTAGAGGCACCAATGGTGTCATTCATCTGTATCAACCGAATATCTCATGCTCCCTTTAGAACAAGGTATCTGACAAGAAAAGCTGTTTCACCGAGAAGAAGCCGAATTGTATAACATATCAATCAGGCTTAAACGAGTTTAAAATGTGGATTTATGCTCGGCTGAAAAACCAAAACACCTACATCGATGGATTTACAATAGTACTTAATATTTACACGGTAACAAGACACGACGAAATGGCATGCGTTGCTTTTGATGGTTGAATTGATCCGTCGAGGAAGAAAAATTTTCACTACTTCAAGTTACTTAAGTTATTTCATGCTCGTCAGTGAAATCGTATCATTAAGAAATTCTGGTTTCCACAATATTGCCCGATCAAAAAAAAACAATACAGTTACATTTTATGTGCGGTCCATTATAATACCCATCTGTAAAATATAATCACACATGTCTTACAAAGTCAATAGTAGTATAATTATGTAGGGCCAAGTTTGATTGAGCTCACTGGGCACAATGGTCATAATGACACGAGCAACTTACTGGAAAAAGAAAGCACATACTATATATTACAAGCACTGGTCTGGGTTTCCAGATGCTGTCAAATGAATGAATATAGCTTAACAAAAAAGCATGGGTCTAAAGGGCAAAGTGGTCCAATGACCAATGCTCAGCACAGACATGCATGACAATATCTCCTTTAAGGCATGGAAGTCTTTATGAAGATGGGGCATGTGGCTACCTCTGTGAAAATGTCTGGTTTCAGGACAGAAAGAATATTAGTTCCCATTGAATGCAGTTTTCTGGTAGTTTTAAGTTTTTCTCCATGTCACAGATTATGTTTAGAAAATAACTAAATTCTGTAAAGCCCTACATTTTTAATCATATCATGTCTTTATTACAGCAGTGCCATAATGTCAACAAAAAAATGGAAAATCCATAAACACAATTTTTTAGATGAGTCTCGAATAAAAATTAACTTGATGACTCATTTTCTGTCATCACTATGCAAACAAGAGCATGAAAAACACAACATGTTCAGTCAGTGTTATAAATTCATGTCTGGTAATCTGCATGTGTTTGGACTGACAGAGAGACTGTCACTCCACATTAAGGCTAACAAGTGATGAGGTAATATGGCCATGCCCTGCATGACTGATGATTTGAGCTCAGGTCTTGACAGTTTGGCAGTAATTCGTTTGCAAACAGGCAAACAAACATTACAGCTGAGTCCAGTGCTATGTATACTGTAATCTCTGAATGTTTTTGCAGTCTTCACAATGAGTCAGGACTTGGTGCCATTGCCAAGGGAAATAAAAAAGTGCAATGTCAAAATTTTGTTGCTTGATATGTTTATAGTCAGACATGTAAATTAAAATGAGATACTGCAACATTGATACAGAGCCATGAGATGGCAGCAACACTTGCTGTCACGCTTATGTCTGTTTTTTTTGTTGTTTTTGTTAAATTGCACCGTCGGCCTTTGACTGTGAATGTATACAGTACATCTATCTATTAGATGCCAAGTACGTGGTAATATTTGAACCGCTACTGGTCGAAATATATTTCAATGTGAAGCATATCTGTGAAATAATATGTGATTATTATACATGCCTGTGGGCTGAATAACATCAGGGGAAAGGATTTTTCTGTAATGTAGCTTCCATGTGGTGTATGGGAATGGAAGAAATCCCCTGACTATTAGAGGTCTGAAAATCATAAAGTAAAAATTGGGTCGCCACACCGCTGAATGACAAAATAAGTTCCACTGTCTTTTATTTGTAAAGCTGAAGTTTGTTTTAATCTTGCTGCAGACAATGAAGAATCCCATACCTTACATTGGAGTTATGAGGATACCATAAAGAAAAACAAAAGCTTCTGCCATTTTATTATTGCAGATTTCACTTTTAGTGAACGAGTGTTCTGTCAGAAACATTCTTGTAAATCCTAATGCTGTTCTTTCAGTAGTTCTCATAAAGTTTACTTTATCATCTTCATCCAAATCTTATGTGGTAAACAAAAATCTCTCCAAAAACATTAAATGCATAAGTGTATTCATGCAAGCCCCTCATCTGTGGCCACTTCATCGTGGGTCTGATCTCTGTTTGGCTTGTACTCCTGCCTCTGAGGTCAGCTTGCAGAGGCCCTGGCCCAAAAATCACATCAGGCCGCTCTCAAACCCGTATGAAGAAGAAATTTAATGAGCCCTTTGTGTGAGTTTGTGTGCATGAGCAATGGTTGAGCAAACTTTGAACACACAAACAAAATATTCTAATGACAGCCTGGGTGAAGTGTGTGTGCATGTGTGTGTGTGTGTGTGTGTCTCCAAGGGCAGAGGTGGGTTGTAATGTGGGAGGAAGTTTATGTGAGCAAGGGAGGCCAGCAAGTTTAAAGAGGAAGACTTGTTGACACATACGGAGTGAAGGAGAAAGCATTTAAACTGTTATGTCCCCAAATGAGCATTTGGACATTTGAAGGATTACTTCATTCATCTTCAGTACACACTTGTCTGTGGCGTGTGAGGAGGAAGTAGCACATGTTGCACTGCAGGAGCACTTGAACTGAAAACACTGGAGTGCTTTGCGTAGACGGTAGAAAGACTGTGACACCACCAGGAGTCCTGCTTACCTTTTTAACATGCGAAACTTGTGTCTGATACTAGTAATCACCTATTGAGGCAATAAAATGTTCGTGTCAGCTTTTTCACCAACATGACGTGTAGACTCTTGCATTGCTAGATAATGCAACTATATCATGGCAGGTGTGTTGTTAAGGACCCAAGGAAGCACAAAGTGTGAAGTTGTTTCTATGAGTGTTTCTCACGAAAGTTGCCACCAGCAATACCACAGGCCAAGCCAATAGCCCATTCTGAACAGGTATGTTTAGAATGGGCACTGCACTGGTTTAAATACATTTATGAAAACCACACATACTTACTGCAGACCAAGAAAGAGAGGTAGTGGCAGAAAAGCAGAAGGAGCTTGCAAAGCTCCAAGAGGGCCCAGGTGTCCTGAGTATGACATTTACTTGGTTCATCTTAGTTTCCTATCCGGGGCTCCAGTTTGGTCTTAAGTTCATATGTATATTCATATGTCAAAACACAAATCAATTAATCAATCAAGTTACTATTTGAGACAGAAGTAATTTGGCAACTAAGTTGTCTTTTGGATTTGAACAGACTGGTTCAACTAAATGTTGTCTATCAGATTAGAATTAGGGGTATGAAACACCACTGATGTTATCAAACTGCACTCCATGAGTTTAGTTCCCAGGTTTGCAGAGAAAAACCTCTTGCTGGCTGGAACCCCCAATTCCCTCCCTGCACTAAATACCCTCATATCCTTCAAGCTGAGAGCAGGAAGAGATGAGGATATTTGATGGTGCAAATGATATAGCCACAGCTTAACAGGATTGTACCATTAAGTACAAAGGTTAATGTCTAAAAAGGCTAATGTATGCAAAATGAATGAGAAGTTAAATATTGAAGTCAAGAAAATGTAATTAACGTGTGTATATCAACTCATGTCTCATATCATTTGGAGCTCCTAATTCAGATGATGTTCATGTCACATGACGGGTTTTTTTTGCACAAAAACCAAAATAACTTTGGATGACAATAGTCTGCTTCCCCACCATAGAACTAAATTGGAAATAGCGTTAGAATGTACAGTACCCTTGTCATAGAATGGCATGTTTTATGTTTTTTATGGGTAGTTTGGTTCAATTTGTTGTCATTTGGAAGAGGCAGTTTGTCAGTGAACCGGAATGAGATGGAGTTTGCCTACTGCAATGTCAGTCAGTGAAGAGTTCTCCATGTGAGCCATAGTGATGGAGCACCACAGCAGAGCACCATGATGTGAGCCATAGTGATGGAGCACCACAGCAGAGCACCATGATGTGAGCCATAGTGATGGAGCACCACAGCAGAGCACCATGATGTGAGCCATAGTGATGGAGCACCACAGCAGAGCACCATGATGTGAGCCATAGTGATGGAGCACCACAGCAGAGCAACATGATGTGAGCCATAGTGATGGAGCACCACAGCAGAGCAACATGACACGGCCACATGTCTGTCATCGCAATTCACCAAAAAGAGTAAAAGGTACCATTTTTAGAGATTTTAAGTTTATGAAATTTACATTTTGAACAAAAGGCACTCATATAATTGAAATCAGTTTGTTACTTTATGCTCTTTCATGATTGACTGCTCAGAAATGTATTGTTTGCCACATTCTTTGCTTGTGTTTAATACTGTGCAGGTCGCCAACCTATCAAGAGGAGGATGTGGGAGAAAGAGGAGATCTTTGCTGTTGAGAAACACATGATGAGAAACACATCACTTCATGCCGTCTCCCAGGGAAAAGTGACTGTGATAAGTGCCTTGAAAAGGAGAAAGTTCCACTTACAAACTGGAATTGGCTGGCCATTAGACTCTACATTAAGAATCGAATCACAGCTCTCAAAAACAAAGTCTAAAATGATTCTGTTGGCACTTGTTATGCTTGTTGTGCCAAATCTTTAAAACAGCTTTTTGTTCATTTAACAAACAGGTTCTCAAATGTAGAATGTTGTCCACACTGAAGCAGCTGTGCAAGATTTTTATTTTTACCATTTTCAGTCATTTTATTTATTTATTTTCTTTTCATTCGAGTAGTATTGATGTTATACCCAGCCTTAAGAAAAGGTGAAATGTTGTATGTAAATGAACCAGGATTTTTCTTTGATGAATTTGAGTTGGCTCAAAATTTCAGCAGTTCAACTAAAAAGTCAAAAACGTCAGTCCGTCTACTGTTGTTGTTTAATTGTTCCTTAATTGTGAGTGATATTGATAAGGCTGTAAAATTGAGCACTTGTGAGAGACTCCACAGGTGGTGCGTCAAGTGGCTTTCCAAACTTAGTTCAAGTTGACTGTTTTTGGAACTCTGGAAGATAGAGAAAACAGGAAGTGTGTAGATGCTTTCCCTCAGCAAAATTACTTAATACCTGACTGTGTGTTATATGGTACTCAGGAAGATAGAAAAACCTTAAAGTATGTACTAATTACTAAATACCTGTCAAGTTCCCAGGAAGTGGTTCCTAGTTAGGTCAGGAACTCTATTTTGTCTGATTGATCATTTGAAGTGACATTTCTGTTTTTGGCCACTTCAGTAAACTGCCTGAGGTTTTTTTTCAGTGCTGTACAACCTTCAGAAAGGGTGGTTCCCAGAATGCATGAACATATCTGCATGGTACACAATGCAACAAAGACAAGGCTGTGTGTGTGTGTGTGTGTGTGTGAGAGAGAGAGAGAGAGAGAGAGAGTGAGAGAGAGAGAAATGGAAGGAAAGCAGTAAGTGTCAAAACAAAAGGTCAACATTTTATTTCTTCTCAGTATACATCACATAATCAACACAAAATTCTACAGTACTTTAAAAAGGAGTTTAGAAAACAACAATTAACAATTATACAATTCAGTTTTGCCCAGCGAGTCGCTAAATTGTTTAAAATTGCAGTAGGCAGGCCTGGCTGAGCAAAAGTTCATATTAAAAAAGATACAAAACAATAACAAGCTGATGAAAACAATATGCCAATAACCAACTTCTTATGTTTATGACCAAACAGTTGTAGCATTGATCAAAAACACCAGAGATAAAAAGTGAAAACACACATGGAAGTAAAGCGCTGCTTTTTGAGCATTTGTACAGTCATTCATTTCAATGCAAAGCCAGAGTTTTCCTGGATGTGTGGCGTCGCTGACCTTTGGCCACAGGGAGAGAGTGCATTAGTAGAACCTCCCTTCCGATATAAGGTCCACTGGTGATAAGTCAAACACAGCTCCAGCTCCTGAAGTGTGATTTGTGAAGGGTCAAGGGTCGATCTCCACTGGAACAACCGTGAGAATAGCGTCCTCATTTCCGCGGCGCACAACTATTCTCAAGTTGCCATCCCTTTTGATGGCGCCACTGACATCAGTCGCTGATGAGATCCTCTGTCCATTGATCGAGATGATGACGTCATGCTCTTTGAGTCCACCACTGGATGAGAGAAGAAGAGATGACTATGAGGGCTTGCTTCACAAAAGACAAATGTGCAAATAATTCTGGATAATATGTTTTTTGAGCCTATTATTTATCCACTTTGTAGAGTGAAATGATATTTTGGCCCATTTTTAGCCACTAAGAAGGTGTATAGGACTAGAAGCTGTTAGTGGTGAAGGCCTTCTGTTGACCTTAAGTTTTAGGATGTTAAGCATGTGATCATAATGTCGCTAATGTAAAATCTTTGACTCTATCCCCTCATTTCTCATCAGCTCTACGCTGCATAGTATCTAATAAATGCTAAAATGCCACCAAAACAGCTTAATAGATCTGGAAAAAAGAGATAAATTATCTTGCTGCATGAACAAATAATCTTTACTAGTATTAAGCCATTTTCTCCTCAAATGTAGTGTGTATGTCTTGTATTTTAGCTATTCCTTCTTGAGTGTATGTTAGTGCATGTGAGTACCTCTCTATCCTCCCCACAGTCATTATCAACACAGCAGCCTGGTAAGAAGCCATATTACAGCTATAAATTAAACAGCTATAACAATAAGCCAAAAATACGTGTCTGAAAACAGTAACAGTGACAGTAAGATAATATTGATCCATACTTGGTCAGTACTGACTAGTTTGACAGTGTGATGTAAGTTTGATGAACACTGTTTTGAAGCAAAGTGACAAACTTTCTCATAGCATAGCTAAACAGTTCACTAAAATATGGTTCTGAAAACAATTCAGTTGATTCATATTTGACAGGCAGTGCCTACTTTTAGGATTTGATTCTAGTTTCATGACCGCAGTGTGTTCAGATTAGCTTTTTCCTCCTAACTTTATTGAGTTAAAGACATACACGTTTGTTTTGGTCTGAGATGTTGGTGCTCTATACGATATCCAGTGGCAATGAATGTCATAAATTTAAGATTTAAAGATTAACCCTGGTGATATGCTATATTTACCTCCAGCTATAAGAGTTTGAGGAGCGTTAGTTATCACAAAAGTTCTGATTTTGATTAAATCTTGTATTGGGGTGGATCTTGGGCCAAGAGACGGACCGGGTATGGATGTGGATTCTGGATCAGGGTTTCATTTTATGCAACATTATGAGCCTTTTTTACATTTTTGCAGATAACATGAAAAATAATAGGCCAATCAAAAGGAAAAAACGTATTGCTAAAAAAAACATTGAAAAGCCATCAATAACCCAACTGGGTGACATGTTCCTTCCTGTCATTGAACACTTGCAGTCCCACATAATGTCGTTGTGCTGGAAATATTTAGTAGAGCACCAAATGTGCATTAATCCAGCCTTCAAAACAGTTGCCAGGAAAAATTTCGTTGTGTTGGAGCTATAAAAAAAAATGGGATTGGAAGTTGGAAAGTATTGAGAGACAGACTAATAAATGGTTTTGGTCTCCTCATGGAATTTGTTGACAATAATAAAAATATACAGTATAATATCACCAGGCTTAACCTTAACAAGGATAGAAATGTGTTTTTCTTTCTCTTTACATTAGGTGTTACTATAATTTCCTCTTTAGATTTTAGTAGAAAGCATTAAAACAGCAGGTTAATTTAATGGCCGACAGATGTTTCCGATGTTTTCTACAAACATATCTAACAGGTCTGTGAACACGATCTGAATCCATCTGTTGCTTGACTTTTAATGTTGGAACCAACTTGACGGAACGATAGCACAGCAAGGTTAGAGCGCAGAACAAATAAAAACATATAATGAGAGAATAAAAACCAGTAAATGTGGAATCACTCACAGACCAAGGCAGTAACCAGCAGTGATATTTAAAGCAGACTCTCAACACAGCTGCTAAATCGCAGCCACATGTAAACACAGACCACCAGCACCCTTTCACTTGTAGCAGCGTCCATTAACACAACTGCAGCTCAGTATGCCCCTCATTACACTCAGCTGCTGTAACACCTCCAACAGAAGCAAATGGACACTTCTCTACAGCAAGAATCAAGATTTCCAAGACACACACTGCAAATTGTTCTGTACTTGTCAAGTTTTAAAATCTTGGATCTGGAAACATTATTTAATTATCTAGTTCAATCTAGCCTACTTATTTGTAAACTGAACCAACTTATTTGAAGATTTCTTGACAAGTAAATCTTGCTGCATGGGCAGATAACACTGGTATCAAGTCATTTCTCCTCAAATTCGGTGTTTATTTCTTGTGTTTTAGCTGCGCTTTTTTGCAGTGCAGGAAGAAAAACAAAACCGAGTGAGATCAAAAGAACGAATGTGCACCCTTGAAAATAATATGGGATCCAAAATGGATCACAGGAATGTTTTTAATGTAAAAAAAAACATAGTGATTTAAGGAATGAGTGAACTCTGACGGGGCCTTGATATCGCTCTGGAGAGGGATGGGTGAGCAGGCACAGGAAAACCACAGCGCAGCTACTAACCTCCTCCCAAGGCAGTAACCAGCAGCGATATCAAAAGCCGCCGCTCAACACAGCTGCTAAATCGCAGCCACATGTAAACGCAGACCACCACCATACCTTCACTTGCAATACCATTCATTAACACGACTGCAGCTCAGTATTCCCCTCAACACGCTCAGCTGCTGTGACACTTCCAACAGAGCAAATGGACAGTTCTCCACAGCAGGAATCAAGATTTCCAAAACACACAAAGAAAAACAAAACACACTGAGATCAAACGCACGAATGTGCGGCCTTGAAAATAACATGAGATACGAACCACAGCTATGAACAAACTCTGACGAGGCCTTGTAGGCAACACCAGTCTGGGATGGGTGAGCAGGCACAGGAAAACCACAGCTAGTAACCTCCCTGCATGAGGTTTGAAGGATATAGCTGACCTCAGCGTCTCCTGAGCCCAACTCTGGTGGAGCTGTGGCTGATTGGAGCCGGCTGCGATTGAGGGACGAGGGGGATTCTTTTGGAGGGATAAGGCACTTCAGGCACGCTGGAGTGAGCCACGAATTTACGTTTTACAAAGAGAGCTGTGTTGAGGGCTACAGTATGTGTGTGTTTATGATTGTGTGTCTGTGTGTGCGCTTGAGAGTCAGAGGATATAGGAAAACAATGAAGGAAGGAAATTAAATATACTGCCTATTTGCATTGCAAAAGGAGAGCGGGAGCTGCACGAAGAGTGATGGGAAGTCTTGGGGGAATTCGGTGCATGTGTGTGGCATTAGCCGCCAAAATCAACATCAGACATTTGCATTTGCACCTCACTGAAAACCGTGAAGTTACAGCCATGTTACTCTGAATGGAGGCGATGCTTTTGGAGCCATTTTGGGAGAATATCCTCCTTACATTGCGGCTGGTGTCTTTGCGATAACCTCCATGACGTACGCTCCAGAGGTAATGTCAGGGAAGTCACGATGTCGAGTCTTCAGCTCTTTGGCCAGCCTAGAGGTAAAAAAAAAGGTAACAGGGAATTTTGTAATCGATTACCATTTTTTATCGAGCATAAAACAATACATTTCCTTTTGTATGAGCATAATGAAGGGAATCATTTAATATACTTCTGGTGCTATTTCACGACAGATGTTAAGTGTGTGCAACTTACGCTGGAGTCAGAGTCATCATCCTCACACCAATATACTTCTTCTTGGTAGCTGTGCTCCCTAGAGATACAATACAAATACAATCATTGATCAGTTTGGAAGATTTTGTTTTTTCAGTTATGTCATCACGTAGACAAATCAAATCGAGATGTCATATTGGCAATCACAATGTGTGCGCTGTTCCAAAGCAATTCGAGGGGGTGAAAAGTGAAAAGCAGTGAAATAAAAGAACAACCTACACCAATACTGGCCTTTTCTTCCCTCTATTTTATCCGCAATGTCAGAATCCTGTCGGGTAATACTGGGCATGCACTCAAAAGGTTGAATGTAGTCAAGACATCTCAAAAGAGCACACAGATGAAAATAGGTTTTGTCAACAAGCAAACTTCGATTCCCCAACAAACACAGTGTGCTTTGAAAATACAAAACACAATAAACAAACTAATGTATTTTGTTTTGCAAATACAAAACTACCTGTCAAACAAATACACAACATTTGTCTAACCCTTCACAAATACAGCATGTCTACAGGTACAAAATATGAACGAAATATTTTTTTGGTTGTAACATGTTCTGTTTTTATATGGTAAGCACGTTTTTTAATTGTGCAACAAAACCATTTGTTTGATAATGCTGTTTACTATTTGCAAAGCACACTGTGTTTGTTAGAGAATTATTGTGCATTTGTTAAACATGCTTTGCTTGTTTTTAGTTCAATTTTGGCAGGAAATGAGATCCATACTACATAGCGCCACCTCCTGTTTATGGAGGGCAAATTATTTAGGACTTGGCGTGGCAATCCAAAGCACAGACAAAAGTCGTGATATTTTCTGTCTGTATCAGATGTTCTTTTTTATTTTGTACTTAGAAAACATGTTAACATGTTTTAGAAATCCATCCATCCATCCATTATCTACAGATATCCTTGCAGAGTCGTCGGGGGCTGGAGCTTGTCTCACCCAGGCCACCAGTTCATCACAGGGCCAACACAACAAAGACAAACAACAATTCACGCTCACATCCACACCTACGGGCAATTTAGAGTCACCAGTTCACCTGCATTGCATGTTTTTTGACTGTGGGAGGAAACCGGCGGAGGAAAGACGACATGCAAACTCCACATAGAATTGAAGGATATTTGAAAAACATGTTTTGTTTGGATGTTAAGTTTTGTCAGGAAATTAGATCCATATGAAAGATAAGCACAGAAGAGTGTGCTTCTTTATTATATTTGCACATGGGATATTGTAGCCAACTTTCAAAACATGTCTCTTAAGATTTTGTGGAGCTGTTTGAATAGAAGCCATAGAATGACATGACATAATTATGACAAAAACATAATAAGCCAAGTCAATGAGAGCTCATACCTCTAGCCTGCCTGTCATAGGACTCTGCCAGGAACTGACGAATTTTGTCTGAGGGTATGGCGAAGGAAATGCCAGCTGTCACTTTCAATGTGTTGATTCCAATCACCTCGCCATCCTAAAACAGCAAACCTCAACTTAGTGTCAGGTAAGACACGACTGTAAATTATCATATGGACTTAAACATATCATGGCATATGTCTGCCACCATAATAAAAAACGGCTTACCAGATTTATCAGTGGCCCACCTGAGTTGCCGTACTGTGAACCAAAAAGATGCATCACTTATTATTTCGTGATTGTGAGAACAACAAAGTGTATGCATAATGATAGTTCTTCATTCTCTTACATTGATGATGGCGTCAGTCTGAATGTAGTCCATGTCAGAGTTGCGAAGGCCCAACTCTCTGCCACCTCGCTGAGTGGTGCTGACGATTCCTGTAGTGACTGTGTTCTGGAGGGAAAACGGGCTCCCAATAGCAACCACAAACTCGCCTGGTCTCAGCTCTGATGAGCGGCCCAGCAACAGAACAGAAAGCTTGGTCTTAATGTGAGAAAGGAAGAGGGACAACATGTACATATTACATATTAAATTATTAAATATACACTGAAATTGTATTACATTTGATATAAAGGAAAGATTCATGAGGCATTGCAGGATAAAATGTTGACAAGTAAGTGGGAACAAACTGAACAATTTCTATATTAAAATTAGTGAACGAATGCAAAAGGAATAGGGATACAGTATATACAGAAAATGAATCATTGCTAATGTATTAATGTTAAGTGACACATATAACTCCGTCACATCATAACTCCATTATCAATCCAGGGAGACTGTTCCAGAGAAATGTCGGGTGCATTAGAGGAAAAGCCCCTCTGTTGGCTCATTTTATCCTTGCAACATATCAAAGATTTATATCATGATATTTCTCAGAGTTCATTTGCAATGACAGATATTTCTATTTTGATTTATTCCCTTAAATAATGTTTTTTTTTCTATATTCAAGGGAATTTAAATCGAACTGGTGTTGCTTTATTCATTTAAAGAATGGCTTTTGCGTGCTTTTTCAAATTAACTCCTTGTGTACAAGCTAGTAGGAGTTGACATGTGAGGTGAAAGTATTTTGTGTTAATATACACACAATATAATATTATTTATACCTAATAGGAGGCATACATTAGAAATATTAATTGGCCTGTTATTAGAAAGTGGTCTGAAGAAATCAAGAATTAGATGTGGAACAAATAGCCTTTATTTGTATGTATTCTACATGTTTTTTGTCACATTCTTAATCAGTTTCAGAGGAAATTTATATAGTATATTAATGTGTTTTGGAAACTGAAAAACTGTCATCACAAGTCTTGTCTAATAAGTAGAACCAGCACTGTTTCTAATGCAATTACTCTAATGAGCTTAAAGGACTGCTCACAGTACAAAAATAATTACAGCAAAAACACAAGTCTTCAAAACACATCCCACTTAGCGCTGCATGGCTATTATCCCACACAAAAACAATTACTCCCTTTCCACCACAGAGAAAAGCAACACTTATGCCAAACAACACAAAATGGTAATATTCACCATCAAAAGCTTTGTTGTTGGACTAGTGTAGTCCAGCTGACAAATCATTCCTAATGGTGAGTGTGAGCCAAAAGACCACAGATGCTGGAAAAGTGACTAATAGGTATGGTAAATAATGAATACCCTAAGCTCTGGTTAGCCCTGACACACTGGGCAGTGGAAACCACGCCAGTGAGAGCTTGCGTCTGCAGACAGAAGGGATATATTTATCCATCCACAATCACAGTTTCCTGTTCGGAATAAAATCATCTCTGCTGGTCTAAGCCTACGCACAGCCACGTCACATTGAGTCTTTTGGCACAAGAGCACTATTTTAGAAAAAAGGGACCTGAGTGTTCTTCCTGCACAATCAATTTTTGTTTACCTACTGTTATAAATAGAGGCCAGAAGTATTAAGTATATATATCCAAACATTGTAATACTTTATGTAACCAATTTATGAATTTCACCATGATTTTACCACCATCGAATGGCTTTACATGACTTAAAGGCCAGCTTGTGACCACTGCAATTATGTCCCGGAGCCCATGACTTCAGTGCCCCCCCAATACCCCATTTACTGCCGGTACCCCTTTAAGTCGTATGCATCTTGTTGTCTTGTCTTGTCTTGTTATCTTGTTTTTATGTCTTGCTGCACAACCGATTGCCCTTCGAGGACAAATAAATTTGAAGTTGAGTTGAAGTTAATCTCAGTCATGACATGAAACAAAATGAACTGATATCAGACCCGTGATCAATAAACTAATCTAAAAGAAATCTGAAAGGATTGTGGAAAAATATTTAAGACACAGTTTTGATTCAGTCACCCACATGTTACACTTTGCTGTAAAGGATAGGGAACCTTAAGGAGAAATTATTTTTAGAAGACAACAAAGAAACTGATAGCCACTAACCAAGGCTATTCATATTTACCCTATTTTCCGCCTTACCTCTCGAGCTCACAGACTCACAAACACAACAAACACAAATGACCAAGGCTGTGTTCCTGATCCATGTGGGCTTATTTGAACATTGCAGCGATGTTAAAAGCAAACACGGCACAGGCACAGGTTGCAGAAGTGTGTACATAGGCCAGGAAACATGCATTTGGCACGTACTCCAGACATATGAGCAGTCTGTTCCTTTTCGCCACTCACACTCCACGTGAGATAAGAGAATAACCAGATGGACGTCAGTCACTGCCAAGACATTCAGGACTCGTGGCCACTGCCTGACACCGCAATGAAACAGCAATACTAGTAGTGTCATGGTGACTGTTGCTATCAGGTGAAAACTTTGTATCTCTGAAATGTCAACTTTAAAGAGCAGGTTTAAAAAAAATATTTTTACAGTTAATTCTTATGTGTTCTAAAAGAGTTAAATGAATAGGTTTTTGCTGCCTGTAGAAGTCTATGCCCATGCCAGGCTCACACTCCCACACAAAATCACAATGCAGTTGCAAAAATCCTGTGTAAAATGCATCAGTGCACTGAAAAGTGAACAGCACCTGGGTGAGAGGGCTGAACAAACACTGAACGTTGCAGACTGCTCAATTTTTTTAAAGACCCCTAGCTAACATATCACTTACTAATCGTGATTAGTCAGCAATGGGCAATGACTTATGGAAAATCATCTCACCATGTGAGTCCGCCTCTCCTGACCACCCAAGTGACTCACCCTGCTATTTCAGATGAGGGTTAAGATGCATGGCACTTCATCAAAAGACACTATACCCACACTTTAAATGAAGGAGGCAAGGTGAGCAGTAAACACCACAAACCACAGGAAAGGAGTCTGAGAATGTGAGGCAAATGAGTCAAACGCAAGTTTGTTTGATATTATGTTGAAAAATCCAATCCCAAATACCAAAAACAAACGATTTTGCATGTCTAAAATAAAAAAACACACATGTTGTACAAGAATAGCACCTACTTTCTGACAATGAAAGCCTCACATTGTTGAAAATCAGTTTGGTGCCATATAGATTTCTCTCAAACAGTGTTTTCCATATTCTTAAGTGTTTGGATCAGAGTGTCACTACTACAGAGAAGTAGACAGCTTTGTTTGATTTGACTGAAAACGTATGTGCAAGTTAGATGTGAGAAATTCCGGACTATTTTCCAACTTTTGTTGCTAAGCTGAATTTTGATTCCTGCGTGCAGACAGGTTCTGTCACTTAGGTCACTGTGCAAAGGGGACAAGTCAACTGAAAGACAAGATACATAACAGAAGGGTTGTCACAGGGAGATGTCATTGTTTAAGTTGTTTAAGTTGTTACAGCATAAGTTGTTTGGAGGCTCATATAAAAGAAATCACACTACAATTCTAGGACTAGCGGACCGAGTGCAAACCTTAACTCCAGTCAAGCTGGGATGGACTGTGACGTAATCATTTCTAAGGCACATGTGTACTTAAATACACACACAGACACACAGAGGGATCGGTAGGCCTGTGAGTGAACCTTCACAATCTCTGTCTGTAATTAAACCCCACACATCTCACACTGCTTAAATATACAGCCACACCACTTCCAAAGTTGGGTCAGTGCATGACCTCAAACTGTATATAAACTCAGCTGCAGTCACCGAGGTTCTCCAGCTCCTTTCATACAGGTGACTTCAAAGCAGGGGACATTTTATAAGATTTATATTTCAGAATTTGCAAGTGCAATTTTGTTGTTTTAATTTTATTTACTAATTTATCCTTTCTTTAGCCAGAAAGGTCCCATTGAGATACAAGATCCCTTCCTCCAGACAGTCCTGATCAAATTGGCAGCATAGTTACAATGAGTAAAAAATACAAAACGGACAATTTATCATCATAAAGCAATAATGCATGTGGTGCCTTTGGGGTTTTGCTAATGCAGAAAATGGGACAGAACGCTCATACATAAGAATACGTCAGAGGATCAGTCTGCATAACTGGAGAGAGAGGTGGTTTGAAAGTGTAGGTGCTCATGTGCTCTGTAAGTGACTCATTTATTTGTGCATCTTTGTGCATGTTTAGTAAATGGAAAAATAATAATGCATAAGTATATGAATGCTGAAACTCTGAAGTGAGTTATGGTTCACTGTAGGTAACGTCAACATGTTCAAATCACACCATTTAAGCATATCCCTGCTGACACCACAGAAACCACTATAGTTTCCATATGTTGTTGGGAAGGTTTTCAGTCTGTAAGAGCAAACATATGCCTTGTCGTTGCATGTGTATATTCCACTGTGTGTAGTATTGCATGAGAGCTCTGAGGAGGCTTGAGGGCGTCTCGGGTCTGGCGAGACACCACAAAACTTTGAACCACACAAATCACACTGATGAGAGGAGATGATGTCTTATGTGTTCATTTGCTGCAGGAAGACTGCCCAAAGTGCGTGAACCAAAGTTCTCATTTACCTTGAGTATTAG
This sequence comes from Chaunax sp. Z400, assembly GCA_037577475.1. Lineage (NCBI taxonomy): Eukaryota > Metazoa > Chordata > Actinopteri > Lophiiformes > Chaunacidae > Chaunax > Chaunax sp. Z400. The sequence continues at coordinate 16,979,917 of CM075193.1, forward strand.
ATTAGACATTTATTTATACAGTGTTTAAGTGTTTCACTGTGCTCCGTGACCTTTTTTTGATCTCGCTTGGTGTGTGCTGGTATGATATGGTATGGGATGATATGTTACAGCCATGACTTGAACAGGATAGAGGTTGAGAAAACGGATGGATGTTAACCGTCACTGTGCGTGCAGAGATAATAGTGGTAAGAGTGAAAAATGTGATGCAATAGTAGTACGTATAGGTTTTATGGGTCTAGAGCAGTTATAGTGTAATCTAGACTATTCTTTATGTGGATGGGGAGCACACTGGAATCTCCTCAAGCAGCTCAGTGTGTCCAGAAATCCCAGAGGGTTGTAGCCCTGCCTGTATGTGATGCAATTTCCGAAAGCCTATACCCTAATTGTGGCATACACATGACACATGTAATGAATGATTAAGTCGACAATTAAAGGCACAACTGGTTCATGAGTAAGGGCCAGTTGCCTCAAGTTACAAAAAATGCATATGCTCAATAATTAGAACACACTACTAGTTTAGACAATGTCTTCAGTAGTTGTTCAATAGTTCCACTGAAAACTCATTAAAAAAATTTAAAAATTCACAATGAAATCTGTTGATTATGCAGATCAAACCTATTTCAGGAAAGACATATTGGTGCTGTTTTTTTTATGTATTGAGGATTTAAGGGATTAAGGGAGGATCCCGAACATATTTTTATATCTGCATGGATATGAAAATATGCTTTTTTTCCTAATTTGTTATAGGCAGACTGTGGTGGAAGAAGTACTCAGTGCAACCTGCCATACCTAAAAATACTACATTACAAGTTTAAGACTTGAATTGAGACTTGAATACTTGAATATTTTAGAAAAAAGTACAGCAGTGTCATCAGCAAAATGTAACTTAAGTATCAAAGCAAATGGCTCATTTAAGTTTGACATTATTATTAAGTTTATATCCAACAAATGCGAGAGCATTCCTCTCACAGTCAAAAGATGTGCAGCCCTGTGGCTGTAGAGAATGGATGGATGGATGGATGGATGGATGGATGGATGGATGCTGTTAAGAGTTTTGCCCAGTCTCTGTGTAATCAGGGCCTTAGATACACTATATACTACTGGGTAGACACAGATGAATATAGTGGAGTTAAAAGAACAATATATCCCTCTCAAATGCAGTGAAGAACTATAAAGTACCCTTAAATGGAAATACTCAAATAATAAGTGAATGTACTTATATTCTACCATGGTTCTGAGTATAAAGATTTAGCAATTTAATATAGCGAGAATAACAAAGTCAAAGATGCATGTTAGACTAGTCTCTATTTTTTTTTTATTGATAGCCTGTGAATTCCTTAAATATTCTGTTGGTTATCAATCATCTGACTGTAGCCATGGTTGATTTGAACCTTCTCTATCATGCATCCTGTGCATCTAAAGTGATGTCATTCACTGGTAAGCTGAAACATATTTTGGCAAGCTGCTCCCTGTCCAGTGGGGTTGGAAAACAATTACGCAGCTAAAAAGCAGGCCAACACAAACTACATCAAAGCCCAGTTGGGTTTGACTCAACTCTAACTTTCAGCATGGGAACTATTTTGGTTACAGGGACAAGAGATGAACGGAGAGAGTTTGATTCAGGGGGAAAGGAGGATGTGATTCATTTCTCCTCCGCCTGTCTCCGAAGGACGACATGCATTTTCTTTCCACTGGCAATGGATTGTGTCCTCCACATCCCTGCAGTGAGCTGCCTTAAACCCATCACTGTGCACACACACACACACACACACACACACACACACACACACACTGATGTGAATAACTGATTGTGAGTTTGCTTTTGTCTGTCAGTAGCGTTCACCTAGGAAATGTAGACATCTTTTATTTCCTGGGGAAACATTTAGCCAGCCCAATGTTGCTGATAAACAGATACCGATAAATGCAGGAAAAGGTTGCCAGATATAGACATTCCTCCTCTTTCCTTTCTGCAAATAAACACACACACAAACACACACACACATTGAAATAGGTCAGTACAGGCCAGCGCCGGGCAAAGTTCCCAGAGAGAATGGTATGAGACTCTTAATATTAGGTGATGGGCAATTAATGGCTCATTTATTGGAGCTACCTCCAACGCTTTCAGAGGGATTTGATTGTTTTTGAGGCAGCTTATCGCTACACTGCATCTGTTTTTCCATCTGTTATAGTTTGCTAACTATAAGCTGCAGATCCCCCTGGATGTCCAAGCTCCTCACCCGACCCATAATCTACGCAGGAGAGGAGACTCACAAAACCAGTTATGAGTCTAAATGGGTGATATTTATTGGTATATTTAGTTATGATTGATAAAAACCCTATTTATTCATCACTCCTCAGAGAATTGTATAAATGTATCAAATCTGAAAAATGACAATATGTTTATAGCATTATACAATTGGAGTTAACTGTGTCACCTTAACAATAAATAGTTATGTTTTTATGTCCTCTTCCACTCAATTGGGAGAATAAACGTCACAAAGCAATAATGTCTGCAAAGCACTGGAAATCCCTGTAATATAGGCCTGAACGAGTATCTCCAACATCATTAGTGCATTCTCTGAGAAGTGATAAATAAATAAAGTTTTCCTCTCTTAAGGTGGCTGCCCTCATGGCTGAGGGTCGGAGCAGAGCTGCTGCTCCTTCGAGAGGAGCCAGCTGGTTAGGTCTAAGGCAACAAAAATATTTGGTTAGGTTTAGAAAAAGATCGTGGTGTTGGTTGAAGTAGAACCATAAAGAAAAGGAGTACTAGCCAATCACAGCACGGTTTGGAAGGACGAGGGGGGGAAAATAAGGCATTTCTACCATTTTTGCAACTTGTTATAGAGCATCTTTAGTTGGAGTGTCAACAAAATTCACTGTATTGATTGTAGCACAAGCACACAAAGTGAAACACTATTAGTTCTATCCTCTCTGTAACACCGTCACTAATTATCCTTTTAACTCACATAGACCGCCGGACATATGGATACACTTTTCAGGCCTTGACCATGTTGCTCTGCCTTTGTCTACCCCTTTCTTTCTCTTTCTCCTCTCTTTCTTTTCCCCATATTTTTCCTCCCCCAACTCTCTCTACAAAGGAACAAGTCCCTTCTGAAGCTCCAGCTGCTGTGGACAGACTAATGTATTCCCCAGAGCTGAGGGGTAGACCACAGCTCCAGGAAGGGACGGGGCCTTGCTACCAGTAAATTCCTATTTCACATGGCTAAGGGAAGATAAAGCACGGACAATCAAGTCATTTCACTATAAGGGAAAACTTAACTTTAAACCTTTCCCCTTACAAACTTGTACAATGAGGGAAGGGAGATTCATGCTGGATGTGGATATTTCTCTTAAAACTAAAAATCTACACTTAAAGGCATCTTAGAGAGACATCTGTGGCCTCACTTAATGTTTGGTCACACTTTGCAGATGCAAATGAGTGTTTATATTGCTTTAGTTATGTCAAATCTACAAATTCCATTTCTCTTTTATTCTCTATTCTCTTGTGTTGCATTCTGGTGCTGATGCATGGTGCGTTAGTAGCTATCACAGATGTTGCATGAAGACCTGAGACTTCATTTGAGACTTAAGTTGCCTCCCCAAAGACTTGTCTGACTTAAGACAAGTCTTTGGGGAGGCAAAGACAGTGAAGCATTAAGTTTTTACCTGGAAAAATCCTGAGACAAAACCAACACAAAAACAACAACAAAAAAACGACAAGCAACAGGTGCTGTAGGGCCACTGCTAATTAATATAGCTTCCATAGTGTACAGTTTATTTTATAGGTCTTAGTAGGGATGTAACCAATGGTTATATTCCTAATCAATTAATTATTTTCTTGATTAATTATTTGGCATATATAACAACCCTTACACAACACCAAGACATGCCAGTCCCACTTTTAGAGCACCCGTGATGATGTCATCAGATGTCTTGTTTTGTCCTCCAGACCAAAATCCAAAAATATTCAATTTGTTATAAAGTAAGGACAAGAAAAAACTAATATACTTATAATATATATACTTTTATAATCAAAATAGTTTAATTAGATGAATTAGATTAGAAGTAGGTCCACTTACTTATTTATTTAGCTTCTGACTGCACCACATGTTCTTCACCAGCAGATATGGTTCGCTCAGTGTCACTCACAGAGTCTTAACTTTGGATGATGCTGAGCTTGTATGAAAACCTGAGTTTAACAGATCATTTCTGACCCTGGAAGCAGCAGCTAACAAAACTATTTTCTTTTCTTTTTTTTAAAAGAGTGTGTGATACGGTCGAAAGCATCAGAACAAGCACGAGAAGATTGCCCTGTCAACTGCTGTCAAGAATGAACTGTCAAGTTTATTCTTAAGGCAGCTTTCAAAATAAAATGCCGTGTCACTCTAAAGGTCAGTGTTAGTACACCAGAAGACACCAGTCCATTGATTTGCTTATGATGAGGTCTTCTAACTTGAACTTGGACTCCAGATTTTTTTTAATAAAGGCAGAATATTTCAAAGCTGAAATGTATAGCTATTACTCTAGCTACTGAAATTAAATACCCTGGAGCAAAGGTTTAGGATTACTATGTTTTCCCTTTCAACATAATCCACAATGACAGCATTGCTCACCCTCCTGCCCTCTAATTATAACCCAGTCATCCTCTAATTTTCCTCTGTATCAACTGTGAATAGTTGATTCACACACACACACATCAAATCTTCATCTTAATGGCTTAATCACTGACTCATGGCCTGAAGGAATCAGGCAATCAATCAGTCCAGCTTCACACATTCACATTATACTATTCACCAAAACAAGCATACTCATGATGTTAACTCATGACACTCTGGAGGGTCATTTCATTACAACGAATCTGGTTTGTTACAATCACCTGTTGTTTACCAACCCATGCAGAGGAATGCTACAAATACTTTTTGGGAGAAAGGCTGAAAAATATGTCTGCATGCACTGTATAAACAAAGGGTTATGCAATAATGAGCATACACTATTGTCAACAAGGATGTCAAAATATTTTTCAAGCCTCTTTGAAAGTTTATTTTTCCTCAATATGCATTGCAGAGAGCACAGTGTGCACACTGGGCAGGCGATGCAAACGAGCACAGGAAATGTCAGCCTGTCAACAACAAATGGAGCAGCTTTTAGGATGAACAAAAACAAAGCGTCTGTCTGTCACTGCTCTTTTCCACACACTTCGCTGACTTGGTCAGACCAGACAAAACCTGAAGGTCTCAGAGTTGTCGGTCTTTGTAATGCACCTTGTGTTATTGTCATGAAAGCCCATTCAGCTGTGTCACCCAGCCCTGAGAGTGAGCTCCATAATGCACTCTAGCTCCGCTGTGACTCCCAGTCAATAGGCCCTGGATCCCTGCCACACATTCCTTCACATGACTGTTCACTGTGATTAACGTGTAATGTGGGTCTGGTGCAGTAGACAGAGAAATAAACACAGACAGACAGGGACATGGAGAGAACAAGCGAGACGATGTAGTAAACACATGGCCTGTGCTGCAAAGTGAGGAAAGGCATCAACGTCTTTTTTTCTTTAAATATCAGCAGTGGCTTTAAACTGGCAAGCCGCTCGTGATAAGAGTTGTGGAAGACTAAGGTGTCTGAACATCAAAATGATCTGACCGACTGCCAACTGTCTTTTAAAGGCTCATTTGGCTGCACCTGCACTCCAACTTTACTTCACTCGCACTCCGAATCAGCTCCTAAATTTGGAACACTTTCCTGCTTGACTTTAATCTCCCAGCCTTCAACCCTCAGTTACAGTTTAATTGGAGGATTACAAAGCAGTGAGGTAATGTTCTGGTCTTGTTGAACTGAAAACTTAGTACCTTTGCAAATTTTTCTGAATCCAACTAACTCTTAAACCAACATTTGTTCACATCTGTTGTTTTCATCCTCAAGGCCGGGCTACTCAAAGGTATATAATATGAATTTAGAGACTTGTTGACAAATAATAGTATTTCCTTACTCCATGATATTTAATACTAAACTAATAATAATACTAAAACTAATGATGAGAGACAAACCAGGGTCAAAAGCATAGCTTTGTATTGACCCGCATTTATGGTTGTGACAAGAAATGAATAAATGTAATTAGTTGAATCAAGAGCAAAATCCAAACTGGAAGCTAACAGGAAATACTCCTATATTTTAACTGGTTTGACTAAAAATCAATAAGAAAACGACAGCTAGTTCTGAATGCTTGGCTGGAATCTTAACTAAGGCAAAGAAATTGGATCACATTAACACACTGCTTAAGATACAGCATATTATTTCATTATTTTTTTTTTCAGAATTGATTTTAAAGTTCTTTTATCTGTTTATAAAGTTTTAATGACCTTGCTCCTCCATATATTAAAGATTTTCTTTCATTTTATGTACCAGCCAGAATACTAAGTTCCTGCTCAGCTTTTCTCTTAAATGTTCCCAACGAGCTCCATAAAAGTTCCGGTGAGAGTGTCTTGTGTTTTAATGCTCCTAAATTGCAGAACTCACTGCCACTGGATATTAGAATGGCCAGCTCTGCTGATGTTTTTAAAAGGACATTTAAGACTTATCTTTTCAATCTGGGATCAAATCTGGAGTAATGTTAGCCTTTGTAGTGAGGGGTGGGGGGTGGCGTTCTTTCTGAGTTGTTCCAGTTTTACCATGCGAAAAACTTTGGCATGCATTTTTGTATGAAAGGTGCAATATAAATAAAGTTGAGTTGAGGATTCGCCAAGAGTTAGATGAAAGGATCAACACCATTCGTCTATCTTTATGCTCACTGTGTCGCTAAAGCCAGGAGGCATTTAGCTTAGCTTTGGAAAAATAGGGAAGTTGTGAATTTGGATCATCTGTTTTTCCATTGTAAATCAGTGCAGTCTTTCTGAAGCGACATGCAGAGCTGGCTACAGACCAAGGACATTGAATTCCTAACTTTGACAGTGATAATAATCAAATTTGAAATGTGGGTTGAAAATCCAAATTTGGACTTCATGCTAAATATTTTATTATTATTAGGGAAGTATGTCAAAATCTAACCCCCGTATAAATTATTGGCAGAACGAGTTAAAGCTCTTGAGTAAATCTCTGAAACTCATGAACAATTTACTTGATAGATTTAACTTTATTCAATGTGAGCCCCTTTTCTTATGTGTCGTGTTGTTTTTCTACTATATTCATTCATTGTATTTGTTTTTGTGGCTTGTTTGTTTATGTTATTGATCGGTGCACTTTATTAGCTGTGGGTCTGGTCATGTTCCTGTTCAACCTGAATTTGATCCATGGTGCTGGAACATGCCATGTTTGTTTACATTTTGTGTACAATTCATGTTTAATAATAATGAAAAAATGAGCTTAGCTTAGTAATAAGTCTGAAAACAGAGGGAAACTCTGCCTCGCTTGTTCAGAAATGTAAAGATGACAATCTATGTTTTCACAAGGAATAATGATCTCATTATTTTTTGACAACCAATTGCCAAGTGAAGTTTCCTCTTTGAGTCTCCACTGACAAGTTTTCATGCTAAGCTAAGCTGATCACCACCTGATCTTAGCTCTATATTTAGCGAACAAACATGATGTGAGTTGTATGTATTGGTCTCTTTTCATCTTACTCTTCGGATGTGAATAAGCATATTTTCCCTAATTGGAGCTATTCCTTTATGGGAGACAAGCAGAAACCATGTGGGTGTTCAAACACATGGTTTCGTCAACATTTTACCTTTCAGATGTCAGGAATCTATCTTTATATTGATGATGTTAACTTTCTGGCCTTGTCACTGTCTCACACTTATACTAACCGGTGCTTCAATCTTGATGAGGGCGATGTCCGATTTCTCATCCACATCTTTGATTTTGGCATCATAGGAGCCTCCGCTCTTTAGCTCCACTTTAACCCGATGCTTATTAGCCACAACGTGGGCATTGGTAACAATCAGGCCATCTTCTGACACCACAAAGCCAGAACCACTGGCCACCGCAACCTCCCGCTTGGAATAGGTCATCCTGTAGGAGGAAGGAGGAGGGAATTAGAGTATTTTTACTTTCAAAGGTCTTCAACCTTAGAAAAGCAAACTGAGAAGGCACCAAATCTAATGCATGATGTAACAGCAGTGTAATACTGGAAAACTAGAAGCAAAGCTTAAAGCATGTGCATTTCTGAACAGATTTTGTGAACAGGATGGTAATATAGTATGCAAGGAATCAAAGGTGAGTTGGAGATATTAAGTATTCATAAAAACAGTAAGAGGGGGAAACAGAGAGACATTAATACACAGCATGACCTCGATGAAAAAGTGCCTTCAAGTCAGCATGATATAGCAACAGTGAAAAGACAAGAGGCAGATCTGAGTGAAGGAAAGATGGAAGAGTGTGAGCCAGAAGCATGAAATCAAGAGAGCTTAAGAGATTCAAAGAACCGCCATAAAAGCCACAGTGACAGACCGAACGGTAGAGACACAGATGAAGAATTCAGGAGTCAAAGAAGAGAGAGAGGCAGAGATAAAAGAGCATCAACGCTGGTGAAAGGAAAACACGATGAAAGACTGAAGTGGAGAGTAAGGTGCTCCAACTGGTGTGGGCTGGTTAAATACACAGGTGGGTTGTAAATTCTAATGTGTTTCAGTCTGTCCCACAAAAGCACACACACATGCACATGTACACACACACATGCACATGTACACACACACATGCACATGCACATGTACACACACACAGGTGCAAAACTCTTACTTGCGGAAAAGTTCAATGTGAACCACAGATGGTGCAATTCTCTCCACCACGTCGGCGATGAAGTTGAATTTGTGTCTTGGGCTGTCTGGGTTGTCCTGAGCTGGAAGTACAACACACACACACACACACACACACACACACACACACACACACACACACACACACACACACACGGGATGTGAGACGAGGAAAAAAAATAAACATAATAAACTCTTAAATACTGCATGATGTAAGAGCGCTGTGTCTCTTATCATGACACATCAAGGAAAAGAAGAGATGACAGTCCATTTGTGGTTGAGCCTGTCTGAGTCAGTCACACACGTGTACATTTAAAAAATGGTTATCCCTGGCTATAAACCCTCAAAATTAATACTTTATACCACATGCCCTCATTTTAACCTATGGTTGATTGTAGACGCTTAAATGATCAGCAGGTCTTTTGTCAAGACTTGTCCTCACAAGTATAATACCAGTCACCCACGATCATTGTCAGACACTGTATGTATGAGGGCTGCCAAACTCTAAATCATCCATACCACCATCTAGTCAGTGTCGGGCATGTCAGGAAATGCTGAGAGATTCACCTGGTAATTAAGTCTAACACAGAAGACAGCTGAACCGAAGCTATGAATCAAAGCTCCCCAGACGTTTCCCTCCGAGATCTTCTTCCTTCCATTCGAAAAAAAAACCTTATTTTGCCTCGGACCTCAAAGTATTTGGTCTTAAAAGGACAATTTTCAGTCATTATATCAAACAAATTTTTTTTTTGTGCAAATCAAAGGGACCCATAAACACTGGGATATCACTGATTGCAGTGAAGGGTTTAGGAAAGAAAAAGAGACGCTCTCTTTTAGCGCAGTTAAGCTAAGACAATCATCTTGCCATTCCTAATGACACTAAATTATACAGCAAGAGGACATTTATCAACCGCAGGGGGTCTGCGGTTGATAAAAGGAGGTCTGTCTGTCTGTCTGTCTGTCTGTCAGTAAAACAAAGTGCCTATGTGAGGCTAAATGCATGCTAACATGCTCAAAATGTCAATGCTGATGTGATCATGTTTACCATGTTCACCAATCACTTTAGCGTATTGGAATTCTGACATTTGCTAATTACAAGTGAACACAAAGCACAGCTGAGGCTCATGAGAATGTCATATGAGGTTGTTTTTTTTACGTATTTGGGTCAAATTCATCCTGAGGGGCACAAAATACAATCCACCCAATAGTTGTTGAGACATTTCACCAAAACCACAAATGTCAAACTCACAGTGCATGGCACCAAAGAAAATGTTAGGCAATCATCATGTTATTATGATACATCCTCTGGGCACCATAAATATTTGTAGACCTATAAAATGTTGTGCTTCATATTTGCCGCTATTGGAGACCTCAGGGGATGAACAAAGTAGGTAGATTACATCATGTGGTACTGTAGCCTTACCGCTAGCACAAAAGAAGTTGGTACGAACTTTGAAGCTACAATTCAAATATTAAGTCTGATAAATCTCATACGTTTTTCATCACAGTAAGACAGAAAAATAATGGAAAGGTTAGTCGATCTTCCCATGCTAGCTTCACACCCAGGGGGCTCATCTTCGTCTATGATAGGATTATACTTAAAGAATGCAGGCCCAGTGTCCAGAACTAGTGTTGTTTCTGGAGGATCCATACAGCCTCACAATCTCTTCCAACTCATCATGTTATGATGAATGCTGCCTCCACACGCACACATACAGAAATGAACTCCCAGGGAGACACTGTAACACAAATGATAGAAGACTATAGGCCCGGGAGTGACGATTGTTAGAGATGGAAAATCCTGGATCTGATGTAGCACAGCTCAGTTACATTAGAGAGCCCCGCTGAGCCATTCTTGTCTGATTTATATGTGCTGTCACAGATTATTTCATTGCTGGACTGAGCCCAGAAAGGCTTTGCTGTTGTAGAATTACGTTGATTTATGTGCCAAATTGAAAAGCAGCCAAAAATGACCAATTCATCTTTAATTCCTGAATCTCACTGATGAGTGGAGAGAAAATCGGGATGTAAAACTTCCTGATTAGTGTCTACAGGTGCTCCTAGCAGAGTCACTACTCCTTTCCATCGAAAGAAGCCAACCAGGGCATCTGATTAGGATGCCTCCTGGGCACCTGCAGCAGACAACATCGGCAACTTTCCAAATGATGTGGATATTCTGACAATATATTTAGAATCTAAATAAAGTGGCACCTGACAGTCCTTGAGCAAAAAAAAAAAAAAAAGTACAGCAGCTTTCAGCCTGGCTCTGCGGTCGCTGCTTTGATTTACACTCATGTGATGTACAATCAGATGATAGTTCATGAGAGTTCTACTTCTATCACTTGCTTATATTCATAATTCATAACTTTTCATGGCTCTTAATTTGTCTAACTAGTCGGAATAGTTGTTTTAAAAGTAGGCTATAATATGCTCCATTTACAGCTTGCTCCTAAAAACTACCTTTCCTTTAACTCAGTTTATTCTTAAAAAGTTTTAAATGCTCTGTGCCTCTGTCTGCCCTAGGCTCAGCATTTTTTGTGGATTTGCGCATGAATAATCGGTTCTTACACCGTGTTGATTGATCACCATTGAGGCATGTACTGCCTCAGAACTCCAGTCAATGGCTGCTCCATGTCACATGCACTCGAGCTCTTCCCTGCTATACTAGCAGCAGTGCATGTGCAAGTTACTGTGAAAGGTTACCAATTTGAGATCAGAGATGCTAGACGTCTGAAACACACTCTCTGATTGGTCAACAGACTCAAACCTGTGTGCCATGGACTCAACAGCACGGACACTGGATACATAATCACAGAAGACATTCAGTATCATATTATGTGCAGTTCAAGGCTGAATTATAAAGCTCCTGAAACTGATACTATTGCACCGGAGCTGTTGGAATGCCATCTAGCATTAACAATAGAAACGTTGTGTCATATAATGCTGACCTCAGAGTTAACTTCTGCAGTGTCCATCATGTTAGATTTTTCCAACACACCCCTATGTGCTGTCGTCTACTCCATCGCAGTGGTTGCTCCTCTACTCGTCTCTGGCAAAGCAATATTTGCTGGTTGACATTAAATGCATCGCAACCAGTGAAAAAACTCACCAAAGACTCCAAATTATGACTGCGAAATGCAGAGATTTATCTGGTGGTGACAGGCTGAAGCAGATTTGTGTGAAATCGTTTAACAGGAGCTTGAATGTTGATGACATTATTTTATATGCCACAGTGCAGGCTTAAGTAAGATTCTGCAGGATTTTTACTGGTAGAAAAGTTACACTGTGGTACTTGTGTGTACCCTTTGTGTGACTAGTTTTGTTTGAGTAAAAGGATCGGAATACTTCCTTCACCACAGATAGTAGCAGACAAGCATGCTTGTCTAATTGTTTCAGGAAGGACATAATCGTTTAAATAGCAATGGAGGAAAATGCAACCCAAACTACAGATGAACCCGTCCAATTAGGAGAAAACAAATGAGCTGATCATGAGAAATGACTCTTAATAAAAGATCTTACTAAGGTTTAAGCATCTGTTTATAATAATCAAATGACTAAACGATTGTTTCTGGATTAAGACCTCTCTATCTTTCTTTCTCTCTCTCTGATTCACACACAAAGCTCCCAATCCTCATCATCCCAAATGCCCCCCCCCCTCACATTGACCTTCACCACAAGGGTTCCTGCTCAAGATTTCAGCTTCTCTTCTATTTCAGTTTTCCCATACAGGGTACCTGCTGTTTTATTGGCGCCTACTGACGGAAACAGCATTTTCTTTTCCCCTAGACTACAGAAAACTAGATGTGAATATAGTAAGATCATCTCCTCTTCCTCAAGCACTGCTGCTTTCGCTCATACACACTGATTTACTGCTGGAGCCCAGCAGGCTTATAATGCATGTTTGAAATGGAAGCCTTTTCTAAGGTTATATACACAGAAATGTGGTTATTAGTAAAAACATAGAGTGCAAATCCTGTTTATTCCTCTTTGGCTTTATGAACTAATACACAAGAGGTTTAAATGGAACTAAAGGGAGAACCATGACAACATATCATGCGGTTATGTGCTTTTATATAACGATTCCCACTAAGTCATTGGTTTGAGTCCAACACAAAGGCCGTTTTCTTTTGATGACCAGGACACGACTCAAGTAGGATATAGTAACAGTAAGAATATAAACCAAAGAATGGAGTAAAGAATGTTAATTACATTTTATTGTTGGAAAGTGAGGACGCAGGAGATGAGAGGACAGAATTCATTTGAAAACCTCAAAAATGTTTATATGTCAATATAAAGATTCTGAAGCTAAAGGATGTGAGTGGAAATGCAACAGTCAACGAAAGATTTAGTAAGATTTATCCTGGCGGAAATAAGTAATGACAACAGACAGGAGATAATGTGGGCTTGACAAATCACAATGACATAAAAACATCATATTTCCATGTTAAAATTATATAGATATGCAAGAGCACAAGAGTAAATGATGTCTGTGGAAGAGGCTGCAGCAGAGATACAAAGCAAGACATAACGAGCGAGAGGCATCATGAAGAAGACGGAGAAGAGGTGAGCAAGAAAAGACAGACTGAGAGACATTCCACAAACAGGGGAGCAGACAGACTGATGGAGCAACATTAAAAAGGAAAAAAACACATGTTCAAAGATGATCTTTTAATATGCGTGGCTGAGAGAAGTTAGGGAAGAATGTGCATATTCAGCACGTCACAAGATGAAGTCACAGAGAGCATTCTGCAACATCAGCTGGCAGTGCCATTGAGAGTAGCACAATCACTCAGCAGCAGGGTTTCTATTTGGATTGAAATGTTTACACATTATAAGAGAACCACAAACATCATCTAAAAATATCTGTTGATAAATTCCTTATATTAAGCTGCAGCCCTTATTTATGTGTCAAAAATGGGTGATTTTGTGCAACTCTTTTTTTAAAGCCATCATTTTTTCCTGTCAGTCTCTCCATTATCACCATCCAAATCACACTGTTTTAAAGCATTTTCAACAAATGTGACCACAAGTTGACAGCGATTTTTGACCTAATTTCCCTGGCCAAAATGAACAGCACATGAAATGACATCATGCAAAGTGTACTTGCATATGTTTTCTTAACGTGGGGCCAAGTTGCAGGGTAGTGAGTGTAAGGCACTTTGAGGGGAATGAGTTTCTTTTATAGCCATAAGAGGTATTCAAACCTGTTACTGAGGTACTACAGTACAGAAATGCTATGCGACAATATTATGTTACAAATGATATACAAGACCTGCATTCCAAGTTTTACATTAGAAAAAGCACATATGTATTATCATCAAAATGTACTTGAAGTACTAAAATTACTTGTTATAAAGAATAATGTACATTACTGTACGTTGTTGGATTATAAATACTGGTGCATACTTAAATGTAGCTGCTTGTAAAGGTGGGGCTAATTATAATTACCCTGGTATCAATAAAGTTTTACCTTAAATTATGATGTATTATTATAGTTATGTGTATGAACCTATCAAATAAATTCTGTTGAGCAAAAGTGCAATATCCCCCTCTGAATTGTAGTGGAGTAAAAGTATTAAGTATAGAAAATACTGGAGTAAAATACAACTACCTCAAAATTGTACCTGAGTCCAGTACTTTTCAGTGCTAACTCCTGCGATCATCACTCTACAGTGTGGAAAGAAGCACATGCGACGTATCAAATGAAACGTGTTTTATTACAGATATGGAAAATTTCAGTGGCCGCCTTGGAAAATCAATGGCACTCACCACAGTCTGCTGCTGCAGACAAGGTTAGCTGTCTGTGAATGACTTAACCGTTTTAGTTGCTTACATGACTGACCACTAAATGCGGTGAAACAGTCTGCCCTACCAACACGCCCACACGCTTTTTGATGCACATGTAAACCTTTTCCAAAAATATGGGTTGCTAATTTTGTGTTTTCCTCTGTGTCTCCTGCCTGTTTTCAACTGTCTTCAACGGAGGGGGGAATTATGGCGGTGAATCAGCAGCAGGAATTCCTTTATGTGACTGTTAAATGTGTTTTATGAGTGACACCAGAAACACAGAGGGGGAGAGACAATGAAGAAGAGAAGGAGGGGGAGAGAAAGGAGTTGGGGTGGTTGTTGAGCCTAAAGTTTCCAATCTTTGAGGTAGGATATCTAGGCCTTTGAGTCAGCAGGTGTTGAAGCTCTTCACTCAGGAGTGTTCTTGTGCACATGTGGTGCACACTTCAGCTGGACATAAAACTGGAGAATGATACAATGTCTTTACCACCTGGAGCCACACGTGTGTGAGTGTGTGTTTGAATCTGGCCATTTCTCATTCCCGAATCTGTTATTTTAAAATCTATCACACACACGTCCCATTAATGAGATGGATGACCCACAGTGTGCTGCTTCAGTCGAAGTGAAGAATGACGTCTGTTTTTTAATGAGCTCCGGTGATTAGGGTGTAATACTTTTTCACGTGACAGCCTGATAAAGAACAGACTGCACTGGTGTGACATGATTTGTATTTAAAACAACCAAGCAGATTAGCCACTTGATAGCTGGTCATATTAAGTTTCGCATCAGATGGAGAGAAAATGACCTCATTCAACAGGGATCGAGCAGAAACAGCTCTCTTATCAAGTCTAATTGTAATGCATGGATTGGGGGGGGACAGGCTTGAATGGTAGCTCTTGTTATCCTAAACACACATGGGGATTGTGTGCTAATGAGTGCAGCTTTAACAGCTGTGTGAAGTTCAAATCACAAACGTCTGGCTGTGAAGATGAAATGACACAAAACAAGAAGACACACAGATTTAGTCTTACATTGAAATGTCTGTTTGAGAGTTTAAAACTCAGCAGAAACAATGCAGAAAACAGAATAATTACTGTTCAGATCACGAAAATGATAAACATCAATTTTTCAACAACTCTCAACTACGTATAGCCTACTTTTGATTTTGGATCTATATGAGCCTGTACCCTGATTAGAGTTACCTTACCGTTACTTTTCCCGCAGGCTCCCCGCTGAATGAAAAGAACAGGTGGCTGCTGCAGCTTCTGCGCCCGGCGGCTGACCCTCTTCAGCTCGCAGATATTCCGGTAGGACACCCCATCGCTTCCACAAACTGGCTCTGTGGCTTTGCACACACATGTACCACTCTTGCTTCTCCTCCTCACCGTGACAGTGAACGCAACCCCGCCGGAGACCGAGCACTCCAGCCCCTCTCCGCACATCGGGTCCCCGAGCTTCCCGCTGACCCCACAGGTTTCGCCCTCACCGTAGGCGCACACCGGGCAGCAGTGGCAGGCGTCGAGGCTTTGTCCCGCCAGGCAATCCGCTGGCAGCCGGGGACACATCGACTTGTCACACCGAGCAGGACATCCGATAGCATACCGGCTGGAGATTTGCGCATCTACCGGCACCGACGCAAAGGCTACGATTACGCACAACGACACTGACCAAAACATGTTTCTAACTAATAATGAGTTTGGAAAAGTTAAATAGAGAGTTTAAAAGAGTTGAGAAACTGCGCTCTCTACTTGCAGTGTTATGGGATGAGAGAGCTTTGTCCTGGTGAGGGGGGAGCCACCTCAGCTGGAGAGGCATTTAGCGGAAACTCCACTGCGCAGCCAATTATGCGACTTTACGTTTTTGCAGACGTTTCATAAAAGCAACTCACTTTCTTGATAATTACAACAAGCCTGGTGATTGGTGCGTTTACATGACGTAGGCCTACTGAATGGAAGAGCTGCGTTATGATGTGGATCAGAGGGGTGAGGGTACATTAAGAAACAGAGGGAAGAGCAGAAAATAAGTGTGCGTGGGAATTGAATGTTTATTTAAGAGCTGTGACACAAACTTCTAATATTTCTCAAGTATTGCAAAGAAAGTTTGAACGTTGTGAGTAAATTCTGTCTGTTGCTTCCCTCCACAACATCTCTAGAGCTGGGAGACACCCCATAAAAATCTCAAGGACATTCCAGGCGTGCCAAAGTTTGCTCATATTGACTCTGAAATAATTATTTGCGAACAAATAAAAATATCAAATCAAAACCTCAGTAGTGTGGAAGGAGCCATGCAGCCCAGATGTTTTATAAGCAGCACAGCCCTGCACACATCCTGCAGGCTTATTCCCTGTGTGTTGTTTTTAACTCCCCTCATGAAATAGTCACTCCTGGCATCCACACAGGCCTTATGGCTATAATGGTATTAAAACTGGGTGGATTGTGGGATTTGGGGAGTTACTAGCTTTGCATTTATGAACAGCCACATTTTTTCCAAGTGGAAAATTGCAATAGAACATCATTAATCCATTAATTATCTTATCCCAGCTCTGTAAGTCGCAAGCTTTCAGGGAAACAAACAACATCTAATGAAGAGATCCAAATAACAATAATTATTGCCTCCTAAGTTTAAGTATAAATCAATCAAAGAATAATCAAAACAATTTTTTTAATAACCACTTGTGCCACATGCTTAATGGAAAACTAATATTCCCTGAGAAACCATAAATTAATCTTATTGTTTTTTTTATAAGACACATATTTCGAATATTAAGGGACCACATTTTTGGTGCTGGTGAAAAACAAACCTCTGTTTTAGATGTCTGTGGTGAGCTATAAAAGAATCCAGTAAACACTAACGCAGTGACTCAATGTCATAAAACACCTCAATACAATTGATCATGGGCACTGGGCCATATTAATGGTGTGATGGAGGGGAGCACCTCTCAGAGCCTCTACTTAGGAAGGGAGGGACGAGGCCCCCTGTGGTGTGCCGGGGCTCCAAGCAACACAAGCCTCTGTCTCCAGTAGGCAATTACAGAAGGGCAAAGAGGTTGTGTGTTCTCAAAGGAACAGTAAGAGAATGTTGACCCAGAATTCAAGTTAGGCTAAATGTTTTGAGTCAAATTAGAGGGAGCACTCTTTTCTGAGCCTAGAAATCTGAGCTTCACGTCATTCTGATGCATAATGACACACAATGATCCAAACAAGAAGCAGTAAGAAGAGCCTTAGAGTGCTGAGGGAATACTCTGGAGCTCAAAGACGTTGGCGAGAAACGGTGGGAACATCGGCAGATGAAAAGATGAAAACAACCTCATCTGTAAGGAACACCCATCCTCCAACTATGACCAGTGAGAATAGCCAAGGATACACCAAGTGAGGTCTGTGTGATCTCTCCACTCCAATCTGCAGTGATGTCTTTACTGTGAGGGAGGCCTGTCAGAGTCCAAGTTGGGTTCGCTTGAAGCCACACAAAAGACTTGCATCCTCCAATAAGGAGCTGAGACATGCTATGTGAAAATGGAAGAGAACAGAGCTACATCCATCCACAATCTATGATATATATGTATTCATACACAAAGGCTGATGCCCAGAATATGTCACAGCTCATTATCTGACTGATTTTGGAGGCTTTACATATTCAGTGTTGCTCCAAAACCTCACTCTGGAAACCATCTACATATAGTGTATGTAATGAGCACTCTATTATAATAAGAGCTGGTGGATTACTCATATGTAGCCCATATGACTAGTGGTGTTGAAAAGGAAACGTATATATGCTGTAACTTAACTGAGAGGATCTCATGTACTGTACAGTTTGGGTTATGAACACAAACACACAATTGTTAACATATGCATTACTCCATCAGTAATCAATGGACCTTGCTGCTTTTGCACCATTGATTTTGTCATTTTTTTAGACAGAGAGAGGGTCTGGGTGGGAATACCTGGTGCCGATTAAACTGGTTCCCTTCCGTTTTGTCAAATAGGAAATAATCAAGAGATTCCATCAACAACTCCAGCTCATCTTTTTGGTGTGCCCCAAGGGTCAGTTCATGGACCAGTCCAGTGGGCATTTTTTTAAACATCTTGAATACTTTTGATTGCCTACATTAAATATATTTAGCTAATAACATACTTTTATCTAAATAATATTTTCAATGTATGACAGTGTGGTATTTTCTTTTACTACATATTCAAGTGAATGACCTTGCACCATCCATCACTGTGTGAATACCGAGAAAAATATCCCTATCTTACGATGGATTTCTGAAATAAGTGAGTTGTATTTACTGGCATTGCTATTCTAGGGGTCACGAATGAAATTGTAACACATAGAGGGTCAGCTATTAATAAGGATTCAGCTCTGATTCAGTGGTAGGCTGCTGTTTTTCTAATTTCAGTGCAATCCTGTGTGATATGATCATTCGAAAATGATTTAAAGCACATGAATTAAAATCTAATTCACTTTTCAGTTCAGTTGAAACAGTCCAAAGCACTGAGCATCAGTTTAATTCTTTTATAGGCCTTTGCAGTTTTGTATACATATGTAGGCCATACATATATATTTCTTCTGCCCTGTTAATTACACTATAATAACTTTGAATAAAAATGTCATTTGCAGATCATATTTACTGTGTTGGGTGGAAAATGGGGACAATGAATAAAAATAAGAGGCTATTTTACTCAGAGTCCAGACTGCACTAGTTTGTTTTGAATGGTATCAATAGGCTTCTCCTGATCAGCTCTTTACCGTTTACTGTGCTTACTGTGTGCTGGTTTCTGTTTCTCTCATTCTTTTAGACATTTCATACCATTGGAATTTGTTCCTGTTCTGATAACTAGGGTTTCCCATCTTTGATATGACACAATTGACCTTTATTGCACCATGATGGTTATGAACCAAAGTGAAGTTTCTTCTTTCACCACAAGAGGGCAGAATGAGACTTGAGTGATGAATGCCAACAATGAATTTCTATTCCAAACTAAACTGAAGCTCTCACTTAACACATCAGGCTTTTGGCAGACGAATAAATACTGAATGATACTCGAGGAATCCCAGAACATTTTCAGTGTTTATTACTTTCAAGTCATCCACATAATAAATAGAGACAATTCAAATTAATTACAGACGGAAACAGCTAGCTTGAACTTAATAGTGAAATGAAGAAAGCACATTAAAAGAAGATTAGTGTTTTATTTAGCAGGACTACAGTGGTACTTCTTCAAATAAAACTATGAGGCAGCTGCTTCCTGCTGGGTTTGCAACACAGGCTCAAGCAATATGTTTAGAAATTATCTAAAAGCATACAAAAATAAATATGCTGGACACTATTCTGCAAACACACAACACACACAGAGCGGCCATAGGTAAAGGTCTAAAAACAGAAAGACGATCTGAAGAATCATTAAAATGTTAACATGCAACACGAGTGCCTGAGCTGCAATTATTTTTGTTTCTGGTACTGACCTAGCCCTTTTTTTTATTACTATGAATATCAAAATGTATACAAGCATACTCCTGGCACCTCTTGTTGACTCATAACCCTGTTGTTCCTATTCCACGTCATTAACCATCACAAACGCGAGTGCACAAAGTCTGGTGTGCTGAAATGAAGCCTGCAAAGAGGCTAACTCAGTTTGTGAAGTGATGCATCTTTTAAAAATGTCTTCTTTTGGTGGATTAAATGTAAAAACTATTCACAGCAGATTTATGTGTAACCTACTTTAGCCAGATGTCGTCGTATGAATGAACCACCTCAACCTCTGATATTCTTAAAAATAAAAGGTGCAAGTCAAGTATTGACGATTGTTAAAAGTATTGTGGCTGCAATTCAATTGGTCTTATTATTATACACACTTAATATTTTCAACTTTCTTCATCTAATGTTGGACCAGTCCAGAAATACTGAATTATAACTTGCATTAGAGTGAGGATCTGATCTCAGACTAGGCTTGACGTGTCCGGAACACTGGTCGACAACAGCAGACAAATATACTGTAAGGACATAATAGTGGGTGTATGAATGGACCACACAGTTTCAATCAGTAGATTAGAAAGGTGTTGATAAGCCTGTGCTCAGTTGAACCCTTTTCAGACAAGAGGAAATAGCTTGCACTAGAAAGGTCCCTTATTTTCGTGGCACAAAAAGGTTTAAAAACATCCTCAGTCCACATTGCTGTCACTGTACAGGTAAGGATAAAGCTCTCACTGAATTCTACTCGGCACAAGTAAACATCCATTGTAGTTTTGTTTGACAACACCAACTCTTAGTAAATAAATACAGGATTGTTAATACAACAGCAGGGAGGCAGAGGGCTGGAGGTGAAGCCTGGGACGTCTTTGGCACACGAGTGCAGTTCAGTGGTGACTCCACTTGTTTCTCTAGCACACTGATGGAAGAGCTCAAAAGGTGAGTTCATAATGTTGTACATTGTCATCCATCAGTGGCTGTGATTTGAAAACCAGCGCCTGACTTTCTTTAAACACCTGTTGCGCACCGTTTCCTCCATTTCTAAGGAGTCTCCATCCAGATAAATACGTTTTACTAAAGTCCAGTCTGACGGCTCAGACCTGGCTCACCGGCAGGTCAGCGTCATCCAAGTTCAGGGGCGGGTCAAGCATGTGGGGCTCAAAGCTGCTCCGCCGTCGCCACGGTGACTCCTTAGGGGTATTGATGGTGGTGTTGGTGGTAGCGGGCAGCTTGGAGGTCACTTTGCCAGGTGCGTCTCCTGCAGGGACAGGCGTGCTGGCGTGTGGCTGTGACTGGGCCGTGGCAGCAGGCTCATGAAGTGCTCGCTGTCCCACGCCAGGCTGCGAGCGTGTGCCGCACGTGACAGCAGCCCCCCGCTCTGGGTAGCGGGGTGGCATGGCAGATATGGGCGAGCGAGGGACGGGGGGACCCGAGGGGCTGCAGTAGAAAGTGGAACGGCTGCCGTGTTCCTGCAAGCAAAAGTGAGGGAGACAAAAAGAAGTGACTTTAGTAAGAAAAGTGAAATCCTGTTGTGTCTGTGTTTATTTCAGAAGAACGAAAAGTACATTACAGACTTGGAATCAACACCAGCACATGGCGCCTGATGCAGCTTTAGCAGATTGGGTACTGAAGGTTGTAGGTGCTGAAGAATGAGGCATTGCTAGAGATTGGAGATAGCAGTAGCTATAATAGTAGTAGCAGTAGTAGTAGTAGTAGTAGTAGTAGAGGCAGCAGGAGCAGTAGAAGTAGTAGTAGCAGAGGCAGCAGGAGCAGTGGTAGTAGTCAGCAGGTTTTAGTTTTGGAAGTCAACAGGTTGCAGTGGAGGAGAAGATTGCCTTAGGAAGCATTGGTTGATTGTTGCTCATTATTCACAGCTTTTCATTGTCAGATTTCAGTCTCTGAAATACAAAACAGAGGCATGGGAAGAAGGAACAGACACGACAAAGGTGGTAAAAGCAAAAAGAGTGGCTGGTGAAATGTTGGTTAGAGAAACATCCCTGTTAAAAAAAAAAGGAAAAGAAAAAGAAAAAGGACCCTAAGGGGCCGTTTACTATGGCTAGAATAGCAACAACATTACGACGACGGACTGTCCGTTTAGTTTGTGCAGCAGACTGTTGAATTTATTAACGCTCCTCCAATGTAGATTTGCTGAACCACCACTGTGATGTTATTCTGTGGTGTTTATTTTGAAAAGTTACACCACCAGCTACTGCCCTTGGCATCCAGATTACAACGTTTTCAGTCGTGTTTGCGGATCTGTGTGTACGGGGATCGTTTCAGAAACAATGCCGTCTGAACACAGAAGGTTTTAAAAACGCTAGAGAAGAAACTTCTCCGTTTTCAGCTAAAACGTTGCCGTGTAAACGGTAAAAGGTAAATATTCTTCCTCATGACTTTGCAGGCTCATGAAGCTTTCAAGCATCTGCCCTATTGATGTGGAAGTGTATTGTATCGTATTAGAAGATGCTTTATGCTGAATCCAAACGTCCAAAATCAAGTTCATGCAGAGTTATTAGGTCCAGATGGTCAGGCATTATCCCACATTGAAAATTTGGAAAGTTGCCTTCAGTTCACTGCACTACTGATTAATTGATTTTACCACTTAACACAGGCATTTCCCACTAGGCCAATGAAAACTGTTATAGCTCTGTATGGTCTCATAATAGTTTGTGACTCTGAATGTGTAGATTCAGCAGATGCGGGTCCTCGCTTCTTAAGCTGTTAAAATCTTCCAACATTTTGCACACAAGCGTATAGGAGGTCAACATGGAAAGAAGTATTGTATCATCATGTGTATGAAAAAGAGGAAAAACATACAGGCAGTGAGCAGGAGGGAGTAGGAGAGACAAGCAGGATGTCGCACATCTAAGACAGGTACACAGCTGCAGCAGACTGCAGAGATAATAAACATGAAGGGAAGAGAAACAGAAGGAGTGAAAGACACGTACCCAGTAATAAAGACAGATAGGAGCAGGCTAAAGGTATTCATAGCTGTACCGGTCATGCAGGTCATGCATTGAGCGTATATTTGTGCATGGATTGTTGATGAGCTTGCATATTTTTTTATTTTTTTACACAACAATGATGAAGGCAGGTGAAAGCTGTGCAAGTGAAGATATAAGGGAGGGAGGGAGGGCGGCAGTGACTGCAGGTTTTTCCGATAGTTAGGTCATATTTCATTAATTAAGTCGTGTTTAAGCTGTTTAGTGTTATTTTGTGCCTGAGCACAATATGACTTCTTAAGTATTTGAACGACTTGAGTTGTGCTTGATTTCGGGTGCCATGCTCGTGGCAACAAGTCATCATCGCATGCAAGAGAAGCTAAATCAAGCACACCTCGATTCTTACAACTTCACAGGCAGTTTTTACAAGTGTTACTCGGAACAATCTGAGTGCACTGAACGGAATTTCCTCAAACTTTGAGCTGAGCTTTAAGTGACGGTGCAGCAAAAAAACAAGGAGAAGCAAATGAGGAGAAGTGGATGAGATAAGCAGCAAGCCATACTCAGGATGGTTGGTTCTTAGAGAAAAAAAAGATCCTCAGATGTGCAGTCAGATCTGATCTGCTCTCATAATGTCTACAACCACCAAGGGCCAGCCAGTGAGTGGAAAACAGTATTAAAAAGTTAAACTTAGAGTTTGAAAGGGGGGGACTTAGACGAGCTGACATACGTGCTGCTGCACTCCCCGATTCGAGACGTATACCTCTGTATACAGGGGTTTGACAGCCGTCTGGCCTGCCGCATCTGCAACAACACAGTGCAAAGCAGTATTAGAGCAGATGGGCTGTCTGCCCACAGGGAGAGGAGGAGGAGGAGAGAATGTGACAAAGAAATGAAGAAAGAAAGAACAGACAACAGAGAAGAAAAAAGAAAGACAGAAAGAAAGAAGGTGGGAGAAAAACAAGCAGGAGAGAAACAAAGACAGAGAGAAGAAGGAGGGAATTGTAGAGGGATATCGCAGAGGTGTTGAGAGTGATTCCAGCATATGACTGGACACTCTCTCCTCTGCAGGACTATGGAGCTGCTTTACTAGTTGTGTGTCTCTATGCATGTATGCTGCTGACTTGTGTAGTGTGCTTGCATATCTAATGAGCTTATTACCTACTATCTACTATGACTAGTTGCCTTGGTTAGGAAACTTTCCCATTGGTTAATAAATTTGTGTAAATGCTAATGTTAAAGATCACACCGGACAGTTTACAGGAAAAGACTCAATAATAATAATAATAATAATAATAATAATAACAAAACGCTAACCAAACATTTCCTTTGGCTTCAGCCACACGTTAAAAGTATTTCCCTGGTCACAAAAAAAAAAAAATTTGTCAGTGAGTTTAGCATTTACTGCCAACGTTCCATTAAAAATGCATCTACTGAACGAGACAATGCTAATTTTTGGTATTTGTGGAAGAAAGAAATGGAACGAGAGGAAGTTAAAATAGAGAAGTTAAAATCAGCATTTAAATGAAGACCTGAAGACAACAGGGTGTACAACTCTAACATGTCAGTGAGGTAACCAACTATTTCTCCTCATTAAAGTTATCAGGTTCCCATTTATCATTGCTTTTAAATCTGAAATACTGTCAATACATGCTTTTGCTTTTAACTTTGACAACAAATCCTGTAATATTTCGTCATCAGTTAACTGTCTTTAATCTCATCACATGACAAAAGAATCTGATTCCTGCTACACTATACGGCTGCTGCTGTACATGCAGACACCTTTAGTCTGTAATTGTAGCATCTGTTATCTGACTAAGTATTGATTGAAAAATAGCAAAATGACAGAGGGGGTAATGAGCAAGTAAGGCAATCTGTGTATGTCTACACACCATGTAACACAGAGTATGGTGGCTCGGGGTTGGGACAATGAACTTGAACCACAACATCCCCAGTTGGCATCCAGCGGAGGCCCTTTGCTGCCCATCACTCCCCTTTCTCTCACTCTCCCTTCATTTCCTATCATCAACTGTTGATTGTCTGATAAAGAGCATTTACCTCCCCAAACACTATTTTGTTTAGTGGTGATGTGGGGATGAAGAAAATGCAGAAATGGTAGTAAGTACATACTGCATCAACAGCTGGGCAAAAGTTTGGACACTGTACGGTGTGTCCAAACTTTCGACTGGTACTGTAAAGACTCAAGTCATTTCTCTTTTCTGCAGGTACATTTGAATGAAATCTACTTGACGTGACTTAAATCCATATTATGGGTACATTGTGTTGTGCTGTAGTGCAAGATACATACTGTGGCAGCAGACCTCCCAGGCCCCCGCTGGGCCACAATGGCCCCCGAGACGGCCTTGATCCAACTGTGCATCTCCTCTGGGCTGTCCGCCTTGTGGAGACATAAAGGACATAGACACAAATGGACAAAGAGGGGGGAATGGGACAATATGGACTGAAAATCAGCAAAAGGACTGTTGGAAGACAAACAAGAGAGCCATCACAGTGTTTATGCACATGTAGATTATGTAGAATAATAAGGTTTGAGCGTGTAGATTAGAATCGGCTGCGTGTTCTTTTAATCAAATAAAACATGCTACCTGTATGTAAAAGGTCCTTGATGGAGTCACGACTTCAAACAGATTATCTCTCATCATTATGTCACTACAACAGAAGTGGAAAGCAAGTTGGATCATATTTATCTCATGTATATCTCCATCTAAATCAGAAAAGATAAACATTGTTCTCGTGGCCCACAGACATTTTTCATACAATGGGAAAATGCTGAGACATGTTGAATACCTCTGTTTACACTCCTGGACTCTGTGAACCTCCTTCAGCGGGATCATCCTCAGAGGCTCTTTGTCCTGAACGCAAGGAAATAACTGTTACGAAAGCCAAAAATACACAGGATACATAATACTATTTGCATGTAAGTATGTTAGAAATATTCAATATGTTGGCTAAAAATGAGGCTGTCTTGGTGAGGTTTTCAGTGTCACTGGGGCAGAACACAGTGTTCTTTCCTGTAAGTATCAGAATGCAAACTAAAAACTCTGATGGCTTTCTTGACCTGGCTATTTGATACAGCAGACAGGGCGTCTATGTCCTTAGGGTCTGTTGATAGTCAAATAGCCTGCAAAAGCTGTCAAATAAGGGCAGACCAGGACCAAGGATAGGCTCTGGGATGTGTAGTATTATCCTGAAGACAGTCTGTGTGTGTGTGTGTATAAAACGCAACAGGGGAAAGGAAGCATGATAGGACACGAGAAGTGAGGGCATTGAATTCCACAGACTGCAGATAAAACATGTTAGAACTTGGGAATGTGTGTTTGCTGTTGCTTGCCTTTAAATCCATGCCACATACATTGTTGATTAAAAAAAACATCCCTTAAAGGCATTACATAACTTACAAAGCAAAGTTCATTACCAAATCTGACTTGAAGTAACTCATGGAGTTTTCTTCCAGTAAAAAATATCGCCGTTTCCAGTTCCTCATCTGGGGGGAAAAAGGGAGGGAAAGGTGTTCAGATCTTTTCTAGTACTTCCTGGTAAAACATGATCACTCAGGTTACAATCATTCTGTATAATCCTCGTCATAATGTAGTACAAATAGGAGTGTGCAGTTGCTGAGTTGAAAGCATTATATGAAATGAAGAACTAAATGGTTTGCACACTGCAGCGCAGAGTCTGATGGTAAGTCTGATCAAGAGCAGTGTTGCTCAAAAGGTCAATAAATACCTTGGTGCATTAAAGTAGACATTGCAGTCCTGCAGTGTGCAAGCTGTGCACACAGGAGGTTGCATTCACTTGCAACGAAATGCATTACCAAAGTCAAGTTAAAAAATATGATCAGCTCACGTTCGACTTGGGAGACACAACCAAATGAAGGGGCCTTTTTTTGTGGACAACAACTTAAATGTAACTGTGCCATTATCATTCACAGTGTTGCATGTCTATGAGGCATTCAGTACAGTGGATTTTTTTTTTTAAAGAGGGTGTTTTTGCAATGTCACCAGCCAGTGATAACTGTTGACCCCCAGCATACCTAATTTGAAAGATGTCCCATATTGTATAAAAGAAGTTCTCTGAATGGGACCAGAAGGCCAGGTGTAACTAACTCAACCAAACAGACAACCAGGAGAACGGCAGGCACTCACCACAGCTCCCTGCTTGACGCAGTAGCCTGACTTGATGACGGTGTTGTCCTGAACTGGCCTGCTCAGGAAGTAGGGAAGCTGGCTGTGGGATTGATGCATGGCCTGACGTTCCGCTCTGTCTGCACCATCACCACCGTCATGCTTGAGGGTGAAGGACACCAGAAAAACAGCAATTACAAGTTTCTTAAGACATATATGTATAGAGAGATTTTTGATTCTATGATCGCAAAATATCATCCATCAACCCATTATTTATGGCATGTTCATGAGGAGCTGCAGCAGATCCCATCTGATATTGGATGAGTGTCAGGATACACCCTGGACAGGTCACCAATTCATAAGGGGGCTGACACATGGAGACAATTAACCAATCACACCTATGTGCAATTATGAGTCGCCAGTTAATCTAAAATGCATGACTTTGGACTGTGGGAGGACGTCAAAGCACCCAGAGGAAACCCATTTAGATTAAGGGAGTAGAACACACTTCTGGCCAGAGGGTTCCAAAGTAGAACCTTCTTGCTGTGAGGCAGCAGTGCTCATGACTTCTAATTGTTAAAACCTTTTTAGAAAATAAGAGTTTGATTGCTTCTAGTTTCATAGAGTCCACTTGTGGTTACGACATAGCCAAAGGTGATCTAACCACCAGGTGGCGCTGCATGAGCGCAGACAGCTATAGAGTTAAATAACATAAAGGATAAAGAGATGCGCTTGTGTATCTAGAAATGGTGTCAGTGTCAAAGAAAAATGTAACATCTTGTATTTGGGGATATTATTGATTTCACCTGTTAAACTAGACAATGTAGCAGTGAATTAATCCTCTCAGCTCTGACAGTTTCAAGACAATATAAGAGGAGGACTGTGGGAGTTCTGTTAAAATTCATCAGTGGTTTAATAGATTAAGTTACGTTTGTGAAAATATATACATTTAGGTTACTTTCATTAAAGACGGCATCATTACTTAAAGTCACTATATAGTATTCAATGTGAAAAAAGAAGAAACAGCCTGCTGACAGTATGTGCATGCAAACACAGTAAGCGGTGCATTAGAGGTGTATTTACCTGTGTCTGGGTGATTATGGGGACTCCTCCAATGATCTCTGTCTTATAGGAGACTGGTTTCCTGCTCCCTAAGACATCTGGCAAAGCTTTCTGGTTCTCAGCGTTTTGCTGCCCATTGGACAACTTTGGCACCTTAGGGAAAAGACACACACATTTGAGTTGAGAAGTTTGAGGACAATTTTTAAACAGACACTCTAATATTTAACAAACAGGTGTTTTGTGGAATTCGGCTGTCGGGTGGAAAATACACAATTTCTCGATAGTTATAATAGAGCATGTAATTTGTGCGCATCCAAAACTTCACAAGCCTTTACATCTATTTCCTCTCTGGACGGTTGAGGCTTCACGGAGAACAATGAATGACTGAACAGTCCTTTCTCCCAAAACTCATTACAATACAGCATCCTGTTAGTCATGCTCTGACTCACTCCTGTCTACTGACTTGACTGTTCACTCGCTCATTCCTCCAGAGGGAAGAAATAAAAGCTTTTCCAAACTGCTAAAAATTGAGCCAAAAACAAAAGATTAGAACGGTCGAATCAGGGATGCCGTGTGTGTGTATGTGTGTGTGTATGTGTGTGTGTATGTGTGTGTTTGTCTCACGGTGATCTTGGTGGCTTTATTGAGAGCGTTGACCCAGTCCACGAGATCCTGCTGGTCATTTGCCTGCAGGAAGAACTTTCTCATCCCAGCATTGATGACTAATAGATCGTAAAAAAACAACAGGAATTGGAACACAAAAAAAGAGTGAAAGTTCATTCAGACGTCTTCAGTCACAGACTACATTAACTACACTACATCATCTGATTCATTCTATGTTCAATATGAGTCATATGGACATAAGGGCTACAAGTACCAAAGGAAGTAGTATACTGTGGATTTCTCTGGAAGTGAAAAGCTGAGCCAAGTGACTCCCCCCCCTCCACACACACACACACACACACACCACCAGCAGCATTCTAACAATATGTGGATGATGACCAAGCTAGATCCAGCTGCTTCAGTCTGCCAACGCCTACCCACTGCTAACCATGACAGAGAAAAGAAAAAGCCAAAAGCCAAAAGCCACTACGCATATTTTCACATCGATGTGAACAAGAACAAACCTTGTTTTAAAACACACGGAACTTTTTGGGTCAAATGCTTATTAGCTATGGATCATGATTTAGTCTCATAAAATTAATCCTTCAATTCTGCAGCTCAAATCATTCTTGTGTCTCCTCCATTTCCTTTCAACCCCATGTGAATAAATTACATTAAAGCTGGACTGGTAAATCTGGTGGGAGCGAGATGTAAAAGGCACGGAGAGTTTGAAGAGTTTTTAACAGTGGAACGAGGAAGATCCATTTTCCTTGTTCTGTATTTTTAGCCCGGCGCTTAAACACCTCACTCTCCCTCTCTTTTCCTCTTCCTTGTAAATAATTGTGTCTGTCTGGTCTCATTCAGTTCACCAGCATGAATTAACATAACCTTCAAAGGTGTTCGCTCTATGTTTAGGAGAAGTAAAATGCTTGGTAGTGGTCTCTTGGGCACTGGGAAGACAAATCTGTGGGTAGGGGGTATAAGATCTGAGTCATAGTGACAAATTATTAAACAATATGTGCTGCCGAGAAATACAGCCGAGCACCAAATGCACCACTCAAGGTACAGACCCAGATCTATCATCACTCATAGACTCAAGTCTCTACTGTCAAAGGATCTTTAAGAAAGTTGGTCGTTACTTAATTTGTCTAAATACTTCACTCTAACTGTAGTTTAAAAACAGCCTCATCCATCTATGAATCAGGTTCCAATTAGGACGCTGGCACGCTCTCAAAATCTCAACAAGGCACAAGGTGTCCACACACAGCATGCTAGTCTTTGCTGCTATTGAAGCAGATGGAAGAGGAGGAGATGGGCTAGTAAACAGTAAGAGTTTATTTAGGAGTAAACCTTTCATGCAGACTTTGCTTTCCATATATCAAGAAAATATCAAGATATACCAATATCTCTGATGCAAAGATATTGGTATATCCTCCAGTGCATCATACAAACCAGTTCTTTTCTAGCATAACCTGGCCATAAAGGTTGCTTGAATTGTATATATTCAATAGCGATGCCTTTATCCAAGGAAACTTGTCAGGTAACAACATAACCATGCTGTATCCTGCTGCATCTTTGTGTTGGCTAAACAGACAATGCTGAACCGACCTGCCTAGTCACTGGTGGAGAAAGTATGTGGAGAACAGCACTCGACCAAGCTTAGAGGGCAGAGAAGGGCAGTAAACATTCCTCCCTTTGGTTATATCAAGTGTAGTCAGCTTTGTCAACATGTGATTCCTGCGTTTACAAAGCACTGCAGGGATTTTTTTTTAAAAATATCTGTACTTGAGCGGTAAATTTGTTTTAAAGGATGAGTTATTACCTAATATTGGTATTTTTATTTCTGAGAAATTAATAATAGATACTGATATCGGGATGATCAGTGGTTTCCTTACCAAAGCAGAATTCTGCCTTAGGCCTCAGCTTTGTGGCGTCACTGACCTAAAAGAGGACAAAGCTTACAACTGTTATCTTCCCAATTTAATCAAATACTGTAAATTGATTCTACGTATACATAATATTCATGTTCATGTTTGCGTCAGATGAGCTTCAGTTATTACATTTCTTTTTACCTTAGAGATGTAGGTGAGCTTGAGGGAGCCAACACAGTTTGCACCAACAGGCAGGTTCTGTGGGAAAAAAGGTACAAATGATAATTTGTGTTACTAGAAAAGGAGAGACAGATGCCTCCGCTACTTGGAAAACTCAATTTGAGCTCATGTGGATAGACCAAACCCCCTATTATAAGTGAATGTGAGCGACCAGACATGAAAATTGCCTAAGATCAAATGTGCCTAAAAAAATGTGAAGTAACCAATTACGGGATGCACACCTTTAGAGCCCCTACAAAGCATGAGTGAAATTTCATTGGCGTCTGTCCAGCAGTTTTTAAAGAGAAGTGGATAGACCATATCCCATTAGGTACAGACGGCTGAAGGGATTTCCATACGGACAACTGTAAGCCTATATGGCCCCTTTGGCCAGGGCTTACAAAGAGCATGCTAAAACTAACCCTTCACCATTTTACTGAAGCACAATCCTGCCGTGGATTAATGACAGAATACAGAGTCATGGGTCAAGCCAAGCTTTGCAAAAGAAGCCCATATTACAGAGTAACTAAATCATGCTGTCAATGCACTCCAAGAGAGTTCACTTCAGTCCGACTGTGGCTCTGAAACTGGGAGATCCAGATTTAACGTCATTAAAATTTAAGCTTTTTCAATCTATTAAAAGAACGGGACAAACTGAATTATTTAAAATCTCTCCTGCACTGCATGCTTTATGTATACTTCATGTAAAAGCACACTTACAAATACATTATCTTCAAAAAGGCATGAGGACAAAGAGGAGAGTTGTAACAATAACTGTGACAGTGAGGATCACAGAGCAGAAAATGTTGACCTCTGTGGTGAATGAACTATAGATTTCAGTGCTGATCCCAGGTTTAGAGTAAAACCATCATTCTACCATTATCATAAATGATTTTTTTAAATGGTTACAAGATATTAAAAGGACACACACAGATAATCAGCCCCGACCTACTCCTGTACCCGTAATATGTACTTACTGCTTTTTCTTAAGTAAAGTTAAGAACTAATGTAACACAGCCTGGTGTTATTACCTGTGGATTGTCCATGAACCACACCAAGCTTCCCTGCTGTGTGTCCAGAATGAAGTAACGACGCAGGAACTTGCCACTGCTCTCGTTCTCCTCTATGTCCAGGAAGCCACAGATGCGGTTCTGTCTGTCCACGTAAGGCATCTCGCTGCCGGGACATTCCCTGGCCTGATCAGACCAGGGGCAAGTGGAAGGGGGAAGAATTCCTATACGACAGACAGAAAAGATTGAAAAGAAAGATGTGTGAGAAGTGAGTAAATTGGGAAATTCGGTGGTTTTGTGGTCAGCCTTTGTAGGATGTCCTGCTCCTTCTTTATCTATGCATCAATCTGCTATGTCTCTGATCTCTCTGCCACCTGGGGCTCACTAGGTTACAGCCTGCCCAGCAATCATTTGATACAAACTACAATTCTGCCTTTATCCTTATACATCAGCCTCACCCAGTCGCTCACCCTTTAAAAAAAAAAAAAATGTAACACACTGTCGCTCTCCCTCTACCCACCCTGAGCGTCTTCCTTTCTCCCTTTTCTCTTGCAGTCCTCTCCTCTCTCACTTTACATGCAATCCTCCCAACTGTTCTCGAATCTGATTTGGCAAGCCTCTGACAAGCCCCTTCTATCGCCTCCCTCCCTCCCTCCCTCCCTCCACAGCTGAGCATCCACTTGAGCATAGTCACAAAAAAAAATTTGAGCTCAGCCATGTTCAGCACAGAGAGACAACAAAAACGCCCTCAGGAGCTGCGCAGGAGAGAATGTGACACATCCCCGAAACCTGCAGCTCACTGGAGGACAAGCAAAAAAGTAAATGATTACAGTATAAAAAGTAAATGATTACAGTACATCTAGGTACACCAGAGTGTGAATGCATGCATGTTACTGTCAAAGCTTCTGTGAGTGGGAGCAGCATTACTGTGGGCATATTGTCATATTAGCCAGTTTAAGCTGCTGTCCTTTTGTACAGAGCCTAAAATATGTGATTGAGATGAGTCTTTGGAAAACAGAAATAAAGACACTCTTTCTCCGGGACATTACGAGCACTGCGTGGGTGGATGGGGCAAAGCTCGGACAAAAGGCCTGGTTGTTGTGCACGGACTCAGAGCTGAGAGCATCTCAGCTGGGCCCCGCAGCCACCCAAGTCATTCTATTTGACACACAGGCAGGAGAAAGGAGCAACACTGTCACAGACGACTATCTCAACGCTACACAAACAGTGATTGTCATCTGAGAGTGAGAGGCATCTCTGTCGAGTTTGGGGATCATGTAAATTAAAAGCTGTGCACAAGCTCATATCGCATGTTCATGCATTTCAATAACGCAGAATAGATGTTAGAGATAATGCAAATCAAAACCCCAATGTGACTGAACAGGCATCCATGTACAAACCTTTGAGGTGAATTGAATTCAAGGTAAATTGGTGGGCAAATTTCAAAGTATGTGTGGAAAAACAGATGTGTTGACCAGGGCTGGGGGATTAGACATCCATGTTTCACATCCATACTGGCAACAAAGTTTGCCAGAGTCTCAGTTCCTTTTTAAAGTTAATTGATTTATTCACAGAACTGTGTGTACACAATGATGTGTGTGTGTGTTTATGTGTAGAGGTGATGTGATAGAACAGAACAGAAAAAAAATGATACATTTCTTCAAACTAATTTTGAAGCATGATGGAAAATGTGCCCATATGATGGACATGCATTCCTTTTAGGAAAATACTCCTCTCACTGTTTCCTGTAGGATCCCCACACCACCGTGAACTCAAACAATCTCAGACTTCACATGTTATTATTAACTGAATGTCTTGCCCTAACGCTACGTTTCACGTTTAAATTGTAACTTTAAGGACGGAACACGTTTAGCATTGGCTACAAAAAGCAATGTCTATTCACTTTAAGTGAGGGACCGTTCATTATATGTGAGACGGGATGGTTAGTCCCTTTGTTTTAAGGGGCCATCTTTAGTTGGACAGGGCGGAGGCACATGACTCACACTTATTGGGGGAAATAATTAATGAAAATGAGCAAGATTACATTCTTGAGAGGTCCTAATAATATTAGCGTTCGTTTTTGTTTTTTATTGCCCAGCAGCACCAGTAAGACAAATAAGGGCTCTTCAATGTGTTAGCACTCGCCCAGGGCAACTAAAACGCCACTTTGGGCAAGTAAATCTTGTAAAACACTTGCCTGATGGGGCAGTTGGTAGAAGACAATTCAACACACAGTTTTTTTTTAGGGTTGATTATGGTATTATCTAAAGAGTGAGCGTCACACTTTCTTCTCATCTCTCTTGAGAGTTGCACATGCTCAGTATTCTTCAGGCATTTGAGGGAAAATGGTTGCGTGTCAAGACACTCATGATGTGAAGCACAAGTGAACATTTGAATTATCCTGGAAACAGGAGTTGAACGGCTTTAGCAGATGTGGGTAGGACTCCAACTATGTACTGCACTGCTAGAAGAAAGTTTGACAGAAAGGTGGAAATGACTTTAGTATTTGTTGTTATTTGTTATTCTATAATAAATAGAAATAAAAGTGTGTGGGGGCAAGTAAAAAATTGACTTCAGGCAAAGTAAAGATTAACATTTGGCACTTCTGGAAAGTGAATTCTTGTTACTTACTGCCGGTCAAACTCACAGACATTTGCGATATATCTGCTGGAATATGCAGTGGTATTGAAAAAGTATTGGACCCGCTCCTGCTTACTACTTTTTTGTGTGTTTATCTCATACTAATCTGTGTCAGATCTTTAAATTAACATAAAACAAAGACAACCTGAGAAAACAAAAAATGCTTTTGATTGATAATGTTATTTTATAAGGCAAAAGGTTATCCAATAGGATAACTTCAAAAACCAGATCATTGCCAGGATACTAGTGCACATGTAAAAATGCACTGCCTCACAAATGGCCATTACAGAACCAGGCCTTCCTTTGTAATGAGTGCAATAATGTAAAAAGTCTAAGTTGCAGTGAGCTAGACAAAGAGAGGGATACACTAATAACTTCAAATATACAAACTAAGAACCAGAAGTCCATATATACAAGCAATTTTAAAGGTGTAACTCTCAGGAAAGTGACAGATATTAGTTGACTTCTTTCTATATTTAACAGTCACCAGGTGAACTCGCTTTTTATATTTGCTGGAAGGCTTTGTCCTCGTCACATAGCGGCTGACGAGCTACACATGTGAGGAAAAACAACAGCATGGACCAGCTTGATAACCCAGTGGAGGGTCAATATTTTCCTTACATGATCTTAGACCACTGCCTTTCATTGAGTCACACAGCAGCTGCAAAAACTAACTGTGGAGCAGAAGACTTGGTTGCGTTAATACCGGACATACCGCATATGTGCCTATGCAAAACACAAATTAACTGCAGGCCAAATCTCAGTGTTGAGGAAATGAAATTGTACGACCCCAATCGTAAAGCAGTTGGAGCATTATGTATGATTTCAATTACAAACAGAATGCAATGGAAAAACAAGATACTGTATTTAATGTTCAATCTGATAAACCTTTTTTTAATATAAATACATGCTACTTCTGAATTTGATACCTGCAACAGGTTTAAAATAAGATGGGACAGGTCACCATTGTCGTATTTGGTGCTTTATAATGTGCCACACTTTTTCAATGGGGGACAGGTGTGAACCGCAGGCAGGCCAGTCTAATACCCAGACTATTTTACTTCGAAGCTACCCAGCTGTAAGACTGCAGAATGTGGCTTGGCATTGTCTTAATGGAATAAGCACTGGACCACGATACCACCACAGATGCTGGCCTTTGACCTTTGTGCTGCCTGGAGGACACAACGTCCATGATTTACAAAAACTATTTGAAATGTGGACTAGTCAGACCAAACAAGATTTTTCCACTTTCCATCAGTCCATCTCAGAGGAGCTCAGGCCAGAGAAGTCTGAGGCATTTCTGGATGCTGTTGACATATGGATTGAGCTTCACGTGGTAGAGCTTGCACTTCATTGACAACAAGTTTCAAAATGTTACTGAGGCCATGTAGTAATCCGCTTCATAGAATCGTGTCAGTTTTTAATTCAGGGTACCGCGAGGGATCGAAGGTCACTGCATTCAATGTTGGTCTTTGTCCTTCTCCCTTACATGCAGAGATTTCTCCAGATTCTCTGAATCTTTTGATAATATTATCGACTGAAGATGGTGAAATCGTTCTTAAACTGCTGGACTATTTGCCCATGCAGATTTTCACAAAGTGGTGAACCTCTCCCCATCTTTGCTTGTGAATGAATGAACCTTTCAAGGATGCCCCTTTCATACACAGTCATGATACTATTACTTGTTACCAATTAACCTCTTTACTTTTTCTTTGCGGAATTATCCAATCAGGTGTTTTTGAGCATTCCACTACTTTCCCAGTCTTTTGTTGCTCCTGTCCTAAATGTTATAAGATGTGCTGCTGGCATAAAATTCAGAATAAATATATATGTACAAAAATCTCTGAAGTTGATGAAGTACAACTTAAGATATTTTGTCTTTGTATGGTTTCAAATAAATTCAATCTCAGAAACGATTAAGAACTTATCACTTTCCATTTTATTAATGTTTTACAGACCATCCCAACTTTTTGTGCATACCTGCTTATGCTAACCACATATTAACTTCAGACCAAATCTCAGTGTTGAGGGGAACAGGTTGTATGTTTCAGAAAGACCAATGAAAGAAATCCTTTGGGGCAAAAGTCTTTGCGAGTGTCAATCCAGTGAAAGGGCTGGAACACAATTAGCTCTCAACAGGTCTAAGGTGGGACAGGTCAATTAGCGTTCAGCTAAATAGGGTAATTTTTGGAGTCTTGCTCTGACAGCAGCACATGAGGCCAGCAGGTTTGACACATTTTGGCCTTCAAACTCTGTCAGCCGGGGTCCTGTTTACCACAGCAGTGTGCTAGTAAGTTGTTTTATAGGACCACAGAATGTCAATCAGCATTGACTGACTGACTAACTAAAGCATACAACTTAACTCGCAAAAAGAGGTTAAAATTACACACAGGACAACCTTAAAACAATATTTAGCGTTAGCTAACATTAGAGTAAAACAACATTTATGTTAGCAGCATCATCGACTCTGCTTCGCTGGCCTGAGGTTTCCTGGGAGACATGGCTCAGGTTAGCCTGCTATTAGCAACCACTGCACATCACAAACTTACAAAACAGCTAACATTACATTATCTTACCACCTGACGATACAAGCTACCACTCCTGGGTTCTTGGACATGCAACAAACAAGAACACTTTATGAGCTAATTGTATCTGACGTTTTATTAAAGAGGTTAACGTCGAGAATAAAGTATCCTAGCTAACATTGGTGAGTCGTCCCGGACAATCTCGTAAAATATAGCTAACTTGCAACTTTAGTTGAATGAAACAACAACGCTGCGATTATTAGTGTTAACCCGTTTAATCAAGCGTCCCAGGTCAACTTACCCGAGGAGTATTCCCTTCTGGAACTGCTACAATCAGCGGAGATGGTCTCGGTGTCGTTGGGTCGGTACCCTCTCCCTCAGCCCATCTCCACAGAGCCACGACACGAGTCCCAATACTGCTACTGTCGAGAGTGCAGCATAGATTGTGTATAATGAAGATGATCACTCTCCAAAAAGAAAACTGAGTATTTTCATGTCAGAACGAGAAACTTTGCTTGTTTTAATATTTTTAAACCTTGTTTTAACGTGAAAATAACGTGAAACCATACATCTTGAATGTTTCTCGTTATAATAATAGAATTTAGAAGGTTACAATGTGAAAGGTTTTATGGGTCAAACAATGAGTAATCACATTGGCAGCAATATGCCTCCCTACTCTATGATTAAAATTAAAACAAATGGTAGTTGGGAGAAGTCAGTTTTGTAGTTGTAGTTGAAAAAATACATGTATTAAAAAAATATTAGGGAAGCTCTGTGTCGGTGTCTTTCATACTGATTTGAATCTGCCTCTTTCAAACATAAATCTTTTTTAAAGTGTTCCTTCCATTCTGGTGTCCGGAAAAGGAGATCAGAGTAAGAACTCTTACTTTTATAGCCTCTATGTGTAAAGGCTGAGACAAGCATGTCAACACATGGAGAGCAGAATACGGTAGAACTACGTCAGAGTGGTGATGTAGCGACATCTAGCGTCCTAAGGCTGCAGCCTCTAATCTTTGACGTTGCATTGACATTTTTGTTGCGTAAATTTGGAAATCGTTATTTAGCAAAGTCTTTGTTCAAGCAAATTAATGATTGTACTGATGATTGGCTATCAGAGGCTATATATTTTTTATCTTACTTTGGTTATTTTGCCAACAAGACATATCTTATTTTATTTTATTTTTCATTTCAGCTACTTAGAGAAATTACCAGCACTAAGCCACTGTTTAAAATCGTAGTAATAAAACTGTCATTCTATAGGCTTTGTCTATGCAAATATCCTACTGTGGATTTGCCAATGTGACATTTTATGCACACTCAAACTTGGAGACTTAAAAGGGAGAAGAACAGGTTTAGCAGAGAATGGATATGTAGCTACCGTCACATTACAAATCCTCACTTGATAGTATCACATTTCAGTCATTAGCCAGGCAACCTGTCTGTCAAAGGCTATGGACTAACACACACACACACACACACACACACACACACACACACACACACACACACACACACACACACACACACACACACACACACACACACACACGCACAGGAGAAGAGCAGAAGTGTTTGTGTAGGCTAATGTGAGGTCCGGAAGGCAGGCTGATGTTAATGAGGTTCATGTTAAGTTTCTTACCTTCTTTCCACAGCAAGTCTGTGACCCAGCTCCTGCTGCTGACAGAGGAAGACAACCATGGAGGATGAGGGGGACACCCACGTGGCTAAGATTAGACATTTTCCTCTGCTGTGGCCTCTCCACAGGTCTCGATCTAAGAGTGACACCTCTGGGTTTCGCTTAAGGGTGCTGTGCAGGCTCCGGGGAGCTCGCTCAGGTAAGATAGACCACTAAAAAAAGGAAATCTTACCTATGGTTGATGTCAGGAAACTTGTCAGGAAACAATTTCCTAAAACATATTAATAAAGAACACAGTAAGGAAACACAGTACACACTTGATATCTTTTTACTTGCAAGGGGAGACAGACACCAGCAAAGGAGCTCAGTGAACTTCCCCGCTGATGCTGTCCCTGCATTGCTGTTTTATTCAGGTAGGGTGGTTATCACATAAAAGGCGTACATATTTTCAGACTATAACAGATAGTGCTCTCTGCCTGCAGTAGATAAACCGGACAGCTGCGTGTGGGTGTGATTTCTGCTTTCTATCTAGTTGGCATGCAGTTTCAGTGTAGCTGCTCTCAAGGACATCCCGCTCTACTAAGTCTCATACTAAAACTGAAAATCCTTATAATCACACAATATATGAAAAATAATAACTCACATCACACAATATATAAGAAATGATAACTCACATCACACAATATATAAGAAATGATAACTCACATTCAAAAATGATAACTTATATACAATTATCCTAACAGTTGACTTAACTAGAAATTTGTTATTAACTAAACTAACTTATTTGACCTGTGGAAATAGAAGCTGAGACAGCAGCACTAACCAGCCTGTGTAAAAAATGTTCATGTTATACTATTTGCCGGACAGCATCTTGATATGACTAATAAAACAACGGTGGCTTTCTTCTCTCCTACTCAGACGTCATCATTTTTGCTCTTAATACTTTAAACAATCAAACACGCAAACTCTCTTTCTCATTCTTCTCTCTTGTCTCTTTCTCCACCTGTATTATTACTGGACATATGAAGTGTTCTCTTTTGTTTCAGGATTTTTTTTTTTTTTAGCAAAAGTGAATCAAAGTAGATGTAGTCTTGTAGATGTAGACTAGAGGTAGTCTTCAGTATTGAGTTCGCCACAATAAATAATGATTAATTGCAATATTCACTTATTTACTGAGACATACCGACCTAAATCATCACTAGTGCACCCTGTTGCTTTAGAAGTCACATAATAGGTTGCATACAGATCTCCTGTGTGTACTTGATGTGTGACAAGTGATTTTTGGGTCAATACATAACTAAAATATCCAACTACTGGTCTGCGAATTACAAAGACAAAAGAAAAAACAGGAAATGGTGTGCAATCAAAGTCTTAGATTTGTACTCAGTGTACATCAATTTATAAGAATTTATTTTTTCTGTTGATAAAGCGTCATCAAGTGAGCTAAGGTGAGAGGATGAAATCTCTTCACAGACATTGTGAGAACTTGGCCACTGCGTCTATATAACTATAACTATATGTCCTCAGAATCTTCTTCAAATGTCAGTGTCACAGTTTTGCTGCCTGAAGTTTTTGGTTGTTGAGAAATGACAGGCTCATATCGTTTCCGTGGATACATGAGAACCACTTCCTTTCACCCACCGTCAGAATTTTAGCCGAGAACTCTTAGAACTCACATGCACATACGTATTCTGACCTACATCAGAGACAGGAAGTTTGTTCATAATATACTGTTTTTGCACGAGGTCTCTGCAGCTCTGCAGTCTGATTAATTTACCATAACAGTTAAATCTTTTTTTTTTGACAAGTTGAGGAAGAGTTCTGTATTTGTGGTTAAGTCATAATTAAGTAATATAAATATAAAGTGATAATAATAATAATAAAATAATCAAAGTGAGCAGTTAGATAATCTGATGTCTGAAGTTGTTTATGTTGCCTGCCAGAATTTTGAGCTTCATGGTTGGCTTCACCTGAAAATGAAATTCTAGAATTGAATCACAGACACTTCATATCAACAATCCTCTCATGTGAAGTCCTCACATTATCTTTTCTAATCATAGTTTTATGTTGTATGATTTGTGACCAAGATTTTAGACTTCATAATGAAACTAAATGAACACAAAACCACTTCATTTTTTTCATGTTGTGATGCTCAGTGAAAATGTTTAGAAATCAAGCAACAGGGGGAGCCAATCTGCGTTTTGTTTTGCAGAGATGCTGAGAAAGCTTGTGCAGGAAAATTGCCCTTCACAGACATCACTCTTTTCACATCCATCCCACAGAGTGCAGTTTCTAAAGCAGCCAAATGTGGCCTGAAGGAGAGGATGCTGGGTTTGTTTTGGTCAGTGTGTGAATTGATCTGAAACACAGATAAGATCTGACATGAAGGTCTAATGACATTTCTCAATGACAAAACAAATTATAGCATTCTTTTTTCTTTTTTTTTTTACCTTAA
The DNA here is from genome assembly GCA_037577475.1 of Chaunax sp. Z400. Taxonomy (NCBI): domain Eukaryota; kingdom Metazoa; phylum Chordata; class Actinopteri; order Lophiiformes; family Chaunacidae; genus Chaunax; species Chaunax sp. Z400. The sequence continues at coordinate 17,021,023 of CM075193.1, forward strand.
AGGGTTGCGTTAGCTGATTAGAATGCTCGCTTACCCAAGGGAATATTGCCAGAATTAATGGTAGAGGGGAGGGATGCTTTTTCATGTCAATGTGGTTCCTTTTTAAAAAGTCCCATATAATATTTGACTAAAAAAGATGATCTTCTAGGAAGCTGGTGCATTAACAGAAGTGAATTAGACAACTTGTAGTAGCAATCATCTCAATGGTAATAATGAGTTATTCGTTCTTTGGTTGATTTTAAAAGCAGTTTCACTTGTTTGAAATCTGTAAACCTACCTTTGCCATATTATTTGGTACCATACAGAAAATGTCATCAAAATATTAGAAGTTTTAATGCAAAAGTTTGTATAGGAGGACATTTCCTCTCAAACCTATTCAAATCAAATGGTTTGAAATCAAAACCTGACATTTAAGCTCCACCTCTGACCTTGTTGTTGGCAATTGACAAAAACTCCCTACACTCAAAAAATTAAAACACTGACTTTAATTATTATCCTAATTGTCAACAGGTTCCATAAAATCATATTAGATTAGTTACAAGCAAAAATATGAAATGATTATATGAAGTTTGTTCGAAATAAATTCCTTTTTTGAGCGTACAATCTCACCATCTGCTGAGGAAGATTGTGGTGCATGATAAAACCTACAGAACAACCACTAAATGGAGCATATGGTGAAATCCTATTTGTCAATTGAAAGATATCGAATGTTCTCAAGCATCCATAAAGAATGCTACAGCTATAAGTGTGTTGGGTTTATGATATGGCGATGATATATCATTTATGGAATTATTTTCTCTCACTATTCTAATGTGTATATGAATGCATGAGAATGCATTTTAATGCGTGTCTGCATATTAATTTGTGCCCTGTCATATGTACATCTGTATTTGAGAAAAAAAAATCTAGTTTGGGATAATTTCTAGGCTGAGATGGTGTAAATAGCATGCTGTCTCCCAGATGGGAGCTGCATCAGTCTTGTAATTACACAGGCAGAGAAAAGAACAAAAAAAAGAAGAAGAGCGGGATAAAAGGGGAGAACAGCCACAATGGCAGATAAAAAAGGAAAGAGAACAATGTGAAGGGAGGCTTGGAGGAGTTATCTTAAACAGGAAGGAACAATCCGAGGAGAAATAAGAGAGTCAAAGAGTAGAAAGTAAAGCAGATAAGGACGAGAGAAGAATGAAGGGAAGGCAAGATGAACGTAAGGACAGAGTGATTAAGGAGGAGGAGAGGACAACAGAGGAGCGTCAGCTTGCTGGTGCTCTCTACTCTCCTTGAAATAACATTGATTATAGGCCCTTTTAGTCTGCAATTACCACTTGTTAAAATGTACTGTAATGTAGAGAGCAGCCCTGCCCCCTTCACTGCCCACACACAGTCTATCTTCAGCCAGTAGCTGCTGAACAACCACGGACATACCCAGAAAAATCTGGTTCTTCACTAATTAAAGGATCCGTCTAGCCGATGTAGCTGTTGTCACTATCAGCTGTTGATTCAGGAAGTATTAATATTTAGGTATACAGTTTTGAATATATTTTCCAGACGGCCTAGTTTGTAAAAGCTGGATGTATAAACACATCAATGCAAGGAATGTATACATAAATAATTTAGTTTGTCATCCAAAGGATTCTTTTTCACAGTAAACAAAAAGGTTTTTAGTTCAGAGAAGCATGCACACAACAATTACAGTCTATATGCCTCTAGCTATGTGAGGATGTGCATAAGTAATGATTATACTTTCAGAGTACACGAGTATGCGAGGGGTCCTCTAGGGTCTATGTGTCATATATTTGTCATCTGAGGGTGCATGTGGAGGGTCTGTGCAAACATTATGTTCCCTTAAATCTGTTGTGACACAACACTACGAGGACATCAACTCTGCTTGTGCTTGCAAAAACAAATTTATGCTGAATTTGTGAGTTTCTGTGAAGAGATCCATCAGTACCCACACCTCTACAGTTTAGCTATTCATTTTTCACACCTCCGCCAATGGGTGCATACAGGGTGACTCTTGTCCATCCATCCGTACACCAGAGGAAATGTTCATCTATATCTCCTCAAAAACTGCTGGACAGAATTCAGTGAGATTTCACACATGATTTGTAGGTTCCCTAAAGCTGTGCATCTCATGATTGGTTTCTTCAATTCACTTATTTTATTTAGCCTTCTGTAAATGCCGATCTATTGTGTGGAACACATCCTCCAAGCGGACTCAGTGAAGTCATATAAATAGAAGTAGTGTGCAGGGGTCTCCGCAGCTGTCCATGTACATATCGATTTGGGAGAATAATCCAGTCCTTAGGCACGGCGGTGGTTTGAGCTATGTCAGCATAATTACATGCTCAGAATGACAATACTTATGTCCTGATTTTTAGGACGTATAATGTTTCCCATTGGTTGCACCTTACATTCCATTGTCACCATCTTCCTTAAACATGCTACCATCTGCCATTTAGCACCAAACACAAAGCATAGCTAATGCTGGTGGGAATGTCATTAGTCTTTCTGTATTGGACAAATTAAAATTATGGCCGGATCTTGACACTGAAAAGTATAGGGGTTGCCAAAGCAAGGGATCGTGAATGTATGTAGCAACTGTCATGGCAATCCACTCAGTTGCACATCAGGCAGTTCATATAACTTAATTACATCTCTAATAATCATGTCATTTGTTAGATAACTACTGTACCACTGTCCTCCATAGAAAAACAACAGAATCAATCAGAGTATCCATAACAACGAAAAAAGAGATGGTTGTCTAATCATTACAATTGATTGAATGATGACATACAGGTGTGCTGTCTTGCCAGTAAACATTTATGTTGCCTTGGCTTTGTTTAGTCTTCCTGAACTCATTTATATTATAATACTTTCTCCTCTTTCTTTCTCTTGTAATCATAGCTTACTCTCTGTTGAACATGATTGCCTGTTTATGAGGGGGCAGTTGTTATTCTCACATTTAAAGGTGAGAAAAGTGAGAAAAATGTCCAACCGTATGTCTTTTTAAACAACTGTTGACCTCTGAAGTACTGGCACTTTCATGTGTGTCGGTGGAAGTCGTTGGAGTTGATGAGCCAGTGGTTTTTCGCCTTGCTTGCTGTGAGCCATTTCATTGGACTACATCAAAAGTCAAAGTCTCAGGGCGCCCCTTTCCATCAGTAACTAACTACTGTGGTTACTCAATAAGCCTTTAACTTTAATATTTGTTGAAATGCATCAACAGCAATTAAACAGGATGTTAACATGACACTGCATAGCCTCTGATAATGCTGTGTACAAACAGTCAAGAGTATGTGTTTCAAAATGGAAGTTTAATAAACACTTTTTATTGTCTAGCTTAATATAAAAAAGGCAGAGGAATAGATATATTAGTGACAAAAATAATAAGAATAAGATTTTTACAAATTAGACAGGTGAAAAGTGAAAGAAGGAAGTTGAAATGGAGGAAAAGGGAATGACTAGGAATACAAATTTATTCTAGAATGTATGTGGTACAATAAAATGGAATAACAAGAGAGGAAAGATCAATAGCCTATACCGTAAGACATTATGGTAGCTGCTATCTTGTAAGCAGGTCAATAACATACTGGTTGTGTGGACATTTACTTGCGTTTACATTGGCTCACCCACACATACACATCTTTCATGTTCAGTCCATCAGTATCTTATAATGTCCTGCTCCACTCATTCTAAGTGTCATAAAGAACAGGAAATTAAAAATCACCTCAACTCACACAAATATATAAATGTGTTTTTATTTAAAGGGGCCATAATATGTATTGTAATTAGTCTTCTGCTACAGTATAGAGAGATATAGCGAGCTGCAACACTTAGCATCAAACCATCATTTGCATACTCTTAGTCCTTGTACTTCCTGTCAGTATCCTTGAGTCCATTCTGTCTCTCTTTGTCTATTTATCTCTGAGTTTGTGTGTATTTATTTATTTATTTTTTTTCATGGTGCAGCTGTGGCACCATGGCCTTTAGGAGGGGTGTTCTCCATTCATTTAAAACACCTGGAAACTTGGCTTCAAATATGAATGATATCTTTTTAACATCTTTAATATCAAGTTAAATAGTGTGTTATTTAGCAAAATAGCAAGTAAATGCATATTAGTTATATAGAGTATAGACAGTTTAATACTGAAAAACACAGTTAATGTGCTCCAGGATGTGATGACAGCCCACTAACTGTCATCACATCCTGGCCACAGGAGCCTTTGTGAAATTGCAGAAATCTTTCATGTGAAATAACTAATCTTGATGCAACTTTGTGTGCACACAAGCACCCCCAAAAAACACAATTTATGCCTAATTTCAAATATTATTTAATATTTTACATTGATAATTATTATTCTATATTGATTTAAATTATTTATATTATGTTTTTAGGCAAAACATGCAAATGAAAATTGGGCTGTTTGGATGTTGTTGATTAGTTTGTAAAATTAAATTCTTTTAAAATGGATTAATGAAATCTGCACTTAGAACTTACATATAACCAACATGTCTTCTGTCTACCAATAGACTATCATATTGGTAATGGTGCAATGAGGTTTGATCATATTTGCTGATGATGACTAACTGCTATTAAAAAGATAGATGAAGACCGATGCAACAAGGAAAAGTAAAGACACCGTATAGCACACCTTGTGCTTATTTGATTATCTGTTTTCCTTCTCTCTTTTCATAAACGTGACCCCTCATCTGCATCCTCTTTTTCTCTCTCCTCCTGGTATTTCTTATCTCAACACATGGTGGTTGGAAATAATGGGTGAGACTTGAGCCACACTCAGTAGTCAGAGGAAGAAGGGAAAACTTGACAGGCACAGAGATGGAGATAAATGCAGAAGGAGACAGAGATGGGGAGGGAGAGGAGGAACTGAGATGGAAACAAACATTAACTTTTAATGCTCTTCATTGGAGCGAGGCAAGGCAGGAGGGAGGAGGGGCGAGCGAGTAGCAGACAGTGGACAGAGACTGAGGGAGGGAAGGTTGAGCAATGAGGGAGGGAAGTAGATAGTGGGAAAGGGAGGAGGGGGAGTCAATGGGAGGAGGTTGGAGGGAATCAGAGAGGTGGTGTGTCGGGAAGAGGCAAGGATCAACTCACACTGCTGATAATATTCCCTGGGTCAAGTCATGGAACATGGCGGTGAGTTGTCCTCCACATAATAAGCTGTGCTGCCTTCTGCATCTTTCTCTGTCTCTGCATGTGTTGTCCAGCATCTCGTCCGTGTCCAGGTTAGTGTGACAGGAGGCATGTTCTACACAGAGAGAGATTCATCCCACCACCTGATCTCCTCTTCACGTGCTGTCCTCAAATGTAGCTTCATCTGTCACCTGTTGGCAGAGATTGTGCACAAAAGACTGAAAATTCTCTTGCTTACAGTGTCTGTGTTCAGTTTGAAGTTAGATGTGTGAAGACAAGTCAGTTAAAATGGGGTTCATAGTGTATTTGAACATGCTGGAGTCTGTGTTTGTACGAGCATCGGACCATTGGTGCAAGAGATCATTTGGTTGAGTGTCTGAGGAACACAGGATTGGAGTTTTCTTTTTACTACTTCCTCTAATCTAAAATAAATATTCAGCATAGAGCAATCACAGCAACACACAGTCATGCATTATGCACAGGAACACTATTTTAAAGACACGATCAACTGCACTGTGTGCAATATTAATAAGATACTAATGCTGTAGAAGTAGAATACTTCATAACATTACCCCGGCTATTTATTCACTTAACTAGGCGTATGGTGAGCTTTTAGGGTCAGTTTTGCCAATGCTTATGAATCAATGATGATCATGTAGTGAACTCTGACAGCAGTAGTAGTTTACTTGTCTGCCCATTGTTGGCATCATTAGATTTTCTTATATGACACATCTAATGGCAGGTATAGTATTTTTAATATTTCTGCCGAGGAAAGAAATTAGATTAATAATTCCAGGTGGGCTTCTGTAGCTATCTTGCATTACACAGAATGGCAACAATATGGAGGCAGTGAGGCTATAAAGGGCTCATGTTATCTAACATACTGTGGTTTGATTACTGTTTGCAGAGGTAGTCATAACATATCACTCATATGACAGATATGAAGATATGAGTTTTAGACTCCTGTTGTTTTTTTAATCTATGATTGTCTCAGATAGGCGCTCTCTCTCTCTCTCTCTCTCTCTCTCTCTCTCTCTCTCTCTCTCTATATATATATATATATATATATATATATATATAACAATAAATCAGCTTTAATCTGTGCTCCTTTTGTGTGTTTGTGTTTGTCTGTGTTGATGGAGTTATGGGCTGGGTACTGAATGAAACAATTTATCACCGTTGTGAATTTGTGAAACAATATTTTGCAAGGCAAAGCAGCATCTGTGTGCACACTTGCATATGCATGTTATGCGATGCTTGTGTTTGTGCAGTGAACACGTGTCATATTTTTTTGTTCAGGAAACAATGAAAGGTGTGACTGAATGTCTGTATTTGCACAATGATAGTTTGACTAAAGTCATTTACTACTGAAAAGTGTGCTCTGAACTACACGGAGACACTGTTAGTTGCACATCCACCTCAGCATGCAGGGTGTGCACTGAAGAGAAAGTGATATATACTGTGTCAGTTTTGTAGTATGCAACTGTCTCTGTAAGGCTTGTCAGTTTCTTTCTTTCTTTTACACACTCATTGAATTTGCTGTGAGACTTGCTCTTGTACAACAGCATACTTTTAACTTTGCTGACGGATCATCTTGTTTGACAGGTAGACCGATCCAGCTCATTTGTGTGTTCAACAAAAGTATCCTCAATGCCATGATTCACCCACGGGCTTAATGACTACATATTGTATAGTCTTAGTTGACAGAATGTTGGCATGACTATCATTTTCGTTGTTGCTGATATAGAACGCTGATATGCTGATATGTTAGAACGCTGTACTTGCGTAGAGCTGTGCAGTTGCTGTAAGCATGCATTAAGTGTGTCAAAGCTGAGAAAGCTGAGCGTGCGATGCTGCCACGGATCCTTAAGCCACACTGTGGTAACAGACCTCATGAGTCAGTGAAAGCTATCTGGACATTGGCCAAAGAACCCATCATCCACCTGTGGCAGTCTACTCTAAAACAAACCATGTTGAGTCTCCATAATGGTTGTAATGTCCTGACTAACAAATGAGCAAACTTGACTGACATGCTTAAGACAGCTGGGTTTTTTTGCAGTTCACAGTGGCTCAGCAGTAAATCTGCACAGATATGGCCTTATATAGTTCGAACATGAAGGTGCAGAAAGAAATGCAGGCTGCTGGTTGTTCCCTCTCCTTGTTTGCTGTTCTCTTTTGGCCTCATGTCACCCACCTATAAAAAAAGACAATCATGGCTTTTGTTTTCATTATTAAACAGTGTTTGTAATCTAAACGTTGCTATGACAATCTCCTGCTCCCGCCTTCATCCCATGGTTATTATGAAAGATGTCGCGCCACAATATAAATCTTTCCTCCATCTCTCTCTTTCCCCATCTCTTTCAAGCACCTGTGTCTCTCTCTCTGTCTCATGCTTTCTCTCAAGCTCTCTGGCTGCCTGTCTGGCAGGATGTCAACTATTGATTTATTCAAGCAACATTTTAGCAATGATGGCCGCTTATGGGTTATGCCTAGTAGAAAACAACAAACAGGAGATTGGGTTGCAGACAAGCTGGCTGGCATATGTGAAGAGGGAGAGCAATGGTAGCAACCGCTACTGTGTTGTTAATACAGTTAATATTGTAACGTAAATCCCTTTTCAATAGGGATGCATAGCGCTATGAAGGTGCAAACCTGTGTTTTATATTGGCTAGTTTTAGGTACTGTATGCAGGCTTCTTGGAGTTCCGTGCAGAAACTAAATTGCTCGATATTAAATTATGATTTTAGATCTCTATAAGCAACCAAAGCAAGTTCATGCCCACAATAAATGAGTCAATAAATAAAGAAATGAGTGATAAGAATAAGATAATAAGATCTGTTAAGAGCAGAGGTCTGTGTAGGGATAGAATGTCACTTTAAAGCCCCTGAAAATTTCAAATACAAATCTTAAGTAATTCTCTATGAAATTAAATATTTATGACCAAATAAGTGACAATCAAAGTTATTCTCAGGGTATTTTTATAGAGTTTAAAAATAGAGATTTTATCGGCCAAACCTGCTCGTCATGGTAAATATAAATAAAATAATTTCGCTTTTGTATTTTAACATCTTGAGCCCAGCATGCATCTTCTCTGTTTGTCAGATCACAATCCAACTTTTAAGGTGCATACCACCAACTGTATTGGAGTGTTAGATGCTGTTCTCATTAAATATATGTGTGTATATATATGTGTGTGTGTGTACAAACACAACACATCTATATATAGTCACCATTACCAGGAAGTGAATTTATCAGTCTGAAATGTACCGTGCATCTTTAATGATTTGTCTGGTTGCACATTGAGACCTTTTAAGAACAGTTACTCTTGCTTGGTTTGCTTTTATAGCAGAATCGGTTCCTTGCTGAGTCACACTTGACCGTTATGACAGTTTGGTTTGGTTTTGCAGACTGTTATGGATGTTCAGACCTTGACTCTTGAAAAGGTTAACTGCTCCACAACACAGAAAAGCCACAAGTGTATTTTCATGTACTGCGAATGCAAATAGATTCCCTGTCCTTTGACTATGAAACTCTACCTATGCAGAAACTTAGTTTAATGAATAAATCAAGGGGAGGGTAAAAAGGCTCTGAAAAGTAGCACTTAAACAATTATTACCCCCTTGTTCCGCTGAGGCTACTACTTAATATTTGATGACTCCTTTCCTTTCTGCTGGCCCTTCTCCTCTTCTTTTGTTTTGCTCTTCCGGTCAATGAAAAGGTCATGCTCCTTCGTTTGATCTGGTGTCAGGACAAAACAGGACCTGGTTCCTGAGAAGTGTCACCTTGACATTCAAATTCCCATACTTAAAGGGATTCGGTGCTCTATCACAGATTTACAGTAAAAGTGTAAGAGTGATCTAAGATAAACGCATTGGGAGCTTTAAGATATAAGACAAGTAATTGATGCAGAGGAATAAAGAGTGTGAAGCATCACGAACAAAAGGGTCCATAGTGAGACTGGAGGTATATTTTCATGACAGTTTTATGTTTGGGTTTTCATTACATTGATTCATCTGGATGATATATGAATGTGAATACAATGGATATAAGGAATACTGAGCACATGAAAGATACATTTTGACTTTTAACCAGTGTGTGCTGGTTGGCTCTGTGAGGCCCACTTTCATCGTTTACTAAAAGAAAAATAATTTAATAACATTTTGTCAACCATTGCCTATGGAAATTAGCCAATGAGTCATTTTTTTGAAAGTCCATTCTGTGCAACCCACTACAGGTTATATATCATACAAAGGTGTGTCATAAATTTGGCTCCACTAGGAAGTGAAAACAACTAAATGTGGTAAAAATGAAAGAAAAAGGTTTGCTGTGTGTGTTCACTGTGCCTTCCTCCTACCTGGACCAGTTAGTGAGTGAAAGTATGAACACGATCCTCTCCACTATTTCATGGGCATTATAAGGTTTCGACACGGCACCAAGAACCTCTTTGCTCCTGTTATTCCCACACTTTTGTATTCGATGGAGCTCAGTCATCATTTCCCAACAATTCTACGTATATTTTGTCTCTCAAATTTGTTCAGTTCAAAGAAAAACACCAACATTTACGAGAATCTTGTTTCATATATATTTGTTCAAAATAAACATGACATATTCCACCCATGTCTTCATTTTTTTTTCATGGAAAATTAATAGAGCTTTTCTTGGTAAATGTGATATTGCAGAAAAATGGGATATAAACTATTTAAGATATATATATATATAAAATTTGGGATCCTATAAACATGGTAAGACCTCTATATTGAAGACTTCACATTTTTAACAATAAGCCCTCAATAAAAACCAGTGGCTGATTGTGTTTGATGGTCTAATGAAAGAAGTAATCAAGAACTCTAGGATACAGCAATTTGAACCCACTGATTTGACTCCCTCTATGGCTGAATGGGTTGTGTTCATCTGTGTTATATTCAAGCTGAATAAGCACCAATAATGCTGCTCCAAAAAATTCACTATTGGTTACATCAAGTCAATGACATTACCTCTCCATGAATGCTAACGCACTAATTTTCTTTCAATAAGAATGAGGAAGAATTATTTGATGACCAAACATTTTTGGTGTCAACCTGAGAAGCAGTCCCTTCAGTTGTGCTTTAACACTAGATGGCGGTCTTGGCCTTTGTGGAAAATTATTTCCAAATGAGGCAGGTTGGATTTGGCTGACTGACAGCTCACCTCTGTCAAGTTGTGATCTGAAATGTATCAACTGACACTTTATTGACCATGATTTGAGATAAAGCTCCCTCTCTTACTCTCTCTCTCTCTCTCTCTCTCTCTCTCTCTCTCTCACACACACACACATGCCTTGTTGACTGTTCCTAATTTGCTTTCTTTTGACCGCTGGATTCAGGGTTCATTGTCATCAGTGGTGGACAAAAAAACTAAGTACATTGGCTCAAGTACTCTAGTTACATAACATTTTGAGGTACTTGTCCTTTACTTGAGTATTTCCATTATACTTTTTTACTTCATCCCATTTATTTCAAAGCTTTAGTTACTTGTTTACTTTCAGATTCTGACGATTGAACATAACTCATAAATAAATCATATATTATAGATTAGATTCTATAAATTCATCACAATGAGCTCTACTTTTAGAAGCTCCAACATTAAATTGCTGTAAACATTAGTGCATTAATAATCCAGTAATATAGTATATATGATTCTGAAATGGGCCATGATTGTGACTTTAAGGGTATTTTAATGCTCATACCTTTACTTAAGTAATTGCTTGTATGTTGAACCCTTGGTTGTGACATTTTTTTTTCTACAGTGTCGTATTTCCATTTTTCCTTAGGAACATCTGAGTATTTCTTCCACTGAGTGTCATCTTTTTTTCTTTTCTTTTTTTTTCTTTTTAAGTGAAGCACCTCTGGGGTTGAGATGACTACATTGTCCCTCGAGCTGATAAATGATCAGCAATCATTTTTTGTTTTCGTTTTTAGGAAAGGGAGGAAAGTTTATTCATTTTGTTTTTGTTTACCACCTGTCAACAACAAGATAATTAAAAGAGCATAAAACATCAAAGCCTTTGGGAGAAGATATGAACGAAGCACAATAATCTAAATTAACATAACACATAAAAATAGGACTTGGAGAGAATTATAAATGAGCTTAAATTGAATAAAACAGTTAAATCAGGAAAACAAACAAATTAAGTTATTGTACAACTGAAATTTGTATTCAATTGATAGAAAATTAATTTTCAAAAATGTTTGTCAGTGAAAAGTTATTGTCTGTTTTGATTTAAATGTCAGACATTCCCTAATTTCAGCTATTTTCACTCTCACTGTTGGGGATTATATCTTTGGGTTTTGGACTGGTACTAGAACAAAACAAACAATTTGACGGCCTCTTTGGCTTTATGAAATTATATTGTATGACATTTCTAACCCTTTTATCAAATCACATCAACCAAATGACTTAGAAAATAGTCTGCAGATTAATCAATATATGAACATAATCATTTAGGGCAGTTCTAATTGACTTGAATTGCTCCATACCCTTGCTCTATCATCCCACTGCCCCTTCTTATCACTCCCCACTTCAGGGGATAAGAAATGAGGTCTATTTGTGGATCTGTGTGATATCCAAGTCTGCTCAACAGACTGTATGGTCTATAGGGTCTGTACACACACAACACATCTGCTCTTTAAAAGCTATGAGAAATTAAATTACAGCAGTAGAAGTACTCAGTTCCTTTTCTCAAGTTATAGTCCTACATTTAAAAGTAACTTAACTTTACTTCTTAAAGTAAAACAAGTTTAATCAGCAAATTTACTAAATAAAATATCAAAAATACTTGTTTCTGCTGTAACATGTTCCTTGTGAATGATATGATGTTAGATTTTTAAAACTTTGGAACAGCATTTTATTGTTGTAGCAGGCAAATAAAGGTAGTATTAACATCTTTATATACAGTGAGGTAGTTCTGTCCAGTGGATTCCAACCCAGACACATTTTAGGGGTTGTGAGATGATTAGTAAAAGTTCTGATAGAGTTCTTATTATTTGGAATATTATCTCATCTGAAAATAAAAGACACTTTTCCCTCTTTGGGCTGAAATCATAATGAACGAACAGAGAAAGGCAGAAAACACACAGACTTATATAGTAGAGGAAGGAAATAATGAAACACAGGTGACCTGAATTCACAACCGTAATCACAACCTACTCTATTGTGCTATTTTTGTTTTCAAAACGTTTGACTCTTCACTGCCATCTTGTGGCTGTATTCATGGAATGTAAAGGATGCATTGAAGTGTGTGGGCGTTGATGGATACACTGTTTGAAACAAACATATTTATTTTCATCCTCATATTCCAGTTTGAGCACTGAGGTTGACCAACCAGAGGCATTTGATGTTCCGGGATCCTGCCTTAAAAGCAGTGGTGACCGGGCCTTTGTCTAATCTCTGGGATAGCCTACCTATTCAGATCATATCCACTCAGACCGTAGAACTCTTTACTGCTGAAGACCCATCTCCTCTCGCTTGTTTTTAATTCAAGTTGAGCTTGACACCTCAAATCTATCTTTCTATCTATCTTTTATTGTGCTGCAATTTATTATCATTGCGTTTACTTCATTTTCTTTATCCATATTTGTTATTTACTTCTATATTGTTTAATTGGCAACTTTTATTTGTTATTGTAAGCATTTTCAGCACTTTGGTCAGCTATTGGTTGTTTTAAATGTACAATATCAATAAACTTTGACTTGACTTTCATATGTAGATGGAGTATAAATGGGCTTTACAGTGACTGTTATTGGTGTGAACATGCCATTAGATTTGCAGTGTGCGAATAAGCAAACATTGGCAATTGTCAATGGTATTGGGGGGCCCATCCAATTTTGCTTAGGGTCTCATAAATGTTTGGGCCGGCTCTGCTGTCTTTCAAAATGTGGTGGAGTAAATGTATAAAGTTGGATAAAATGGGGATCCTCACGAGATCCAAAACCAACCTTCTTGCTCTCCACAGAAAGCATGTTTTCCCTGTTCAAAACCCTCCTGCCCATTATTTTCTACCCTTTTCTGTGTAAACTGGTGTCTGAGGGTATCAATCCCCGCTACCTTTGACCCCAGTAGCGCCTTTAATCTGCGGCAGGAATGAGAGGCATTCTTCAGCTGCACAGGAGGAGGAAGAAGCGATGGGAGGGGAAGTTACGACGTAGTAGCGACCCAGTCAGTGAAGTTTCCAGCGACTCAGCCATCACGGTCTGAAACTTTTTTAGTTGTTCTCGAAATGAACTCAATCGGCGGTTGCAGACGAGATCTGTGCGGTGGAAGGAAGTGATTGTGGGGCGTTTGGGGGGCTCGGTCCGGCCCGATGCTCCAGAGAAGCTGAATATGGGTCAGACTGCCGTCTCTCAGACCGCTGACGGTGAGTGTGTGTCCTCCCTCCTCTGGTCTCCCATTCCGCTATCTTAACCCAGGCTGTCCGCTCATTTTCGCTCCCCTCATTTAACATTTAGGACGGGTAATTTATCAATGCTTCCACATGATTACGCACAAAGAAAGCGCAAAGTGGTTTCATGCTAATTGGAAGTTAGCTAACTAACGCTAGAAATTGTGTGTCAAATTAATTCATTTGCATCCGTCTGTGTGTTTAGATTAATCGCTGGTTTGGTTCACCAAAGAGTGAAATAGCTTATGTTAAAGCAGGATGTGTTGTGCAACCACTAAGTTGTATACAAAGCTGCATTGCTGCTGTTGGCACAGTTTGATGAGTTTGATGTGTGCAGCAGCCAGTTTGACATTAGTCCAACTTGAATTGTAGGAGAGCAGCTTAGTTTTGAACCGGTTTGTTTACCTTGAAGAGGCCAAAGATTGAGGAGAGAACTAAATGAATCCCGTCTAGCTCAGTAAATCTACATTTAGTTCACAGTCAGGCACCTATTTATCCTGCACATGTCCTGTTTACCTTTGTCAACACAGGAAATCTCATCACTTATGAGATTTGACAAGTATTTTGAAGTATAAGAGGTGTTTTTCTTTAGGGCTGCAGCTTTTAATTGATGGAGCATTTTGTTTTTCGTTTTTAAATCAAAATAACTGAAAAATACTACAGATCTGTTGACTATGTCATAATTCACCATTCACTAGTCGCTGTGTCCTACAGACGCTATGCGCATGACGTCACAGTAGGCGGAAGTCACTGTGGTTACACCCATATCTGTGGTTCCACTCACTCAGTGGCAGCATCTCCTTTCAGCCTTACCAAAAAAAAAAAAGCATCCAAAATGGGAAAGAGCTGTTGTGCAACTGGCTGTACGAATAGAGTCACAAAGAAGTTGATGTCTTTTTACAGACGCAAATGGAAGACTGTAATCCTCTCACTGAAATGTGTATCTGAGGTTGAGCAACTGTGATCAACATCAACGATCACATTTGTCAAGAGGCAACAGTGAAGTGTGACCAAGTGTCAAAGCTTTTGTGTTCCTTCAGGCTTTGTTTCGTGTATTTCTGCACCGTCTAAATCAGATCCATATCAGAAAGCTCAATTCCTGGTCATGTGTTGATGTCCATGGACCACTGGTTCTTCAGTATATGTTGTAAGGATAACTGTTGTGTTCAAATGCCTTTAATTTAAGGAGATAATTGTTTGATGTACTCCTGGTTTTGCTGTTTCCCCTACTAAATAGCCATGTTGAAGGATGTTTTGCCACTCAATACGAGTGTGTGTGTGTGTGTGTGTGTGTGTGTGTGTGTGTGTTCTAGTGGTAAAGTGACATCAGTCCATACCCTCTATTTGTCAGGTAATGAGCCTCCATACTTGACAGCTATCAGCTGACTTGTGTCGGTTGCATCAGAAATGGTCAAATTGAGTTTTTTCTGGTCGTAGATCTCCAGATTTAAATACAAATTTTGCCAGTTGAAGAACCCCACAGGGTTTGCTCTGCAGCTTTTCACTGTTTCACACTGTCTTCTTCAGCCAATTGAGCCATCCAGCTGTCATATCCATGAATCCACCTGCCGAGTGCAGTCCAATCAGGTGCATGCAGTCAGATAGCAGATAGCAGAGGTTGTAAACAAATTTGACCACATTGCGATGCAATCCCAACCAATAATGGTTATGAAGAGTAGTCTAGCTTGTAACTGAAGGTATAAGCTACTGAATTGACAAATTCATGGATGCATTATAAGCTCTGTCTCTCACTTATGAAGCTACACAGAGTGACATAATAGAGTCAAATCTCAGACTGAAGTACCTAAACTTCACTGGCCTCAGTGTTTCTAGTTACAGCACAGGAGTGTGAGCATGTTCCATACTTAAAAATAAATTTTTCTCACCTGCTATAGTTCTCAGTGTGTCCATGAGCCTTAAAATTTTTTTTCACATTGTTCGTTTTTTTTTTTTTTTTTTTAATGTGACACTTTACTGCAGTGAGGTACAGGAAGCGACGAATGAATGTAATAACAAGGGAACTTTTTCTGACCCTGTCAGCATTTAAAGGAAAACCCGAACTGTTGTAAGCACACTTAAGCCAGAATGCATGCATAGGAACCTGAGGCTATAGTAATGATCTACATGGCTGCATTAGGGGTTACATAATGATGCCGTGATGTGCTTTAAATGCTGAATAATGTACTAAGAGCATGAGAGGGAAGTGAGTCTGTCAGAGTCTTATTGAGAGATCATTAACATACGACTGATATCCTCTGAGTTTTAATGAGTTATCGCTGCATTAAAACACTCAAACTGCGATTACATATTTGATTTCTTGACTTAATCCAAGCAGCAAGGTCCTTTTTAGAGTCAGGAGTTGAACAAAACTTTGCCTCTGTGGACTACATTTGAAAATGACTCAGAAGAAATGACCCAAGTGTTCAAACTGCAGCTACAACCCAGTGTCACCCCTCCCTACGCTCTCATCCAACGCTCCTTGTTGCCTTGTTTTCTTCTTCTTTCCTTCCCCTGTTTCTGCCCTCCTCCTCCTCTTCCCCACATTTTCTTTTGCTCCACCTCACTTTCCATTTCTCCCCTTCTTTCCCAATCTCTTTCCCCCTCTTCGCCTTCTCTACCCCGTCGTCTCCTTCCTCTGTTCACGAGGCCTGGTTCTTCCCTCTCTGATGACTTACAGCGAAGGAAGGAAGCCTCTCCCTTTCCCCTCCTCCTCAACACATGTTCCTGCTATAACGTCTGAAAAAAAAGCAATGCTGGCTGTGTGACGATGCGAAACCGCTTTAACCCTTCAGTGTTAAACAGACAACATATACATCCATACTGTAGAACATGTGCAGAAAACCGGTTTAACACATTATATGTTTAGTGTAGTTGAACTGTGTGGAATAATACTTACATTTCACTGAACAACTCATTTGTGGGACTATGTTGTTGAGATGCCTGCCTTGTCTCAAGTGGTGTTTCTGATGATCTCACCCAATTTCACATTTGTTTTATATTCTAAATCCTGAGTCATCCTTCTCGCATGACTGTTCCAGTCATCTGTTTCGTAATAAGATGTCTCATGATACCAGCATGATCCCAGCATGATATAGTGTAGTCCAGTCAGTAATCGCAATGTGTAATAATGATCCTGACTCTTCTTTGACGGAACTATCTTGTCTGAAATGCAGGATTTCTGTGAAGCTGCAGACGTCTGCAGTTCATGTGTGCAATAAATTGATTTTAATTGTCAGAGTTGATCTTAAATGACGCTTACTGTTGTATCAGTTAGCAGATTGATAAACCTAAGCCTTTCCGTGGAGAGTAGAAGTTTGTCTTTCTTAAGCTTTAACGTTGAGCTACTGATTGCAGCTTTTGCTGTCAGTTCCCTTCTTTCTGAGAGTTTATTCCTGTATTTATATCTTTTACGGGATGGAGTGCGTGAACATGGTGTTGCTTTGTGGTTTTGCTTCATGGTGCCCCAGGGAACGTTAAAAAAAATCACCGGTGAATCTGCTTTATGATGGCTCAAAAATGAAATGGTTAGGGTTCGGGGAAGATCATGGTTTGTGTTAAAGTAAGTACTTGGTTAAGATTGGGGTGACTTTTGTCATCATGGTCACAATACTCATCTTGTGGTTAATGATGACTGTTTGTTGGTAATAAGGAGCATGTTGCGATCTCTTTTTCCATTGACCCTTCATTCACCTTGACCTCCTCCTATCATGGACTGTGTTGCTCTATAACGACATCACCTGACTTCCTCTTTTGCTCCTTGAACATGAACCCAGCGTGGTTTTGTACTGAAATGACTGATGTTGTCATTAGAGTTTCCGATCTAGCGCACATTCTTAAAGAAGTCAGATTTCATGTGAATTGACTGAACCAGCATCTGTCACTGTGTTAGCTGTCCTTTGAAGGACTCCTTTCTACGAAGGTGTGTCCTTTGAAAGACGTGGTCAGTGGCGAAGGCCAGGCCTCATTGAGCACTGCTAAATGAGACGGCCTGGTCTTTGACGGATTTCACCAGTTCTTCCCGTCCTTACCCTTGCATTGGGAAGTGTTGACAGGTGGAGTTGATTAGTTAAAAGCTGTGTATTAGAAGTAGTCGTCGTAAAAGCTGCGGTGTAGTAGTAGAAAAAGTGGTGGTGGTGTAGTGGAAGCAGCAGTAATAGTAACAGAATATGTGCCCGAAATTTTAATTACATTCTTATGTATGTGTAGCCTATTATTGTAAGAAATTGAGACGCTTCAGCTTAACTCCTCGGCTGCTGTGGGGCGTCCATCATGACTGTGCACTCTGTTTTGGGGAGAGAAAATTGCATTAAGTTGTGAATAGGCTTTGGCCAGTGTAAAAAAAATTTCAAACCGGTTTGATATTCATCCAATCACCTGATGAGACTGGTGAACTGTATTTTACCACTTGCTGTCTCAGCAGCCTTCCACTGGGCCCAGTAACAGGGACTACAGCAGGCCTAGAAGTACCACAGTTCATCAGGACAACTGTGACACATCGCATTATTTCCCATGACAACCATCAAGCTATCTTCTTCTTAAGTTTAACATGAAGATAATAAGTAAAATAAGATATAGGGCTGGTGCAACATGAGAAAAGATGGCAGTGACTGCATTTAAAGTGTGTGTGGGAACCTTAAGGAAGTAAACCTTGCAGTGAGTTTCCCACAATGCTAAAAAGGCAAGCCAGTCAGATTAAAACTTAATGAGGCCGAGACATTGAAGAGACAATTCAACCTCATAAAATGCAAAAAGACAAACATGTCATTGTGCTGCGTGGACTTTGAAGATGTCACATTAGAATTTTCATTGACTTCTGCACAGCTGGCAATGGTAGAAACACATCATGGATCTTTTGAAGGCCTTGTTCATTCCTAAGAAAGTTGTCCAGTGGTGTATCAATCATAAAACATTCGCCTTCCAAAGCATAAAATTACCCAGATCTTCCACCTTGCATCCACAATGTGTAGCCTTAGAGGATGCACAATGTCTTCCACTGGCTAAGCTGCTAACTTCTGGTTTAGCCCTCCGCTAACTGGAGTGGGTGTGAAATTATTTTATCACGTCCTTCTTATAGAGTTTCCAAATGTTAGCAGACTGAATAGAACAAATTCTGACAGTGAATCATTTCACAGGCATTTTGACGCTCAAAAAAATGTATCCATTGTTTCACATCCACTTCCTGCAGAATGCAAGCTTATGGGGAAAAGGTCTTTTTGGGCCTGCATGCATCATGTGACATTGTAATTACACGGGAAGCGGAAACAACCCCATAATTAAAAAAAAAAATTAAAAAAAATAAAAATAGAGGAATTAATGAATACATGGCATTATGTCTGGAAATAAAACAAAGATGCATTTAGTCTGGTGGGGGTTACCATTGGCCTGGCCTGTAAAATTATAGTGGAAACATGAATAACAACTGAATTTTCTCTGAAAAATAGAAAATAACCTCTTTTGTAACTGTGTGAGAACAGGATCAGTTAATATTATTTTTAACTAAGTCATTGTAAGTACACTGGGCTGATGCTGATGTGCTCCAGTGCCAAGTCAGTTTCAATCCATAGCTATACGTCATTAGCAACAAACCCCTTGAAAACGGAATCTTGGGTGAAACGAGCATCGTGTTTTCTGGGTGAATTAATAAAACGTAGGCCACTGTTGACAAAGCATATCAAGAGATGACATACAGGAAGAGGCGGGGCAAGACGGTGTGCAGCAGGCGATCAGAGGTAGAAATAAAACTGGTGAGCATATAGAAAGTAGTCGGTGAATAAACACAGAAAAAAATTGGAAGCTTAATTGGCATTAAAAGAGTGAAATGAGAAATAGCCTACTATAAAATGGGTAATGTAGTCTTTCAAATATTAATATAGCTAAATATAAAAATGGAGAAATTCATAAGCAATTTCAAGTCTGAGTGTCGTCTACTTTTCAAAATTGAAAAAAAACAAACATTGCACTGATCACAACAGATTGATTGTGATATTACCTTTTGACTAGATTGCCCACCATCAACATATGTGCTCATTAAAATATCAAATTTCCTGTTTTACTAAATGACATGAATGAATCTGAAGTCTCCCTTTTTTCTTTGTGTCATCGTGTCAAAGCAGAGAGACCTGAGGCAGATGGTAGATGTCTGTTTGGCCCGAGCTTGTCGGTTCATCCTGTCTTTCTCTTTCCATTCCTATTTTCTCTAAACTTAACAGTAATCTTTCTTTCGCTTCTCCTTATTCTTCTCAGTTTTTCTTCCTCACTTCTCTGCTCTGTAAATTCAAACTGCATCCAGCGTCCCTATTTGATTCCCACGAGAGGTTTCATGTTGGTTCAATGGTGATGATTATCACTGTCACTGATTTTTCCCCCTTAATTAGCAGCACCGAGCAGCAGCTGAAATCCACCTACTCTTGCGATTTGATATCAACACAGGAACAGGAAGTGTGTGTTTGTGTGTCAGCGAGAGAAGGCTAAATTGGCGTATAATGTAATGTGTATGTAATATGTAAAGAAAACTCTTTAATTCTCTCACTTTTCATTATTAGCGCCCCACCGCTGAGACACATGAACCGTATCTTTTATTTTTAGCAAGCTCTTATAGGAAAAATACATAGATCTGCCATCACCA
Organism: Chaunax sp. Z400; assembly: GCA_037577475.1. Lineage (NCBI taxonomy): Eukaryota > Metazoa > Chordata > Actinopteri > Lophiiformes > Chaunacidae > Chaunax > Chaunax sp. Z400. The sequence continues at coordinate 17,041,216 of CM075193.1, forward strand.
TTAAGCAGCGTTCAGAGGCAGATTAGGCTCATTAGCTTCACCTCATGTCCAACAGTTTGACATATTGAGCACCAGATGGCCACCAACAGTATCAGCACTGTGTCAACACTGGAGAAAGCCAGCCAATAAGCAGGGTATTGATTGCTTTCAGTCGAACTGATGGTGAAGATATGGATTTATTCCACTAGATATGCAGCAGTTAGAAAATATTACTGCATTGTTTACATGATGTTTACCTTTCCTTTCAAACAATGGTTTTGGGGCTATTGATCCTACGCTGCCTTGCTAACGATTCCTTCCTTCCTATTGTCAAATGTGCTGAGTGTGAGGATCATCCGGCCAACTTTGCTGAGATTTCAACTGTGGTCTGTGTGAAATCTGGAGATTTGTTTTGCTGACTACAGTGTGTTGCTTCATAAGCCTCTTAGAACAGAGAAAAGGCTGCATTGTTTCCTTTTCAACTAACCTTTAATATGTTTGTTAATGGTTGTTGAGAGGGACGTGGTCCTTGTGACGTTTTGTTTATATTGGACTGTAACATCTTTATCCATCATCAGCTGCCACAGGAACCATCAAACATCTCGGTAACAGAGTTGTTTGTTGGTTAAATGCTGATATGCTTTCTTTGAAACTCTTCTTAGCTCAGTATTTAGTCTCAGAGGGCAGGACAATATGGAACCTTGCAGGGATCGGGTGTAAAATATATATAATATGTTTGGTTAATAATATGTGTTAAAGATTTCCAGCGGGACACCGTCAAACAAACCAAAAAACAACAACAACAAAAAACCCTCATCTTGCTTGGTTCAGCAATCACTATTTCTGATGTAATTGAAAGTAACACTTTATTCTCTGAGTCAGATGTGAAAATATTCTGGCTTTCGACCCTGTTATTCCCTGCTGCCTCTGCTGCTCTCACTCATTCTTTGGCTCAGTGTACCGTGCTGCTTGGGTTGCTCGCTGAAAGTGTGCTGATGAGCAACGACTCACTCTTTCTTTGATGGATTCAATTAGCGGAAATAATAAATGGATTAAACCCGTTGCCAAAAAATCATGAGCCAATCACCAAACCAATAGATTCTTTCAGTCGCCCAGACTTTGTACATAGCATAATATTAAGTGATTTTTTTCCTTTTTAAAATTTTTTTTTTTTTTACACATTAGTAGTTAAGTGTCTACACACTAAGTCACATTGTAAAACAAACTTAAGAATATCAAGGATGACACAAAATTTTGTTTTTGCAGAAAATGTATTAATTCATCTTAGTCTGAAATAAAAGTCAAGTTGCATTAAACACAAGTTGCCCATATAGGTGGTCCATGATTTGACCTAATGACATTTTTTCTCTCACGGTACCAGTAGCCTGTGTTCATCAGCCACAGCTGGTGACCACAAAGGAAACCAGGAACGCTGAAACCTCTTCTAATGTTGAGAGATGGAGGGGAAAAGCAAAAAAAAAAAGTAATAAACGTAATGTAAGGGAGCTGCGTTGATCTGATGAATTGCCTCTTGTGATGTCACATGAGTCAGTTTTGGGTTAGGTTGAAGACTGCAAGTTTAAAAAAATAAAAAAAATCTGGTGGTGTGGAGTTGGAAGGATATCAACCTACCAGACTTCTGTAGCCTGCTTCTCATTTCTGAACGAGGCTAGCGGCTTGAGGATACATTAGCTCCCAGCTAGCATAACACTAAATCATCAGCCAAAGCGATGTTGCATTGTGGGTGGTGTAGGCACCAAGTTTTGACAAGGATTAAGAATGTTTGGGGAAAAGTATTTGGTTTTGTTTGCGTCAATATTGATTCTCTTTAAAACGATCCATTGTGAGTCCGACAGAGTTCCAGGAGTGCACTGCTGAATTAGTGGAGTCATGTTATAGTGAATTAATGCATTTCATTCATTCAGTAAAGCACAGTTGCTAACCTGCTGTTAACCTTCTACTCAACTTACTTCAGCTCCTATAGCTGTTGCACTACGGCTCCCTTCCTCTGAGGAAATTAATTTACTAATTCAATACCACTAATTGTAAGATTCGGGGGAAACAAATCTTAATACTTGTTCTCAGAAATATTTATTTAGATTCTTGCTGTTTCTCCCTACAGTCAGGAGGCTTCAGCAGTATCTGATATGTAGCTGGAAAAACAAACCGTCCTTTGCTTGAACTGAGGAAAATATCACCACTTATCTTTCCTCTGTAAGGTTTTGATATGGGTCCAACACACATGCACACATGCGCACACACACACGCACACACACACACACACACACACACACACACACATGCAAATATGCACAAAAAAACCCAAGAAGACAGACACACACCTTCCACAGACTGCATTGATTATTCCAGAGAGGTCACAGCAGTTCAGATATTTCAGCTGCAAGACGAGGAATTGTGGAAGGACAGGGACCTAGTCTTTAAAACCATAAATCCTTGAATTTATAAGGTCAGAATAAAGTGACAAATCTAAACATCCATTTATTTGTGTAGTAAAATGTGTTTAAATATAGATATATGTTTATAGAAATAGAAATATGTTTTTTCTCCCCCTTGTATCCTGTCATGTTAAACATCTGAATTTTCCCTGAATTTTCTGTTTTACTCTGTATTCCAGGGTAATAAAAGGGTTATAATGGCACTGGTCAGAGTTCTGATATGAACGAATGGAAAATATGGTGTTGTACATCTACAACATCAGCTGTTACCAGGATACTGAATGTTGTTTATCTAGGTAATTCAATATATTCATAGATATGATTCATCAAGTGTGTCCTCCATGTGTGTCTTCCAGTTGATGGGTTGGAGAAATCGTCGCTGGCCAGCTGTGATGTGGTGGTGGACAGCGCCACCAACACCCTGAATTCCCATGCATCACGGCAGCAGCGAGGTAAGCTGTCATCGCTGGGAAAACTCTTCAAACCCTGGAAGTGGAGGAAGAAGAAGACCAGCGACAAGTTCCAGGATCTCTCCAAAGGTAGGAAAAAACCTGCGGGTGTGTTTGCATTTGTGTTTTAATTGCTTTGTATGAACAAGTGATGAGTAAATTCTTATTTGCTGTCTTAAATAAACATCATGGCGTGTGTGAGCTGGAGCAGTGTTGCTCTCAGAAGAGCTTAAGGAAAAGCTCTCAATGATTCATTGCTGGCTTACCTTTCATTCATTGTTTATCTGTATGTAATATTTCCTGCCTTTGTGTCCACAACATGTGTCGGACATGTTTTTCTCAGAAGAAAAAAAACCCACCACATCGAAATTCTTAGAATGTCACTGTTCCATAAAGCATGCTAAACAAAGTGAGGATTAAAGGTCAACACGTAATAAATCAGACGGGACCAAAACGGTTCCATGACGGTCAGTTTTAGCTCCTGCAACCAGACTAATTCTAAACGGGTTGGGGTAGTCAAGGTAAATGCACTCTATTCAAGCAGCCCGAGAGGTCGAAGATCATATTGATCCACCATGGTAAACAGCAGCGGTAAAGAGAGACCAGCCGTGTTGACTACATATGAGCAAGTCAAACATGTAGGAACCCAAAAAAGGTGAAACAGTTGCTGATCAATTAAATATGTAAGGAGCAACTAAATTTGACTGTAACGACTTATTTATTTAAGCAGCTCCTCAGTAAATGAGTGCGTCCCAACAATCGTAACAAATATCAGAAAATTGTGAAACTTGTCTCTTCACATTCACTTTCTTTTTTCCTATCAAAACACAAAGATATGCAGCTTACGATCAATAAGACAAAGACAAGAAGCACATCTTCCCATTTGAGAAGTTGGAATCAGAAAATGTTTATTATCTAAATAGTCGCTCGCAGGTGTGGATTGACGAATTGCTAAACCGACTAATCTTCTCAGCTCAAACTGTGTGATCAGCGTGGAGCGTGACTCCGATGCCTACAGGTCTCACTGTGAGCAGATTGATCCTCCATCAAGCTGTTCTTCTCTAAAACATCTTATCTCCGACTTGATATGTGCTGCTGTTCTGTGCAGCTCCGGGTGGAGATGGCAAACAAGCGTTTGCAATAAGAGGAGGAAAGTAACTGTTGTGCCATGCTTTAATAGATTTCTGTGTAATTGAATTGCTGTAGCTGGAATACTAAAGAAAGAAAGAGATGATAAAATCCCCCCCATGAATCATTCAATGACCGTGATCATCTTTCAGTTTTGGAAAGAAAAATCTCCACCAGACAAACGAGGGAGGAGCTCATCAAGAAAGGAGTTCTCATCCCTGACCAAGGTTTGTCTAATGACTTATCCATTTCATGCAAACATATTCAGAGTTACCCTGATTATAATAATGGAGATGCTTTTTACAGCATCTTTTTAGTGGTTTATTTGTCATCGTATATGTTTTTTTTTTTTTTCCGTTGTTTTTTTCTAGATGAAACAATAAGTAGTGAAAATCTGAATGGCCATGCCACCTCCAGTGTGACGTCAGAGGAGGTCAAAGTTCACATCGAGTCTCCAGAAACACCGCTGGAGGACCAGGCCACTGGGCCCGTCGTCACTGAGGACAAAACAGGTAACATGAGCATCAAGTCGAGCTTCTTATGTTTGAGGGCAAAAGAGAGAGAAGAGGTTAGAATGAGGTTCGTTCTCTCCGGTTTTATTATAATGGTCATAAAACTTTTACACCTCATATAATAAAGTTAGTTTTTTGCTCTGCTACATGGATGTATTCTGAATAACAGTCCTATTAAATTGTCTCGTGGGCAACAAAGATGATCCTTAAATCAATTTGGTTGACTGGAGTTAATGCAACTGTGGACTTACAAAAAGGAAGTGTTGCAATATGTTGCATTGCTCTGGAATGTGGGTCTTTTTCTCTTTAATAAGCCCATTTTTTATTTAGTGCTAAAACTAATTGCTGTGGCATTTTTAGACGTCGGTTGCTTTGAAGTAAATGGATGAATCCTAATAAACGTATATAGCGCCTGACCAACGCTTCACAACACAAACCAGCATTCACCCATTCACACACACACGTTCAAACACTGGTGGCAGAGGCTTCCATGCAAGGCCCCAACTGCTCATCAGGAGAGGTAACCATTCACACAATCACTCACACACCAATGGAACAGCCACTGGGAGCAATTTGGGGTTCAGTGTTTTGCTCAAGGACTCTTGGACATGTAGACTGTGGGGCCGCGATACAATCAGCAACCTCCCAATAAGTGGATGACCGCTTGGCTTTACCCCAGCCGCCCAGTCTTTTCTCCTGGCCGTGGAGTGAATAGTATCTGCAGCAGCTTTTCTGTCTGACGTTGAATCCACTGTGGGATCTCTGACCGGGTCAAATGTGTTCAAATAGATATTCCCATTATATCCGCCTGCGGGCAGGCATTCACACTCTGAAAAGAGCAGCAGCCGTCTCCTGATGGCCCCTCTCCCTCGGGAGACCGGCCGCCGTTCTTCTGTCTGATGCTGCTTTAGTGTTGTGCTGTTCTTATCTCAATCCTGTTAGTATTGAACTCAGAGCCATTTGTTACCTCTGCCCAAGAGGGTATGCTTTCACCCGTACCTGTTGTTTGTTTATTTTCCCAGCAGGATTACCTAAATCTACTCAATGGATATCCACAAAACTTAAACAGAACTGATGGGGTGAAAGGATGGGGCATCGAGGATGTTTAATGAATAGATGGGGTTGTTTTTGGCCTTTTCCTTTATTACGCAAAAGCTACTGAACCTATTTCCATGATATTTTGTGGAGGGATGGAGTATGGATCAGGTTTAACAAACATGTATAGGATTGTTTGGCTTTGGTGGAGGTGTTCTATTCAATACCATTCTAGTTTGTTTATTTGTCAATAATGAGAAGGGCCCACTCACCTCTCTCTGTCTTTCTTTCTTTGCTTGTCTGCACATCTGTTTGTACATCTGTTTGCACATCTGTTTGCACAGATGTGCATCTTCTGTCTTGGTTTCAATTTCAACCTCTAAATACCATACTTTTCTTTCCTGCTTCCTCTCATTTGCTCAGAGAGGTGTGATACTAAAACCCCCATCCCGGCAAACCAGGTGGGACCTCAAACCAAAAAAACACAAAGTGCCACTCCGCCCGCCACTTCCAAACCTGCGAGTGGCACCGCAGCCACAACCAGGCACAGAGACGGCGTCTCAGGGACTAAAAAGACCACTAAAACCACAGGCAAGACAAGCTCGTCCACGCAAGCTAAAGCTAACCCACGGAGCACTAACAACACTAATCGTGGAATTGGTAAGTTTAGCTAGTTGGGGCTGAAGCCAGTTTGCCTTTAGATGCTCATGTCTGCCTGCGTGAAAAAATGTCTGCCCTTGTATCACTGAAACAAAACAAGACTCAATACAAAGTCATGTGCTCCTGTAAACCATGGCTCCTTGTGTGAGTGAGTGATGTCATTACAGCACGGCCCTCATAAAATAAGCTCTGACAAGCTTATATAATTTTAATTGATAGCATGGTTCAAGGGCATGATCATCCCCCTTCATCCACGTGTGTGTGAGCGCGCATGTGTGTCCGTGTGTGTCTCTGTGTGTGTGTGCATGCATGCATGTGCACTTATTTATCCCAGAGCACAGAGCCCAGAATACTGCATGTGATGTTCATGCAGTCTTTTCTGAAGGCCTCTTTTAATTTTATGCTGAGTTATTGCTGTAGTTGTAATAACCTTTTAAGTTCATCCCTTCCCTCGGGCTGCTTTGACCAGCACATAACACTTCAGAGACTCTTAAAGGACCGTTTCGATCAGTATTACTGAAATAGAATTCACATACATCGTAGATTAGGGCTTAATGATTATCCGTTTAATTGATTAATCAATGACAAAAAAATCTGCTGGTGTGAGGGCTATTGGGTCAAAAGAATAATTTGAAAAGTCAAAGTCAAAGTTTATTTATATAGCATATTTAAAACAACCAACAGCTGAACAAAGTGCTGAACATGTTTAAAATAACAAATAACAGTTGCCACATAAACAATTTAGATTTAAATTAGAATTAAGAATAAAGAAAATACAGTAAATGCAATAATTCCAATAATAATAATGAGATTAATAATGAAAACAATCTTTAGTAGCAGCTCCGTTGTACATGCTCTTTACTTCAACTGAAATAAAGTTGCATTTATTCCAGTATACATACTATATGTCCTCTGTAAATCACTTTCTCTGTGATTTCTTTGAGTTAAGCAGAGCTTTGCGTTTGATATTTTTTGGTTTAGTCAAGGAATACCATTTATTCTCCATTCATGTAGATTAAGAACTTGTTACAATGCAACCAATCAGTTTGCAACATAAGAGCCACAAACTTTGAACAGCAACCCACATTAGTCTTCAAGCTAAAGGTTTCTTGTAACTTTAAAACATCTCTTCAGCTTGTTGAACGTGCAACCAAACAAACATACACCGGGGAAAAGAGCCCCGCAGATCACTATGCAGGCTAGATAAATAATTATCTGTTCAGCTTCAGCACATAGAAAGGAATGTAAACCTTTTTGCTAATGTCGCTTTGGCCTCTGTACTGTAGATGCCGGTGTGCTGCTAACTCTTCGATACTGCTGCTGCGAACACACTGTCTGCACTGGACTGGTTTGCTAAGGACCAAGTTTTTTTTCCTCCTGTTCAGCAACCGGGGCTTAGCTTGCAGGCTACTGTTAATCAAACACAGGAGCACACATCCAGTCCCCAAAGATCTTATTTTCCCACTATTTCATCATAAAAATATTAATGGTACATTTAAAAACACTTGATAAATATTTTTGACTGGATAAGGAGATGTCAAACTGTGGTTTCAATTGGACTGAAGGTTGTTTGTTTTATTTGATATGTGAGCTGCATGTCTTCAGACTGTGGTAGAAAACTGGAGCATATGGTGGAAGGAATAAGTCTAATGATTTTCCCATCTTTGTTTTTCTTTGCTCCCACTTCTTTGCAGCTAAATCCTCCCATCCAAAGAAGACAGGAAGCACAACAAAAACCACTCCTGTCTCGGTCTCCAATCTTCGTTCCCGTGCATATAAGGATTCCGGGGTTGCAGCACAGAATGGCAGAACAAATGCAAAGACTATCCGGAAATCAGACACTCCCACCTCTTCCTGTGTATCTGTAAAGACCTCTGCAGAGACTCCTAGCCAGCCTGTGGACTTAAAATCCTCGCCCCGTTCCTCAGATACCAAGTCTGCCTCATCAAAGGGGACGGAGCGAAGTCAGGCTGCATCTCAACCTGGTCTAGAGTCTCCTAAGGCCTCTGCTGCAGGCGAGGAGACTAACAAAGATATGACTCCTGAACCCACGGTCCAGTCTTCCCATACCAAGCCTGTTATAGAGGTCACTTCATTCACAGTAGGAGAGATGGACAACAGCTTAAAGGGGGAGAAACCAGAGAGAACGGAAGGACATGGAGGACTAGAAGAAACAAAGAAAGGAGAGACAGAGTGTGCTGTGGAAAACAGCCTGAGGTAAAAATCCAATAAGCATGCATTATGTTATATTTAGGTTTCGACACATAGTCATACTGGAGTCACATGGTAAGTAATGGAGTGATTAATTTGATTTAATATAAATTAATTGTGGGCAATAATGTAAAATATTGGCATTTGATGGAAACGGCTTTATAAATCTCTGGATTTGCTCTGTTTAAAAAAAAAAAAAAGTATGTTCTCATTCTGTCTTGCTATTTTCCCTTCAGGTCAGCAGAGTCCAAAGCTGAAAAGTCACACGGCCTCAGTGTGAACACGAGTCAGGCCGAGGTGACGGTGATCCCTGATAGGCCGAGAGACAGCCAAACAAGCGACTCTGACTCTGATGGGCCGATCCTGTACCGCGATGAGGAGGAAGAGGAGGAGGAAGATGAGTACACAACCAGTACGCATTAGTTTTGTACACATCCCACACAGTAATGGACAAAAAGCCAGTATGTCTCCATCAGAAGTCCTACTAATATTTTAGACAAGCTCCTCATGACTATTCATCATCATCAGTTGTGACTTGATGACGACTGAGATTCAGGCTGTCTACAGTAATTTGATACAATTCTTTGTTGCCAGTGACAAAACTAAAAGAATTAGGCAAAAAATGCATGAAGAAAGTCACATCTCCATGCAGGATGTTTCAAAGCCCTAAGAAGTCTTTGACTAGTCCTCATTACTGGGTCTCTGTTCCAGGCTCCTTGGCCATGAAGATCCGCCGACGAGACACCCTGAACATTAAATTGGGGAACCGACCCAGCAAGAAAGAGCTGGAGGAGAAAAACATTCTGCCAAGAAGCTCCGAGACGGAGAGACATGAGCTCCGCCAGCAGATAGGCTGCAAACTAGTCAGGTACACACTCAAATATATAATTGTTTTTTCTTTTGGGCCGTGCACTTGTGCAAAGGATATCCAGTCAAAATTTTTTTTTAAAAACAGCCTTTGGATTAAAAACCCAAAAAAGGCTTGTAAAATGTCTTTTCACAAATGTTACTGTGGGATCTATTGTTGTGTTTCTGTAATGTTTAAATATCCTTCCTACTTTGCAGAAAAGTATGTGAACACTGTTTGCTCTTTTCAGGCGCCTGAGTCAAAGACCCACCACAGAGGAGCTGGAGCAGAGAAACATCCTCAAGCGTAAGTTTCTGAAATACACGGTTAAACTGAGAGCTTCCTTTTTGTGTGATAACATGATGTTTAAGAACTTAAGTGATAGTATCACATATATCTTAGCTATGATGATATCAGAGAGAATCTGTATCAGTCAGTTTCACGGAAATGTGCATGTATGTGGCCTCGTTTTTATTAAAATGTCAAACATGCTAACATTGTTTCACCACCCCTTTGGATACATGGGGGATGTGTATACATGTCAGTAGAAACAGATACAGTATGCTGTAGTGGGCGGATCACATCTTACAGTTATAAGCAGAAGCAGGAGCTCCTTACAGACGCACAAAGTGTGATATGACTCAGTCTGTTCTCTGCTTTCAGAAAAAAATGAAGCAGAGGAGCAAGAAGCCAAGCAAGAGATTAAAAGGAGACTCTCCAGAAAGGTACTGTAAACACCACACACACACACACACACACACACACACACACACAAACACACACAAACACACACAAACACACACTCACGAGAACAGCACAGAAAGGGAGAGAGAGAACAGAAAGGACACATGGCGTCTATACTTAGATGTGGAGGCAGAAACACTGCTCTGTGCAGAGAGATTGGCCCATCTAGTGGAAACAGGTGGAAATGAAAGTCGTCTCTCTGTTTAGAAGCTGGACGTTTCTGTCTCCTTGGCTCTTGGGATAAAAGGCAACATTTGCATCATGGAAATGTTTTAACAGAATTGATAGAGGGTACTAAGATAAGACATGAGCACATACACAATACAGTAGACTAGACCTGAATGTTTGTGGTCTATCTTCTCTCACTCTGTCTTTTTCATGTGTGTCCGTGTAGCTGAGTGTGAGGCCGACGGTGGCAGAGCTTGTCGCTCGCAGGATCCTGCGTTTTAATGAGTATGTGGAGGTAACGGACGCCAAGGATTATGACAGACGGGCAGACAAACCCTGGACTCGGCTGACTCCTGCTGACAAGGTGCTACTCTCAATTCTTAGCGTTGTGAAATCGTCATTTTTAGTTTGATTGATTCACCGCATTTTTGTTTATTTAACTGCATTGTAAGCTATTATAAACTTAAACTATTATAAACATTATAAAGGATTTTAAGGAAATCCTGCATCACAGCGCAGAAGACAAGATGATTGTGTTTGTTCTGAATGACCTATCGGGGACAGACGGGTGATGAAAAACTAAGATAGAATGGGGTGTTTTCTTATTGGTACCATCCACATATTTTGGTAATGGGAACTCAAAAATAAACACCCGAATGTGTCACAAACTCAACTGAAGTAAACTGCTTGATGTATATAAGTGTATGCATGTAACAAATTACTTCCATATCTTCATAAATCCTCCTCATAGAAGGAGGAATGTCCTCACTGTGTGCTAAAGGGCAGCTACGGTGTCAAGCCTGCCCTGTGCTTTTCATGTTTAGATACTTTTATACCAATAACCAACCTAAATACCTCGAGGACATCAGTTTGCATCACTTGCATCGTCTGCAGGTGCTTGAGTGCAGAAGGGTGGTATACAAATGCTGTATGAGGGAAGGGACAGGAATTCATACTCATATATGTGGCAGTCAAATGCAGTGCTCATTGGTCATATCCTGTAGTTTGATAAGAGTTTGTCACTAACTTTCTGAATGCATTCATAATAACTTGCTGTTATTTTTTATTAATTAAATCGTGGTTCGTCAATATCACAAAATCATACAATGAGTTGTTGTATGAATAGTTCCCTGAGGTGAAGTCTTCTACATCGCACCTTTTTATAGAACGGATACACAAAGGGCTCCAAACGAGAGGCCGTAGACTGGATGTGATTACACTGGGTAATACATGTGTTTTATTGGGGTGTGTGTATTTGTCCAACAGCCTTGTCCTTATGTCACCTTATGGTGTTTGTGTGTGTGTGTCGACCCCTCAGGCTGCCATTCGTAAGGAGCTGAATGAGTTTAAGAGCCGAGAGATGGAGGTTCATGAAGACAGCAAACAGTTCACCAGGTACTCCAGCGATCGATGGCCACCATTTAACTCGACTCTGACCTCAAGTTATTCCTCATTAGTAATTTATCTCCATAAATCCCGCTGTTAATTAACTCACATTGATCAATATTGGTATTATTCTGGTTCCCTAAAGCCATTTCCTCCACATTAAAGTCATGATTTATGCCCGGGGTCAGGTTCAGTTCATTATCCTTTGACACTGATTGCCAGTATGGTTCAGTTTCACTCTCTATATGTCATTAGATCTGTGTGACACGGTTTGGACATGGACACCTTTATTTTACTAATATCAGTCAAAATTTTAAAAAAAAGGCAAACTGAAGGTTGGATTTACCTTTTAGGTTCCTGATAGTTGTTGCTTCCACTGTTTGCATTAATAGCAAACAGCAGCAATTTAAAAAAAACAAATCTGTATTATTGTGTACACATTTAGAGCATCCTATTGCTATGGATACAGTTTGTGCCCGTTGAATATCCATATCAACACATTGCTGCAGTAGATCATTTAATGCATTACTGGATTATAAAACAGTGTCCAGATTCTAACTCTGCATTGAATATCTCCTGCTTTATTAGCGCTTGTTAAAATTTTCATGAAGGACAGTGTTTGTGTTTGTGTTTGCAGATTCCATCGGCCGTGAAATCTCTGGCTGCCATTTGGGCGTCGACACCAGAAGGTCTCTGGTCCACAGCTCCCAGCACTCTCTCGGCCCTCCATACCCTCTGTCCACAGCTCAGTCCACTTTGCTTTGTGATCCTCCTGCACCTGGTGTATATCTGACTGTAGAGACAGTTACAGGTTTATATTAAGAACTTGCCCCATCAATGGACACCAGTGAAACATTTGCACATATCTATAGTCAGAACAGTTGTGTGTGTGTGTGTAGTGCGCTCTGATTAGAGCCATTTATTTATTGTAGATAGCCAGAACCTGCTGGTTTGATGGTTTTTGGTTCACTTCAGGCCTTTTAATGAGATGTTCCAGGAAGACAAAATGGACACATTTATCCTTGTAATAGTGGCTCAGTTGTACTTTGTGTGCTTGCCTAAATATGCCTTCTCATAAACTGCCTTATGGTCATATAAATGGGCATCCTCCTAGAACTGGAAATAGGAGTGATTGTATGTTTTCGGAGCTGATGTCAGTGCCCATGTCATAGATCAGAGCAGTTTGTTCTGCTCTCATGTGCCTCTCGGTGTGGAATCTGAATGACTTCAGTTCATTTTTTGACATATATTACAAGTATATTGCCACTAGATGGCATTATACCATAAGAGTTAGAGAATGTAAGGTGAAAGATTTGTATGCAGATGAAGAATAACCTGCAAGTGTTATATTTATAACAAAGCTGAGGCTTTGATGGACACCTGAGGCTCTAATAATGAAGTGCAATGGAAATCACTCCAGGTTGCAGCCAATTCTAATCACTCAGCACCATTCCTGATGATACATGAAGGTCATGTACCATCATTTTTCCTGTGTTGAGTCATTACGTGCAAATGTCTGATCATTAAGTGCTGGTTTGGCCGTTTGGAGAGCTTGACTTGATTTTTTAAATTTTTTTTAAATTTTAGGCTTTTGGCTGTAGCTCTTAGTCAGAGTGACACAGTGCCAAAGAAAAAGCAGGAATTTTATTGTATGTTTACAGGCTTGATTTTTCTTGACTTCCTTTGCATTGAGAGCTTCACCACTGAAGCAATCAACTGAACTGTCAAAGAAGTGGAGAACAATTTTGTTTTCCATTTCCTCTGACATGCTTTTGCAATTTAATCTTTCAGCCTGTGATAGAAATGTAAGGACAGACCTTTCTGACAAGGACCATAGTCCTTTTACCCCTCGCTCTAAAATGCATATTGAATATAGACCTGATTTATTCAATACACAGTTTAATGGTTCCCAAACTGTACATTTGCCATGAACTTGACAATTTAAAGGAAATGACAGCAGGAAATTAGTCAATTAATTGATTAGTCAATCAACAGCACATTAATCTGGAACTATTTTCATAATAACTTAATCATTACTGTTATTATTCAAACAAAAACTATACAGGTATTTCTGTTATTAAACTGAAAACCTTTAGGATTTGGACCACTGATCAGAATTTAACGATATTAAAGGTGGAAGATTATAATTGGCATTTTCTATAAACTGAAATCTCTTTTAATCAAATGATTAATCAGTTGATGAAGAAACTGGTCAGCGGATTTATAAACGATCAAAATAGTCATTAGTTGTACTAAAATGCACTGAGTATTAGATGATAAGATGGATATTAATCTAATTTCTTTGTGCTAAATCTGAAGCTACAGCCAGCAGATGGGTATCTTAGCGTAGCATAGAGACTGGGATCGGGGGGAACTGTTAGCCTAGCTCTTTACATTTCAGTTTTTGCACACATTAAACTAATCAGACATTTATCAAGAGGCGCTGGGACGCTTTTTTTAAATTTGTATTGCTCAACACAGCCAGGCTAGCTATTTCCACCCATTTCCAGTCTTAAGCGCAGCTAAGCTAAATGCCTGCTGGTTGTAGCTTCTTATTTGGCACACAGACATCAGAGTGGTGTTGATTTTCTCATCGAACTCTTTGGAGAAGCAAAGATTTTTGGCATTTTGTGCAGTCTTGGAAAGATATTTAGACTTTCATAAGTCAGAATTCATTTAACAACAGCCTAATTGCACTCAGATGGATTTACTATGATTCAAATGTAGAGATACAGTTAAATTTGATTTATGTGTACATTTATAGTGGTTCGGTCATTTGGATCACTATTTCATTTTGCATTTATAGATTTTGTGCTACAAGTGTTCAGTCATGATAAAATCAAAGTATTCAACATGTATGTTATTGAAAGATGTAAAGGGGATCAATTATTAATGATTAGTTTTTTGTGAATGCCAGAATGTTTGGCTGAGCTTTCAGAAAAGTAAACCTGAACCTTAAAATGTTTCACTAAATATTTTAGAGCTAATCTATGAAACTGGGACCGAAATAAACAAAATATGGTCCCATACTCAATGGATAAACAAAAAATGTTAGTGATTTTTTTTCCCCACCCCCATCCAGCATATTTGAACTTCTTTTGATCGAAACGTTTGACAGATTGAGCTCGCTGAGGTCCAAAGGCTTTTGTTGTCGTAACAGATCTCCAACCTTCACAGCAGTCGTCGTTCTTACAGCATGTAACTGAAAAGGACAGATGTGTTCTCTCTGCCTCTGAAATGTGCGGGGGTTGTAAAATGAAGTGATGTATAGTGATGGAAAAGAACCAACAGTATTCAAAGATGTCAATGTGTATGTTATTATATATTGATTATTTTGTACAGACTGTATATGGAGCATGTGCATACAATGAAATCAGTTTTACTGCCAATATGATTTACAATAGAATTTTGATATGAATGTTTTAAGTGCTGATTTTAGTTGTCCTTTTTTTTTAATAATCCCCAGATAATGGTGATGTAATCAGCTGTTCAGCACACATTTAAGTGTTGTTTTTAGACATATCAAGCACACTACGTTAAATAACTATCATGTCAAGTCTGCCTTGTTTCCTACCAACTGTGGACTACACATTATACAGGTAGTGATAAATTGCTGTCTGGTTATTTCCTGTTCTGTTCCACCGTCAGTTTGACTAAAGTGAGCAGATGCAATGCAGCAGGGTTTTCAGGGATAGTGAGTCAGTTTAAAAGCGATTTTTAGTCCTTTCTGGACCAGGAAACAACTTGAAACTTTTACTTTATCATGAAAACTGTTTTTAAAATGTTCACATTTTAATTACATTGGTTTCGGCATAGTATATATATATGTGTAATCTCGTAAAGCTATAACTCTACCAGTTGCATCTAGTGTCAAATTAGCTTCTGTAAAGCAAATATTACAAGCTATTTTAGATACAAATTAAAAGTCTTACCTCCTAAGACTTAATTTTGATCCAACCATGGCTGTGAAGGTGCTTGTATCTCTTAAAACAATACATGAAATTAATACAGATGAAGTTATAATATTTATTACAACCCAGCCTATTTAGCATTTAGAAGCAGTATATTCTAATTGGTTATTTTTTTAGGTAGGTGTATGCAAATATAAAGACAAAGTGGCTTTTACCCATATTATTATAACCATCAAATGACTGAAAACAATATGGAAGGGGTGACCCCTCAGAGAATGTGCAGCTCCGCTTGGACAGCCAAAAGAGATAATACTGGACTTACAGGGGGACAGAAACACGACTCCACATGAATGATAATGTTGCTGCATAACATATTGGATGTGTGAACAATCAACAGTTGGCCATATTAATTGAAAAGGTGATTATATGTCATTGTTGTGTTCACAACTTGTTTATGCTGCCGCCTAGTGGCCCAAAAAGGTATTGCAGGTTTTAGTGTTAATGGTTTTGACAATGAGTTTAACTCCTTATGTGAAGCATCCACAACTGCTGAATAAACATGAATTATTTGTAATATAGTGTGTTTGTCATCATATGTAATGATAGTGAAATAAGTTTATAATGTATTTACAAATGATTTAAAGCTTTCTGTGAATGATCTGTCCGTGTGTATGAATGGTTAATAAATACTCTAACATTTAGGACGACCTATGAGAACAGTGATGTCAGTCATTCGTTAGCTGTTTATACATCAGTTATGGATGCATCTGAAATTGGAGAAGTTATGATTGGTGACAAAGTACCGTATAAAATGTCTTTATATGAGGCTACAACATTCTGAACCATTCATTTGACCTCATGAGAAGATTTAAAAATCTTGTTTTTGAAATCTGGTGTCTTTTAAAAAACAAAAACAAATTGTGACTTTCATATCTTGACAGTGAGAGTCCTGGTCTGGAATATCAAATCTCTTTATTTTACTGTTGTTTCTGCAAAACGGATGAATAATTCCACATTTTGGTCCATAATTCAGTTGATTAAACAAATGGAGTGTGGAGGCATCTTCAGAGTTGCGTAGCCATAACCAGTCAGTATTAATCGCAAGGAGTGAGTCCGATAAACAACTTTAATGATTGAAGTCCGTTTCATCTTATCTTTTGTGTAACTGTAAAATGATACACCATAAACCTGCTAATAGTAAAATATAGGATAAAGGGTGTAACAAACCCAACCTTTTTTTAATTATACAGAATATGTGAAATTAAAATACCAAAATTACAATTTCAAAAAGTATCTCTCTAAAATGTCAGTTGTGTTCCTTAAAACTCAATTCACGTTACAAGTCAAAGTGCTAGAGACTGTCCCCAGTTCAGCTCGAGGCTTTCTTTATCACTTCCTCAAATGAAAACCCCATGTTCTGGCGTGAGCCGTGGTCAGACTGCTGCTGTCGTTGATTGAAAGCCTCTTATCTTTTCTTGATCTTGGGAAATTCACAGTAAGGTATCATGAAATCCAGGTGGGTTATAATAAAAATCCTTTCCCTTTAAAAGCATTGATTTCTATTTTGTTTTCACAAAGGTGCTCAAAGACCCAGGACTGGGCATTTCACATGGAGTTCTAACACACAAAAATAAACACAAACCTAGAGAAAAGCTATTGCAGGGTCCAAACTATTTTGTTTTATATCATCTGTTTTGTTATTCTGATTTTTCTGTCTGTGAAAACAGATTGAAGTGTTGAGTAAAAATGTGTGTGTAGAAAGGAAACAGCAGATGCTCAGGGACAGTAGGACTATGCCTAATTAATGTGTAAGTCAAATTCAAATGATCCCAGCTCTCTTCTCTAGCGTTGTATTATTGCTGGCTGCATTTCTCAGAGCTGATTTTAGGAAGTAGATGTCAGACTCCTTGAAGGCCACATTTCCTAATTCACTATTCAGAAGCATGAAATGAAAAGGGCAAGAAGCTTGGTCTCAGTAAGGTTATATTTTTAAATACGTTACATCATTCCTTCTTGGACTAATAAAAAACGGTGCCAAGGACAGTTGAGAAATTTACAGCCTGTCAGGAAACTCAAAAATGTAACAATTAAAGCCAATTAAGCCTTTCTCAGATGTTAGAAAAGAATCATATGAGACAACCAACAGCAGAAGAGCATTGAGCTCAGTGTAACGGCAGAGTAATTACGTCTATTTAATCTGCATTGAACTGTAATGTGCCTTTGCCTTTCATTGGGTTTCCTCTTGGAGTACAAAGGACAAATGATTCTGCAAAAAGGGAGAAGATGCATACGTATGGAACATAATATATGGAACATTCATATGCATATGAAGCTACACCGGAGTCTGATTGTATTATATGGTTATTTCTGTATCGTTTGCCAGATAACAGCAAGGTGGACACTGTGGCTGGAGTGGGTGTTGTCTTTTAATATCATTTGGACTCTGGCAAAGCACCACACCTCACTGATATCTCTTTTTTGTAACTTTCTCTCTCACTGATATCTCTTTTTTTTCTCTCTCTCTCTCTCTCTCTCTGATATCTCTGATGCTCAGGCACCAATGGTGTTCACCACTATAAACCCTGACCAATAGGAAAATAGTTTCCAGGCTAAAACGAAAATCCTGCAACGAATGTGCATCAGCAGGCCTCTGAAAGATGAAATGGGCATGCTAGTGAGAGTGCCCAATATGTGCATCCAAGCATAGCAAACACTATGGTGATGTCACCATGATGACGTTTTTCTCAGATCTGCCTCATGACAAAATACTTTAAGTAATACCACCTACTTCCTTGTTCCTGGAACCTGTTTGGAGCATTTAGAATCATGTATTTATCATCAGTAGTTTATGAGTTATCTACATAAATATGATTTTCCATAATGATGGACCCTGATTTATTTTTCATCTAAATATAACTTCTTAACCTTCACAGAGTGAATGACTGGTTCTACACTATCTCAGCTACATATTGGTGGCAGTGCCACGTCTCTCCCCCTCACTGTTACCAGACTGTGACCTAATACTTATTGTGTACTGTGGAGCTCTAATGGAAAATACCCGGTCCCCTTTTGCAGTGAGGTTGGCTGAGGGGACAATTTGACAGCGGCTAGGCTCATAGAATGCCAGTAATTCCATGATATAGGCAGGGCCAACGCCATGTAGAGCTTTAAAAGTAATTAGTAAAAATTTAAAATCAATTCTGTAATAACTGGTAGCCAGTGTAGTGTTGCAAGGATGGGAGTTACATGATCACGTCTCTTAGAATCAGTTCAAAGTCTGGCAGCTGAGTTTTGCACAAGCTGTAGACGTGAGACGGGAGATGGACTTGTAAACGTATCTTCAGTCTAAAAAAATGCAAACACAGGACTGAGAGATGAACTGCATTACTCTACCGTACCATTAAAACTGTGTTTTTTCACTTACACTCCAGATGTTGTTTGTCCGTACTGTTTTGTTGTCATGCTTGCTTGCAGACAGGATTCTATGGTCTCAGAGTGCATGTTTGAACATGAGCGAGTGTTTATCTTGGTTTATACGGAAGGTTTCTCAGCAAATGACCATTAAAGGATCCACTTTCAGCCCCGTCTCGTCAGCCTCATCCAGAGTACGAGCCTGCATGCTTTTAAAGGGGATGTGGGTGTAATGGAGGTGGTTGTTAAGGAGAGGACAGGAAATGAGAACAGAATAGATAGATAATGTAGATAGAGGAAGACGAGGGTCAAGGAGAGCTGGAGAGAGCCTGCAGGGACAGAGATGGTAGGAGGAGAGAAGGTCACAGATGTGCATCATCCCTGGGGTTTAGGTTCAACTTTAAAGGCCTTCTCTAAACAGCTCGACCTTGGCGACAGGAAGGGTTTAAAGGTTTTTGATTGGTTTGTGATGTCCGCCCACTTGTTGACTTTGGAGCTCCCTTGTTCAACAGTATTTTCCTGATAATTGCTTTTATAGAGCAAAGGGTCGCAGTGAGATTACTGTAGCAGCTTCTGAAAGGCGTCCTCCTGGACAACCGTGAACAAACCTCTTGCTCTCTTACACACATGCACACACACACACACACACCAACACACACAAACACACACACACACACACACACACACACACACACACAAACACACACACACACACACACCAACACACACGTACACACACACACACACACACACACACACACATACACACACGCGCACACACACACACACACACAAACACACACGCGCACACACACACACACGCACACACACACAAACCTCTTTCACCTGTAAAGACCCATTTTCACCCTTTAAATTCTGACCTTTACTAAACTTCACTCTTAAAATCACCATGGTCATATTTTTCTCACCTGAACTTAAAACCTAAAATCTCATCTGTGAGCCCATTTTTCAAAGTCTGCAAAAAAGTCAACTTTCTATCCCCAAAAAGTCAGGTGTAAAGAGACACACACACACCATGTTAATGAGGTCATTCACAGGCAGGATGATGAGGGAGTTTTGTCCCTGGCACAATGCCTAGAGGACTCGCCTCTACTGCAGGTCCACTACTCAGTTGTAAAAGGGTGGATATTGACTATCATTCAAATAATAGCCTGCGGGGAATACAAATGGTGAGAGAATTAGACCATTTATTCCACTCTGTGCTGTTCATATAATATTCATTTATTCAAATTCTCAAAATGTATTGCCCTCTTTGCAAAAGTGACTCAAAGGTTATACATGAGTAGCAATGCAGGAAAGAAAATAAATGTAAAAACTTAGTCAGCTGTTAGCTTCTTGTGCCTTTGTGGAAAGGGGAATTGTTGAGTAAGGGCTGTGGATAGAAACCTTTATTTTAAAAAAAAATTGTCACATCCAGTCAAAGAATATTTGTCTGCCAAAGTATTATGTCTACAAGGCCTAGCATTCATTCATCTTTCCTTTTCAGGAAATCTGTTTGCATGTAGTTCAGAGAAGATTACTCTTTATATCCACTGATGTGTTCTTCACAGAAAGTGTGTTTGTCTGTTTTCACTCGACTGCTCTCTTAGCGGTGTAGACAAATAAAGAAAGAGGGAACAGAAAACTGGAGAAACTGAGAATGTGATGAGATTTAGAGGGGAGGGGGTATAAGCAGTGAAGAGTTCAGTGGTTGAGGCAAATGGCAGAAGGATAAAACAAGTGACAGAGAAGGGCATGGATGATTGGATGATGTGTGCACTCATATTTGAGGATGGTGAATCAGCTTCATGGACCCTTTCATCGTTTGGCTGAGCTCCTGTGTAATCAGAGGAGAGAGAAGATGTGAACTACTGGCCAAACGAGATGCTCGCATCAGCATGAACACAAAGATAGAGTGGCTATTAACAGACACCATTCATAGTGTCAGGCACCATTTAAAAACACAAACACACACCAATGCCTGTGCACTTTCCATTTTATCTATAGCTTTTCACAGGCTCATGTGCAGCCAATGAATTGCCACGATTATCTAGACACTGCAGGGTCCAGGATGGCCGCAGACAGGAGATGATAATGGCCCTGGTCTGAGATTTTATCGATTCATTGGATGCTTGGCTGTGCAATGTTCAAAAAAGCAGCGATGGAGCCTCACCATCAAAAGACAGTTAAAGTCAAATGGATCATTTCTCTGTGATTTCAGTTTAACTCTGGAGATTAGAAAAACAAAGTGAAATGAAGCAAAGAAAAGGTTCTGCTAATCGAAGATCATGATTAAATACATTATAATAAATCACTGGAATAAATCTATCAGATAAGAAAATATTCTTTGACAATGATCTCGTCAATTGAAAACAAATGAACAAAAAATGCTGTTTTTTATGGAGCCTGAATAAAATGAACACAAGGCTTCTTTTTATTTCTTATTACATCCATATATAAGACTTCAGGTCTTTGTCACTCAGACGAACAATACAAAAAAAAGTGCATGTATAGGGCAACATAAACTGAAACTAGACCAGTGTCTATACCATCAATGCAGCAGCTCTGTGAGGCTTTACTAAGGCACATCAGTGTTTTGAACTAAATGCAACAACGGCAACATGCTCACAATAACAAGATGTTGACATTAAGCAAAGACATTGTTAACCATGTTCATCTCCACAGTTCAACATGTTACAGTAGCATGATAACACTTAGAAATTAGTACGAAACACAAAGGAAAGGAAATTATTGGTTGTTCTGTTTACAAGTCAAAAAGTGTGGATGGTTATACAGAGAACAACAACAGTCAGTACCGTGTGTGACCACCTCCAGCATTTATCTCTGCTTCACACATCCTGAATGGATAAAATGGTTAACCTGGACTTGTGGGATGGGATGGGATCTTCTTGCAGTGCTGTGACAAGTTGTTCATGTGTTGCTGGAGCAAGATCTCTTCGTCTCACCCGGTGATCCAGAACATCCCACAGATGCTCTATTGGGTTGAGATCTGGTGAATATGCTGGCCAAGGAAGGACAGCGACATTGTTCTGGTCCAGGTAGGCTACTCCTGAGAGACATGAGCCACATGTGGTCTGGCATTGTCATGCATGAAGGTGATGCCTGATTGCTGTATCCTGGGAATGACGTGTGAACCTAGGACCGTATTTCGGTGACGGATGGCTGTCCATGTACCATGGATCTGGACAAGTTCTGACTGTCATCCATTAGCAATGGCTCCCCACATCACACCACCACAACAAAACGGTCCACTTCCTAGATCTATAAGACAGGATAGCGTTCCCCATAGCGACGATACACACACCTACGACCATCAGCTCTGCACAAGTTAAATCAGGACATGTCACTAAATGTGATCTCCGTCCACTGTGCAATGTGCCATAACATCTGTAACATCTGTGCTACACATGTCTGCTGAGTTCTGGCCATCAGCATCCCAACTGTTCCACTGGTGTGATCTTCTATACCACCGTGAAATAAGGGGTTACGGTCTGTGCAGAAGAGGATCAATAAATCTATATTTGCATCTTTACCTTAAAAGTACCTACTGTAGTTGAATCATCTGTTGAAGCGTTCTGTTTACTAAGCCAAAATTGTTCCTCTCTTTTTGTCTCAAATTTATATATGCAAGTCTGACTTTGTGAATTTAGATTAACAACTTCAAAACCAGAGTTTAATGAAATTCAAGTATTATATAGTAATATTTATGATGTATAATGTAGCGATAAAAGACTTTACTGCAGAAATATTAGGCCCCATTCATCAGCTTGGGCTCTTAGCGGGTATTGAATATCTTTATTCATCTCATTTTATTTTGGGATCAGTTAGTTAGTTTATTAGGATCCCCATTAGCTGCAGCAAATGCTGCCGCTATTCTTACTGGGGTCCAGTCATTTCCAGAACTTAATTTTGTACGTTTTTACTGCAGATGCAGGATGTGTACTATGAGTATGCAATGCAGTTTTTATGTCCCTGTATTATAAACGTCTTCATAGTGTGTATATGTGTGTATGTGTTGGCAGGCAGGACACAGTATTTACAGTTATTGTGAAAGAGTCCAGATGAGAAAAAATGTCTCTGGCAAAAAAGCCTCGAGTCTCTCTGAGCATGCCAACAGAAAAAAAGTTGATATTGCAGGTGCCTTTGCAACCATTCATCCTCTCTGTTGGTGATTTTTTGTTTAAAAAGGTTATCAATATTTTTCTGTTTTGTTTTCTTGTCTTCTCTAGAGAAAGAAGAAATGTTCACTGAAGTGCTTCATCTACAAAGTGGGTGTTAAAGTTGAGATTTTTTAATCCTTCTTCTCTGATGTAGCAGGAAGCTGAGCAGCAGATGTCTGTTTGTTTTCTGTCTCAGAGACAACAAGTCATACAATTTAAGTGTGTGTGTGTGTGGGTGAGAGCACACCAACAAATCTCACGTTGCTGTCACAGCTGACTTGGCAGCTCCATCTCCACGACTCTCACAGCGGGGACAGATGGAAAGGACTTACCCACCAAGAAACCTTCAACACATTCACACCCAGAGAGGATCCGACGCAACACAAGAACTTCCTTTGGCGCCCACTGTCTTGTCTCTCAATTCCAACAATGAGTCATGCTTAGCATCCTCTCCCACCAAATGTGTTTGTTTGTGATTTTGGCTGGTAGTATCCTACAATAAATCACCTCAAGTCAGCAAATGAAACCAAAGCACCTGCTGCTGCTCTTCTCTCGTCCCAAATCTCACTGTTACTGAAGCACTTCAAACAAGAGCCTTGCCCAGATTGCATCATAAAAACATTTTCTCATCTCTAGTGGCATATTAACCTGACACTTCTTGTCAAAGACATACAATTCACTATAGATATAATTATTTTAATATTCATGATACTTTTAAATCAGTGCCACTCTTTAGGTTACATTACACTCTGAAATCTAATGGATAATTGTGTTTTTAGACCTGTAAATAGAGAAAAAACAAAACAAAAATGATCATTTTTCGCTCTGGCAATGATGTACATCATTTATGAGAAAAGCCACTTTTTCAGAAGATGATTTTACCTCGACTTCACGTGGCAATGTAGTGATTTACTTCACAATCAGACAAAATGAGGGCCATAATGTATCTGGCTGTGAGGCTGATCGGTGCACTCATGTGTGGGACAATTGAATACAAATGTAGTGCATGTGTGACGGCTAGCTAGTTGAATCTGCATGGCCAAACAAAAGAAGTTCACAGGTAAAACGTCCGGCTGTGCTTTGCATTCATGCTAACAACCTTTCTGCCTATTTTGGAGGTAATTTATTTTCCGTTTTCCAGATTGATCTCAAACACTTGTATGGATAGAAATTTACTGTAAAATACGTCAAAAAACTTAAAATATGTATCATGACCTTGTATCAGCACAAATTTGCACTTATCTTTGTCTTCAACCCTTTTATGTTCAGAAATTGTTTCCTACAAACATTTAAGTCCTATTTTGAATTTACTTTTCCAGATTTTCTTCATATTACATTTTTTTCTGAACTTATGTTTGCATCAAAGATTGTGGTTTTAGAGAGGTTTCTATGTGATTCAAGTATCTGATTTTTGTCCAATCTACTCAGTCTCATCCAGATTATGAGCCTGTAACCTTTTAAAGAGAATTGTTCTTTTATTTTAAGATTTTTTGTCATCTTTTTTCCTTTTAAATGAGGAACAAAATACACCTGTTTAAAATGCAAAAAAGTATATCCAATCCAAATGTATACTAATGTTATACATAGCAAAACATTTGCAAAATTTGATGAGATCAAGTGAGGGGGAATCTTAGCTTTAGGAAGACTGTTGGACATCTCTCCTGTAGCCTTACAGAGATTTGGATAATCTGAACCAAGGGTCACTGAAGCACTGAATTGTCACCCATCTGTATGTAATCTGGGTACCGACTGTTGATAAATTCCAACGTTTCAAACAGTCACATATGAATGATTGAACAGGAGCTTATTGACAAATCTGACACATGAACCATCAATTATAAAAGCCTTCAGCTACTTATTCCTAGGATTATAAAAAACTAATTTAAGGCAACATGACACATTTTAATCAAATCAAATCAGAAATTTTAATCAAGAAAACAGTTCCATCAATGAATACAAATACTTGACAGCTGATAGGATACCACTGTTCATGTTTTCTATTATCTTCTGTTGAATGTTTAGATCTTGAAGGTATTCTCTGTCCTTCATAGCATATTTCTGTTAAAGCTGCGGAGGTGTACAGGCCACCAAACAATATTTATCAGTGGTCCAGCTGGAAACAATGTAAAGACTTGTGTCCTATCGTGTGTTGTGTAAGCGCACAACCCATATTCCGTGTTGTGCAGTTCTAATTTCAAGGTAAAAATTTTTTAGAGGAGAATAACATTTAATGTGTGTGGTAGAAAATTAAGCTGAATGTAGAAAAAGAAAAAAACCCATACAAAAACGCCATGGAAAAAACATCCTCTGTTCACTCCATTGTACACTAGGCATCATCAGGTTTGTCTGCTGGTGGTCCACATGGTTGAAGCATCTTCTCCATCAGGTTGAAGCGGACACGCGCTCTGCTCTCATTCTCAGACACAGAGAAGTAGTTGAGCAGGTCAAAGTGTCCCATGTAGGAGCAGTAAGAGTCTCTGTGCTGGTTGACCAGCCATTCCCATTTGCTGGTGTCGGCGTGTCCTGTGCCGATGTACTTCGACTGAAGATGCTCTAGTTGACTGTGGATGTTATATCTGTCTGTCATTCTCACTGAGATGAGTCTTACAGCCTCTGGACAGAGGAGGGACAAAAGTCAGAATATATTACAAATATATAAATTCATGCAGGAACGGACAGACAGTCACACAGATGACAATCAGGTTTAAAAACTAGCCAATCCAGAGGGAATTCTAAGTCATGCAGGTGTTTATTCATATATTAAGTGTGTAAAAAGAGCAACATGTATGAATTGGTCATTGTAATATTAACTAATTTCTCTGTACATGAACCGCTTACCTATCCAAAGTAATCGTAAAAGTAAAAACTCACTCGCTTTCGAGCGCTTTTACAAAGAACGAACAGCTAGCTAGCATGATAACGTTGCTTTCATTAACGCTACACATGCTAGCTGATGTTAGCCCAAAAAAGTACACTCTAACCGTAACTTAGGGGTTTTTTTTTTTAGCTAGATGCTGGATTCTGTGTGATAAGTGATAAGATAGCTGCTAAATTCAAAAGATACTCACTCGGTGAAATAGAACCAGATCAAAATCGATGGCAGAAGTAAATAATGCAGAGGTCTACTCGTTATTCGTCGCAAAGCGATGACTTCCGGTTGGTTTGCCCTGTAAAATGAACCGTGGAGGAACAAATGGTGTAACATTTAGTTCTCGCCCACAAATGAACGTGCTTTATTGGCATGGCCATTTTCACAAACAGCCTGAGGTTGTTTAAGTTGTCAAGGCACATATTTTTTTTATATTTCCTTTATGTACTGCATTTCTTCATCTTCATTGCTTAAGCTGTTTTTGTTCTTATGGCTAATGTTTGGTTTTTATGCCCTATCTGTTTTCATTTCCGGTCTATTGTCTAATTATCTTTACTGGTTCAGCTGTTTTTTACTTGTTCTTATGGCTATTGTCTGGTTTTTATGTCTGTGTTTTTATTTGTTTTATCTTTGTTCAGCACTTTGGGCAACACTGTGTTGTATTTTAAATGTGCTATATAAATAAATTGACTTGACTTGACTATAATATACCTAAGAATAAAAGAGAAGTCAGAGGATTTTTGAATGGTTTCCTTCTGGCTCTAACATAGAAGAAATGCTGTGGGGTTTTTTTTTATTTTTTTTTTTAACTTCTGTGGCAATTTCAATTTGTACAGTATATTAGTGCTTTACTTTTGGGAGGACAACAGTTACTGTTCATCTTACTTATAAGTGTTATGAGTCAGATCAGGAGGTCAAAACATGGAGGGAGACCACACCATTGTAAACATTTAAACAATTTTTAAATCAAATTAAATTAAATCAAATGTAACCAAATTAGAGCAAAGTAAAGTGCCAAATTAAATATCCAGAACATAGGGTGTGGAACTCAGTAAAGTCATTGTGGATGTTCTAAGGTGCAAAAACGACAAACTAAGACAACTTAACCAAAGCAAAACGTAGTGTGCCTATATGGAGAGTGCAGCTGAGAGGTAGTAGGTTCAGGACACTGGGCCTAGGTGCACAGAGTTACTGCAATTAGTAACCTGCAAGTGAAAGACATGGGTTAGATACAGATACAAACTCTGAGATGACCCCACAGTGTGCATCACACCTACATCCTCAAAATGAGGTCTCCAAAGAGATCCCTGAAATAATGCCCAGTATTAATTAGATCTACAAACACTAACAGGCACAAGCAAACATAAAAAAAACATCACAACAAAGCTGTTGCTGAGGAAGCCATCAGGGGTGCTAGAGATTTCATTACCCCACCTGGGCCTTGCCCTTCATATCCTCGCCCATGATATGTCTAATGTCCAAACTATGAAGTTGCATGAACAAGATTAATCTCATCAAGTGTTTGAGGGCTTAAATTAAGGCCAAGGTCTTCTTCTCCATCATGGAGAAGTTGAGCTGGTGTGCATTAAATGTCTTTAATAAGTACTAGACCAGTCTATCACCCCCCTCCAATTCCTGCAGCAAAACAACACTCGCCCCAACATCATTAGCATCAATGTCCAGTTTTAGCAGCTGTTTCAGGCAAACATATGAACCCCATATGTTCCTTTATAGTAGCAGGTAGAGGAAACAGCATTGTAGCCCGAAGCTTACATTAGACGAACTTGCCCCGAGCTTGACACAGAATAAAAACCACAGTCTCCTGGGTGAATGTCTTATCCTTGACTCTTTCATCCAATACAATTCTCTGCTTATTCAAGACTTCTTCCCTATTTATACGTTATGCCATCTTACTTCTGAAGGCAAATTTTTCCACTAGCAACCCAACCAGTCTTACACTGTCAGCCAGTCTTACTGATTATCACTTTCCACATGCTATAGGTGACATCACAAAGGATTGGAAAACAATGTGCACACAGAGTGTGGGCTGAGACAGTAACAGAGCACGCCAAAGTGCACTGACCTTTTGATTGGAAGTAACAATTTCTTGCTCTAAACATATCTCAGTTGGGTATTGTAAAAGGGCAGCATGGTGGGGTAGTGGTTAGCACTGTTGTATCACACAGCGAGAGGGTCCTAGGGTCGACTCCAGACTTGGGGCCTTTTTGTGTGGAGTTTACATGTTGATTCAAGATTCTCATTAGAAATTGTGTTGGAGATGTGATGGAAAAGCAGAAGGAAATGGAATGCAATTGTCATCGTTACAGCTAGTGGTACTGCGCTACTTTGATTAATGTTCCCAGGAGCCACATAAAGAGAAAATTGCCTGATAATGTATTAGTTATATGTGGGAAAGGGGGTCAATTGTCCACGTACCTTACTGGTACTGTCTCTGCTTTTATTTGTTTAGCCAGTGATAAATAGAAATGACTAGGAATTCAGAAGGAATCAGCGAAGTGCACCATGATAATGTGACTAAAAGCAGATTTGAGTTGCCTTAGAGATTGATATGCTGAAAGCTCAGCATTCAAGTCTTGGAAAAAGCAACCATATCACTAGAAGATCACTCGACAGCATATCCTGTTCAATGTGGTCCTTTGAGGTCTCAAATCCATTACTATTAATCATGTGTATAGCTCACCCACTCTGTAGAAAAATACCTAATTAGAATAATGCTATGAAAGGTTACTGTTGTAAAGAAGAAGGTCAATTCATCGCACTGCACCATGGAGATCTGCAGGGAGAGACATAACGTTTCTGATAGCAAAAGCTGCTGGGTGTGAGGTTAAAGCTTTATGAAGGCATATGTGGAATTTATATTGTCTTTATTTCAATGAGAAAAATAAGGAGAAAACAAACATGTCCAAATGATCTTGTGAGCCTGAACTTGTTTCCTCGTGGAATGGTGTCATGAATTCAGTTTAGCGTGTCTTAAACTGGATTATATTTTCAGTCCCTTGTCATAAGAAACACTTGATGCACAGTAGGGGCACAGCACAGTTGAAAAGATGTGGGATTTGCATTAGAATGGCATAAAAATACGACCCTGCAGTATGTATGTATTTGTCACTTGAAGCAGGAGAAATGAGATAGACCAAGGGGGTGAAGGGCTGTTAATGCAGCGGGTTACATTATGCTTCTCCCTCCCATTATGTGTATGCATTTGATTGAGAGAAATATTAAGAGTCCTTTTATTTTTCCATTACATTTGAGTCTGTATTTAAAATAGTGGATACTGTGAATATAGTAATGACAAAAAATACACTGTCAAACCATTGATGTTGTAAGTGGAGAAAAATGATTGTAGTCTTAATTAAGAAAGTAGAACTTACTGTCATTAAGATGCAATTCTAGTAGGATTTTGTACTATTACAGAGACACTTCACCAGTTTCATTGTTTCCTAGAAAGGAACTGATATGAAACTCTAAAGGAAGGTTCTATTTGATTTTGTCTTCATTAAGATTCTCAGTTCTTCCCAAGAACCGTGCAGAGGGATGTTAGTCATTTTAACTATGCATTGATGAATTTTAAGAGACTTCTCCACCAAATTAGAATTTGACTTCCATAAATCGAAGAGACAAAGTAATAGTCAAAAGCAAAGCATCTGAGGCTCAGATATTCTGACTGTAAGGCTCTATAGTATGAGTTAAGATCCAAAAACACAAAATCCTCCAATTCCCATAATGCAACTCAACAGCATCTTTCATTAAACCCTCCTAACATGGTAAGCACCCATATCTATCAAACCTCATGGCCAAATTTGGGATCCTGCCTCTCCTTAAAAATTGTTAAAGACATTAAGAAACTGTTTTCACAAGCCAGGTAAGTTCTTTATGTATCTCATGAACTGACATTCACGTGGAAAATTGGTTCCTCTTTAAAACAAATGCAGAGAAGAATGATTTTTTTAGTCACACATTAAAACATATAATTTTTTCTTCTCAAGCTTATCTTTGATATGGTTCTCCAGTCCTGCATGAATCTATTCCAGCCTGGTCATGAACAAGACTGGTGCGTATCAGTGTAGCTCCACCTATACAGAATATTTGAAAATGCAGAAAACTGGTTCAGTAATATGAATCAGACAGCACAAGAGACATAGTATTCAAAAATGTTATTACACCTACTCTGTACAGTGCAGCTAATGAAGAGTCCTTAAGTGCTGAAGAGTTGAATGGCTCCAAGAGTGTGAAGGATGCTCTAGCAGAAATGATTTAGTGGTGTACTGAAGCATCACTCATGAAGAATGTGAATATACTGTATGTGCATATCTGTGTGGGAAGTAAGAGTATACTGTAGAGTCAGTGCACATACATTTGCTGTCATTTCTTGTTTTTGCACCCTACCATCAAGCAGGTCTACCAGATGTAGATTTTTTTTTTTTTTGCAGAGCTATATAATAAAATAATAGTCACAGGGGGATAATAATCAAACTTTGATAGCCAATATTTTAGTGAGCAGACCAGAGAACTGCAAAGCAAAGCACTAGCAGGAGGAAAGGGCAATGAAATCAAGTGGATGGATGGGATTATTGCCTGACTGGATGGCTCCTGTGCCTCATAGTCCTGCTGAGTGATAGCCTAGTAAAAAATGGAGTCAGCAATATTTTCTGTGATTTAGACCAACTGCCTAAGACGGAGCCCATTGCCAACCACCAGGCATCTGGGGTTGATAGAGAGAAGAAGTAAATACAAACTACACCCTGTTGGGTTTTTACAGCGATGGTTGGTTGGTCGACGGACCGAAGAGACGGATCATTGATCTGCTGTCAAGCTTGCCATTTTTTGCTGAATGGCTGGTTCACTGGCAGAGTGTTGCGGTGGTTGGCAGCTTTACAGGACTCAGTGGTCTGTCTCTCTCATTTGCTCAATTACAGTTCAACCAGCTGGCTGGACAATTTATCTAGATTACTTCCTGTCTGTTTTCTGAGGACAATCCATAACTTCAATATCCGCACCACACCTGAGATTCTCTCTCATGTATCATGCACCTCTCACCTTCCTGATGTGAATCACACCAGCAAAATACAATGTTCCTCTTGGACAGATGATGGGCGCCGGTTAGCCATTCATCAATAGCTGTGAGATAGCCAGAGGAAACTAGTGCAATATGATAGTGCTGAGTTTCAAGGCCTGGAGGACTTAAATCGGATTTGACACAGGTGTGGACACACAGTCTCCCTCTTCATGCACTTGCTGTCTGGGGTTTCATAAAGGTTGGTTATGTTTAGGTGATTATTTTCTTCACTGAACACATGCTATGATCAATCAAGGACCTGTTTGCTAGAGGCTTCGGTTAGGAGGGAGAGTATAGGAGTGTCATCGGAGCTTTTGTAGACTGGTGTAAAAATAACCACCTGTCACTGAACATTGAGAAAACAAAGGAGTTAGTGGTTGATTTCAGGAAGTCGACTGTTCCATCGACATGGTACAGTCCTACAAATACCTGGGACTGTACCTGGACAATAAACTGGACTGGACAATCAACACACATCACACCTACAAGAAGGGCCTGAGCCGACTTTATTTTCTTAGGAAGCTCAAGTCCTTCAATGTTTGCAAGAATATTCTGAACATTTTCTACCAGTCAGTGGTAGCCAGTGCTATATTCCATGCTGTAGTGTGCTAGGGAAACAGTGTGAAATCTGCTGATGCCCATAGGATCGATAAACTTCTGAAGAAGGCAGGGTCAGTCCTTGGGGTCAGCCTGGTCTCCCTGAAAGAGGTGGCAGAGAGGAGGATACCTCAGGAGGCTGAGAGACACCTCAGATCATTCCTTCCCATTGCCATTAAACTGTTTAATACATCATAACCCATCAACCATCATACACTGCACTGTACTGTCTGTTTATATTTCTACCTCTGTACATGATTTCATAGTGCTAGTAATCTATTTATTGCAACTCTCACTTTAACCTGTTATGTCTATACCTGCCCTTACTTTGTACTTGCTGCTATATTCTCCCTATCGTGTATTGATTTGTGTTCTATGCTGCTGTAACAAAATAATTTCCCCCTGTGGGATGAATAAAGTATCTTCTAATCTTATCTCCTTATCTTATCTTACCAGAGCTAAGCCCTAGCGGCGGCAAAGATAAAACATGACACTTGCATTTGGCTTTTTTCCAGAAAAAGCAGATCAGCAATGTGGAGTATGAAGCAGATAACCAAAACATCTGCTTCACATGAATTAGAATAACACTTTCTACATTGTTTAGGTGATGCCTGTAAAAGATATTGTGACATGATGTACATCATGTACAAAAAGTGCACCTTTAATCAATGGTGTCAGATCATAAATACATACATAGTGCATGTGTGTACAGCAATCCTTTACATGCATCATAATAAGATGATTAACCTTATCAAATATGTCTAATAGAGCCAGAACATTAACTGAATGTGCACATTTGAATAAGTAAGTTATCTGCTGTTCCTTCTGCACAATACTGCAGCAGGAAGGTTCCATACTGGAGAGAGAAATGGGACCAAGATTTTTTACAGCGGAAATAATTCTTAACGTTCAGACTCGCTTCAAGACAAGAAGTCAATTAACTTGGGTTTGGTTGATTTGCTTTCTGCACAGACAGCTCCACAACATCACATCAGAATGAGGGCACTGTCTCTGCAGGAACAGGTGACATTGAACAGCACTTGATAATAATCACAATGACAGAAATCATCATGCTGCCAATCCCAATAACACTATGCCCATCTCCTGGACAAGCCCAAGGTAGAGTTAAGGGCACGGACACAGACATATGCCACAAACACACCCATGTTTTCTCACAGTGTAAGTTCCTCATGCATGCTACACATGCATGTAAACACGCTATTGAAAACGTGCAAACATTCAGTCCACAGTGACCTCACAGATTTTCTGGGTTAATAACTGACTTTTTAAGTCCATTTCTGTTTTAGATGGAATCTGAAGTGAATTATGTGACAGCAGCTCAAACTTTCCTCAAAGCTTAGAATTAGACTCCATAAATCACTCCATTTAAAAAAAATGAAAGTTTATGTCACTGCAATCTTGGCAATCCAATCCAATCTAATGGCAGTGTGAAAAATAAAATAAGAAATGATGAAATGCCAAGGGAAAAAAAATTACTTTCTTGTTCCAAGACATGATGAACATTAATCTTGTTCAACACAGGTATTTTGTTATACCTGAGCTGATGCAGCATCTTCTGGTTGAAATATTAAGGTCACTTCATGTCACAATAATGAAAGGTTTTTACACTACTGCAATCATTTGGTAATAACTTATAGTTCTAGGAAGTAACAAGTGACTGATGGGGTAAAAGCTCCTTCCTCATGCTGACAGTTGCTGCATTTGAGTTATAGCCTGTCTCCGTACAAGATACACTTTCCTCATAATTCATTTTCATTGTGGGTTATTCCTCCTCATCTCTCAGTGGACACAGAAGGAAACCTGTGCTGTGTTTCAGGTGAAAAATGGAGGATAATTGTATTTGAGGAAAGGACAGAATAGAATGTAAATAATATTTTATTAACATGAAATAAAAAGAGGCATTCAATGAGATTCAGAAGAGCATTTTATTCCATTGCACTGATAAACAGTAAACTTATATATATATATATATATATATATTGTGTTACAGGGTTGTATAAAGTGGAAATTATGCCATTTCAAGAATAAAGTAGAGTAACAGTTAAGACTAATAAGTCATGTAAACAAGCAAACGATAGAGAAGAGAGTTCCATGTGTTCAGATCATCAAGTCAACTTTATTTCAAGTTACCTTTTTACCAGTAGACCCTATGTTCTCTAGCATGGACCAAATATCCTCTTACATCAAAACTAAAAGTCACCTTTTGAGCCAGACAATGCGATTTATTTTAGTTTTTGTGGTAAATGTTTAATTTTGTAACAATGGTTTCTCGATTTCCGACAGATCTACTGTATGTAGACAAAAGTTGACTTCTCAAACCTTGAGGTGACCATAGTGGCTATATAAAGTGACAGACAAACATTACTCTAACTTTTTGTTTGTTTGTTGTTCCGTTTTAACCTTTAAAATAAAGACTAGCTGATGTGTTTGGCAAATGTTAACTCTGTCTCATGTAACACTGACTGCTGTTGCAAACTCTCCCAAATCCAATCCACTCTTTGGCATCTGAAGCAACAACTACGGCACATTCATACTCACAACTATGGGCAATTACCAAGTCATTAAAATTTCATTTCTACGGACATCTCAGAGAACCCAGAGAAAATCTGATCATGCTGAGATCATAATCCAGGATCTTCTTGTTTGTTAGGTGACAACATTTAGCCTACTATTGAGTGACACATGCCAAATATTCAATTCATTTTTTAATTTCTTG
Organism: Chaunax sp. Z400; assembly: GCA_037577475.1. Classification (NCBI taxonomy): domain Eukaryota; kingdom Metazoa; phylum Chordata; class Actinopteri; order Lophiiformes; family Chaunacidae; genus Chaunax; species Chaunax sp. Z400. The sequence continues at coordinate 17,075,574 of CM075193.1, forward strand.
TCCTGAAATGCATTACGACATTTACATTACATAAAAATGTGACAATTTGGTCACTGTTTTTGCGACAAATAATAATTTAATATTTGTTCTAAATATTTTCATGTTATTAAACAGCTTTTCTGTAGCTGGTCACCTGGAAAACTAAATATTAATAATGTATGGTAGGCTATATTCTTTCATGAGTTACTGAAACCAGTAATAGGCCTACTGAACATACTGATGCTATGTACAGCATGCCATTGTCATATATATATATTTTTCAGTCAAAACAAACAAATTACAGTCTATAAAGTTAAAAGGTAACAATTTAAAGTTTTGCACATACTGTTTTCTGATTATACAGATTTGTTTTCAGTTAACAAAGAAGATTTATTATACAAAAGATTTTCATTTGTCTAAAAAAGAAAAAGCAACAGAATACTCACAGTATTTCACATGGGAGATAAATACAATCATGTTCATCTTTACAGAATGTTTAAAATAAATACAAGCACACAGAATATCAAGTGAAGCTACTGTAAAGGCAACTGGCAAGTATACTGTAGCATACAGCACAAAAATAAGCACCATCAATTCTACAGCTCTAATGTACATTCCTGCTTGGCACACAAGTAACTTCATTTAAGCCCATACATTATGTAATGGCTGTTATGCCATAGTCAATCATGAAACGATAGTACTATGTGTTCACACTATATGTCACAAAAGCATGTTCTGTGTGCTGTGCAAACTGGTCTTCTTCGCTGATTTAGAGGATCCACAGTTGAGCCCAATGACCTATTATGATAAACACAGCTGGCTTTCCTTCTCTTCATACAGACACTGGTCAAATTTAGCAGAAAGAACATAAAGTCCTCTATTGTATGTGGACTCGATAATACGTCCTATCCTAATAATAATACGAGAGGAAAAGAAAGGAAAGGAAAGGAAAGGAAAGGAAAACTGTTATTTCACACATGGAAAACATTTGAAAATGAAAACAGAAAAAAAAAATATTGGTGTGAAGTCATATGAACTCTGCAAACAGACTATTGATTGATCTTTTTTAAACCTACAGAATATCGACAGGATGAGGGTTGGGACAGGAGTGTTAGATCAATGAGGCAGCCTTGTGTCTTGTCTCGTGTAAATGGAATTTATAGATCTGTCTACACAAGTCTGTGTTTGCTGCACCTACTCAGTCTTTATAATCTGTGTCATCATAATAATAATATGAATGAAAAAACATCAGAATTTTGTAAAGTTGTAATAGCACGAATGCACTATTTAGTACACCGACTTCATGGTATTGTAATGGTGTTTAGTCTAGCCAGACTCATTTCTATATGTCTTTCCGCATGAGTTTAAGTCCCAGCTATGCAATTAGCAATCAGCCCGACCTGATGACACGCTGCAATTAAGCAAGATCAAGATGGACTGTAGTATTGAGCCTTAGTCGTGTTCTGGACTGTTCGTCTGAGCGTGGTCAAAGTCCTGTGGTGACCTGCGTGATCTCTGAGGTGGGATCGTCGTTGGCAACGCCGCCACAACAGCGAGAGTCCACCGATGACCCCTCCAAGGCTAGTCATACCTGCAGATACAAAGCATGTGACTGTATGCCAGGTTGTATAGAGTTTATTTATATGTCTTCTCACCTAAAATAAAGTTTAAAATGTATCAGTTTGCTCGCCAAGAGATAAATGAGAAGATTGATACTACTCAGAATCAGAATCAATTAGAATTAGACTTGGAATTTGCCTTGGTATCCTGGTTCATACATGGAAGTCAACATAAATGTAGGCATAAATATAAAATAGAAGCATCTTCAATGTACAAGAAACATGCTCTGTGGTCTTCTCATTATTCTGCAGCGCATTACCCAAAATGTTGAGCTATTGCTTCAAGCAGATATGCATCCTGTATGTACACACAGACGATGTCTACCTGTTGATTAGACCTTTCTCCGGTGTTTGCACTGTTGTTTTCACGCTGTGGGAGCTTGCGGCTGGTAACTCCGGTTCGGGATGAGTTCTGCATCTCCAACACCGACGGACTCGAAGAGCAGAACTCACGGAAACAACGCTTAAAGTTCTCATCCAGGTAGCCATAAAGAACTGGGTTGAGACTACTGCAGAAGACAAAAACAAGGTCACAATTTAACACTAGAAAAACAGCTTTGCCATAAAGTCACTATTTTTACCTTTATATATGGTATAATGAGGGGCGTGAGAGATACAAGTCAACCTAAGTCATTGTTTAAGACATGAATCAACAAATTACCTGATCAATAAACAATATGTCTCACTCTTATCTGTTCAACACATATTTTTTCTAATAATAAGAAGCCTGTTATCTAAAGCAGGATTTCCTTCAAAAACAGCAGGCCAAACATATACATTTCATTGATAAAACCTCTTTGAGATAAATACTCCTTGTGTACAAATGGAGGAGAGAGACGGCAATAAGAAAGGAAGGCTTGTTTCTCACCCAAACCTTGGAGAAAAAGAAACCAGCAAAACCCTTTATTACTTGAGATTGGAGAATCGAGCAACACATGTCTTCTTCGTATTTCTCAGCTCAGCCTCAGTCTCAGCAGGACTGGTAGTGTGTGTATGATGCCCGGGGCGTACCTGTTGGTGTAGCCCAGGGCGATGCAGAAGTGCCAGGTGATAGTCTGAAGTGTGGAGCTGGGGATATCGACCAGAGCTGTGATGATGACAAAGATGTGGATAGGTGTCCAGCATATGATGAAGACGGCAACCACCACCAGGACCATACGGGTGATTCGACGCAGGTTCCTGTCCTTCTCCTGTGTGTGTGTGTGTGTGTGTGTGTGAAAGAAGTATAGGTGGTTTAGTGTTGGGGATAAAAAGGAGAACTGGATGAGTGTGACCTAATTTTTCAGTAAATAGCCGCATAGTAAATAACCAATTTAAGAATCGCACAAAATGCTCACTAAGGCTTACACTCGAACATTTTCATTTGCATCTCATTAAAAGCCTTTTGTGCAAACTGTAGAAAAAAAAACCCACTAAATGCCCTAATTCTGGCTCATGTTTGTAAGAAGAAAAAAAAACAGATTTGTTTTGACCTGGGAGCCCGACAGCATGCGCACACTTTTGAGCCGCAGGATCATGAGGCCATAGCAGACGGTGATGATGAGGACGGGCATGATGAAGGCAAAGATGAACACGCAGATCTTCAGCAGGGTGTCCCAGTACCAGGATGGGTGGGGGAAAATCAGCTTGCAGTCAATGACGCTGTTGGCTATGCAGAGTGAGGACACACACACACACACACACACACACATGTTCACATGTTTATAGAGACACAAACATTCACTTCTTCATTTTAACATCTGTTTTCCCTTCTGTTGAAATGTATTTGTTTTCTGTGGACTGCAACCAAATACAGTGTAAGAACAGCAATGGAGCGCAACCTCTAATTATTTCTTTTTTTTTTTATTACAGTGTAATTTAATTTGAAATTTTTAATTTAACAGTGATAAAAGATCCTAAGGTGATTTATGAGGTGATGTATGTGATTTTTTTTTCTATTTAGTTAATGAGAGTTAATGATATAAAACAGAGAAAAGCAGCAGATATCCAATTTCCTAGCTACTGTATGTAAAGCTGTATATGACTTAAACCTGCAATAACTGATTCAGCCATTGGGGGCAATGGCTGAATTGCCCCCAATTCATGATGTAGAAACAATATTAACATATTTTTTACCTTTAAGATCATTATCACTTGCTAGCATATGTGTGTCTCTGCCTGTACTTCTAAAAATGAACAAAAAAATCCACATCTTTCTCATAAAGTGTTAGATTACTGTACAGAGATAAACTAAAATCGTTACTGAAAACTATGTCTAGTGGAGCTTTTAGTTGCTTTCTGCTTTTACCCATTGACACCGTGTTGTTGAAACTTGTCTTTGCAGGTGGCTCCTTGACTATATGCAGTTGTATGAGTCAACATCCAGGCACACAGCTTTAAATGGTTCATTTGAGCAATTACACAATCAGCTCTTCTGGGTCGTCACCTTTTATAGCCTGCTGGAGAACATCATTGAACATTAAAGCTGTAATGAAGAGAATGAACTCAGAGCGTTTTCTTCCTGTATTGAGCTTGTATTTTATACAGAGCCCTTGATGATTTAATTTAACCTTTCCTTTTTTTAATCATTTCACAATCTTCCAAAGTTCAGTTTTATTGTCCATGGTTGCTACCGGAGTGTTGGATGTGACTTTTTGAGGTAATCACTTTCTCGATTCAGTTCTGTTCTGTTGACTGAGACAGCCACAACAACATTAAGCTTTGCCTGTTTATTGTTGTCATTAAGGATATGCAGTATTTCTAATTATGCTTCAAATTCTAAAGGTTAGGTACGAATACAATTCCCGCATCCATAGTGAAGGCATTTGTGTGTCTGCACACACTGCAGTGCAGGAATAATTTCGCACGTGTAAGAGCATACTTACACGTGACGGCGCTGGAGGCCAAGAACATGACGGGCAGTCCGATGGCCGAGGAGAGTATCCAGTTGCAGACGTTGACTATCTTGGCGTTATGCGGCGTCCTAAAGTCCAGAGCTTTGACTGGGTGGCACACAGCGACATAGCGGTCAACGCTCATGGTGGTGAGCGTGAAGATGGAGGTGAACATGTTGTAGTAGTCGATGGACATCACAATCTTGCACAGCACGTCCCCAAAGGGCCACATCCCCATAAGGTAGTTGACGCTCTGGAAGGGTAGCGTGCTGGTGGCCAGGGCGTCAGCCAGAGCCAGGTTGAAGATGTAGATGTTAGTGGCCGTCTTCATTTTGGTATATCTGCACAGAAATTATGGATTTATTATGAGGCAACAGGCTCCTGATACAGATGAAGAAGACCCCACACTGTTTGCATAGGAGGAAGACTCCCTGAATGACCACAAAGAGGCCACTGAACCGTTTACAATTGTTCTGTCTCTGTTTGTAGTCTTTTCTGAGCCTCTTTTGAGCCTCTTTGAAGTCACAAGTTAATTGTTTTTCTATCGATCTATAGATAGGAGCTAAGATCTATCTGTCTTGTTGTAGTCAGTTCTGTTTGTGGTCCTTTTGTATCTCTTTTTGTCTGTTTTGAGTCTCCTCATTTTTAAGTTTCTTTGTGACATCTTTAGTCATTTTATTTTGTATATCCTTGTTGTCAATCTCTGATTCTATAGTTATATGAAGATACGCATCACTTCCATGAAAATTGTACATTTCAATGAAATGGCATTTTGAAACCATCATCCTTGCTTCCTTGCCACATAATGGAATTTTAATTGTGTTACTGTTACTGAATATTTCAGATTAACTGTATGGTTAATGGGATTTTGTTTTATGGATTGAGAAATGTCTTCTGCTTCTGAAGTTGAATTAACAATTATCATTAAGCTGAAAACAGGGCTGTTTTTTTGTTCATGGGCTATGAAAGAGGTAAGTGTATTGAGCACATATATGCAAATGTAATTAAAATCTGACAGTTACTGTCAAGTAATCCATGTGTTTGTTATGACACAGAGCATTTATTCCTTTAATTAAACTATAATGTGACCTCATCTCTGATAGAAATCAGTCTGCATTTCTTATGTGAAACATCCTCTAAAATACACCTTGGATCCAGTCCGCAAATACGAGTCCATAAATCATCATATTCATAAACAGCAGGATAGGTTTTAAGTAAATAAAAGTTGTTTTCTTTTACCCTGGACCACCAGAACAGCACAAGGACACAGGTAGACTGCCATGACACTATTTATAATTTAAAATGTGTTGACTTTATTTCTGCACAGAAAGAGCCGCAATCATTGAACTCCTGTCTTTTGAACATCACTAGCAGAACTTCAATGCACAGCCACATTTTTTCCCCCTGTTAAGTGGCAATCATAGAAGGTGCTGCATGAGCTGGGGCAAGTATCCTTGGATACTACCAGCTCATTAGTAATAGCAAACTTCCAATTTAATCAGTTCTAATGGCTCAATTTAAAGGAATCTGTCCAGAGAGGAGACATTACAAAGAAATTACTTTCCTTAGGCTTTTTAAGGAACACACTGTTAAAACATCTACCTAGCATTAATTTGATGAAATGCAAAACATTTATTTCCAGCACTTTTTGTGTACTGCATTCGGCACAATTCATATCCCAACACACTGTTTACAATTCAGGCTTTTTTTGCACAGCTTCCTAAGCTGATGTGAAAACATAAAGGAATATCAAATTGCCAACAGCAAAATACATTTTTGAGAATGACGAAGGAGACTCATTATAAGGTGCATAAAAAAAATCCAATTTCAAAGTAGGGACAAAGATCAAAATAATACAGCCTGAAGTAAAATTGCTTTCCAGTCTGTAGCAGTTTTGCGTCATCTGAATGATGGCCGATCAAAGGAATTCAAGGACTGTCCCTTTTACAGAAATCACAAAGTGTTCTTACAATCAATATTGTGAGTGGGACACTGTAATACTTCAAAGAATATGGAGGACAATGGAGGCCTTAGAGAAAGCAGAAGAAAGAGCATGATTCCATTAGGAGGGAGGATGAAAACACAGTCAATTGAAATAGCGTGACCATTTAGTGCTCTTTCAAGGAAATAAATATACTTTGTTTCAAATATATTGTGAAGTATTTCGTCTATGGTTTATACATCTTAACCCAGAACCCAAATGAAATACGCAATAGACAGCAATCAGTTCCAGTTATTTCTAGGATGAACACAAATTCATGGGTGACTTCTAACGTCCATGAGAAAAATGGCGACTGTAATAAATATGGATAAAAAAGGGGAGTGAAAAGTTAAGGAAGAGCCCGCAGTTTGAGAACACCTCAATATTTGACAAATCAAAGTGAAGCATGTCATTTTAATCAAGCTGCATTTGTTTTATTATGTTAAATGTAAGGAGGACTTCTACTCGTGATTGCTGCAACAAGGTCTATGTGCCTGCAAGCTATTACAGAGTGACATTACATATAAAGAGCTAATTACCTCAAATGCTGAAGCTATAAGTAGGCTAATCAGGAATTAGACTCTGCATTTAAAGGCACAGATCCACCATCACTTGTTAATTTTAAAACCATGAATGCTCCGAATTCTTTTCATTTTGTCACGAGAATATTTATTCTACTCTCCTGGCTATGGAGCTACAAACAGCAGCTGTTAGCGTGGCTTAGCATAAAGGCTGGAAACAGGAGAAAAGAGCCTGGCGCTTTCCAGTGGTAACAAAACCCACCTTCCAGCCTCTCTAAAGCTTACATGTTAACATTTTAAGTCTCATTTGTTTAATTCGTCCAAAACCTTAAAGGGTTCAAATTCCAAAAGGGGTCATGTGCCAGACTATTTATTGGCTCTGCGCAGTTGCAAGGCAATCAGGAGCTTCTGAAAGTTTTATACTGAGAAAACAATCAGTCACATAATATTCATTTTTACTTGTGAACTCTTTCAGAAGTGATAGAACATGTTAGGGGGCTTCAGATTTTTAGATGACTGTAGACTTACATTTAAAAGATATGGGAGTGTTCCCAATCAAATAAGCGTATGTCCCAAAATATCAATCTATAGGCCTACCTCTAATTTCATTAAAGCAGCAGTGATCATACTGTTTCTTTGCTCCATAAAAGCTACTTGAGAATCTCATTCCACAAAGTGACAAAGATATATTACTCCTTCTGGTCTTCATTTTATTGAATCCCAACTGTTATTCTGACGGTGAGGTAATTTAGTTTGGTTTTGCTCTAGTCCTCTCCTCAATAATCCCAAATCCTCTTTAACAACCAGAGATGACAGCTAGTTGATTAAATTCTGATTAACTTTAACACTGATGGCTTAAATGTGTTTGTTATTTCAGACTTTATTTGCACGGGGACTGACAAGGCACCTGGAGATGAAGTAAAAGCTGTCACCCTACACTGAGTGGTGTGCCGGAGCTGGAGGTAATCTCCAACAGCGCCTTATTGACTTTGTGACTGTTGTTAACATGGCTGCAGACGATTGTTTTTCTCCTGTGTGTTGTACGGCTAAGGCTTATTTGTGAAAAGCATGCTGTATGGGGTTGAATGAGTTCATCTCATCTACATTAACAGAATGAGGTGTTTTATTAAAGAATTTTCAACTTTAATTTATTCTTCACCCTTGAGGTTTCCTCACACTGAACACCCATTCATTGATAATATGTTTTGATTGCAGATAATTGCAACACTGTGTTAGTGATAATTAAGATTTTTGAAACCTGATATATAGAAAAAATAAATATAACTAACAATTAACAGCAATAATTTTACTTTTAGGTATTGATTCTTATTGCCATATTAAATAAATACCAGTCAACAACAACAATATGATTTTTGTAAACAATATAATGCTTGCAAATGCGTGTATTTCCTTGGAGGGAGATTTGAGGTCCTCTAGCTCAATAGGGTTGAAGGAATACAGGAAATTACGGAGCAGAGGAAAATACCAAATCTTCTGATGCATTTGACAACTGGTTACATATCTTTATCAGACTATAGTTTGAACAATTATGGGTACATTCTGTACTTTCATCCAGAGGACGTGGTGTGCCCCAGATGGCATATTTTACATATTAGAAAGCATAAATTGATTCTATGACTATTTCAGAGCCATTTTGTAATAATAAGCACTCATTTTCTATTTAAACTGGGCGGCTGTGGCTCAGGAGGTAGCGGTCGTTCACGGAACGAAAGGTCGGTGGTTCGATCCCCAGCCCCTGCAAGTCTACAAGTCGAAGTATCCTTAAGCAAGATACTGAACCCCAATTTGCTCCCCAGGCGCCCGCAATGTAGTGCCAGCCCACTGCTCCTCAGGGATGGGTCAAATGCAGACAAAGAATTTCGCCCTGTGAGATGAATACAGTATCTAAATTTTTTTTAAAAACAATTAAAAAAAACTTGAGGATCTTTTTTATTCTTGCATGCAACTACAATTTTTGCAAAACGAGTCTTGTCCATGTTATCAAATCAGTGAGTAAAGTGACAAGCGTAGCCACAGTGCACCTATGCATTCTCCAATAAACTTCCTGTCAATTCTACAACTAAGAATCACTGAGACCTATGATTCAAAGTTAGATTTTGTTGGTGGCTTTGTTGATGCATTACCCAGAGCTCATGACCATAAGTGAGGGAAAGAACATAGATTGACCGGTAAATTGAGAGCTTTGCCTTGTAGCTTAGCTCCCTTTTCACCACAGCAGACTGGTACAGTGTCCGCATCACCGCAGACTCTGCCCCGATCCGTCAATCAATCTCCTGCTTCATTCTTCCCTCACTCGTGAACAAGACCCCGAGATACTTGAACTCCTCTAGTTGGGGCAGCAACTCATCCCTAACCTGGAGTGAGCAATCCACCCTTTTCTGACTGAGAACCATGGCCTCAGGCTTGGAGGTGTTGATTCTCATCCCAGCCACTTCCAATATATGAACAGGTTGTTATTAAATGTTTTACAGTATGTTCTGCTGGTAGTAATGTTTGATAAAGTTAAATTCATCATGTTGACAAAAATTACAATTCAGGTGGTTTTACATTTAAAAAGTACTTGCTGTTGCAAATTAGCAGTATAAAAACATAATTTATAAGAAACAGGGATCATCTTCCCTAGAAAAGAGCACAGCAGGTATTTCATCAAATGTAACACTTTTAGGAGCGTTTTCCTACTTGGAAGGCTGTTGAATAACATTAACAACATAGTTACAAAATGAATATAAACTGAGGAAATCTTGTAAAGAGTCAAATTAATTACCATGCCAGCAGAAAAATCATTTCATAAGTATCACTCATGAAGAAGATACAGATCTCCCACAGATGATTTCTCATTTTGGAAGAACACTTTGACAAAAAAAAATTCAAACTCTTTTTATTCCAGAAGAGAGAATAACACAAATAAGACTGATAATAAAAATGTCTACAGCAGATATTCAGTCTGTTATTAACAGGAAAAGAACGTGACAGAAATAAATAGACAGAAGTAAACAACTTTAAATAGTAAATCATTGCCGCTTCATGAATAAAAAACACTCAATAACAGAAATCATTCAGTCTGCCTCTGATCTACTCTGGTCTTTTCATGGACCACTGAAGCACAGAGGCTGTAGATTTATGTGCACCAATGGATCTTAAAATTACCCAAAACAGTGAAATCATGTTTAATTCATGGCCTTCCATCAACCCATTAGATATGCTTCCAACCTGGGAGGTGAGATCTCCTTCTTCCTGTTTGTCATCTGTCATCTTTATTTCTCCTTAAATGAGAAAATACAGATTTGGCAATGAAAGTAAATCACCCCTGAGACAATACTGATGGGAAACAGATTTTAAAAAATGAGAAACACACATGCTCCAGGCTGACAGAGCGAGACACCTCAGTGTGATCTCACAGGCTGCATTCTCAGACACATTATCATAAGCCGTAAAACAACCTTTTTCTCATTTCATAGCCTTCATTTACATATAAATGCTCTTAAAAAGGTAGGACAGTTGAGGATTGGTTGTTTTAATATGTAGAAAATCATCAGAGCATAACTTGGTCCTTTGGGCAAATTTGTAATTATGATCAAATACTTTGGTGGTACCCCTTCTCGTACAGTGTATGAAAAATTATTGACAGGAAAATTACAATTGCATCCAGCCTGACCTCCTAATAAGCCTCCTCTATTGCTGAAACTCTAATATAGAAACACAGAAACAGCTATTTCTTCAGTTTTTGGCCCTTGTGATGCTGATCTGATGAAAATACCAGTGGTGATAAATTTAGCCTTCAGCATCAATAAGGGAATTAGAGAAATCATCACTTTTTTGATGATGGTGTATTAAAGTTTTATTTAATCGGCTGCAAGTAAAATCTGGTACCAGAAGCATTTAAAATTACATTTATAATTAGAAATAACAATAAGGTATGGAGCAGAATCTTCATGCTGTGTAGAAACTTGGGGAAATAGACTTTCAGGGGATCAGGGCATCACCAAAGTTATTAGAATTTTCACTTTCTATACCATATCTCATGGCAATCTATGTAACAGTTGTGGAGACATTTCTTTAAAAACCATGAGTTTGAATTTGGTGGCACGAGAGGAAAGCCGTGGGGAACGCCAAAATAATGCCCTCATTATTTAAAAAAGACAATAATGTCAGAGCCTTCTTTCCTTCTTGTTCAATCAAATAAACACTGTGACAGTGAGTGACGTGGACACTCGCGGGAGAGAAAATGCATTTCAGTCACGCTGCACATCCATAGTTCATAAATAAATGCACTTCCGTGTTAATTAATTGATAATCCTTTCACATGTGAGGATCGTGGCGAGGCAGAGGATAATCTTATGGCAGGTGTGACTATGTTAACATTACATAATAAAACAATGATGCTGAAACCTCTCTGAGTCTTTGGTGTGACTGTTTCTTTGTAGAGACCATTTTCAAGTATGAAACAAGAAAAACTATGATTTCCTTTTTGCCAAACATTATAGTATCTAGACATTAGAATTTGGGATGTGTTGTTTTGATGGATTGATCAAACATTTAAAAAAAATGTTTTTTCTGTCTTTATATGTTCCTTCATCCCCACTAGTTGCTGCTGTCTAATGGGTTCAACATCAGCCACTGGATATTTCATCCACTCTTTTAATTCTGGAATCTTGACAGAACAATGTAAACAGTTCAGTTGTTTGATTTAGTTAACAGGACAACACTAAAACATAAAAGCAAAGTGACTAAGAAAAAAGAGATCTTAGGCTATTAATTTATGTGAAGTGAAAAGAAACTAGAAGATTTGTGTCCAAGGACACAGATCCCCCCGCTACTGGAACCCTCGCCTCAATGAGAGCAAACTGACATGAAAAAATGAAAAAAATAAGCAAATTTAAGAAAACGATTATGAGAAGTACACCTTTAGGGTCCCTACAAAGCATGAATGAAATTTATTTGAATTCTGTTTTTGAGGAAATGGGAATAGAACATATCCGTACAGACGGATGGACGGACAAAGGTAACCCTACAGTATATGACCTCACAAGGGGTTCACAAAACTAAAATTGGATTGGGATTTATTACAGCTTCTATTTAATCCCCTGCTTGGTTTCTTGGTTCAAACAGTGGCGTTTCATCATATTTCAACAAACATCAAGATGAAACTTACACACTTGTGGTCAATAGTTTAGAAAAGACTGATTAATTTCCATAGCTGTTGCTACACAGCAGACTAAACACAATTCATCATGAGCCAACAGTTATGTGTAGCCGTGTGTATGATTCATGGGCTGCTGCTGGCTGCAGATAAACCATTAAGGCCTGGTTGCAGAAAAGAGGCTGCTCATGTGAACAGACATCTACGCCTGTGACTCCGAACAATAACATTGTCCATGCACAGTGTGACGAGCATAATGGATTAGCGTGCACTGGGTGTGACTGTGTGCATGTGTGACCGCTGGGCATGTTTTCTGTGGCGAGTAGTGATAGGTTTGGAGATTTACTGTGGTTTAGATGCTTCCTGCATTGATTAGCAATATAATAATATAATATTAGCAATACATTAGCCCCAACATGACCTCATTCACTGTCATCTCACAGTTGGTGACTTTATATTGTCTTATTGACCACCTGGAATCTACAGTATGTATTCTCATGTATTCTCATGATCATGCTGGAGGAAGTCAGGGGTACTAACGTATATTGAGATCTTTTTCCCTGGATAAACAAAAAAGATCAATGAAGAGTCAGGGTCATCTAAGATATTAAGATTCAGGGACCAACATGACCAAATTTTAGAGTTATTCACCTGGTAGTTGACCCATAAGGTAGATAATCAAAGCTTCAAAGCTAAACTAATGGATTGGTTTTTTTTAACATATGTAATAAAATGTGTTATAAAATGCTTGGACTGTCTTGACATATATCACAGTCTGATTTGTCTTGAGAGCCATATTATTATTATTATTATTTTATTTATTTATTGTTGTTGTTGTTGTTATGCATTGTATGAAAAAACAAAGAAAAGCACAATAATAACACCTATTTGTCTCATGTCCCAGGCTTGTTTCAGCAAAGACTAAGACAAAAAGGCATTAACCATCAGAGACAATAAAATAGATGATTTTATGTCTACATGACAGAGGATACTTACTGCTTTATTAGTCTTAATGTTTGCAAACCATATTTCTCCCTAATTACTGCTTTTTAAACGCTTGTAAATCTTTTCAGTAAATGGTAGTCATTAGACTGCCACTGCTGGGAATACGCTACAGGGGAAACTGATCCCACTGTACCGTAACCTGGACTAATATGGTGGCCATGGAAGACAAATTGAGATCCAGCCCTTATTCTAGCCCTGATAAAAAGGTCCTTTGGGATGTTTTAAAGGTTTTACAATGAAGGACCCGAACTGGTCAAGGAAAGCTCAGAGAAACAAAAGGTTGAAAGATGCACTAGAATATATTTCAGATAAACATGTATCAAATGTTACATGGTTATGTGAAACATAATTTTCAGTGGCTTAGTATAGTGACTTGGTAGAATAGAATAGAATGCTTTTATTGTTAAATTGTAATTAGGAGTGCTACTCCTGGTCAGCTCAGTTAAAAGAAGAAGAAAAGTATATACAGATAAAAAAAAACATGACCTGAACAACAACACAAACAACAGCGGAGAACAATGTCAACACATTGGCCTCTACAATTCACGTTCATCCATCCAACACAAGTACTGCAAAATAACAGGAGTACTACATAAGTGAGTACAAAAGAGGTAGGCTGCACATGAATACATTCCACACCATAAAATATAGTATAGAATAAGTATTGCACAGGACTAATACTGATAGCACACATTATCAGTGCAATGAGAGCCTTGAGCCGTTGTGCCAGTTCTCATTGCCATCTTGCAAATCACACTTCATCCACCCCAATTTGTAGCTTTTACAGCTCTCAGTTTTGGCTAAGTTTAAACAAGCAAAGAGCGAAAACTCCCCTGTTGGTAAACAATGGTAATCTGCTGAGTTTAATGACTATTTATTGATCCTCTGAGCCAAAAATACTGACATATAGACAGGCAAAGTGTATTGGAGGATAAGAAAGTATTAGCATGTTGCACTGTTTGCACAAGTCCTTGCATTAGTAAGCAAAATGAACTGTGTTTTTCTATCATCAGGTTTGCCTTATCCTCAGTTAAACGTTCCTCTCCCTACTGCTCGAATTTACTTCAAAGTTAACCTTATAAGACAGAACAAACAGGAAAAAATAGAAATCGAAAAATTTGATAAATTCACTGATAAAACTGAAAAACTGTACTACAAACAGGTTGGTTGTGGTTTAAGCCCTTTTGTTGCATAAAACTTCAGGTTCAAACCAGGATTGTGTAAATCTATTTTCAAATGTAATATTCCTCATCTCTCTCTCTCTTTTCTCTCTCTAGTGTGTCATATGATGTCTTGTAAGTACAGTAAGTAGATTAGGAAAAGAGACAGAGTGTAGTGAATGTCTTGCTATCTATCTATGCCTATCAGTGGTGAGCTAATGTCAGAGCCAGATCAGGTCTCATAGAAGAATCACAAACTGAACAAGTTCTGGAAAACACTTTTGGGGCTGCGCTGAACACGCACAAATTTTCAAACACCAACACCATTTTACACACACCGAGTTGGAGAATATTCTACTCCTCTGACCTCTGCAGATCGACCAAGCGCTGACTGACGATTATTTAATAAGAACATCAATCATCAATGAGAGGTGAGATCGTGAAATGCTCCTGATTGGCCTGACTGGAATTGATGGAAGGAGATCAATATCCATTGACGCACAAAGACGAACTCCACTGGGGTGGAAACCTAGCAGATGTACATATTGATCCACAGTCGCTGTTAAGGATGTAACACAACCCTCTAGTACCACTTGAAAACAGACTAATGAAAGAGGTCATGGGAAATGCATGGTAAAATCATCTGCCAGACACCTCAGACACTCTTTTTTTGTCCTGTTTTTGTAGCCACTTCATGGCCGTGAAATTAAGCCTTCAATCTGTCTGTTGTGCGATGTTTTGAAACTTTTAGATTTTGTAGTATACATGTTTTTTTCCTCATCTTGAGTGCAGCAGCAAGTGAGCACGTTTCATATCCATGAAAGATGATTGCTATATTGTCATAAAACAAATTTAAACCAAAGACTAAATCCATCAAAAACATTTGATGTAATGCGGCAGCAGGAATGGGAAACGTGTATTGTATTCAACAGGCGAGAAGAAAAAACAACTGGTTACGATAGTTGCTGCGCTGAAAATTACTTGATGAGGTATTGATGTTTTCTATAGCATTGTTTGTTTCATTTGTTGACCTTCTTCCAATTAAGAGACATTCCATCATGATTTGTGATGGGCCAATCACAACCAACTAGTATCATGCAGGTTGGATATCTTAACTTTATAAACATTCTATGTTTTAGTAAAACTGTGGGCCAATGGCGTTTGACCATGAGCAGTAGGTTTCTACTGGGCTAGCAGTAACTAAAATATCCCTTGAGGAGAGAATGAAGAAATCCAGCTACTTATTCTTCACTCATGTGAGATCTAAAAGGCTTTCAAAAACAGTTTGATCTGATTTCTTTTAGGAAGGGAACTACTGCACTGCTTGTGTTTCGGTTTCACACTGCATATACTGGTGACTTTTAGCCGAATGCAAAATGAGGCGGACCACATTAAAACAACACCAACACAAACAGAGCATCAGGCTGCATGTGCCATCCTTCTTTTTGTATTAATGCCAGTAGTAGATATTATAGCTTGCTACATGATACAGTGGGAGCTAACAAGTTTATTTTTTTATTTTTTTATTTTAGATACTTTTTTAATCCCACAGGGGGAAATTCTTTTCACTGCATTTGACCCATCCCTGAGGAACAATGGGCTGCCATTACATTACGGCGCCTGGGGAGCAAATTGGGGTTCAGTATCTTTGCTCAAGGATACTCAGACTTGTAGATTTGCAGGGGCTGGGGATCAAACCACTGACCTTTTTGTTCCGTGAGTGACTGCTCTTCCTCCTGAGCCACAGCGGCCTCCGAGTTTGCATGGCATCTGAGATTTGTGCATGCTTTGCTTTCTCGCTCAGTATCATGTCACACATTTCATTGCCCTGATTGGTTATAGGTCTACCTAACTGTGTCCAGAGGCATTTTGGTCATCACCTGTTGGTAATGCCCCTGTTGGTAATGCCCCTTGGAAATGAAAAAAAATGTCAAAATAGATGATATTCATGCAAATTGCAGGAATTAGGGGGAAAAAATAAAAATGTTCAGGTCCCTAAATGAGTAAATGTTTTAGGACATCATCTTACAATGAAAAGAGCAACAGTACAAATTTTGCCTGGTTCAGAGATGCTTGAATTTGGTTTGCAAAACACTTCAAACTGGATCACAATGACATAAATCACCACATGCGCTCAACAACCATGGGTTCAACACCTGCTCATGGGTATGACAAACAATGGTCACTTCAGTGTGATTCACTCCCATTATGGCTTTCCATCTCAGGGAATATGAAAAAAGGGAAAATGAGATCTTCTGTGACGCTGCATTGGAAACAAGGTCCTCAAAAACAGTTTACCAGCTTGTTGCTTAGCAACACTATTGTTGATGTCCTGCAGACCTTACACAAGGTCTCTGTGCCCTTGATACCCGTCTTAAATCCACATGTAATAAATGCTGCTATTGTCCGCTGACCTCAGCAGAAAAACTCCTGTTGAATCCCAGCGGCGCTCCAATTCTCCAGTTGTGTCCACACACATACACACACCCACACACACACACACAAACACAATGGAATGACAGCCTCATTAACTCTCCTTAGTCTTGACACCTAATTTTCTTCCTAAAAGGAAATTAGACCCTGTACCACCCTTTTGTGTGCAGATATGCAAGTTAGTAAAAGCAGCATCTCTTTGACTTTCACAGTGAACTGTTCAACTCTAGCAAACTTTTTAGTCAACACACAAGTCGAACAATTAATCGTCATTAACTGACTGAGGCTGGAATTGAATACCTTTTTGTGACTCATTTTGTGCCAGGTACATTTATCAGTTATCTAAAGCAAACAAAGTGATTGCATCATAAAATTCACAGCCAAGAGGTTATTATTGAGCTTTCCGTTTGTCTTTGGTTAACAGTAATCAAGGTCACAGGCTGCATTGTTCAGCGCTGTAAAGCTGTTATAAAAGGCCGGAAAGCAAGGTCTCAAATGTTTGCAGGCTACGTGGAGGTAAGAGAGGGATGTGCCGAGCACTAAACAAAGACACGAAGAAATGCAACACTGAACAACAGATGTTATTCTGCGCTGGGTTCTTTTTAGTGGCGGCACAAATATCTACTGTTGTTTACCTTCACAGCTCTTCTGTGAATTACAGGAAAAGTCTTCATAGCCACATAGCCAGTGTTAAGTCTTATTTAGAACAAAAATGGTGGTCTTCCTATTTATCTTGAGTGTGAGTTGTGCCTGCAGAGGTGCAGACCGCAGGAGTTTCCAAAGACACATAGCAGTCTCAGAGCTTGAAGTTGAAGCAGACTCAACTTTTTCGCGCAACAGATGTCACGCTGCGGTGGTAATCATTATGATGCTCAAACAACATCGCGTTGCCAGGAGACTGCTCCAGGTGTGAAATTCTCTGCAAAATAGCCGCAGATGGTAAAAGCCTCTTTGGAAGAGTTGTTGCTCTGAAGCCAGGAGAAACTGGCACTATTCTGGTGGGGTAGAAAGACCAAACAATGATACTCTCAGTCGTGTCCTCCCAGTCTACCACATAGGGTTGGGCATCGAGAACCAAATTGGAACTAGTTCCAAAACTCAGATTCTATCGGAATTGTTAAGAAATTTTCATTTCGATTCTGCTTATCAGTCTCTAAATAAATTTCACTTGTACTCAAGTTAAGTTTCAGTGTCTGAGATGGTGGCACGCAGCTTCTATAGTTTCCGCCTCACTGGTTGGATGGGTACTTCAAGCCAGGCCAGAAAGTGGTGCTCAACAGTGTGGCTTTATTTTGCCCTTAAAAATACTGGGTCAGCACAGTGCAACACCTGTGCCAAACTTATGTCGTGCAAGGGAGGATGCACAACTAACATGACGAAACACCTTCGCCTACACGGTGTACCAATCAGTCAGTGTACCGTGTTTGACGTGTTGCTCTGGGCCAACAGCCAGCAGCACCTCGTCGCAATCAGTTAAGTGAAAATTAAATAACCTTTGTCTTATTCTCAATAGTGAGAAAACAAACAAGTTATACGTTTGCTTTAAACTGTGTCAAATGCAAATACTGAAATATATTTTTTTGTACATGAAAATCCGCGGATTGATAACACTAGGAGCCAGTTTACTATCGCTACTAACTGGAATCAAGAATCGCCAAGAACCAGAACCGAAAAGCAGAATCAGAACTGGAATAAGAATTGTTAAAATCCAAATGATGCCCAACCCTACAACCACCGAATGAGACCTTGACAGGTATATGAGCATGAACTGACACAGATCATACATGAGCATTGGTTGTAAATATAGCAAATGAAATGCACCTATACTTAATATTAGTATTAGTATTATTTTATAGCATTATTTGATAGGAAAGCCGAAGAGGTGACAGGAAATGTGGGAGAGAGAGTGGGGGAAGACATGCGGCAAATGACCACAGGTTGGAATAGAAACCCGCGCCGGCCACTAGAGGACTATAGGTTCAAACTTTTTCCAGTCCACACTAAAACGCCCATCCAAGAAATTATTTTCTCTGTAATCATTTCCCCTGTTTATACTGATCTTAAAAGTAATTTGATGTAAAAGATGTGCAGAACTAAATGCTGAGTCATTTCCTGTGTAAAAATAGATGAATGAAGTTAAGTTGAAGCTAATATGAAGCCTCTGCAGTCTGAGTTTGACAAGTATTTGTATGTGCTTCCCCCCTTGTGCTCCATTGGATTGTTTCTTCTTAGTCGGTAATGAGTGAAGGGAATTTAGTACTAAAAAGACAACTTGACTTGTTCTGATTCAGACTGTTGAGGCATGATAAATACTTGAATCTGAACTTTAAGCACAAAATGTGGATTTTGCATTCCATCAGTTACACTGTCATTCAAATGTTTGGAATCATCTGTTGTATTGATGTTTTCCTTCTTTCCGTCAGTGATGACTTTGAACAGTATAATTCAGATACAATATATTTTATTTACATTTGAAAAAGCTTTGTCCCCAAAAGAAGAATATCTACTTAATTACAACTTCCAGTTAGTAAATGTCACCCAAGTGTTCCATGTCAGAGGTTATTCTTGTGAAAATATTAAAATAGCTTAAGTGACCCTTGATTATTGAATCACCACTGTGGAACTGGATGATAGATATTGGTAATCATATCGTCTGGATCCTCTCTACTCTACTTAAGTTAATAGTTTTAAACTGCGATGTGTCAATATGTTCAGCTGATATTTAGTGGCAGAGTTCCAATAGTGCTAAACATAGAGTATTCATATTTATATTTCAGAACAGCTTTGCTAAAACAATTTAGCTTGTTAAAACCAATACTTTGCACTTGACATTGAAACTGTTTTGTTTATATCTGAACAAATTGTGAGGCTAAGCTTTCAATTCGATTTGCCAATGACTGTTGCTCAGTTTCCTTTGTCTCTTTATGTCCTTTCATTTGCCAGTCTAAACTACTGTACAGAGTTTTGCTCTCTGTGTAAAAAAAACATTGCTTGGTACACCATACAAATAACATCTCATGGTAAATGGGATATTCTACAATGTTAAAGCATGAAAGACCACTAGAAAATATAAAATAGTCCTCTCAGCCACAAAGATTTCGTGACAGATTCCAATCCTTTGAAATGCACATTGACATTGCTTTAAGCCACTAGAGACAAGAGAAACAACAAACACCAACTAATACCTCCAAGCTGACAAAAGGGGTGTCACTGTTGATTTAAGATGGATTTAAGATGAATTTTGCCTTTAAATTCAAAACGATTCTAATCTTTTTGGATTACCAACAATCAACACAAGGACTAGAATTAATTTTGTGAAAGGCTTTGTCATCAAGCATTAACCTGGACTTCAAAAGACTTGTTTGAAACTCAGCCTGATATTTGTCATGTCAGGGAGCAGGAGCTTGGAGGAACTCTTTAGAGAGAAACATTAGTGACGATCTATGACATTAGTCTTGTGAACCAGATTGTGATGACTGTCACCATAACATCATCTTTCATGTGACTGGGTTCAAACTAAAATATAAACAGCAGGGACGTGATGTTTAAAAGTTATACTGACATAAGAGAGAATGATAATGGACATTTTGCCTTAAGTGAAGATGTAACAGAATTTAATACAAAGCAACAGCAACAGTTCCATGCAGCCAGGTCAGCAGATGCAAAAGTCTCTTAACCAAAAGCATCCAATGGTTTAGAAGTACTTCAGCTACTGCCTACTCATCTGGCTGGATAGGGGAGGTTTGGGGAGATGGTGGAGTCATTTTGCGTCCATCGTGCTCAAAACACCTCACAGTGTTTCCATGGTAACAGGAAGCACTCTGCACTGATGGCATATTCCTCGTGGAACTCAGCAGCTTCTACTCAACCGCAAATGATTTTTTCCAATTGAGCGTGCAGATCTCTGGTTGTGTTTGTTTACTCTAAAGAAGTTTGCGGCTGTATGTGGTGGGGAGCAAACAGATGACGAAAAGGACAGGGAGATAAAGGGGAAGAGAGAAATGTTTTATGGCTTGAAGGTTATCATTACTCAGACGATGAGAGGAAAAACATTTGCCATCCATCTCTGTCTCTATTTATTCTAGGAAAACTGCATTCGAGACCACAACGATGAGATGGGGATGGAAGTACAATTAAACATTTACAAGTAGAAATCCACTCAGTGTCATCAACCAATCACTCTCAATCTACTGGCAAAGAAGGAAAAAACTCAAAGACCGGCAGAAACAGAGAGGCAAAGAAGTTAATGAATGTTAATGACCCTGATAGACTGTGGTTCTGAGGCACATCCTTTACTTTCCTCCCAATTCCTTAATGCCTCATTAGTCAAGCTCAAAAAGTTGAGAAATCCACAAATGTCACATCCAACCACAACCTTGCATGTCTGCACACAAACAACACACTTCTGGTTGTGTGAGCATCAGGGCTGATGCCCATTTCATTACGACGTAGAGAAAGCAGGAGACATGCATGTCATCTTAAATCTGTTTTCACAAAACAGCTACGGATGAGAGAGCTAAAGCTCAAGTAATGACCTTTGTAGATAAACTACTGTAGAATACATAATGCAGGCTACTATCCCACCAATGAAATATCATTACTGCCCTTGTATCCCTGCCAGAAAAGATCCTGTCATTAAAATGAAGATGATGAATGAAAATAATTTCAAAAAGCTGTTTTTATGTCCATTTGTCTGCTGCTCTCCCTTTGTTTCCCATTTCACATTGTTGCTATTGAAATGCCAGGCGGCAGGGGTGGAATAAATCATTTTTTTTACTCTTGTTACTGTGACAAAGTCAGCTTTTTCAGGCTTCCCTGCTTTTATTGATAGATTAATAGGATAGGACAGCTGATGTGGTGACAGGAAATGTGGTAGAAAGCGAGGCCGAAGACATGCAGCAAAGGGCCACAGGTGGAATCGAACCAGTAGCCGCCGCTAGTTGTGCTCTACCGTAAAGTTGTATACGCATATTAACAGAGCCGTCTGTCCATTCTCTGTGTCCATTTTGTATGTATTTGGGTATGTTTTCAGGAAGCTGACGGATACAGATGAGACGGTCGAAACAGAGCAATACCACCAGAAACGGTTGGGGGCAGTGTAGCTACAATTCAAGCAAGGCATGACAAATATGTATGGACACAATAAAAAGAAAAAAGTGAAGTGAAAAAGTGTAAAAACTCTCTGTCCTCATGTCCCGATGTACCTAATGGCCTGACAGACACACCTATCTTAACTATTAAATAGGGTTACAGCTATCTTAAATATTATGATTTAATGTATGACCAACAGGCCATGCTGGGTTTATAGCTGAAAAGATGGTGGATGACCCAGGAGTGACGTATACATTCACTGGGGATCTTCTCCCTTCAGTGTGTGTGATGCAGTCCTGCTTTTTTTGACAATTATCCCTGTCACAGTGATGACTGATAACTCATTCAGCTTGAACTGTTTGATGACTTCGAGGAATACCATGAGACGGAGCTGACTGAGGAGAATTGGCCGTGCTTCAGACTCACAGAATGATGTTCAAATGGGTGAGCAATAAACATACAAACCTTTCACACTGGACAAAAACGCATTCACACCAACATCTGGCCTTTGTCGTCAGGGGGAAAGGGTACTGTTGTGTACTCTTTATACTTTTAGCACTACAACTAATGAAGAACCACGAGACCAGGGAGAGCTGCACATGGGCGTGTATTTACCTTCCGTTTTCATCACTCTACAGATGACATTGAACACAACACAAGAGCAGGGGGTTGTGACAGTAACCCAGAAAGGACAAACATAGATAGTCAATACATAACATATCCCTCCCCCTTTGCTTTGGATGTTCCCTTAACAAAAATAAAACATTTCACTGTCACAATATCTTCTCTCTAATTCAAATACTCTAGTCTCTAATTCAAATACACTCTTTTATGTCACTGTCCTTATTAACTGCATATCGTTTCTTAACTTTTGACAACGTTTTTATGGCTACTGAACTTTTGCCTGAACTAGGGAATGAGGGTAGACTACCTCAATTCCCAGACTGAACCCTGGTGATTATTCTGCCCCAATGTCGAGGGTTAGTCTCTAGACTATAATGACAGTCTATCAGGAGGTCATCTGTCTCTTCTAGGCTAAGTACGACCTGTAGGTAAGTCAGTCACATTGTCTCTTGGTGAGCACTGTTTAAGTCCTGGTCTGGGAGAAGTGATGCAAGGTGTAGGCACCGGAGCAGGTCTGGGAGTGCCTGGAACGGTGTCCATTCCTGAAGATTGCTCCTGGGGTACTTCCGGTGATGGATGCTCTTCCTGGTAGGTCTCGAGCTCAGGAACAAGGGATGCTGGCTGAGGTGAGTCATCACGGGAACCAGAAGTGTGGAGAAGTTGATCGATGTGTCTTCTCCAGATGAGATGATTTTTGGTTTCGACTGTGTATGACACAGGACCTGTTTTTGCAATCACTGTTGCAGGCA
Organism: Chaunax sp. Z400; assembly: GCA_037577475.1. NCBI lineage: Eukaryota > Metazoa > Chordata > Actinopteri > Lophiiformes > Chaunacidae > Chaunax > Chaunax sp. Z400. The sequence continues at coordinate 17,098,770 of CM075193.1, forward strand.
ACCATTTTACTCCTTTGGTGTAGTTCCGGGCGAGGACACTGTCTCCAGCTGTGAACTCCGAAACTTTGCTTTTGCTCGTCTCTCCACTTGAGCTCTCTGTTGAAGATGAACAACCTCTTTTGTCTTTTGAGGTCTCAGGAGGTCAAGTCGAGTGCTGAGCTGTCTCTTGGACATAGCCGTGGCAGGAGACACTTTTGTTGTGGCATGGGGTGTGTTTCGATATGACAAGAGGAAGGCACTAAGGCACCTGTTAAGGGACTTGAGATGATGATGAAGCAGACTTGATGTGCTGGATACCGTTCTCCTTCATGAATTTCTCAAACTCTTCAGACACAAGTTGTGGGCCATTATCACTAACAAGCTGTTGTGGCAGACCATAACGGCTGAAGATAGACCTTAGCTCTTCGATGGTTCTCTCTGAGGAGGTGCTCTTCATGACGACAACCTCAGGCCATTTACTGTGTGCGTCGACCACGACTAAGAACATGTGGTTCTCTAGTGGTCCAGCAAAGTCTATATGGACTCTTTGCCAGCGTCCTTCAGGCCAATCCCACGGATGTAATGGAGCCAGCTGTGGAAGGTTTCTCAGTTTCTGGCAAGCAGAACATGACTTTGCTTTCTCCTCTATAGCTGCATCCAAACCTGGCCACCAGAAATAGCTGCATGCAATTTCTTTCATTCGCACGACACCACAGTGTCCAGAGTGTAGCTCGCCAAGCACTTTCTCTCTCGGTGGTGGTGGAATAATGACGCGATAGCCCCACATTAGGCATCCAGACTGGACTGAGAGTTCGTTTCTTCTCACTAGGTAAGGCTTCAAGCTAGATGCCATTTCCACTTCCCTCCCACCAGTGATAATGTCCAAAACCTCCGACATGACTCGGTCAGTGCGTGTGTTTGTTTTTCACATGAGTTGCGGTTACTGGAGCAGCAGTCACTTCCTCGAAACAGAAAATCCCAGCTTGTTTTGGCTCAGAATGAGTGACAGGCAATGGGACCCTTGAGAGCCCATCAGCATTCCCATGCTAATCCGACTTCCTGAACTCGATGTCATACTGGTGGGCAGACAATAACAGGGCCCTTCGCTGCATGAGATGGGCCTTGTAGAAATGCGATGGAATTTCTTCACTTCAAACACTATAGACAAGGCTTCACGCTCAATTTGTTCATAATAAGCTTTGCTCAGTGTTCGCGATGCAAAGGCGATTGGCCTCTCTTTACCTGATGGCATGATGTGCGACACTACTGCACCCACACCATAAGGCGAGGCGTCACATGCCATCCGGAGTGATAATGTAGAGTCAAAGTGAGTGAGGGCCTCAGACCGAGAGAGGGCTGTCTTCACTTCATCGAATGCTGTCTCACATTTTTCTGTCCTTTTTTTTGTGGTCTCTTTCACTCTCTTTTCCATCTCGGAGATTCTTCCTCCTCCCCTCGCAGCAGTGCTGTCCTCTGTGTCAGTGAAGTCTCCTCCACACTGCAGGCTGCAGGTATCGGCGGTAACACGCTGAAAAACTCGTCAAACACTGACTTTTTTCAAACAAAAATAAATAAATAACAGCGCGAGAACGCAGTACCTCGTCGCCAGTTTTGTTGTGTACTCTTTATACTTTTAGCACTACAACTAATGAAGAACTACGAGACCGGGGACAGTTTCACATGGGCGTGTATTTACCTTCCATTTATCATCACTCTACAGATGACATTGAACACAACATAAAAGCAGGGGGTTGTGACAGTAACCCAGGAGGGACAAACTTAGATAGTCAATACACAACAGGTACAATCAGCAAAGGGTCAATCAGCAATGACTCCCAAATCAAATGGCTCTGCATTAATTACAGGTGTTTATTGCCTCCAGTAATGATAAGGAGTTATGCAAATATGACACCCGGATGCTAATTTGTGCACTTTTTCTGGCACAATCCTATGACGTGTTTCAGACGTTGGCAAATAAATAGCCTGCAACTGAGAATACACATGCATTCTTTAACACAACAGAATAATTTAGGGAAGCTCTCAGAGTGAAGGGGATGATGTGTGTGGTCTGGGAAGAGTGCATTTACTTCATACTGCTTGTGCCCTGGAAACAGTGGGAGAGTAGGGAAAATTATAGGTGTAACGAAGTAATGATCATCTTTTAACTCTTTCATTATTGTCATTTCAATTGTAAAGCCAATTAAGCGCCCATCTGACTAGTTAAGCACAACAAGTCCTTCACTCTGCCACTCTTCAGGGATTCAATTAGACCAAGACGGTAAAATGGAAGTGGACCACCGTCAATTATATCTCCCTTCTTCTCAACTGTCTCATCAATATTTCTCCCCTCGATTCTCAACTCATGCCCAGCTCTTTTCCAAGCTCAGCTGTCACTTTTCCTCCTCCATACCTCCATCTGCTTCACTAATCTAGCAACTTGTATCACCTTTAAAGAGCCTCATTTGGAAAGACATAGCATCAACCTGGGAGATTTTAACCAACATTGATGTCAGATGTGTAATTAAAGGCCACCAGTGAAATCCTCCTCCTCACAGTGCATTCCACCTCAATGGGCTGATGTAATTATCAGAATAGGTAATTTGATCTGTAATTATGTCCTACATTAACACAAAGGTGTATTTATATTCAGATTAATTCCTTCAATCAGTGTAAATTTGGATAAAATCAATTATCAATGTATGAAAGCTTGTGTGGTTTAAAATAATAGACCACACATGTCCTCATTTGTGTTTCTCTACACAATTAAAACATTTAATTTTGCATGAAATGACTGTCAGGCATCTGTGGAAAGAGGAAGTGGCCTTTTTCATCTGTGCACCATTCATCATGTGAAATTATCCTCAGTTCTTGTGACAGGTCATCAAAAAGAATAACAGCTCTTCCTCTGACGAGTCCTTGAAAGTGTGACATTTGTTTGAAATAATGTGTAAGATATGAATTAATGAGATGTTAGCTGAGCAAACAGAATTGCAATGGAAGGCCTAGATTTAATATGGGGAAACAATAAGGACATAATGGAACAGGTACTACAAGGCTTTTATACTGTAATCATTCCATCATGTTTTAGAGACCAGATACTCAATCTATTCCTCTTTCCTGGAATGGATCGGAATCTAAAATAGCACATTTAGCAACCTTTCACCACAACAGTTGTATGCGAACTGCTTGTTTTAAAATAATTTCCAAAACTATATAAGACCGAATTCAATTTTGCATGAAACTTTAAATAAGCACAGCAAATGACAGAAGCCACTGCGTATATGAGGACAGCAGCATCAGAGAAGATTCGTGCTGCATTATGCATTTGTTGGGTACTAACGTGAATGATGTGCGACATGCTTTTTAAAGTTTAGAAAGAGACAGAGAGAGAATGCATTGGCTGGGTCTCTGGATATGAACGACATACATTGTTCCCTTGTTCTGTTGTTCTGGACGCTGAATAACAAGCATGTTTTGTGTGGCAGCTTTTTCTCTCCATCTCTTTGCGCGCTGGAGCGCCCTGCGAGGTCGGATACATTTTTACGCACGAACGGCTGCAGAGCTGGCAGCGCTGTCAACACCGTATTCACAAGGTCTCACTCGCACACATAAACACGCACGCACACACACACACACACACACACACACACACACACACACACACACACACACACACACACACACACGCACACACACACACTTTTATGTACAATGTGGTTTACACAGCAACAGGTTAGTCTTTTGTCATAGTCATGCTATAAAAGGATTGTCTATGAAGTGTAAAAGGCCTAATCATGAGAAAACACATCCACACAGTGTTTAGTGATGACTTATTCTGTCTTACCTGACGATGATATACATGACCAGCACGTTTCCAACGAGCCCCACCACGCACACTATGGAGTAAAGAGCGGTGATGATAATGGCTATGATAACCGGATTGGTGTCGTCGTTCAGGCTTCGTACATCCCCGAAGCTCGTGGTGTTGTTGGCGTCGGTGAAGTTCCGACAGAGGCTGCTGTTGCTGTAAAGCAGTTGGCTCTGGTAATTCGCGCCCGAGTCGTTACCTGCGCTCTCCATAGTCCTCGATGGGCAGTCGGTGCTGCGCGCGTCTTTCGCCCCAGCTGGGTTGTCCCTCTGCGGACTCGGTGCCTGTGATTCCGCGGTGGGTGCTTGTCTCTCGTTTGCTCGGAGAAGTGCTGCGTTTCAGGCGCGGGACCGCAGGTAACGTTAATTGTCACGGCGTTGAAGAATGTAGCCACGCGTGAAGAAGTGACTGTACTGACGACCTCGCATTACACAGCGAGTGTGCGCGGCTTAGAGGAGAAGGCGTGAAAATGAATTAGTTCGCTCCCTTTCGTCCTTCCTCCCTAGGTTCCTTCTCTGTGTACTTTCCTTCATCTCCTCTCTCCCGTAGTTCCTTCCCTTCCTTTACCTCACATGTGTTTAATCCTTCACATGTCTTCACTTTTGGGCTTCCTTCATTCCCATCTGGCGTATATCAGTTCTTCCTTCCTCCGTTGTCCCCTACACTTCCATGCCACACAAATTTAGCCCTTTTTATCCCTTCTTTTTTCCTTCCAAGCCCCTATCCATCCTTCCTCCCATACATCCTTTATTTTTTCATTGTTTCTCTCCCTCCATTCTCTTGTTCCCTTTATTTACACATTTGCTCATCCTTCTTCCATGTATTCTATCTCTACTTCTCTTCTCCTTCCCTCTTCCCATTCTCATCCTTCCTTCCTTCCTTCCTTGCTTTCTCTCCATCATTTTGTCTCTTTTTATCATTCATCCTTTCTTTCTAGTAATTCCACACACTTTCTAATGTGTGTTATCAATTCTCTCTTTCCTTCCTTTCTTGCTCCCTTCCTTTCCATCCTTTTAAAAAAAAATTTAAACCTTTTCTACCCCCTTACTTTCCTGTCTCACTTTTATTCTACACTTCACTCACCTTTTTGCTTATTTTTGTTCATTTCATTCTTCTTTTCTTTCTTATCTCATGCCCTTTATTATTCCTTCATCTATCTGTATTTGCTCCTTACATTCTTTTTTCCAATCAGTCCTTTCTCCCTTCTGTCCTTGGTTCCTTTCTTCAGTTCTTGAGTCTGATGGTGTTTAATTGAATGTTTGTTTTTTACTTAGTGCTTTACATTAACAACACATGTCACACTCACACACACTACTCAGTCACTCACTGTGAACATCAGATTGCACATATCAACTTCTCCCTTAGGTTACATTGTTTGCAACATTTTCAGTGCAGTGAAACAACAAAAAATACAGTAATACACAAGAATGTAAATGCTGTTGTATAACAAAACACCATGACAACAGCAAGTGCCCTCAGTAAAATTTGATGATGATGTGGAAGAGTCCAGGGATTATCTGTCAAGTTGTCCATGCTTGTACATCTAACATTTTAATGAGTCTCCTCACTTCTGATTTCTGTTTTCTGATCAGTGAAGCCAAGCAGTAGAATGTAACATGATATAATCCAATAGGGATTGATTTTAATCAAGATAATGTCCCCGCTGGTCTCATTACCGTTTCAGTGGCACGAAATGACAAAAGATCATTTATTAAACACACTGGAGGCCTGTTTGGAGTAAAATCAAATAATGTGAGCATAATAGTACTAAAACCCATGTCACTTTAATCAAAAAGATCCAAACAATAAAAAAAACTGTCAACATATTGTATTAGTGAATTAGATTAATAAATAGGAGCAGCGAGGATGAGAGAGCTTTATTGTTCCTAGGAGAGAGGTTTTCATCTGATAGCTTTATACAATTAGCCACCAGCAGGGTTCCAATTAGCCTAATGGGATGTGACCACTGCTGGCTTTAAAACCTGTAACCTCTATATTACCACTATAACACTGATATTTTACCATGTAAATTTACCTCTGGCCCTTATGCCTGAGAGCCCTTTTGAATAAGGCTAAGTTCCATTTTGGCTCTCTTTTGTGCTGATAGGTACGAGTCATTGTTGCAAGACTGATCATTTAACACGCCACGGAGTTGTTAAATTTCAAGGATTCAGATTCGTCAAGTATCTCTAAATTCAAGAGGGGATTTCATAGCAAAAAGGCTGTAATCTAACAACATATCCAGGCTGTTTAATTCTTAATGCTGAGTGTTCATATTAGATTTTGTTTTTTGCTTTTTTTTTGCTTTAAGATTCAGCCAAGCTGCCGATTGTGTCCCCTGTCCTTTATGTTGGAGTCCCCTTGAGAAGAGGTGCATCTACCTCTGAGGAAAAATGTTATGTCTTTCCAGAAATTTAGGGGGTTTAGTAACCTGCGTGGAGTTTTGGTGAAATATTTATATGTTTTGCCCCAGTATCTTTCCAGCTGAATTTAATTCCTGGCTGTTGTGTAGAGGGCACTGAAACAGCATTTAGACCATCATGTTGGGGAATAAATGGGAAAAGGTTTGAGGTCAGTAATTTCAGAGGAGGTTTCCTCTGATCTAGTTTTATAGAAAAATGAAAATATGACAGTTTCAAATGTTTGTCTCATACATACATATTGTTTGTCAAATGTGGGGGTGGTATACTCTGGAGGATGTGCTAAAAGGTTAATATTCAATCGAAAGATTACATTTAAAGGATAAACATTTGAATTAAAATGTTTAAGAGCATATTTTCAGTGTATTGTTGGGGATTTGTTTGCTGTGTTGATTATATAAGCAGTTTTAAACATTTTGGAGGCTTCAGTATTATTAAAATCCTGGCTACAGCACTGCATAATGGCCACTTTAAAGAGGAAGAATGAATCCTGCAACAAACGCTTTTAATATACAGTACTGTGCAAAAGTCTTAGGCAGGTGTGAAGAAATACTGTAAAGAATTGATGCTGTTTTGAAGGCAAAGGGTGGTCACATCAAATATTGATTTGATTTAGGTTTTTCTTCTGTTCGCTCACTTTGCATTTTGTAAATAGATAAAAATAAACAATTAAATTTTACATTTTTGAAAGCATTCTTACTTTACAGCATTTCTTCACACCTGCCTAAGACTTTTGCACAGTACTGCACATGCAGTCAAGAAAGAAAATGTAGTGGCAGGTCATTACCCTGTCTTTGTCCTGTAAATAAAAAATGAAAATCCTCTGTATAAAAACAGGATTTGTTTTAATGATATAGCTGCAGTAAACTGCAAGTGTTAAATAATTCTGTAAATTAATTAAAATAAAGTATAACTGAGCTTTGTCCTACCGTAAAAATGAAAAAATGTCTTAAAACAATATTCACTTTAAAAGGAAATGTGAGTTTTGTTGTAAGACACACTTGAAATTTGAGAAACATGAGATTTATCAGTTATGTGGCACAAACTAAGATAACAACCTTTCAGCCTGTGGTAACATACGTGACATAGATAGATTACTGTATGCATGAACAGTTATTTGACCTCTTGCACACTAATTATGGCAGAGATACTTTTGAAGAGAGAAGCCGTTTCAGCCAATCATGATGTTCCTGTCATAGTTTAAACCTGCTTTAAACCTTTCCCACACCGCTAACATCATATCCAATGCCCAGGATACACACATGAAAGTCTACTACTCATCACATCCGATTTCCATCATCACCAGTGTTATAGGCTCCATTGAGGGATTTCCTGACTTCTCCTCCCCTCTTAAAATATGTTGACATCCTGATGGGGCCTAATTGCCAAATACTAATTTCCATCTTTATTACGCCAGTGAAAATATTATTCATTCACTCAGCATGAAGTCTCTCACATAACTGAAATATTATTGTTATTTCCTCTGCCACCACATTTTCTTATCTCAGTTGAGAGATATCGCTTCATCCTGTTGCCATGGTGAGGATGAATATTACATTTCACAGAGGTAACACCTTCACAGGCGTGCGTGCCTCTTACGGAGTATAGTTGTTAACCCTGCAGCACAGTGGATGTGATTCCTTTAGTGACTGTAAAAATACCTGCCTGTACAAATAGGAATAAACCACAAGGTGAAGAATCAAGTTAATATTTTCTATCTTTACAACTACAACAAATTACAATAAATGCCTCAGCTTGTATATTTATTTCAAATAAAAAAGAAAAACAAATTTCTGATGTCATGGTGCAAAGCAAATTTTGCATCAGGAACAGAGACGGATAAATTAGATGACTTCCCCCATCTCTCTCATCCCTCATTTCCTGCTATCTCTACTCTTAAAATACTTTTTAAAAAGTCACAGGAGGACAAAGTAGAAGGTTTGATAAAAATAAAAGAAACAACTGGAGTTCATGGTCTGTTTTGACACACTACGTACACCCTGCACAATGTTATGCATGTTGTTAGCTTATCATATAAATCACTGTGGTGTCAGTGTGGTGACTGTCTGAGTCGTATAAAAAAGACTTTCAGCAGCCAGACTTCCACCCAGATGTAGCACAAATTTTAACTAAACCTTAAAAAAATGGTGATGGACAAAAACAGCCTTCATTAAATTAAATTAATTATGTACAAAGCACAATTTACATACGCACAAATGTGCTGTACCAATGACCCTGCCTTACTTTACATGTAACAAATATATACGCTATATTTCCCTCACCACATTATATCCCTTAATTTGTGGTGTGACTGGCAATCATTTGACTATGCTATCTCATTGTGCTGTCCTTGGAGTGAAGACTCAGTGCCACCAGCTGTTTATCTCACATAATGATGTTTAGTCATTTGCCTACTGTGATTCAAGCGTAATCATTCCTGGTTGTTTATTACTCCTGAGAAATCTATTTGTTTTTTCTTTTCCCTGACGAAAATCTCATATCATGGATGAATACCCAAAACTGGCCAAAGTACTGCAACATATTCAGTGTGATTGTGTTTGTGACTAGTGTCTGCTGTAAAAAAAAACACAGAAACAGACACATGTATCACCAGCAGTTTTCTTCTAACAGCCTTACATAGTGCTGTCAAAGATACTCAGATCCACAAGTATTGCATTTAAAGACAATATTTACTCATACCTCACATATTTGTATTTATTGTATTTGATCTGTGGATGTGTAAGCAACCATCTCACGGTATGTGAGTCACACACTGCATGGCTTCGTTCTATGCATTCAGGACAAAGATACAATTCGAAGCATGTTTGTTCCAAATGACAAAAAGCATCATAATTGATGTTTGGACTAAACATTTTCCAAGGTCAGGAACAGGATCGATGATGGACGGAACATTTTAAATACCGGAGACAAAGAAAAACATGAACATAAATGCTTCATGAAGCAGCTATGAAAAGTCAGCATAGCACTTAACGTCTGAACCTCTGAACTAAAAAAGCTGTAATCTGTGCTCAGACTGTGGATGCATTAGTCAGAATAATTCTTGATTTATTTCGTAGGTCAAGGAAGAGCAGAGGTGAAATCATGATTGCTTCTGTCACAGAGAAACCTGAAAGCTTGATCCACTGGGAGAGAGACTGGGAGAGACTGGTGGGCTGAGTGGGATTCTTCAGCTGCCCTTGAACAAAAAAACAAAAAAACAAAAAAATCAGGGAAGAGGAGCCCAGGAAAATGGGGCTTGCCAAGACGGTCAAACCTTATCAAAGAGGATCTGGCAGAGATGCAAACTTCTTCATATATAACTGGTAACAATGATTCATCATTTTCTTTCTTGCCCCTCCTCTTTGTCTGCAGATAGGGGGTTTATTCTGAGCCCAGCTTGTTTGCTTCAGCTCCGTAGGACATCTAGCTTTCTGAGCTACATGGTGTGGACATGGCTGGCCTTTTCCATTATACAAAAGGCATCATGCATCCCTAGTACAAACTGACATGATAACGCAATTCATGCAGGAGACAGGGCAGGGTCCCCCTGGGCTGCAATTTCGTGGCTATTTATCAAACGAGACACGCATTGATTCTGCCCAGCCTCTGCAGCATATGAATGCCATGTGCTTGAGTATGAGTGAACCCTTTCCATGTTCATGTCTTGTGTGTTATTAATGCCTTCCTTAATTTAGTTTTTAACAGCTATTTGTAGTATTACACTACATGTGAGTCTTCATGAGCTGCCACCTCTGCCAAAATGTGAATTTAGAGCATTTAGAAGGAAAAACGACGACGAAAAAAGACTCACTTACCAAAACGGAACAGCCAATCAAAGGGAATGGTGAGTTCTCAGAGTGAGCGCTCAAAGGAGGTAAACAGCATCAACTTTCCCCGCCTCCAGAGGTATGATTATGTCATATGTCAGAACCCCACTTCTGCAATGCTTCCACGTAGTGCAAACAAGTTACAGGCAGTTACAGTTATTTGTTCTCTGGAGTAGGTTGTTTACATCACTCTGTATATACAGTCTCTGTCTCTCTGGGCTGTAAACATTGTCAGAGTGAGACTTGCCGGAGGGGCAACCTGGAGGTCAGATGTTGCTCTTCCTCTTCTTTCCATCAGTGGAGTGCTTCCAGTAAAATGAAGCAAGACAGCGTTTGTCACTTCTTTTGTCTGGAATGGTTTTGCGAGATCAGACATGCAATAAGCCTTGAATATTGAGAGGACAGTACAGGCAGTAACCAAATGATAATTAGAAAAAAAAACAAGCACTTGCACCACAGTACTTTTCCATAATTGATGACATCTAGTTCTTGTTTCAAGAATAAAGGTGCAACAGGCCCGGAATGATAACGTTGTCTGAATGGGGCTACAGAGATGTGAAATGCATGATTGCTACTTATATCTAGTGATGCACGCAGCAAATCATGAGTGACATTACTTTGGGGGTAAGCTGTTTTTTCGGCTCTTTCAACTTCAGACAGCATGGCGACTCAAACGGGAGTCATCAGTTCTCCTAATGCAAAGCCATCTTGAAACATTCTCTGCTGTCTCTGATGCTCTACTGATGGCTTTTCTTTTGCATGCTTCAGAGGGCTTTGGGCTGTTTTTACATAGAACTGAAAGTTTTCCCAATAAAGTACTCTGTAAACAACCCTCCTGGGACCAGCGGTCACCCTGAACTGACTTGTTGTGAGTTATAGTTTGTTTTCCCATTAAACTGCACATACTATGTCATTGTCCTGCAGCCTTCTTGCCCTTTATAAAGCTTGTTTCCTTGTTATATGTATTGAATTTTATTCTTTAAAACTGCCACAGCCTATATTTGCACCTGAAAGTGATGAAAAGCAAAATGGCAAAAGGAGCAAGAGCAGAGTTTGTCAGTTTGCTCATAGGTCACTCCGTTGTAACTCTTAAACCTCTTCAGAGAAGTGTGCGCACTTTCTTTTATTTTTCTCTGCAAAGGAAAATTACTTCTTCTTTGTCAACATGAGCTGTGTTGTGCCATTAGCCATCACATAAAAAAAGAGGCAGCCATGGCCAAGCACACCTGAAACAAGGTATCCATAACTACACCAAGCAGTTAAAGCTGAGGAAATCTCTTGCTGCAGGTATATCTATTATATATATTGCTTGAAAGGTAAGCAAAGAAAATCAATGAAAAGAGACATTTCAACCACGTTATGTGTTATTCTTCGTGTAATTAAACCACATGCTGGTGGCAGGGGTGTGAAAAATTAGAGCAGCAAGTGTTTACACACTAATTATTCCACCTATATGTTCATTTTTAACACAAAAAAAACCAAAACCAAAAAAAAGCTGTTAATAATGTTTTCGTCAGCACGTAGGCTGTACAGTGGCTTTAAGGTAGACAACATGATCACATGATCAAAATGACTCATTCTGTGGGTCCCTTTGGTGTTGTTAGTGCAGGTGCCCTTTGACCTTGTGTCATTATGAGAGCAATATTTTATTTTTTGAGGATAACCAGTCATAAATTAAAGCTCCATATAAGGCAGAGGGAGTCCTTCTAAATGTAACAGGTGGTGATGTTTACAGTGCAACTTTAATTATTTCAGATATCATTGTAGCCTTCAGCAATTAAGTGAATGAGTTTTACGCACCGGATGAGCATCGCCATTTCTGCTGCTGGCAGCTGGTATCACATCTGACGATCATTCCAATGACTGCTCCTCGGTGTAATGGCTATGCAATCAAATCTTGGTTCAACTTTCCTACCTGCACCACTAATTTTGAATAGTTTATGAACACAGAGTGCAAGCAGATCAAGTAATTCAAAAACAGGTTATAACCATTGTTTTGGATACAGAAACAGATCAAAGAAACGGTGTGTTTAGATGATATTTATTGCAAACAGTGGAGGGAAATGGTTGAACTGGGAGCGGTGGCTGAGTGGGGGTTTGAGAAAATGGACAGGTGATGAGTCAGTGAGAAGAGACACTGGAGCAGGTAAGTTGATGGTGAGATAGTCAGTAGAAGTTTGATCCTGGAGGACAGGAGAACACATGCTAGTGCCAGGCAATGGAGCAAATAAGCACAGGGAAGCTGAATAAAACATCATTTGAAATTAATGAGGCCTGAACATCTATATCCCATGAGAAGACGAATGATCTGTCAATGTGTGTCAGGAGAATCAGGCTTGAATACTGCAGGCTGATACAATCAGTGGCAGAGTTGAGCAAGCGAAGAGTAAAAGTGAAGAGTTATTTCAATGCCCAGAGACAGACATCCACACACAACAAGATATATACTGAGCAACAGTAGAAACGCATCATTTAAACCCAATATTTTCCTTTCACTAGCCCTAATCTACTGAAACAAACAAACATGTGATACACTGAATAGACTTTTTTAAGTACCCACAACCAAAACATGTTTAATCATTAATAACCATCATTTAGTCATAACATGGAAATAACAGTCATTGGTGCATTTCAGAGTAAACTATGATGTTGGTGAGATTTTTTTGTACATGATTGAAAACACCTGGCCAAGGCTATAAAACCCTGTGTCTAATTAATGTCCTGCTGAAACAACTGATGATTCCACGGCTTCCACAAAAGTTATGTGACCAGGCAGTTTGGATGCTGATGATGCTGATGGCCGGAACTCGGCAGACACGTGCAGCACAGATGTTACAGATGTTTCTCATTGCACAGTGGAGGCAGATCACTTTTAGTGACAAGTCCAGATTTAACTTGCACAGACCTGATGTGTGGGGCCACTGCTAATGGATCCACGGTACACTGACTGCTATCCATTACCGAATTCCTAGGTCCTAGGTCCACATGTCATTCCCAGGAGACAGCGATCAGGCATCATCTTCATGCATCACAATGCCAGACCACATGTCATGTGTCTGGGTACTTGTCATGAGTAGCCTGCCTGGACCAGAACAATGTCGCTGTCCTTCCTTGGCCAGCATATTCACCAGATCTCAACCCAATAGAGCATCTGTGGGATGTTCTGGATCACCGGGTGAGACGGAGAGATCCTGCTCCAGCAACACATGAACAACTTGTCACAGCACTGCATGAAGAATGGCATGTCATCCCTCAAGTCCAGATTAATGTCTTATCAATTCCATGCAAAGGAGATGTGACGCTGTGTTAAATGCTGGAGGTGGTCACATGCAGTCCTGACTGTTGTTGTTCTCTGTCTCAGCATCCACACTTTTTGACTTGTAAACACAAAGGCAACAACCAATAATTTGCACAAAAAAAATTGTTCTGTATGGCTAAAGGGTGAATAAAGCTGTGTGAACCATAATTTGCCATTGATATTTAATATGAACAGGATGGCATGACGTCAGAAAATAAAAATAAAAATTATATATATATATATATATATATATATATATATATATATATATATATATATATATATATATATATATATATATATATATATATATATATATATATATATATATATATATATATATATATATATATATATCAAGGGGGAATGCTGTCTGAAAAGCATGCGGTCGCTTTAGAAAATCATAAGACTCATCAAGGTCTCTCAGCTATTTTGTCATAAAAGGGAGTCAGTTCTTCAAACATCTCTGTGATGGGCTCAGCTCAGGCAACAACCAATAATTTGCACAAAAAAATTGTTCTGTATGGCTAAAGGGTGAATAAAGCTGTGTGAACCATAATTTGCCATTGATATTTAATATGAACAGGATGGCATGACGTCAGAAAATAAAAATAAAAATTATATATATATATATATATATATATATATTTGTCATAAAAGGAAGTCAGTTCTTCAAACATCTCTGATGGGCTCAGCTGGTTGACAAATCAGTGGAGTGTTTGGCTTTCAAAAGGATTCTTATGTTGTGATTATGTTAGCAGTTAGATGGGTATTCATAAAAAAAAAGAACATGGCTATTAAATCAACAATAATAACTGACATTGTAACATTGTCATAAAATAATAATTGATAAAAGGTCTGAAATTCCCTGAATTAAACCAGAATTACCGTCAGGGTGTTAGTTCATTAAGAAAAATAAAATGGCCCAATTACTCTGTAAAATAAGAATAATAGCTCAATTTGGACCTGTGCAAATAAAACTGACTTCACTTGACTTTGTCTCTTCAGAGAGATTGTGATTGTGATCTTACTGCTGCAGGGTAACTGGCAACTGGTTCTGGCAGAACTCATTGGCAAGTAATCTAACATTCAGTAAACAGAGATGAGCTCATTCAACAGCAGGGATGAGGAAGTGGTTCTCATTGTGAACAGAATGTTCCTTTGGGACTCAGGTTTGGTATTGCACTCTGTGTTTCTGTGTTCTGTGATCCTGATTTTACCATGATATTATATGTGAAATTGTATTTTTTAAACATTAGACATCACATGACTTCCAAAACTCCGACTGAGGCCACTCAGCTCGGTGCTGTAAACACACTCTCTAAAATCCCTCCCTAATATTTAAGATACATGTTCTATACATCGCCCTCACAAATTCACACAATGAAATAGAGCATGTAAACTCCTTTTGACTCTGAATGACTTGATACAATCCCTCAATCCCACAGCAACCAATCACTTTGCATGTGCAGGAAAGAATGCTGTGCTTTAGAATTCAAACCAGCAGACTGACATCTGATGGCACACCGGAGTATCGGAATTAGATGGTAAAAACAACTAATCGAAATTTTTCTGGCACACATTCTTCATTTTCTCCTGGTCATTTGACCCATTTGTTCCAAGCTACAAGCTGTCAAATGTTCACCGACTCCAACCTGACCTTCATCCCTTCCTCCCCTGATTGTCCCCGTTTTCATCATTATGTCACCACAGCTTTTCAGGTTGCTTATTTGATGTCAGCATGTCATTTGCTCAAAGCACTGAACCGACTGACAGCTTTGAACAGCCAGTTGCCGGATTGACTTCAAGCACACATTAACCTGCCCACTCAACCTTTACACAGTATCTGCATTTTACTATTCTCCATACATACGTGTAATTGTTGTGACCTCGTTGCTATTGTGTAACATCTTTTTTGCTGCATTCAAATGGAAAATCTCTGTTTAGCATCAGGCTTAATGACAGATCTGGCACCCTTGTTCATTTTGTCACACTCATAGCTTGACAGCTCTTAGTATCCCATCAGTTTCTTGACTCTATATATACACACACACAGACACCCACACACTCATGCAAACTGGGCTCAACGTGCATCCTGTGTCTCATCACGTTTTATAGCTTGAAGGAAAAATAAGGACCTTTAATTGATAACCTTTAAAAGAGTTTGTGTCCGGACATGATGCCGGGCTATTGCAGAGCAGGAAGGATGTTAATTAAAATGAACTCATCATTTCATTACTGTTCATTAAATAATCCAGTTTAATGTTTGGGTCATCATAAGGCAACGGTGGACAAGGAACAAGCATCACACAGTTCCAGAGTGACTTTTGTATACCCAGGCTTACATTTGGTAAATGTTCTTCTAAATGGTTTCAGAGGACTGGAACCCTCAATGAGCACTTTTAGCCAAGGTCTGATGTGATCTATTGATCTATAATCTGGTACACAACAAATCCTTCCAATGGCATTTGTTGCCTCCTATTTATTTAAAAAAAAAAATTTATGTAAAAGAAATTATACGCCAATTAAATACCCTCAAAAACTGCAAAAACAGTATCCTCCAGCTCAAGGTTACACGAAAGAGAAAGCAACAGACAAAACAGACAAAAACGGCACATGGCAGATCCATCTGGAATTTAGTGACAGTAAAGTGGCTTGGCTGCAGCCAAGTTCAATGCCAAGTTTTTAGCATTCTTTATTTCTACATGATCATTATGATTAAGGAAAAAGTTGCATGACAATAGCAATTTAGCAAAAAATAGCAACAATTTATGACAAATAAATGAATGGTAAAGGTAACACCAGTGTGGGGCAACTAAAACACTTGGTTTAAGAAGTTTAAGTTAGGAAAAAGTTTGTTGAGTCTGATGCATGGACACCTGGTTGGTTTGGTTTGGGGCTGTTTTCATGGTTTAGACAAAGCCTATAGTTCCACTTAGGGGAAGATTTAAAGGAATAATTGGAGCTGTTGGGAATCATACACATTTCCGTTATTAGATGTGAAGAAAGTGATATCAATCTTCTCATCTAACTCCTGGCAAAAAAAATGAATAAGCATATTTCCCACGAGGTCAAACAATTCCTGACGATATACAGGGATATTTCAGATAATAACGTCTTTCCAACATTGTGGCAAGAGTTTGGGGAAGGATCTTTTCCTTTGCCACCATGACAATGCCCCCATGCACAAACCGTGTGCAGAGTAATAACTTCAGTTTGAAAGACTGGTATGGAAAGACTTGACTGGATGGAATGACTTGACCTGCTGGGATGGCAACTGTGATGGATTATCACCAGACATCAGTGCCCAACCTAAGCAAAGCCTCTATGCATGAATCGGAGCAAAGCTCTGTGGCCAGAATCTTGTACATTCAAAGCAGAATGGAGAATTATATAAAGAAGTATAATATTCAGAGGTCCAAATAATTTTGACCATAAAGTGCTGGTATGGTAAAAATGTCAAATCAACGTATTTAAAGTGTATACTTTCCTTGTCACCATGCAAAGCCAAGTGAGTGCACTGATGTGCATTTAAGTATTTATTTGAATGAAAATCTCAATGCTCCATGACTGATACTTAACACATCCAAATCCATTTTAATGAAACCTGCATGGAAACACTGAATCCAATTTTCTGTAAATTGTTTGGCAGGATATTAAATATTCCGATGATTAATCTTTAATATGGTGGTGAAACATGCTTTCAGCAAGCATCTTTTCCTGAATTAAGTCATCTGTTGCATTTTTATTGCCACAAATTCAACTTCCATGCTCACTTAATGTCCTCCAGCAGGCACTTTGTTTTCCTTTGCATTCACAAATTCAATTTCCCTCTGAGTCACTGTCTGCTTTCTATTTACCAAGGTTAAAGAATGATAATCAGCTATCCTTCCCATACAGACAGAGTTTGTAAATGTCTCCTCCAAAGCCTATGTCCCCTCATTGAATTATATGTGTTCAAATTACAACCACATCTTCTTTCCTTTCAGACACTGAAAAGCATCTTTGTTGAGCTGAAACACAAATAACCTTTCCTGCTGAATGACTTTATGGAGGAGATAAACTGAGGTAATTGTCAGTTGCCATTCAAAATCAATTCAGATGATGTAGGTAATGGTCTAACCTTAAATATGTCTTCTCATTCACAGACTTGGAGTGTTGGAGTGTTGATTTCAGTTACTCTGTGATCCCACTATGAAGCTATAATTAAAATCTAGGTTGTACCTATGGTGCTAATGGTATTACTGCTTCAGGCAGAAAATTCAACAAATGGGAAATGGTATCCCTCACACAAGAAAATCCTCATCTGTCACCTATTTTACAAATTGAAATCACAGCATTGCCATTGGATTATCACTGAGGAGAGCACTGGGCCTAATGGAAAAGAGCCAATGAATCCATGGCTGGCCCAAAGGTATTTAAATCAGGAGAGACTGGTAATTGAAGTAAATAAGAATGTTGATTACATCAACTGATATGTGATAATTAGTATGTTGGAAAGTCTTCGGTGCTTAGACTCTTCAGGGAGATTGAGATGGAAGGACGTCTGTCTGTCTCTGTGAGCAGCAGCAAAATATATATCCCCCCTTGGAGTCCAGAGACTGGTGGTGGTGGCTGATGACCCTAGTGAAGCTGATGAATGATTGTTGGTGATTGAGCATGCATGAGGTGTGAATGACAGAACAGCATGTGAAATTAAGTTTAGCCTGAGTGTGCAAAGGTTTAGTCTTCCTGACCGAACTTACGCTACAGCTTCATTTGTCTTTTTCTGAAAGGTTTAATTGTCTCCACTCAACAACTTCTCACAAAAAAAACCACTACAGGGAAGAGGACGCAATAATAAAGCACCAGTACAATGCACTGTTTTAAATAGAGCACCAATACTGTGGCAATTTAAAAACTATGTTGTTTGAGTAAAAACAGTGCATGGAAAGTTTGGAAAAACTCCAGGACAGGATTTGATCTTTTTCAGTAACCCTACATTGCTTCCCTGCCTTGTCACTCCCTAAAGTACAGATAGATGATGAATTTCTTTTGCCTTAATATTCAGGTTTATTGACCAGTATGACAAGGTTATCTTTTACTTAATAGAGACTGTGTACATCAAACTCAATTTACACTCCTCCAGAGAGGCTATAATGAGAGGTCTCCCTTTTCCTTCATTTCACAACCATCTATTGTCACCAATTATGCCAGAATAAATCAGCCACAAATGACTCCTATGGGAGTTACTGGTTCAGGCAAGCTGTAGCCTACAAACAAACATACAATGTGCAGTGCTGATGTGAACTTCATACAGATGAATCATTTTAATTATGTGGGCAAAGACAAATGTCAGGATGTGACTGCGACAATAAAACTGCTTCTTTTTAGCATATGCCAGTTTGTGATGTGAAGAAATTGTGAACAGAATACAATGACAAAAAGCCAGTTCCCACGTTGCAATATTAACCATTTAATTCCATGGTTTAGACTTTGTTGAGGTTTAATATTAGGTTGATGTTTATAGAGCTAGGCAAACATTTTGGCTGATTAGACTATACTGGAAATCTACATGCAATCACCACACTCTAGAGACATGCCAGAGTAGGAAAAGCTAGCTTCAAGAATAAAAATAATGACGGCTAAATTTAGCTGCTTCAGTTTCAGGGTTCTGGTATTATGTCTGCTGGATTGCCGGCACACTTCATTTGCATTTTTGTGTAATAAGTAACACTTGTCCCTTGCTACTATAGCAACATCAAATGTATGCTGGGAAAAAGGTCCTCTCTATATACAACGGACTAAATCTAAGCAGGTCTTGAATGTGTAGTGTGTACACATTTGTTAATTGATTGGTATCTGAGTGTGCTGCTTATGTACAATGCATGAAAGGAACTTCATAATGACAGTGGTTTTATGTAAAATTTATATTTAAGAGACAGTATAGGATTTAATAATTATTCTTCGTCAGCTGCAGGGGATCATAAAGAAAGATTCTGTACACCTGTTTGTAATTTAAGATAGAAATGTGACACATTTTCCACAGGGAGCAGTCTGCAACTCTATCAGATGTTAACTTTAACACGTCTCAAACATATTTTAAATGCCTACATCACCTGGAACATGAGTTTAACCAGGGGTTAAACTGGGATTCATTATGTGGGGGGCCAAGGTGGACTGGTAGATGAAAAAAATCCATCAGCTAAGGATATTTTTTAACCAGAAAAATACATATTGAATTTAGCAATTAATCGTTCGGTCATTTTTAGGGAGATGCACAAGAGTATGGATTAGTTTGCTCATAATTTGATGACATTTTTTTTTTTAATTCACGTTTTGTTATGATTTTACACCAGTGGTACACCAGTACCATCAGTGTAAAAAGCCTCTGGAGCCCTGAGGGTCGCTTGTTATTTCACAAGACCAGCGTCCTCTCCTCTGCTCCAGTCTGTTAACTCAGCCTGTGCGTTTTGGAGAATTGTTCATATAAATATCAAACACCACAAACTGGCACAGAGCAGACAGCTACCATCCAACAGTCACTCACATCAAAACACCCATGAGCCGTGACAGCTGGTGCTATGGAGAAGCAGGTGTTGCGAATTTAAAACGCCATGCTCTTATTCTGTAAATAAAACATCTTAAGAGTCAAGGATCTACTCCCTCACGACAGAGAAGTTGGATAGCATCCAGCAGCTGAGCTATCAGGAGATGAACAAGAGGGCAGAAATATTGGGGGCAGAGATATATTTTTTTAATTTTTTTTTTAAGTTTCAAGAGCAAAACAATGACATTCTGAAGGTGAAATTAGAGAGATCAGCAAAAGATTGTTTTGCTGCAGAATTCACTGCAGAACAAGGACAACCAGCAGCTCCACGACAGGGACGAAGAAAGCCTGAGAAAGGAGAACGATGGTCTCTCTCACAGGCTAGTAGTGACTACAGAACATTTTCTCTCACAAAAATTGTTCTTGGTTCCAAAATAGCCTGGAAGACAAAATTAAAAGCACTGCAGGGGAAGTTCAGAGATTAGCTGGCAGAGAAAGAACAGAGCTGGGAGATTAGAGCCAAGAAAAGAAAGTGGAGGACAAGATTGGGGGAAAAAAAGATTGAAGAAAGAAAACAAAGAATTGAACCCAAATGCAGAATTCAAACCATGTTTGGAAATACATGTCTTTAAAATATAGGGCTCATTATAATAATACTAAAACATAACAATATAAACACCTGTTAAATGAATTAAACTGTACACTACCCAGACACATGCCTCCAAATAGACACTGATGAAATAAGCAACCAACATCTTTGCCAGATAAACTTTATAAGTTGATAATAGTTCAGTGTAGTGTTTACAGCTTGCTGAAACAAAGGTTAACTGTGTTTGAAGATAAAAAAAAAAAGATATGGAAAATAAACATAAATAGATTACAGATAAAGATATAAACATTTAGCTCATCCATTTCCTGTGTGATCCTCAGCTTTCACCATTCAGTCCAGACATACATTTTAAAAAGTAGAAAATAAGACTCATCAGTTCTGGACCACTCACAGTACCTGCCTCAGTTATAAACTGTGCTGGCTGTGCGTTATGCAGGATTTGTGCTGAACGGGAGGAAGAGCCTTTCCAGCCCTGTGGCATTTGGGTCAGGTTACAGCCGTCAGCTTCAGTTGTCAGGTTGTCACAGATGCAAAAACAAAGAGAGAGGAAGAGCACGCAGAGAATATACAGTAACGACACAGAGAGAGTTCAGGGACGTCTGGTACTGTCACAACAAAGTCCTCTCTGTGTGTACAAACAACAACCCCTCACAGCACAGAGAGAGAGAGAGAGAGCGAGAGCGAGAGCGAGAGCGAGAGAGAGAGAGAGAGAGAGAGAGCTCTCTTCAGGGAAAAAAAAACTTCAGGGAAACTCATATCCACGACACACCCAATCACAGGGTAATAACCCCCAAAGGATGCTGGATAATTTTATTGATTAGCAAGCATCTGCTACTCTTAATCATTCATCAAAAGGTCTTTGCCTGCTCACTGATATCATATACTTACAGAAAATATTCAGTTGAGACTTTCCACTTAAAAATACTTTCATTGTAACATTTCTGGCAATCAGAGGTTATCAAAAACAACATCCTGTTGACTTATGGAGAATCAGCTACTCATAGTTTTCAGAAAAGACAAATAAATACAAAAAAGTTGTGAGTTGAATGACGTCTCCTTGACAGAATAGGGAGTTTGTAGCAGACAAATACCTCCCTGAGGTTGAAAGATAGGGGATACATAATAATAATAATAATAATAAGACAAGGAGAAAGTGTCATTTTAAACTACGATATTATACAGTACAGCACGGTATATAACAAATACTTAAATTCAGACACACAAGCATGTCTTCTTCAGGTGAATGAGATGCAGAGTGCCAAAACACCCTGGGAATGAGACAATGGAAAAGGAGGGAGGATAAATGGCAGTCAAAGAACGAAGCCATTAATTACGTCTTAAAACCCCTTTATAAATGGTTTCTAAATAGAAAGATACGAAACATGATGGAGCTCTTTTTTTTCAGGCTGCTGCAGGTTCCTAGTAAAGTCCTCAAAAAATCCATTTGCTGCTTTTTGAAGGTGATCATTCTAGCATGATGTTCTGTCCCTTCCATGAATGACTGCAGGCCATCAAATGTTCTCTGAGGGTCGGATGTACGAAGGTGGTTTTGCTCGATTGGGCCTGTGGGGCTTTCTGTTCCAAGAGTTTGCATCTGGCTTCTGTGAATGATTTGCAAATTTCCAACTTAGATGATGTTTCCCTCATGAAGTAGTTAATTAGTTTGTCGGGATGTAAAGAGGCTGTTGTCGTGACAACCGAGGTAGCCACATTGGCCATGGGCTCCCAGTGGAGCGTCAGTCTGTCACACTGCCAACAGCCTCTTCACGAAAGGCTTCTCACGACCGCATCTGCGTGCCTCTCCTGTCTCTCCCTCTGCTCTGAGTGGGCAGACAAGATTCAGAGCAAGATCATCCCTCTTGTTTTAATTAGGACTTTTAATTAGAGTGGAGATGATTTACACAAAAACTTGCCCTGAGGCGGTAGCAACGGAAGCATATAGCAACTGTGCCGCTAACCTGATACCTTGTTCTGTTTTGATGAAAACACTGAAGAAAGTGGAGACATCTTTCTGGTTCCTCATGGGATGTGTCAAAAGGCTGAAATGTAGCGTTATTGTTTCACATATCTTTTTCTGAATGAAAATCAAGTAAAGAAAAGTTTCTTAACATGATCATTGAAGAAGCTGACCCCTCCTCTATATGAACAGCGGTTGTTTCAAGAACTTTAAATCATATATGAGTCATACCAGCATACTTATACAATTTCCACCATTCATAATCAGTACATTTTGTCAGTAATGGAACCGGTAATTGGTGTCTTCAGGTAGCTTTTATTATAAGGAATTTTGTAAATTGCTCTGTAACTAAAATAAATCCATTAGGTCTCACATTTGATTATTTATTCATTCGTTGATTGTAATTGTGGGGCTTCTGTAATTAAGAAGTAGCATGCTATTTTGTAACCGTTATAAAATTACACAGCAGAGTCAAACACTGGGGTATATTTAAATGATACAAAGCTCTGGCTGTTCTGGCCTTCAGTCAGACCTCCATGTATTATATTGCGCAAGCTGTGCAAGAAGCAAGAATCAACCACTTCTAAAGCCATGGTAAAACCTGTGTAAAGCTATATTTCATCATAACCAAGCTTTGGACCAACATTTCACTCCAAACCAGACATTAAAAAAAAAAACATTTTGTTTGTCTTTAAATATTTCTTTGATCTGATGGCACTATCAGAAGAGTGACATCATTTTCCGACTTTCGACTGTGAGAGAGATTAACATTGAGCCGATCTAGCACCAAAATGGTTGTAGGTCCGCTAAACAACATCTCTATTAACAATGTATGAAATGACTGTACACACGAGATATACTCACAATTATCACCCAGTCTTGCTGTTCCTCTTCAGATTTATTGAGAGATTTTGCATCCCTTTCAGTCATTATTTTACTTAAGCTCATCAGTATCATCTGTTAGGGTGCAAACTAAACTAACTAAATGCAAACAAAAACAGGCAACAGTGTCCACAGGCCAAAAACAGGAAAGAAAAACACAAAACTCCAATGAACAGAAAAAAAATGCAAAGATGACCAAAGAACAAACAATCCAATAACTCTGGGGAAGGAAAATGGAATATCCAAAGCACAGGCAGAAACAACACAAGGACAAAATTTACATGGAGCAGTACAGGGGATAACGGAGCAGACATGGGGCAAAATAGGACAAGGCAGGGTAACAGAGTATAACAGCACAAACTGACAAATAAACACAGACTAAATACACAGGTAACGACAGGAGATTGGGAACAGATGGTACAGGGAGGAGGAGACAACCAGAAACACAGGTGGAAATGATCAGACAATCACAGTGGAGGGTAAATGAAGAGGGACGACATAGACAAAACATAGAACCTACAAACTCAAACCACATCATCAACTCCAGACACTTTAACTGCTCTCAGTTAAAAAGCCCTGAAAAACCTTTTTATATTTCCAGGACTTTGTGGAGATCAAAACAGAGCTACAAGAACAGTGACTATTACATAAATAGTGGACACAAACAAGGCAGAGTAGTTCAGATGCTTATGTATTTTCACCCTACAGCACATTTAGCCAATAAAGACTATCTGGCGATTGCCTTCATCTAAGCATACTGATGTATTTTTGATAACTTTGATTTTCTTGCATCATGAGTCTCAGAGGTAATTGTGTGCCATGAATTTCCATTAGGGCGGCATAGTGGGTAGCACTGTTGCCTCACACCAAGAAGGTCCTGTGTTCAAACCCACATGAGGACCTGGGACTTCTCTGTGTGGAGTTTGCATGTTCTCCCTCCAGGTTCTCCAGCTTCCTCCCACCACCAAAAACATGCAGTAGAGGTGAATTGGTGTCCCTAAATTGACCGTAGGTGTGAATGGTTGTTTGTCTCTATGTGAGGCTCTGTGATGAGCTGGTGACTTCAGGGTGTTCCTCACCTCCCACCCAAAGTCAGCTGGGATAGACCGATCCAGCCCCCCGTGACCCTACACAGGGTAAGCGGTTACAGAAAATGAATGAATGAATAATTTTACATTAATTTGCCAGAATAAATGGATGTCAGCCAGCCAAAGGGAATCTTTTGGAATTAATTGGATTTGAATATAATACAATTGTTAAGGTTTCACACAATGGACTGGACCCAAGAGCAAGGCTCAGACTCAGGAGACATTTTAAGGGGATTCAATCAGGAAAAGGTTTGCAAAAGGTACTGTACTTCCTGGGCTCTGAGTTAGCTTGGTGAGTGGCTGGGCTGGATGGTAGGAAATACAGAACACCATGTCTCTGAAGCACGAAGAGAAAAAACAGGTTAGCAAAGATCCAAAACATCCACACAAAAAATAAGCAAGATTAAGAGCCGACTAGACTTCTACCACAAAGGTTGGTGGACGATCTGACAAAAAATGGAGGAAGGAACCAGGGTTATATACTGCAAGGCTTGATGGTGGATTGGAGGCAGGTGTGATGTAGATCAGCCCACATCACCAGGTGCCGCCACTGTCACAGGCACCACAGACTAGAGGGGAAGGGAGAGGGAAAGAGAGGGGGAGAAACCTCTCAAGATGAGGGAGCCATAACAACAATTTCTGATTTTCTACATTTGCTTTGGTGTTTAAACTAAAATTAGAATGATCACTTTCCATTAGTTTTTCAACAATAAACATTATGGCTCACGGCCTGGTTTCACACTTCAAACCTTTAAAAAAAACTTTTTTTTTCACCTGTGCTGTCTTTATATACTCATATTGTTTATTGTATATTGGGTCAATGTCAGTCACTAGCTTTTACCCTGCTTGGGAAATTTAATATTTCCAGATTTTTTATAAATAGAGCTGAAAACATGATATTATGGAGCCAATTTGCTTTCATTGACTTAAGAGGCACAGCTTAAGTATATGCACTTTTAAATCTGGTTGGTGAGCTGTCAATAAACCTGAAGAAGAAGAAGAATGACAATGGAGAGGTCATTACTGAATGTATTTAATACGATGGTATCTCTAAGAAAGTTAATCCATAAATAATTAATTTGAAACAATGAGATCATGATAAACACATGGGGGGTATGGTTTGTAAAGATTTCAGCTACAAATCCTTTACTGCACCTCGAGCTGTTTTTTCATTTGACTTTTTGTCAATACAGAATTTCTGAAAACCATTTCCTGAGGTAGTCATTAGTGTCAGAGGGTTCAGGTAAGGATGACAGGACCTGCAGCAAATAGGGGAGAGATATGAGAGGAAAAAGGTAAGACCAGAGTGGATGAAAAATAATGGGCCGGAAGAGAAGATTGAGAGAAAGGTTTGCTGATGTGTCGTGCTCTCCAGTTGGTGAGATAGACACAAGTGTATAGCCATGGAAACCAACAAGGGCATGAGTCACGGGTGATATCATCAGGAGGGTAGGCAGAGATTGAATGAGGATCAAATTATTGTCAAAGGTATCATAAAACAAGTCGAAGGAAAACCAAAAAAAGTCATTTTCCACAAATCCTCAACTGTGGCAATGTTTTGTCAAATAATATTTTTTAAATAAACACATCAAATAATATTTTCCTATCATTTGACAGTATGTGTCACTTAAATGTTGAATTGAGTTGAATTGAATTGAGTCAAAAAAATCTGAGAAGTTCTCAAAAATTGGATCCTGACTGGAGGAAGGCAGTAGATACGTCAAGAGTTTTCTCAATGTTGTCAGTGTCAACCATAATTCTATACTGGTTGCATTTTTAGAGGCCTGCTTTTAAAGCTCAGGATATAGAGTGGTCATTCATTCATTGGAAGGTCTACATGTTGTAGTGTCCTTGAGCAAGACACTGAACTCCAAACTGCACTCAATGGCTGTTCCATTTCTGTGTGAGTGACTCAGTGATTGTGTAAATGGTTATGCACCTGATGAGCAGGTGGTGCCTTGCATATTGGCCACCACTCAATGAATGTGTGTGTAAATGGGTGAATGCTGGCTTGTGTTGTAACCCTCTTTGAGTGGTTAGTCAGAGTGGAAAGGTGTTATATAAGTACAGTGCAGTTATCATGGTTACATACAAAGGATTTTCACATGCTCTGCAGCTGTGATTGATATTGACAGGATTGAAATGCAGATTTTACCCTCTCAAAGCCTAATTTGGTCTGTTTGTATTTCTGTTGTTCTAGTTTTTATAATATTATTATTCATCAGAGATGACTAGCAGACCCCTCTTATGGGTTTTATTGATCCAAAACTCTGGGCGGATCCAAGGGCACTGGCCCCAGCTGAAATCTGATTGGCCCCTGAAGTGCCCCTGACCTATCACCTTTTTTTTCTTTTCTTTTTTTGGTGGAGCCTCGAACACGTCTTGTAACTATAGTGATGATCATGCATTGTGTCCAGAACCATAGTCGGAACCAAGCTGTTATTAAACGATAAATATATAATTATGTGTGTCTTTTCCCAAAGCTATAGAGCCAATGGAAAACAAGGAATGAAATGTATATAGATCTTACTAAATAAGGAAATGTGCATGGATGTTGGACATATACTTGGCCCCTCTGTGTAAAATGTGGTCCCTAAGTTAGAAAAATCCTAGATCCGCCCCTGTCCGAAACATAAGTCACATCAATGTGAGAGACCATACTGTTGTTAAGTCACTTTATTTATGGAGTCCATCACAATTTTGCCTGAGGAGGCTTCTCAAACTGTTGAGCATAGAACACCCACTACCCTGAGACCCTGACAATGTACAGTTAATTTATGGAACACATTCACACTATTTCTGGGTGCCATTCCTAAATCAAAATGTACTTTTGTGTGAAAAGGTGACTTTTTGAAGGTACATTTTTCATCTGACATACAGCTTATGCTGCAGAGCAGATTTCAGTTCTAATGCTGTCATCTCTCATCACTTGTTGGTGAAATGTCAAAACCTTTCTGCTGCAGAGCACCGTTTGTGTGCTGCAGCTCCAACCAAACGTGCATCCACACACACATTTACACTCTACCTTTATTTGACACCCCTTCTCTCATTGAGGCTCTCAGTGAAGCCCCTCAAAACTACATTGAATTATTCATCTTCATTGCCGCAAATGTGCTGAAAATTCATTATTCATTGAGTCTGCCAAAAGATAATATTCACCAGCAGTTTTCCAAGTCAATGAGGCTTTCCATCTGCTCACGGCTGATTTCCCAGTTTGGATGATAACCATTTGAGATAAATGTCTCCAATGTCTTGACCTGGGTTTCCAGATGCAAAATATGGCATGGATATGATGATTTCTGGCAAATTCAGCTTTTGTAACAGAGACTTGTTTTTTTCTTCTGAATGCCTTCAGAATCATTAAAAACATGCAAAGACTGCTGTTATAGGAAATGTCAACTCAGTCTTAGATGTTCAGTTCAGTCCAGTTAAAAATACATATCTTACAATCTTAAGATTTAAATGCCTAAAAAGCACAAGTGGTAAGAAGAAAAATATGTATTATTTAAGCATGTGTGTGTCACATCCTGTGCCAAGAGGCCATCTTAGGCTGTTCAAACTGGTCAAACTGCAGAAAAAAGGTGTGACTTTTTTGCTCATATGTGACATTTTCATGGCAGTATGAACAGCACAACACACCACATGGAACCTGATCTTTTTCGATTCCAATTTGGGCCACTTCCATATGTGGTCCTAAATCAGACAGGGTCGGCTTATTGGCAATGCGACCTCAGTCTGAACCCTCAGATTGGAATTCATGCGACTTTGACGTCATCTTCCATCGAATAACTGCAATTATTGTTAATTATTATTGCAAGGTTTTCAATACTGCATTTGAAAACATGGTAGTATTGCAACATAACCTTGAGCCGATTTCTACCTCTAGTTGACAGATTAAAATTGTATAGAAGAAATAGATTATTTCCTATAGGCTTACCAGAACTGATGATCGACCACCCCCTGCAGAGCGACTGAACCTTGAGATTCAAGTAATCTGTGTGATTTTCTTTAGGGATAATGACAGGAATGACTCACCATCGATCGCACCAGCGCACTGGGGGAAACCCCACCTCATTCAGAAGCCATTCATTTAAGCAATCAAGAAATGAATTTACATTAATGTAAATAGGCATAAGGACATGGCGCACAGCCTTGCAATATTCATGGACAATTGAGCAAACGGAGGGCTTTGCAATGCCAAACAAGTCAGCCAACATGCGGTAACACGCACTTGTTTCCAGCCAATACAACCCAATACTGCCCAACTGCTACATGCTTTTTTAGGGAGATTGGTCGCTTGAGCCGAGTTTGACGCCGTGCTGCATGTGACTTCTTTGTTATTGTTCACTTGCGCATGCAGATCAGTTCAGGGCAGTTAACTGTTCATTCTGGAGTCTGATAAATGTCACATTTTAAAAGCGAACAGCTACACACAAAAAATCCGACCTGAGAAGAAACTGGAATTGTGCATTAAGGCTGGCAGTGTGAACGTAGCCATAATGATTGTTGCTCACCTGCTCCCTAAGTTGTCCAGTATGTATTTATAGATTTAATAATAGATAGATTAATAATGTAGATTGAATAGTACTTTACATCAATTTTTGTGAGGAAAAGTAAATTGATTTGTTTTATTTAATATTTCTGAAATATAGAAAGATAAATAAAGGTACAGGTTATGTCAGGAAGAAGAAGGAAAGCTAAGTTCCTTTGCCTCTCTGAGCCATGGGGATGTTGGAGCGTGTGAGGGCAAAGGGTTTGTAGGCAGCTCTAATGGAGGCTAAGAACTTTACAGTGCCTGGGGAGGTCAGACAGCATCAGTGCCATGTTAACTGAGATCTTAAGTGGATCGTAGCTGTCCAAGCTCCTTCTTCCAAAGATGCCAGGGGATCCTCAGTGGAGGGTGCTACATGACAACGTGCTCTCATGGGAATGTGTATACTGTGTGTAGCATGCCTCTTGTCATTTAAAACATTTTAAGCTTCTCATGTGCCATTTGACACCCTTCATGTTTGTTTTGTACATACAGGAAAGGAAACTTTGATCATGCAACTTCTTTTTCGTAGTCATGTGACCTAAATTTATAGGCATTAAAACTACTTCTTGATTAGGTTTAGGCTAAAATGAATCACTTGCTAAGGTTTAGGAAAAGATTATGGTTTTGGTTGAAATAATTTTACTTATTTCAGTTAAGTTAAAAAATATTATGCAAGTTAATTTACAGATGGAAATAAAATGCACCAATCACACCAACCACCTGTACATGATTCCATTTACACTTCATCAGCTGGAATTTTTCTCTTTATTACTTCTTCTTCTGACTGCTCCCATTAGGGGTCACCACAGCGGGTTGTTCCATCCGCATTGTTGATCTAACACAGGTTTGACGCCGTATGCCCTTCCTGACACAAACCTTCCCATTCATTCGGGACCAATTCAGCAAATAAAGACCCACACCCACGAGAATCAAACTATGCTTCTCTGCAGGGGGAGTCAGCGGTCATATCCATTAGACCAGCTTGTGACATCAGTATGTGACCAATAAGCCTTTTGTACTGTTTTCATAATGCGGGCAGGCCCTGTATTGTGATTCACGGGTGTTCTATAAGGGTTGACATATATGCACTTGTGTGTTATTCATAAACCATTTTGGTGAGACCAGACCAATATATTTCTGCCTACAGCGACATGTGAGGGAGAGCACAGAGCAGTGTGTTCTCTAACATGAGTCTACACATATGTTTATTGAAATTTCATTGCCTTTTTATTAACTCTCTGCTGTATGGGAGGAAGGCCATCCTCGTTCCAGGTATCCTCGAGCGACAAAAGACAAGTGTTCTGGTGAGTTTTTTGTTAGGTCAGGATAAACTATCTACTTGGCTCACAGGATGTAACAGGTTGCAGAGTTCAGGACTAGCGGACACTGAGTTATTATTAAAGGGCTGCTCTCTGTGCACTCCAGGGCTGTGTATGAATATAATGTTTTCTTAATGGCCTTGAAATGCTCAGAGAATGTGGTGTGAAGATGAGGCTGTTAGTAGTTTGAACTATATTACTACCCGACCGAGGCAAAGCAAGCAAATGAGACCCTCTCTTACCAGCTCCCAAATACCCTTAGTGATTTACTGTCCATTTAAAGATTTATTTCAAAATAAACTCAAAGGCTTTGAAAACTCACCACCTCACCTGTTTATCTGCAAATTTTCTTTGATAGTTTATGTTTTATGAAAACAACAACCCATATTTTGTTCCTTAAACTTTTCTGAATTTATTCAATAACAAAAACAAGGAGACATGACATGAGCAACACCAAAAACATAAGCAGCATATATTATTTCTCTGGTGATACAACAGGAGCATACAGCATTTTACACCATCACTAATTCATGTGTGCCTCATGCGTATTTATTACAGCACTAATCCACCTCCTTATGGACTGGCATAACCCATAAGGATGATGTCATCCCGTGTGATAGTGGCCCACCTGGAGTTATTGCTGAGTCAGAGGAGGATGTTGCTGTATTCACTCACTTAACCGACCTCACAGGTTTCATTTGGGTTTAGGTTTAGGTTCCTTTTCATAACAGTGACAAAATTCTCCTTGGGGGCCTGTTAAGTGTAATGTCATCAGACTCAGAGTCCATCATATCCTCAGATGATTTCTTATTTTGGCATGTACAGGCCTATTATAGGTGCCGATGGTCTCTGCAGATACTGAATGTTTGACATTTATTTGTTTTGCTTTATCACAATCCATTCACCTAAACAAAATTTATAGTTGCAGGTTAATTTGTATTTGTATGTTCAACCCTTAAACATACATACTTCTCGGCTGTCCAGTGACTTCATCAAGGTCCAGAGTTCAGGATTCTTTCCCAGCTCTTACAAAAGTCCTTACAAAAACTTTTCCTAACACGATAGCTCTTCAATGAGGTCAAGAACTTGAGGAAATCCATGTGCAAAGTATGTGATACAGATAATATAGAGAATTTCACTAGTTATTATTGGTCTCCTTAGCCACAGACATCATGTCTCGAATAGCTGTGTGGTCGCGTTGCTTTAAACAGTGTCTAGTTACATGAGTAAAGTAATTAGCAACCCAGCCGGCTAACGATAATTCCATCCATCCAACAGCAGACTGATAAACGTTCACCCAAAGTATATTTCTTTCAATTCACGTTGTGTAAATTGTTTAAAGGTATGTTAAATTGAGGCACCCCTAAATAGTTTTAGCTGCTGACATTGCACCTTTTTAAAAAAATTTATTCACTCTCTGTACAATTGAAAGAGAAAATTTGTGCATTCAGAAGTACAGGAGAAAAAACCCAAATTATTTTGCAAAACTAAATCCGACGTTTGGGTCTAATAAATACAATGTTGCATTTTACATCTTTTTTTAATTCAGTTTGACTCTCATGAATTCTGTCTGCTTTAACAGCCTCTGTTAAATAAAGAGTATCTTTGTTTAACAACAGAAATAATAATGAATGGGTTTATTAGCTTACTAATAAACTGACCAAATGGCTAGATTGAGGCTGTTAAGGGGCCACATTCAACCCACAGGCTGCAAATAAAATAGGTCTGCTCTCCCCATACCTTATATCTACATATTGAGTGTGTCAGGCAGTAAATCGGCAGGTTGAGTACATCCATTCCAGAGCAATGTCCATGCACTTCCATCATTCTGCATATAAACAGTTGCCTTACATAGGAAATTATTTGAAAAGCACCAAACCAGGAGATGGCCTTCTTTATGCATCCTTGTCTGTTATTTTTGGACACAAAATGTGTTATTTGTACAGCTGAAAGCCTCACTGTAGAGGCTTTAATGTTCTTGAAATTTCTTTCATGCACTCTTAAGTAGACTTAAACGCATCCGGATCTGTAATTGATGCATTAGAACTGTGTGTGTGCGTGTGTGTGTGTGTGTGTGTCTTTGTGTGTGTGTGTGTGTGTGTGTGTGTGTGTGTGTGTGTGTGTGTGTGTGTGTGTGTGTGTGTGTGTGTGTGAGAGAGAGAGAGAGAGAGAGAGAGAGAGAGAGAGAGCAGAGTTTTGGTGCCCCCCTGTGTAGGAAATATTGTCTGACCAGCCATCATCCTGATGTTCTCTGGAGAAGACTCTATTTGTTCATGCTGCAGATGCACACACTGACTGAGTGAATCATTTGATTTACAAAATTGAAAGACACTCTCTCAAATGCAATATTGAATAATTCTTGAAAGTGTGCCATAAATTGAAGAGATGACTCATGAGTGTAAAAGTTACTGTAGATACAATTCAAGAAAAGATGGTCGAGAGGAGATAAATGTACTGATGATGGATGGATGGATGGATGGATGACAGGCAACCATGCAGCCATCTGAAACATTCATTCTGAAATAATAATTTCTTATTTTTTTCATGACCAAACTTAATAACTTTCCACTATTATTACTCTGGTTTCCATTGTGATTGTGTCTGCAGTTCTGGTTGTGGTTTGTCCGCTGCCATTGCTCGTCTTCTGCTTGATAGGTACCATCAATGTCAAGCACTGTACTGTTTCTCTAATGCATTACTTCCAAATGTATTAAAAAGTTGAAAACTAGAATGTAATATGAGTGTTACACGCACTATATCACTGTTGATTGTGACAGTTTTAGTAAAGTGTTATGACAATAAGAAATTATGAACGCTTACGAGAGGAGAGGAGGAGACCATATAGGACGAGTGGAATGGAGAGAGGAAGATAGAATGGAAATGAGAGAGGAGCAGGGCAAAAATCTTACTGGTAAATATGTAAATAAAACAACAACTTGCAAAGCCTTAGCCAGAATATCTGGATTTGTCTTCATATAACAATGCAATAATTATTATGATTATAGTTGTACTCTATTGATACCACTGCCATGTCATAAAACAGATCATTGTAACTTTTAGACATTACTTTAAAAAGTTTGTGACTATTTAAATATTTTGGCAGAAAATTTGTTTTGTTTGTTTGTTTGTTTTTGGAAGGGGATAGAATATTGTTTGTAACATGTAAAAAGGCCAGGCAAGTTTATTTGTATAGCACATTTTAATGGCAGAGCAATTCAAAGAGCTTAACATAAAATACAAAAGCCAATAAGACAACACATAAAAACAACATCAAGCAATATAAAACTAATTTAACAGAAAAGAGAAAAGAAATACAATTGTTAAAATTGAAGTGCAGTGTAACAACTGAGTAATTAATAGATTGAATTAAAGGCGGTGGTAACAGAGAGGTCTCTTGATTTAAAAAAAAATGAGAGTTGTAGCAGACCTGCAGTTCTTTTGGAGTTTGTTTCCGATATGTGGAGCATAAAAACTGAACGCTCCTTCTCCATGTTTAGTTTTGAGTCTGGGGACAGAAAGCAGACCTGTCCCAGATGACCTGAGGAGTCTGAATGGTTCACAGCAGAGCAGCAGAGCAGAAATTTATTATGGCTCTAAACCATTCAGTCCTTTATAAACCAACAGTAGTATTTTAAAAGTAACAGACAGAAAGGCAGCGTAAAGCTCTGATAATTGGACTGATATGAAATAATTATTAGGGAAAGATATTGGTATTAGATATCAACTTTCTCTTTGGATGAACTGTGGCTGTCTAAAAAATGGAATAGACATCAATTGAAAAAATTACTTTTGTTATGTGAATATTTCTCAGAATGTGTTCTGATTTAATAGTGCTGATTGTGCATTGTTATTCTTATCGAACCTTATTTCATACATGTCTGTCTTAGAAACGTTTTCTACTGGAATAAAGTCAGCATTTTTGTATTAGTGTATTGATTTTGGAGCGTAGTAGTTTAATCGTTGTGTTATGCGCCCGCATCTTCTCATCGACTGCAGCCACTGAGCAGCGGTGGCAGCGCGCCTGCGCAGTGCATCCAGGGGCTCGGCGGCGTTCGGTGCTGAAGTGGGGCGGATGGCAGAAAAACAGCGGTGATGGACGTTTCACCGCGGGATTCCCATTAACGATGTCGTTAAACACGCATTGGGACATTGCATTTTCACACCTATCACCATAGGACACTGACAAACCAACAAAGAGGGGTAAGATGCTGATTATTCTCCACGAGTGCTCCACACGGTCTGGCTAACAGACGTTAGCACGACGCTAGCTGCTGCTCAGCTGATACCTCCTCCACTCGCTGGGAGAGATAGCTGGTTTCATGCTGGCGGCTAAAGCTAGCAAGCAAAAAGTGGGTGGTGTTTGAATTGTGAAAAATGTTGGTGCGACAGTCAGAGCTCTGCAACTCTTACTTTAATTGCGTTATCACCCTGTGGTGTCAGCTAGGAGGGAATCTCCTCTCCTCTCCCTGGACGGATCTGCAGCGGCTGGGCTCAGATGTTTCGGACAGCTGCAAGAGAAACAACTCAAAACAGCCAAACCAGCAGCTAGCCAGCAGAGCTAACAGTGCACAGAGGGAGAGAGAAGGGTCCTACTTCTTATCTGAAAATATGATCAGGCCTTCAAGCAGATGCAGCAGATCGAGTGATGCGCCTCCATTCATAAACCTGCCAACTTCAGCACTTTAAAGTTTATTTTGCAACAGCTTTGAATGATTTTAATCCATTTTGCTTCATGCATTGGAAAAAAAATTGTAGTGCACAGCTGTGGGAGCATCCACACTACAAGACTTCCTGATTCACCTCATTCATTTTGTGTCTTGTAAGGTGGAGGTATTTCACTTGAAGAGGTATATTTAAAACACTCTACAATCTCAATTGTCCACAGAGGCAGAGCTAACCAACATAAACATGATCCCTATGAAGATATTTAAAGACATCCTGACTCTTCTCACTAAATCCGAAGCGCTAATATGTCTGACAGGTTTATTTCTGTGATTTATCATTGTAATGTGGTGTATTTACATTAGCTCTGACTGACAATAACATGATTTAAATTATTAAATTGTTTATCAGACATTTTTCCAACTGTTTTCTGGTTCAGTGTGGGGATGCAAATAAGTATTGATTGTTGATTAATCTGCCACTAATTGTCCCGAACAAGGGGAGTGCCATATTTTGTACTTTGTGATAATATTGATACAATTTTAAATACTATTAAAAATAATACTACTGTCACATTGGCAGTATTCTGACTTGATGAAGTAACGATGTCATGCTGTTACATGAAACATGGCTG
This sequence comes from Chaunax sp. Z400, assembly GCA_037577475.1. NCBI lineage: Eukaryota > Metazoa > Chordata > Actinopteri > Lophiiformes > Chaunacidae > Chaunax > Chaunax sp. Z400. The sequence continues at coordinate 17,134,377 of CM075193.1, forward strand.
AAATTGAAAGTAAATTGAATCACCTGATTGATTTCAAGCCACAGCAGTTATTGTGAATTCCAAACCAATAATATGTTCAAGTTATTGCATAAATATTCTGAAATATTGCAATATTATTTAAGGGCCATATCGGCCTCCCTTTGTCCAAGGTGACGTATTCAAATGTCTTGTTTGACCAAAATGACAAAACCAAGGGATTTTTAGTTTACTGCGATATAAAGCAGAACAAAAACAGAAAATCTTCACAAATAAAAGCTTTAACTAATTGATCTTCAAAATAAGGTCATGTTATTTGACGTTATTATGACCATCTTGCTCCCGGGGACAGTCGGTTGAAACTCCCAACACAACGCAAAAGCCTTATCTTCGCACACAACTATGAAAAACCATCCTTCATTTTTACATACAAGGAACACTTTTGTTTTCCAACCAGTTTAAACTGGCATGAGCAGATATTGAAGCTCCTCTCATTAAGGGAACGGTTAAGAAGCAGAGCAGTATTAAGACAGTATTGTCTGTCATATGGGACAGATAATAACTACATGTCAGCTGTTAGGTTTGATTTTCGCCACGATTTCTCTCACTTGTTTAGGCCAAAAACTACATTTAATTCAAGTAAGGCATTACAGAAATATACTGGACTACAAAACGTGGGACTTTTGCATGTGAATGAACGTCTGTTGTATAAAAGCCCTTTGCCAAAGGAGTTCACACTATGCTGATTACGCCTATCACCACCAGAGAAATCTGTCTGTTTTTCACAGTATACCAGAGATTTGAAATCTGGGTCTGCTGATGTTTAAAGTGCTTGACAAACTCATGTAAATAAATCAAACGCAAATAGCTAAAAGATTAATTGATTAAAAGAATGGGTTTACTGTTAAAAGTATAGTTTTTTCCCCCTTACTTATTAGAATTCTGGCTCTTTGTGTCGTGTATGTAGTGTAGTGTGTAGTTTGGGTAGTGTATTTGAGGATATGCTTTGTTTATTATCATAGTCCATCTGTCTTCCTTCTTTTCGTCCGCATTTGTGCACGTTTTTGGAGAACTTACGGATACGGACCAAACAGACAAAATGGGCCAATACCACCAGAAATAGTTGGGAGGCAGTGTAGTCATAATTCGTCAGGTATGACAAATGTGTGCGGACACAACGAAGAAGAAAAAAATGAATTGAAAAAGTAAAAAAAAAAAGATTCTCCGTCCATATGTCACGATGTATTTATTGGCCTCACAAACCACCGCCAAGTACATTGGTTTCGCTGGTTTTGTTGCTTTTAATTTTCTACGTACATTATTACAGCTGCCTCTACCATCGTCATTGTTGTTGGTAATGAAGCTTTTGACTCTTCACTGCCATCTTGTGGAGGTGTCGATACCAACGTAAAAGACGCATGGAGGCATGTGGGTATTGATGGATACACCTTTGGAACAGACGTGTCTGTTTTCGCATTTAAATGGAGTATAAATGAGCCTTAACAGAGCAGCTTCAGTGTCTATTGTGAAATTCATCTAGCAGTGCTTTATAAACAATAAAATAAAATGTCTTGTGTTGTAGTATTTGCAGCGTTTTCCTAATGTGTTGTGTTGTGGTATTTGCAGCGTTTCCTTAATGTGTTGTGTTGTGGTATTTGCAGCGCGTTCTTTTAGTGCTGCGCACATGTTGTCAAACTGATGAAGATGTTTTCTAAATTTGCTTGTGTTTTGCGTATTTCCATGTGTTTTCTTAAGTTGCAGTTACAGCGTTTGCCCCTGTCGGCCACCGTACCTAGCAGTGTTTTTCTTGACAACAGAATCATCAATAGCCTTATTCAAAATGAAAAGAATTGCACTTTAACTTTGTGATGTCTCACAATTCCTCTAATTTGCATGCAAGGAATGTGGGAGGAGTACATGGAGTGGTCTCACACATGCACACTCACATAGTCATGCACAACATGTGTAAGAAATAACCAACATAGAATCACATCATTGGCTAACAAAATAATCTAAAGAAAGTATGTTTTAGGATGATACATGTTCCAATGCACTCATCTTTAAAAAAAAAATTATGCTCAGGACCCTTTATGATTTCTCTCACTGCCAGAAGGGGGAGACAGAGTTACAGTCTCAATTTTTTTTTAGGATGAGTCTCAAGTCAATCTCAAGTCACTTTTTGTGCGATTACAATCAATGTGATCAGTCAATTACAATCAGTGAGGGTTGAGCACACTCTTGTTACTGCCCTGTGCTTGCAGAGCAAAAATGCTCCTGCACACTTGCGATGACCGTTCTGTGCGCTCACATCGTATCGCTCATATTTATGTGGATGGTTTTTTAGACTAATGTCCTATAAACCCAACACATTTCCGTCTGTCATTCAACAAGCAAAAAGGACTAAATGCACTTCCTCTATGTTTAAATATGGTCCGTAGTTTAATTTGAAAAACAGCCAATTCCAATTATCTAGCGCTCATGGACACTTCTAATAACATAATGCAAACATAATAACACATAGTCAAACCCAAAGGTATTCAATTTTACACTTTATACGGAAGAAACAGGCACCAGATCCTCATATATTCACAAGCACGAGTAAGTGGAGAAATAAGCAACAATTAAATGATGTTTGTTTCAGCCAATAAACAGTGAGGTCATTATAATGCTCGTCCACCAGAGAGCAAAGGCAAGTTTATTTTTCAACTCCAAAGTTCACTATATATTCAATATTGGTCACAAAACAAATGTAAGGGATCCTTATGAGGTATGTTGAAAAATTCACATTATACCAATATATCAATGTGTTTAAGTTTCCAGGATTTACACTGGCCTCAGAAATCCAGTGCTGCGTGAGCTATAGATTCTATGGGTGCAGGGATTCTGTCTGTTCTGACTGTAGCATTTTCCAGTGTTTACTTATGTCACTAAAGACAAATTACTGCCCCGTTAGTGGATAAAATGAGTTGGGTTGTGATCTTGACTTTAAGAGCCTGTTTTTTCATTTTGATTTTCAGATGCTGTACTTTCACTGCTCCCTGTACTCACAATTCCATAAATGACCCCTTCACCGAGATCCTAGGAGACGACGGCGAGTGAAACGAAAGGAGCAAAAGAAATAAGGAAACAAGGACTGGCAGTAGTTCCACCTCTCCTCAGCTGTCATATCGCTTTCTGTGTCCGTCGGTCAGGGATGGTGAGACCAGAAACTTCTCTTCCTTGTGGTGAAAAGAACGTCCTTGCCTTGCCCTGCACCTCCAGTGAGCCGAACAGACGCTCAGACGGTCCACCAGTCAGTCGCTCTGTCACCAGCAACCGATTACCTCATGCCATGACTGCTTGTCTGACCGGTTTTTAGGAACTCACTAATTCATGGTAAGTCTGACTTCCAGTATGATTGTGATGCTTTATTGTTATCTCCGCCAAGGAGGTTATGCGATTGGTTCGGTTTGTTTGTTTGTGTGTTTGTTTGCAGGATTACGCAAAAACTGATGGACGGATTTGCTTGAAAGTTTCACCAAAGATAGACCCGATCATATCCTAGAGGTGGTTAAATTTTGGTGATGATCCGGTGAGAGATGGGACTGGTACTGCTAGAATAAGGGCCTGTGTCCACCAAAGCCTTTTTCCCAAGATGAAAATCACAGGTGCTCCTCTGAAAATGCCCAGCTGGGAGCGCTTTGGAGGCACAGTGTTTTTCAGCGGTGACGCTTCCGTTGCTATGATACGGAATATCTGTAATTTGTGTTGCAAGTACCTAATTATGCGGACTCCGGCCCTGGCTCTGGATGAAGGGAAGGCTGGAGGAAGTAGGGAGAGAGGACGGACCCGCAGGTCTATGTGGGTCCTGCCCCTCCTCTGCTGTGATTGGACACCTGGTAAAAAGTGACAGTGACGAGCGCAGCGTTTCACCCAAACTTGAACATTTTTCAACTCTCAGCAACCACAAAAAAAAAAACCAAACGTGCAGCGCTCACGACAGAAAAGACGCTAAGCACTCCGAGCGCTCTTGTTACTGGAAGTATCAGGTGGAGACTTTGTATTGCCAATTCACGTTGTTTGAATTTGAAGGAAGTTACAGGGTATGCACATGATGTCACAGTAGGTGGAAGTTATTGTGGTTACACCCACCGAGTGGCAGATGGCTCTTACTGAGTGGCAGCATGACTGTTCAGCTTTAATGCAGCAAAAACACACACACACAAAACTTAGATAAAATGGGAAAGAGCTTTTGGACAATTGATTGTACAAAGAGATTCAACAAGAAATCGGATCTATCTTGTTACAGGTAAAGAGAGGAGAAGCAAATGGATCAACTTATCACATTTGTCAAGAAGCTCATTGTATTTACCAGGCATCTAAATCGGATCCATATAAATGTCAGAAAACTTGAGTCCTGCCTACAAGTTAATGTCAATGGACCACTGCTTCTTCATTTTAATGGTCACTGTTGAATCAAACTTAATTTAACAAGATAATAGTTTGTTTTACCCCAGCTTTCGCAGTTTCCTCTATGAAAAGGTAGCCATGTTGTAAAATGAACCACCATGCAACCCAACCATCAAATAAAAATTAACCTGTTAATGGTAATGTGAACAGTTTGAGAGGTTTTGAAGGTTCGTGTCTTTTATACGCTAAAAAGAAATTCAAATTCCGATCAAATGTGCTAATTCCAGAGCTTTTGCACTTGCGATACAGCCTAACTTATCAGATCCTGTATGATAAAAGTCATCCTCTGGCAAATGGTGTGTATTTTTTACAACTTTGCGTGTGACAGGTCATGCCTAAAGTTGAAAGGTTTTGATCCTAAAAAGGGACAAAATGTATAAAAAGAGGATAAAAACATTGAGAAATGTACTTTAGATTAGTTTTGATTGGACATGACTGGTCAGACACACAACTGTCCACAGTAAAGAGCCTCAGCTAACAAAGATTTAATGCAAAGCCCGAGCATTAAGTGCAAGCTTTATATCTACTAAAAGGTGAAAATAAGAACCAAGCTAGTTTTTTTTTCCACCCAACTGGGGACTTATTTTTTGAATGGGTTGGTAAAAAATAATTTTGAGCAAGTTATTCTTCTACTTTTACAAAATGTTCTCCCACTCTCCTCTGTGTGGTCTGATTAGTCTGGCATTTGACTCATTACTGCTCCCTCCTCTTACTGCTCAAAACCTAAAATCATTTCAATTTACTGAAACCAGAATGATGTTTTTTTTTAACATTAAGTATATTCATGCAGTATTGATATTAAACTCACATCCAACGGCAGTTCTAGGCTCTGATTGGGCTATTTTTTTTGTCTGTCACATGTAGGAACATAGCTAGTGGCCCCCAGCAGCACTGTGCTATGCTATAGTTTATGGTGAACAGTATAACTTCATTTTTAGCCTGTGTGTTGTCACTCTTCAACAAATGCTTTCTTATTCAGGGGTCGTCCCCTTGGCTAATAAACTGATGGTGAAGCCAGGTGGATTCAGCTTTAGACCAGAGCCGATATGTGATTGGATGAATACATTGGACGGTGTTTGGCTGGTATGACGTTCTCTCTTCATCAGCTTTAATTGATTGAGAACTTGGGGGCAAATGACAAATGACAGTGTCATCTTGACTACTTCTACTAAACAAATGTATGCACTCTTTATTTCATCATCATCTCAGCGTATTTGTATTTCCACTCCATATTTGCATGCCATGTTAGTGCGGCCTTCTCCTCCGGGTTTAAAACAAAGCCGTACCCTTCCTGGTTTTTCCACGGGCGCTGCCTGGTAGCTGAATAACCGATGGCCGCTCCACTAGCCAGGCAACAACATTTGCATATCAGGCAGCTCGTCTCAGCCTCACTGGATGTCTGTCATCATCGTCGGTCATGTTTATGCAGAGTAGAGGGAACCAGAAAGAACGGAGGAGGCTCATCTGTTGGTACACAGTTATTTTTATTTGGAGTTTTAAGTATATATTGAGTGAAATTTAAACCATGTCTCTAGAGGTAAGAGTTCTGATTCATTTATTGTGCTTTTGATTCCCAGATCGCATTTCTTTAGTTAATTCGTGCATTTTTCACGCTATGTTAAGCTTAAATGTCCCAAATTGTGGAGTCTATTAATTAGCATCAACTCAATCTGATATATGAGGAAGAGCCGGCTTCGCATGGCGTCGTCTCCTTAGCTGATCTCTGCAGTGTTTCCTGGTGTCGACTTGAGCTGTAGGACCACCTGTCACAGAGCTGTTAAGGTGGTATAAGGGTTTTTCCCAGTCCATTTAGCTCACACGGTGCCTGTCAAGTGTTATTGTCTTCTGTTTTGAGAAAGATGAAAACAACATTAGCAGACTGTATTCTATATTACCATCCCAGGCATTAGAATGAGTTCTTAGAGAGTACTGTTTTCGATTTAAAATTGTTGAAAAGTGCTCTTTCAGGCTGTTGAGTGGTGTTGACCTTTCACACATCTTTTACCTGCAAGGCCGAAGCCATCGGCACACTCACCTTAATAGCCTCTCTAAAAGCCATGGAAACCCAGCCAATCACTGGCGCAGGATTGTCCTCAGTGGTAATGGCGTGACGATGACGTTTCTCACGTAGCCCCTCGCAGAAAGAACAGGAAGTTTTTGCTCCTCTGCTGTCCTTTAAATGTCCATTTGTTCACAGTATAGGTAGCAACCCAGGTGCAGAGGATAAGGGTGAGCTGAGAGTCATATTTGCTGTTAACGGTAACACATTCTGTCATGTAATGTCGTGCCATGAGTCCACATAAACAATAGCACCAGATCTCCCCTTTCAATGATCAGTGAGTAGACTGCTGTTCATTCATCAGACCTGTTCATGAATGAATGAGCGCACAGCTTGAGTCATATTAAACAACATTCTGTTTTTATGTAAAATTCAATAATTGTAATGTTTTTTGTAAGTCATTTTGGATCAAAATGTCTGCTAATTACCAGAACCATAACACCAAACAAGTTCTCAGTCAGACCCTCCTATACTGCATAAGTTTAACTACTGTTGGAAACATTGCCAGACTGTAGACCTCCTGTTCTTCAGTGACTGGATCTCTATCATTGACCAAAAGAAGCAGCAAAAAACCTTTGACTGTGTGAGAAACGTCATCTTCATGCCAAGCCAATCGGAGGCAGAGTGAGGCAGGTCAGGTTTCGTAAATTTTGCATTTAGCACTGCCCAACTCGCGGTACGTAACCCACCAATGCATTATGATAGTTTTCCACCTTGAGCAAAAGCAAATACCACAGACTTTGAATAGCCTCTCTGCCCAGCAGCTAAATACGTCATTCTACTTTTTCTTCTGTACTACGACAGATATTGCTCATAAAAGTCGTGCTATACAGTTCTGAAATAAAGTTTTAATGAGCGCTGCATGATCCATATCCAGTTTTGTTGAATTTAAGAGGAGCTGAGTGGAACTTTATCATATTATAAAAAGTAGGTTCTATCTGCGCACATTTTAGTCCCTAAACTAAAAACTTTACCCCAGTTTCTGAAACAATTAATTGTTAAATACAAAAGTAATTGTTAGTTGTTGTTAGTTGCAGTCCTGAGTCAGATTTGTGGATTTTTCTGAGTAACCAGGATTTTTCAAATATTTATTGTATCGCACAAACACAATTTTGTCCACCTCCTTCATGGTTTAGGGTGAACTTTTCCTTTAATATTGTTCTTAAAGGTTTCTACAATTTGAAATATTATGTATTTTAATCAGAACATCGAATAAACCAGAGGTTATATTTTGATGAAACCCAAAGACAGTCAGTCCTGGGTAAAAGAGAATGGACTCCAAACTCATATTTGAGAGGATTCAATAATTTAAAATGTTTTGTATTTGTTGCGGGTCAGTCCGCTTTGGTCCAGACTGGATGCATTGACATGAATTCAGGTCATTTGGATACTCGTGGTCCCCAGATGATTTATCATAATGACCTTTAAATTAGTGCCATCATGAGTGGATTACTGGATGGATTGCGTGTTCATGACTTTGTGTCATTATTGCAACTGTGCGTCTATCTGTGTGATGTGTAGACACTGTTTCTCTGTCTGTCTTTGAAATGAATGAGTTAAGTCTTTCAAAGTCAAGTGACAGACTTGCCTTAATGAAATCCTTGTACTACACAAGGAAGGGAATCCCCTTTCTCTTGTTTGAGTGCTCGCTCTCTCTCTCTCTCTCTCTCTCTCTCTCTGTCTCTCTCTCATTCTCTCTCTGTCTCTCTCTCATTCTCTCTCTGTCTCTCTCTCATTCTCTCTCTCTCATTCTCTCTCTCTCTCATTCTCTCTCTCTCTCTCTCTCTCTCTCTCTCTCTCTCTCTCTCTCTCTCTCTCTCTCTCTCTCTCATTCTCATGCTTCCTCACACATCTCCTTTTATTTTGCCCCTCTAGAAGATTTATTTGCTGGTGAGCCACAAGTAAAACATCAGGACCAAATTTGAAACTGCACTCGTTGGTATGTTACTATTAATTTAGCTGTATTTAATTGTAGCTTTATTATCTGCATGTGTCCACTGTGAAGCCCTGGAGTGTGAGTGGAGTGGAGATGAGAAAAAGGCAGGCGGCACACATCGAGGCCCCACCCCAGGCCCCTGGACAGCCCCGACCCAACACCTGCTGCCTCTGCTGGTGCGGCTGCTGCAAGTGTCTTTGGTAAGAAAATCCTATACTTTATCATTTTCATTCTGCACAGCATATTTTCTGTCACAGCAGTCAGAGACAAAGCTTTCCAAAAATCCACTGTACACTATATGATCAGCACCAAACTCTAGACAGACACAGTTAGCACCTAGATGGTGAAGATCGTGCATCATGCATTCAAAAGTTAAAGGAGCTGGAGACCAAAAACAGAGCAAAAAGAGAGTTAAATATTGGACCTACATTCAAAAGGTGGACAGAAACACGAAAGCAAATGAACGACAATGTTGCTCACCTATTGCTGTATGTAATGCTGTTGACATCATTCATTTATAAGTAAATAAAAAATATGTCAAGTGGCCAAAAAAAAATCAGGCAATAATTTTATCTGCAGTCAATTCTGTTAATGATAAACAAAGGTGTAGTGGTAAAAAATAATCTCAATAGTAAAAATAAAAAACGAAATCAAAGTGGAAATCAACTACATGTCACATGAATTAATAAGAATTTTCCACACTATTGCCACTTCATAAACATGTTATAGCTTGCAGGCTGTTACAACTATGTGACGTCATTATGTCCTTTTAGCAGCCAATAACATTTTCTTTGTCATAGTACATGTAAACGTACACAGTAGGGACGGGCATTTCAAGCAAAATAACTGTTTGAAAATCGCTCTGCACGATTTGACTACTAATCGGATAGTAATATACCCCCATCCCCTCCACCACCCTTCTGGATGTGCACACGCACACACAGGGTGAGAGACGGGAGCATGTGCATTATCATCATCGAGTTTCTAAGGTCTTGTTGTTTACTCTGCACGTCTAACCTTAAGCTTACTTCGTCTGCTGACTAAAGTAATTGACTGTTTAACTGTGGACGGACCTTAGCTGGTGCTCTGCTTTGACTTGTGATCAGATGTTTTACCTGGCAGAGTTGGTGCTGTACCTCACTCTCCTTTATTTATTTAAAGGAGTTCCATCACAGCCACTCCACATACAGCCTGTTCACTCCCTATTAATTCCATTGTACCGAAATAGGCTGCAATTCACCTAGAGGGTGCTCGCGAAGTAAGAGTCCTTAATGAATGGGAGCGAATGGAGCTAAACGGCTAAAATAATTATTTTCATCTAAAGCACAAATTTTATTTTAGTTTGTGCAAATATAGTATCGATTATATGTCAGAGGTGAAATGAAAACACACCAATGTTCTTTTTATTTTTTTCTTGAAAGGAAGGCGATTTTGCCCACAAACTGCCAGCATTCTGCTAATGAATGCTGATTGATTGCGACCCGACACCCTTCTTCGAAGTCTACCGGAGTCTACGGACGTTATTGAAATGAAATTGAATGAATATCTAAAGGAGGACCAGGAGGACCTTCATTTTTGACAGCCAAATGTAGATCTGGTTAATGTAATAGCAGAGATATTCCACCGACTATTAATGCCATAAAGTGGCTTGTGGTGCTACCAGAGAATGCTACCAATGCCACTACTTAAATAGCGGTATATCACAACGATGGAAGCAGCAAAAAAATATCTGATGGACTGATATTTATTGTATCAATCCATTATATGGAAAACATGATTAAAGTTGACAGAACAAACATTTTTTCCCCATAGACGATTCATTTTGGGGCTTCTGCTCCATAGAGCCCCATTCATTTTGGACTCCTTAGGGAGCGCCCCCTACATACCCAGAAGTTCTGATAGTGACATCTTTCTACTGCTATTAGAGTTTCTCTGGTTCCACACCGGACTTTGTTACGGCTAGCATGCTTCCTGCCTTGTGATCATAGTGCGTTCTTCTTCTTTTGTTTACAGCGGTTGCAACAGCCTATAGGTGTATTAGTACAGCATTACCACCAGGCGCAGGGGAAAAACAGGGGGAAAACTTTTTTTCGCGACAAAACTATAACAATTTTTTTATTAATTGATGACTATACGAATATTCGAAAATCAATGCCCATCCACAGGATACAGCCACGTCCTAACACTTACAGATTACACCGTAGGTCAAAAACAGACTTGCCCCTGAGCAAGGCATCAAAATTAATTACTGCTGAGTGGCTCCTACAGTTGCCTCATTGTGGCTACGCTCTCACCAGGAGAGAGGGGTGAATGAAACATTGTATTCAGGCGGTGAATGGTGAATGTGCTGCTTCTCTCGCAGCACTTCATCTGAAGTGGTGGCAGCTTGTGGACTTGGCCTGTAGTGAGTGCCCTGCTGTGTGTTTTTCAATCAGACGCTGGTGTCAGATCTCCAGAATGAGCTGTCTTCAGTCTGCGTGTTTATTTGTTTTAGTGTTAAGGACGGGAGGGATAATTTGCCTTTTCAGCACCAGTTGGTCTTGAGTTACATGTGAGTCATTGAATGCCCAATGCTGAGTCAACTGGCATAGACGAAGTGAAGTTTTAGAGTGTGTATGAAAAGTGTTAATACCCTCTAACCCCTCCTCACCTGCCCTCACACAAGGCCCTTATTGAGTGCCTTCTATTTCCATCCACACATTACATACATAACTGCTGTGAAAAACAGCCTGTATATTTAGCTGTATTGTGAGGGTCCTGGGGGCTGAAGCCGATTACTGCCACACAATGGGGACTTTGACAAGAGACAGCAAGAGGAAGGAATGATCCTCCATGGTGGAACAAAAATAGACAGCTGAAAGCATGTGGCACCGTGGACGCAGCCAGTTTGACTGAGCTTCAATAAACAGAGGAGGTCATAAGTGATTTCGTAAAAGCTTTAAAAACCCCTACTATTTTGTCACATTTAAATAAATGAGACGAATAGAATAAAAGATAAATAAAAGAGATGCAACTAATGAATTGCTTCTATTATTGATTAATTTATTGCTGCTGGTTATTTTTTATGATCGTGTGATTGATCTTTCGGGCTGTAAAAAAAATAAAATTCTGAAAAGTGGTCATCATAATTTCCTATAGCCTGAGATGGCATCTTCATATTGATTGTTTTGTCTTACCAACAGTTAAAAACCAAAGATATGCAGATTATAAGCACTGAAGCAAATGATCAATTATTTTCAAATGGTGCTCGGACAATTTAAAACTTGCAAGTTGCCAATTTCAGAAAAATGGGGCCAAGATAGCCTCATTTTTAGTCTGTAGTAGGGGTCAAACTTCCAAAACTCCACTACTACATTTCCCATAATGCAACTCAGTAGCATGCTCAGTAGATTATTAGACCTTGCTCTTGTCAATCGCTTTGATGGATAGAGTTGTAAACATTCCATCATAATCTATTATTGTCTGCCATCTACATTTTTAATATTTAATGATAATGAGATAGCCTATTTAATAGCATTAGATTTTCCAATACAACTCAATAACAATAACATTTAATATACAGACCACACTCACAGATCATGCATTTGTAATGACATGGAGAGGATGAGCATTATCAGTATTACTTGTTTGTCCTTAATTCTCCACTGAACGAATCAGCTCTTTTTTCACCTCTTTATCAACCACATCTTAAGGAAACTCAGGACACACACCTATTGTATTGTGACTCAAGTTATGTGAACTCTATTCTGAAAACAGGTGTTTTATACTAATGTTTACTTAAGTTACACCATCACTAAGACGTTTTTTCTTATTGGCTCAGGTCTACAGGCTCAATTAGCACACATTTCATTTACTCAGTAACATCAATAACTCACCTGTGGTGAAGTGTTTGCCAGACTTTCATGGCAAGGTCCCACATTTGACCGTTTCTGTTCTCTCTATGGATGTCCTGATGCCACAGATCTCTTCTTTTACTCTCCTTAGCCCTTGGGAAGTAAAGAAATTCATAAACTGTTTTTTTTTTTAATTTGTTTGACGTGCAAAAAGCATCACAGATTTTAGGCATGGTGCTGCTGTTTTTTCAGTGTGGCAGCAGCACTTTAACAACACTTGCTTTCTTCCAAAAGGGGACACTGAGCAGGATACATCAGGACATAAACAACACCTTCAAAAAAGTGATGGCTTCTATTAAATCCACATTTTCAATTACATCATTTATTTCTAATAATTTGGCGGGACAACTGTGTCCAAAGGTAGATTACCCTCAGTGCTCTAATCTGTCAAAATGATGAACGGACTTCAGATTTTTTTCCATTCCCAAAACAAAAATTCAGACAGTGACAGAAAATATTAGCGTGACCCCTGAGCGTAATGCCACTTGATCCATTTTCTCAGACATCGGAAAGCTCCTCTGGAAACACAGAAGAAGAATGCTCTGTTGTTTTGTTTCTGTTTTTTTTTTTTTTGATGATATATCATTGCAGACTTGCTGAGAGTTACTGGTGCTTGCTTTCAATGTTATCAATGACAACTTGGGGGTATGAGGACCTGGTTGTAGTTGGTTACTTCGTCTGGATGCATTGAGGTCTTCAGGAGGTGCCCAACCTTCACTGAGTGTTTTAGCCTTTATCCTTAACGCTCTCTGGTTGGCAGGCCGGCAGCGGTGGCCAGGTCACTGTCCCTCTTATCCGAGTCTGCAGCCTGAAATGCAACCCCCCCCCCAAATAGAAAAGCTGGATCAGCCCTTATTGATCTTCTCAATCATTTTGTTTATTAGCTCTGAACATCCCTAACAAGTCTACGAGTATCAACATCAAATCTGTCAATAAAAGTGGCTAAATTGATTCTAGTTTAACTGAATCACCTTCTACAAGTTCATCTAGTTATAGCTGAAATCTATTAATCTATTAATATTAAGTGTCAGACACATGTCAAGCTTTTCGACAAATATTCTATTTTCTTGTCTCCAATCAAGGACTGAAGACAGACTGGAGAGGGGTGAACGACAGACCTGCACCAAGATGGACAGTATTGAAGCTGCAGAAGAACAGTAAGCTGAGTCATCACCATGTTTGTGCCATCATGATTTTGTGTTTGTGTGACTCATTCTCAGACACGTGCATGTCTTCATTTTTTTTAGACACCCCAGTCTAGAAGAGGTTCTGTCGTGGTCACGGAGCTTTGAGATGATGCTGCGCTCGTTGGAGGGCCGGGAGGTCTTCCAAGAATTCTTGCGCTCAGAGTACAGTGAGGACAACCTGCTCTTCTGGTTGGCCTGTGAAGATCTGAAGAAGGAGACTAATTCTGCAGTGGTGGATGAGAAAGTCAGGATCATATATGAAGACTATGTGTCCATATTATCACCCAAAGAGGTACTGACTGTATATGTATTAATACTGCATAAATAGACCAAAAATGACTTTCTGATTGAAGACTGTGTGAAATCAAAATAATTTAGCCAATCAATAAATGAACTTTGCTTCCAGAGGCCAGAAAGAGGCTTAAGTATGTTGTGATAATGTACCTAGTAAATACAAAGCATACTCGGCGGTGGTCTGTGAGGTCATCAAGTACATTGAGATTTGAGGACGATGAGTTTTTACGCTTTATCGCTGCACTTTTTCCTTCTTCGTTGTTTCTGTTCATATTTTTCGTGCCTTGCTTGAATTGTAGCTACACTGCCCTCAGCCTTTTCTCAGTGGTATTACCCCGTTTTCTCTGTCTCATCCGTATCCGTTGTCTAGAAGAGACAACAACTCCCATGATCCAACGCGACTTCACAACATCGTCAAACTATGTCTTTAGTTATCTTTTTATGAAGAGACCCTGAATGGCAACTTTTCCATGCTGTGTGTTTACGTTCACCCTCTCAGAGTGGCCAGAATAGTTGGCCCTGTGATCGAAATCGCACACTAACAAACTGCCATACCGCAGTAAATACTCACTCAGTATGTACTGTATACTGCTAACTAAATAAACAATAAAGTATGCCATTACCAGCAGACTGTTCACACAAAAATATGCCCCAACAATACACCTCAAACCCTACCCTCAAATGAAAGTCGTTCATCACAGACCTAAATCAACGGTACTTCTTCCACTGTTTTTGGGTTCACGTTTGATTTAAAGCAGCACTGATGAGAATAAGTATGGAGATAGCAATGTTGCTGAAGCTGTCTGCTACGTTGACTGCAGTGATCTGTGTAAGTACAGGGCAAGATGTCTATCTAAAGCTAGATACTCATTCCCAACACAGCCTATGTCTTGTTGAAATTCCAAAATCAACTATTAATATTAAGCATATGTGTACAGTCTAAATAAAGCCATTAGAATCCTATAAACCACTTTGAGTATAAATCCCATTTGTTCTCCTTTCTCCAGGTGAGTCTGGACTCACGGGTCAGAGAAGGAATAAACCAGACCCTGGCAGAACCCAGCAACCTGATGTATGAGGAGGCCCAGTTCCAGATCTACACCCTGATGCACCGCGACTCCTTTCCCCGTTTCCTCAACTCCTCTGTTTACAGAGACCTCCTGGCCAACAGGAGGCGCGCCTGTCTCGACACCTAGACCCCTCCACCCTCCCTCATCGCCATCGTATGCCAACGAGACTACTACTTAAACTTCAAATACTACTATGGTGCCAGAAGTCGGGTTTGGTAAATCCCTTTTGATAGAAAAGACTGAATGACATCCGAGATAGCTGGTTGTTTTTTATTTATATTTTTTAAGCAATTTATATCCAGTTCACCACTGGAGCCAGGTCGGCCTTTGCTGGTTGGTTATTGGTCATTTGAAGACCATTAATGCTGGCCAGTGATAGCAGTTAGTGCTATTTGTTATGGTTGACTGGCCAGCCAATGTGTCAGCTATCGGTGGCCAACCTGATGGCCGGCTGTTGGTTAACTATGGACAAGGACTTCTCAGGCGGTGGGGACAGAAACAGAGAGAGAGAGAGAGAGAAAAAGGATGAGCCAATAGTTCATGTACTGTAATATTTAGACCTCTACCTTAACTTTAATTTACACTAACTCTACTCATTCTCTGTCATGTTTAAAAAAAAATGTTTTCCCATTCCTCAGATGTGTTTTGTCCTGTTTACTTTCTAATTTCTCTGCTGTGCAAACATGACACCTAGTTGTTTGTAGGAGTTGGGGCAACTGCCCACTTCACTAGTTAAAGAACTGGCTCTGCACGTAACTCTCTCTCTCCACAGTAGCTAGACAACTTAAGCCGCAGACTGCAACCATTTTGAATATTGAGATGCATTAAGACAGGGAAACTCTGTCTCTCTATCTTACTGTCTACGTTCAGTGAAGGGAAAAGGTACACTTCTTTCAATGTAAAGCTTACTGCAGATTTTATATTGAGATTTTATGGCTTCTGCCGCAAAGGCAGCAGCAGCACCTGCTCATCCATCCACCTGTCCGTTTATCCGTCCGTCCCGTTCAAGCACTTTCCTTCTTAAGGATTCTTTAACTGGGAGAAGTAAGGGCTAGAATTGTGGTTGGGCAGCTACATGTATTATTGTTACTCATGGACTTTAAACAAAAAAATCTCTCCAATGAGAAAATCACAATGCCTTTACATGTAAGAAAAGGCAGCACAAGTGCTGGTTTTCTGGAAAGCAACCACAGTTTGTCCAACAGTCCCCTCCTCCCATCTTTTTCCTCCTTCCTCCAACTCTGACCACCACAGCCTGACAAGCACAGGTACCCAATGTGGGGGGGAAACGCCAAATAAAAACAAACCCACATTACTCCAAATAGTCATCTACATTTTGATATTCTTGAGCAGAGCAAGAGGGTAAACCTGCTTGTGTTGGACAATGAATTTAGCTGGTTCTGCTTGGAGAACATAAGCAGCTGCAGCAGGCACCAATGTCATTGAGAGGGTTCTTAAGCCCTGGCCTTTGTCTGTAAGGCTATAGCTGAGAAACTATAGGTAACATGACAGTCCCTGGTGTGGCTGTCCAATATCGCACTGCTAATTTGTGACCAGTGTGCCAAACACAATGTCAATGAAGCTGTGAAGAGCTATTAGCTGTGACTTGTCACCAGGCTGTACAGTCTCGGTCATTCCGGTGCATGTCTGTCTCTCCAGCAGATGAAGCTAGGAGAGTGTATGGTAGCCCTTCAGTTAGCTACCGCCCATTTTTTTTAACCAGACTTAGTGAGGAGGGTTGGTAAGATAACGCTAACATTTCTAACACACCGGGCTAGCCAGGAAGCTTGAATTAGTCATGCTACAAGCTAACCCTTTCAACAAGGCTAGCTAGGTTTCAGCATGATGTGGGCAAGCAGTTAGCATGCTTGCGCTAGCCATGCTAATCCTCCCTCCCACTGCCAGCCCTGACACTCTCTGCCTGGTTTGTTTTTGGAGACTGACTTTGACAGCATGCGATGATAACGGCTATGTGTGTACATGTACAGCACAGTTACACACCTCACAGAAAAATAAGCGGGGAAAAAAATGAAAGGGGTCTTGCCAAATGTCCCACTAACATTTTTAGTATATAGAAGGACTTTTTGTTGTTTGACGATGTGAACTTTAGAACATGAGCTTTGTTCTTGGCCTGTGGATGTGCAGTAGAAAGTGCATGAGTACAGTGTTTATTATGAATTAACTGGGCCTCCAAGTATATTCTTTATGTCACATGATAGATAGAAGACCTCTCTGATTGGTAGTTAGTGCGGTCCTGAAGTGTCAATGAAACGGTGCCACTCCTCACTGATGAATGGAGGCATCCATGCTGCCACCTCCTTTAACTACCTGAAGTTCTCGTGCCAAGTTTGATTCAAATTAAATTGAGGAGTAGACTATTCAGGATGTCTAGTAGACTACTGAAGTGCAATTGGATGTAGTTAGTGATTATAGATCCCACTATGTTAGGTTGGTTTTGAATTGTCTGAAGGTTGTGTAGTAAAATTACAAGACATGACACTTTACAGATTTATTTTCACTTGCAATGTTAAAAACTAGGTGAAGCTGCTAGTTCAAAACCAATAAATCATCAATCGTTTTGAAATGTTCCTCTTTGAAAATATACTATATTTAACTTAAGGCAATACAGTACTTAACATGCATACTACATTAAGACCTTTAAGGACTTCATTGATGTTGCCTGGCTGCTTTAATGCAGAGCTGTGCATGCATGCGCTCAGTTGATCAGAAGCAGAGGAACACAGACTAATTATCCAAATCTGATACTGATGGATCAATTTTCACACTCACTGTATGGAGCAGTTTAAACTTCCAGGAAACACGAGCATTTTAGATGTTGTGTTTGACTCCATAGAAGAATGCCTGTCACTCACAAAGCTCTCTTGGCAGACAAGTCAATTTTCTGCACAGTGCAATTCTGTTTCCTGGTCGCTGAGTCTATACAGTAATCAACACAAGAATGTTTCACTAAGAACCAGAAGTCATGGTGCATTTAAACCAAGTTTACATTTATTAATTGTGAGATGTGTTTTACCTTATTAAATACTCGTGACGGTGGGCAGGTAGCTGCCCACAGCGTGAGCAGAGGAGCCTGCGGGTTTTGAAGGCTCGCAGGAGACTCTGTTAGCTCTTCACAGGGTTTACAGGAAGGACAGACACGGCTTTAAACCCAGGTAACAGTGTTTTACAGGGAGGACAGAAACTGCAGAAAGTTTTCAGCTCGCGTCCTTTCCTCTTAATTTATTGTGACTTTTACACAGTGGGGGAAATTACACATTTGTTTATTTTTAATAACTGCATTTCAATTGTGGATTTTACAAGCAATGATGATGATGTGAAGTGATGCAGTGCCATTGCCGAGTTTAGATTTTTGTCTTCAAATTTCCATAGGTACCAAGCGAGTGGGCTTTAGAAAATGGCTGTGGTTTTATCGACTGAAAACAAGGTTGAGAGCAAAAGTGTCCGGGGCCAAGGGGGTTCGCGAAGCTCTGGCCTTAACTGAAGCGTTTTATTTTATTTTTTATTATATATATATATATATATATATATATATATTAACAACAAACGTCTCTGTAGGCTTTTCACTACCTCTCATGTTGGTTAATTTATTTCACATCTAGCTGTCAATGTTTAAGGTGTTTTGTAGATCTACTTGAAGCCTAACACTGTAAACGAAAATGTGCACAGAAAAATGACTATGTATATGACCAGAGAAGGGGTTAAAGAGAGCTTGGCCTAGTCAACATTATTTTTTGTTTGTATGTGTTTGTTTATAATTGTGTTCAGCTGAACTAGATTTTGCATCTCTGTAAAGAATTCAGGAATCCACTGTCTAAGGGCTAATCCCATTTTTGCCTATGCAAATCTGTTACTGTGGGTGAGCTGGGAAAGGGCGAGCTACCGCATCTTTCATCTATTTTAGATGGACTATGGTTTACATTGCCCCTTGCTGATATTCTTCAATCTTACTCAGCAAAAATGTACACTTATTTTTGTTTCTATAGAAATACTATATATATATATATATATATATATATATATATATATATATATATATATATATATATATATATATATACAAATACACACACACACATATATATAACAAGTACTATACAGAGAAAATAGCATATGCCTTTGCGATGATGAAAACAAATAAATGTGTTGTTTGACATTATGTGGCTGTGTGCTGGAGTCTTGGTGAGATGATATAGATGACTGGAATTTACCTGGTGGTTAAGAGACCGCCTGTAATGCTGACTCATTACTCAAGCTACAACACCAGTAGTTTACTCTGTGCAGTATTTCCTCACTGAGGGGATTGAAACCACAACCACATTATGACTATATGCTACAAATATAGTTTTCCAGTCCCAGCCTGTGAGTTAAAGAAGGTATTTGGACCACATAGGGCTTGTTCTGTCAACTTTCATTTCAATGTTGGGTCATTTTTACGACATGACAATGTAACTTTAGATAAACAATGGCCTTTGTTGCCACGTGTGACCGTTCAGGGATAAGGGCAAATGATAAAACATGTGATAGTAGCACAAGTAGCGAAGAGTCACGTCATAAAGTTGCAAACTGACTCGGTAATTTCATTTCACAGCAAGATGTTTGTAAAATTTGCTCACATTAGCCGCCGCAAACTAGTGGTCACACCAGACCGAGTAAAGCAGCAACACCAAAATCTGAGTGTAAACTGAATTGAGCAAACTTGCATTTTACTGCTAATTCATGTTCATTTGTTAGAGTCAGACTTGTGTTATTGTTCATTTCGAAGGTTATTGTCTCTCGTTGAGGGTCTGACTTGCGAACCTGGAAACAAGCTGATCCGCATTTATAACCAGTAATTCATTAATCGAATTTTAAGTAAAGTACACTTTCCATGAAATAGTGAACATTGTGATTATCTTTTTGTTATTTATGAGCGGGCTCTGCACAGCTGTTGTGAATTTGTAAGTGAATGTGCAGGAGCATGTCATCGGCAAACAATAGTAACTTATTTTTCTATGCTTCAACTTCTTGTTCCACATGCAGTCAGATTATGACTGTTAATACGGTAGCAGTGATGCAGAACACATCAGATAAAGAGGGTGGATTCACGGTTTGTTTTTGTTTTTTTCGGGGGTTTTTAACACTCCACTAACGCAAGATTTTAGAAGTCAGTAATAAGTAACTTACGAGACCATTCATTCATCCATTAGCCACATTTAGCTTCAAGTTTTGAGTTTGGTTTAATAATTACGTTTTTTTATTTGTACAAAAAAAGCCCCTGGAAATGAGAATAGAAGGGTTGATGTATAGATTATTCTGATAAATCCTCATTGTGCATCATAGCTAAAGAGAGACAGGCTTATCGACCAATGTTGGTTTGAAACCTGCTTTGTGTATTTCTCTCAGTTAGATTTGGTGCCTCTTTCTGCTTCATAACAGACCTCAAGATCACTTTCTGTCTCTGTCGTTCTCTTGGGCTCTCTCTTCCTTCCTCTCTGAAATGACACGCAACATTGTTAACAGCAGTTAAAGAAGAAATCACACTGATGATACTGTCACTTTTATATTGTCTCTTATGAACCGCTTCCAGAGGTGTTTGTGCTACTTTAGGAAAAGAGCTTACACTTGGGCAAGCACTGGTACAAGTTGGTTTTCAAACAGATTTAGGCGATCACTTTTCTCTTTATTGATTTAGATGCCTAAGCCTCTTGGTTTTTGTCATGCCTTTGTAGACAGAACACAGGCGTGGAGAGATGAGCCACAAGTGGAAATAAAAAGAATTTTATTGTCACTTTAGGTGAATGAAAAAGTGTCATTTTTTTTCTATTCAGCATGCTTTTTGCTAAATAAATGAAATAATTCAGTTATTTGCTATAAACAATACTGTATGAGTATGTATTCAAGTACTGCAGTATGCAGACAATTAAAAATATCAGAAACTCTTTTGAGAGGTTCACATTTTTCTTCTAGTACATGTTTCACTAATATTGACCGTTTTGATTTCTTAATTCTTGTTTCGACTGTCTTATGAATTGCCAGAATGACTAAATGACCCTGTTTGTATTAATACATATAGACTCTGGTTGGTTATTTCCGCGTGCATGACTTCAGAGCAATTTCACCAGGACAGTACTAGTGCAATGGTCTTTTTAATAAAGAGTTTGGTTATTCGAGCTCAACTTTTCACTATTGTTCACTGGTTGATCAACAACTTTTGATGTGAGATCCTGACCGTTTTACTTACATCAAACCAGGTGAATTTCTTTTTTCACCATGGGTCAACAGGGCTGTGTGTGTTTACTCTTGCAGAGCCTTATCTCGCCACAAAAGCAAATGTGACCTCTAGTTTTCAGATTTAGAATTCCAAGACGACAAAATGATGGCTGAGCTCCAAACAGCCGCCAGTAAGAGTGAGCTAATGTTTGTGCAACTTCCTCGAACGTCTCAGAGCAATCCCACCTGCCCAAGGATATGATTGCTTTACACGATAACTTTGAATATTGTGAAAGTGGACTCTTAATCCTTCATCTGTGGTCACTGTCTGAAGTGCCCTGAGATGCAGGAATCCCTCAAGTGTAGCACTGAAAAGACTCTTATTAGTCTTGAGGAAACATTGTCCGCTGCTGTGGGACAGCACAGGGTCTCGTCTCATCTAGCCTCACTTTACAATTAAATCTCTAATTAAAGACAGAGCAGGAACAAACTTAACAGCACTGAGCATTATTTACACATCGTCAGAAATGTTGACTATGTTGGCATTTCTCTGCATGATAGTACAGTGTTACTATTTTCCACCATGGACCATAGATTTGAGATTACATAAATATTTTACACCCGAGTCTAGTTTGGAAAATATTGAATTTTTTCTTTAAGACTCAGATCAGTCAACAACTAATCATAGGTAAAAATGTGACGGTTGTGGAGAGTTGATAAATAAATAGTCTGACACTTTCAGGAAATTAATTTATTCACATTCTTGCCCAGAGTTAGATGAGAAGACTGATAACACTATAACACCTGTGCACTAACTATGAAGATACAGCCAGCGGCTACTTAGCTTAGATTAGCTAGAGCTAGCTACTAAAACCAACACAAGGGAACTGCTAGCCTAACCCGGAAGCACATTTATTTTATCTTGCTTGTTTGTTTTCATGCAAAGACCAAATGTAAAGACATTACAACCTTTTTTTGTTTTTATATGAGTTGTATGGATTATTATCATTTCAATACAGCTTAAGAAATAGTGTGCAAGCTAATCGGCTGCTTGCTCCAGCTTCATATCTTTTCAACTAACTCTCAGCAAATGACTAAGCGTATTTCACAAATGTCAAACTGTTCTTCCAAAAGAATAGATTACAAATAGTTGAGCTATTTAATTTTTTTTAAAAAAGAGATGGAAATGCAACACTGAATTTACAACTGGCCCTCAACAATGCTTTTTTTAAAAGGATAGTGTGTGCCAAAATGATAATCTATCCTTTTTGTTTCAATATAAAGGGGTCAAAAGAATGACTGGACTATAAAATCACATGTTCTGTTGGACTCAAAATGTTCCTAATGAAAACCTTTTTGTTAGCTGTCTTTTAACATTGCTGTCGTGGGTTTGTGTTATTTCTCTGAATCATCCACAAACTGCTTTATTAACATGTAACCAACAGACCTGAAGGCTTCGTAGACAGGCACTGAACAGTTGTAACTGTGACTGATGTGGATTACACTCAACCATATCAGATCCAACTGAAATTGTAAACTGTGTCACAAAAAAGCTGTTCATATTTTTTTTCTACTGTAACAGATTTATTTGAGTCATTGTTTTTTTTTTATTTATCAGCCTCTAACTTAATATGAGTTGCCATCATTTCAACAGTGTGTTCAGTTGTGGTACGTTTTGATCTACAGTTCGATCTCTCTTTGTTTACACGATGACATCTTGCATTAAGATAAAACTTCAATCTATGTTAATTGCCCTTGAATATCTGTAATTTAAATAGTGCTGCTAGAGAAAGGAATCTAAATGTAACAACTTACAATAAATACTTAATAGATTTTTGCCAAGTGTGACTGTGTTTTTCTTTGACTGGAGGTGTGGAAGATGACCTTCAGATGCATCATGTAAATTCTGTTAGATTGGTTGATTTTCGCTTCAGAAATGTATCAAAAAATGAAAAGTGTTAATTTGATTTTTCTTTTTCAAATACAAAAACCATTAAAGCTGCAGGCAGCGTTCAACGGGCCCTCACACTCTGGCGCTCGTCGGGGCGTGTGCACGTCAGGGCATGCACCCGTCAGGGATGCATGTGGTGGCCACAGACAATTGCTCTCTCCTTATCCTTCCTGACTGATTCTTCTCTAGTTTTTTTGGACCATGGACAGGAGAGTTATAATAACTTCCTGCTTCACGGCGAAACATCAACATTCTTAAACATTAAATAACAAACTTGCAAATTCAGGTCCAAAGCCAGAATTTTTTAAATGAGAGATGACCAAGGCAACTTTCACCACCTTCCAATACTTTTTTTAATTTGGAGTTTTCCTATTTTATTTATTCAGTTATTACTTTATACTTTCTCCCAACATGGAGGTCTAAATAAAAGCCTCTGTTATATAAGTTTCCGGGGAGGAAAGCTGAAACCTTCATATTTTATTTGTTTGGTCTAAAGGTAGTCGACTTTAAATAAATCGAGTCTAAAAATATTAAAAGCTCATAAAATCTGTACATTTGTATCATACAAAGGAATGAGCTAAGGAATGAGAATTTTTAGCATTTTTGCAAAGGTGGCAACTAACTAACTAACTTCTTCAATGGTGCCTTGCTGAACCCAAAATTGTGCAGAAATCAAAGTAACAACAGGGCCAACATAGGTCTTAACCTCCCATCATAAAAACACACATTTAAACCAAACTTTTAAAATATAGACCAGACCAGTAGTAGAAAGAGGCAACCTCATTTAAAAATGTCTTTATTTCATCAACTGGATCATGTTTTCAGACTTTTGTACATTCAAACAACTGGGTGAGACCACTGGAGAACTGAAGAGGAGGCAGGTTGGTGTGTACGGGTGTCGTGTGTATGTTTAACTTGTCATACAGTCTTGTCTGTATATGTGCATATGCATGGGCACTTTCACGTGTGTGCGTGTGTCGTGTGTTCTCTCAGACAGTCTTCTGATCTGTCGCCTCCGGAGCTGCTGAGGCAGATACTGAATCGTCCTGGGTCTTGTCTAATCCTTGGCTGCAGCCTAGCTCGCCTGACTGCGCGGCGTCTTTCACCGCGATGGCGGCATTGGAACAGGTCAGGTCTATACTCTCATATGGCTCTGATGTCCACTGAGAAAGAAAGCAGGAGAGAGAAGAAGGCGCGTCAGAGGAACATTGTTAAAATCTGTACATAATTTAGCCGACTGTGTGTCCCACATCAAATTTAAAGAGCAGAGAGTAGGATTTTTATTAAGATTATTGATCAATAGTTTGGTCTTACTGTCTTTTAAAACACACTTCCCAGCTTATCCTCTGTTTCATAAAAAATGTTATTCTTAAAATTATCATATGATGCTATGAATGAGATACAGGTGCTATGTCACGTCTGAAATTGACAAGACTTTTAAGTCTGAATCCCCTCCTGTGGACCCTAGAGGCTATAACAATGATTCAATCTCACAGTTAATACTCTTAAAAGGATTAATAGAGCATTTTACCAGCGGCAGGGCTGCAAATGTAACGTATGTAATGTATTTCTGTGCTATGATTTTATTCTATTATGAGCTACAGCAATGTTGCTTGCAACACTGACATTTTGGCCTAAGGGTGACATAAAAGGTCGGCTCATGCTACATCCAAACTGCAGGCGAAGGGTGAGAAAAACAGCACCTCCAAAACCCAGTAACACATTTTATCTTGTTTGTTTAGTCTTTTACAACATTGAACAAATAGTTGTGGTTTAAGGAGGGTCATGTGACTATTTCTTGGTAGAGAGCAGATTACAGGAAGAGCGATATCGATTTTCTCATCTAATCCTCTTTAGCTTTTAAAAAAGAATATTTTTAAACCCTTTAAAATGAAGCTATTAGCTTTGACGAATCTGTGTCAGGGCCAAAACGAGTTGTAGTTCAAAGTATTTTATTATTATTATTATATTAAATTCTTACAACATCATCTTTGTCAACAATGAATGTAAAATTGATCTGCATATCTTCTTGTTGGCCTGAGTGAAGGCCAAGTTGAGAGGATCCCATTCTGTATGAGTAGGGTCTACCCTTCAGACAGCACTGTGCAGAAAAAGCCAGGGTGTTTGCGTGTATACCTGTTGATTTGTTCCTTACCTGTGTAGCCCTGCTGCTAGACCTGTGTGAGGGCCCCATGGCGATGTTGACGCTGGACGAGGACTGCGTGTCGGTGGTGTTGCCCCCTTCAGCAGCAGATAGCCCAGAGATAACAAGACCACTGGAGAAACTACGCTTCCCAAACAGCAGGCTGAGAGTGGACGAAGAGGAGGAGACCTGGGCAAAGGCACCATAAAGGAAGAAAATGTAGTCCTTATCAGAAACAGCAGCTGTATCTTAGAATAACTTACAGTCAAAAATAAAGTACAGTTACAGGTTTCGGCCATCAGGTGAGAAATTATATCATTATATTATTCCATCTGGACAGTTGGTAGTCGTGTGTAGTGTGTTGGCCAACAGAAGTTGTGTACCTAAGTGTATCAAGCTTGTACCTGGCTGGAGCGCTGCTGATGCTGCGCTGCTTGGAGCTGCGAGCTGATCCCACCAGCTCCTGAGAGACGAGGGACCTGAAGACAGACAATGATCTCTTTCTTGCTTTATTCTCAAACAAAGCAGTTGCAACTGAGCAAAGAAGGCTGCAAAATATTGTGTGTGAGTTCGTTTGTGTGTGTGTGTGTTTACCTGGGAAAATATGGAGGCAATGGACGTGTTAAAGGACAGCTGACTGTTGGACAGACGCTGGACAAGCCCATGGGTAGAGCCAGAGTCCAGAATGGGCCCTGATTGGCTGCTGACGGGGGGACGCTGACTCTGAGGCTGAACTGATCTACTGCGGTATTCTCTCCTGGCTGCAGAAACACACATGAACACACACACAATAATACAAATGTTATAGTTGAATATTAAACTAAAAGCCATTCAAATTAATCACGATTGAAGATATTTTGTTTTTGTTGAGGCTGATGAACAATGTAAAATAAAATTACATGATTGTTGTTTAACTTCAGATAAAGGTCACAATAGAAAATAAATAAAGGTTCATTGTTTGTATTACCAGTGTTGTAAAAAGTACCCAAAAGTCATGCTTGAGTAAAAGTAAAGAAATTATACTAAAATATGACTTTGATAAAAGTGAAAGTCACCCATATGAAATTGTTTTAAGTCTTAAGGAGTCTCATTATAATGTACTTTAAATATCAAAAATAAAAGAAAATAATACATATTATTTACTTTTCATATACTGTATTCAAACCGATTATCAGCCTGGCCAGTTATCAGATCCATGATGCAGCATTTTTCTGATTATTGGAGTCAGTGTTTTTTTTGTTTGTTTTTTTGTTGTGTTTTTACTGATTGCCAATGAAATAAATTCTTTTGAAAATGTGCTACTTTGGCTTTGATGCAGCATGAAGTACAAGTACAACGACCTCAAAAATGTGTTTAAATACAGTATATTTAGTAAGTATAGTAAATATACTTAGTTACAGTTCTATTACAGACCATCACCTGCAAAGTGGTGAACCTCTAACCATCCTCGCTGATGAACCACCCTTTCATACTCATATCACTAGCCTTTTGTTGCCCCATCCCAACTGTGTGTGTACCTGTGTGTGTGTGTGTGTGTGTGTGTGTGTGTGTGTGTGTGTACCTGTGTTGTGGTGCCTGTGGCTGTGTGTCCTGGCTCTGCGCTGGTAGAGGCTCAGGCTGTTGGACGTGACGGAGGAGGGGCGGTTGTGGCTCAGGGAGGACGAACCACCAGCGCCGCAGTCTACGTCGTCCATGTTCACACCACTGTTACAGCTGGTCAGGTTGTCCTTTCGCACCCTGCAGAACACACACAGACACACACAGCTCTATTTATTCATGTCCACATCAGTGCAAGGGATGTATATTCAAGCCTTGATATGACAGCGGGTTACACACACACTCACATCTGAGAGGTGGATACACAAAAGTCCAGTCTTTCTACTAAATTACTTAAGTATCATCTGGTTGAGGAGGCTCTTCGGCTACTTAGTGAAATTTAGAAAACACCCTTCACCTCTAGAACAATGGAACAGGATTAAAAATCTAATCTAATCTGAAAGGGAACCCACACAGACAGAAAGGCACACACATTAAGTTAGCAGGGGAAGTCTCTCCAGAGCAACAACTACCACTGAGTCAATACTGATAAATCCACAGAGAAGCACTCACTCGGCAGGCAGCCGGAGCATTAGCATTAGCAGTTGGTACATTATCTGATGTGATATGATTTACACCAAACATGACCATCATTAAGAAGTTACCATCATATCATGTGTCATCCCAACTTTTTGCCACTTGCAAATCATCTTAATGCCAATGTTGCACTTTCACAGCTTAAAAAAAACCACACACTTATGATTATTTTAAAGCACCCATTGTGGATGTAATGGACATACTATTTATTACATTGTGAAGTAATCTGATACAACTTTTATCTACCCTGACATATCTGCATCAGACCAATAGGCCTCAGCTGGGATTGATTACACATGGCCTCCGAGGCTAGACGACGGTAAGTAGTTTTTGCTGTAAGTGTGTGCTCTCAATAAATAAAGCCAAACAAATTAAACTAATCCATCAGAGGCTGATGGTTGTTCCAGGAACTGAACCCACAATCTTTCTGTCACAGCACAGACTGAACGACATAACAAAGAGGATTATTTGAAGAGTCACAGTGAGAGTTTGTTGAGCTGGAGGAAAGTGGAAAAGACAGCAAAGGGCAGCGATCGTGTTAAAAAAATTTTTTTTTTTTTTTAATAAGGTAAGACAATTTATTGTCAGCTCACCGTAACCATTTAGAGCAGAGCCAAGAGCGAATGACATCCAGGCTTAGAGCCCCTCCTCCAATGCTGCGGAGTGTACGGTGTGTTCCTGCATATGATGTCGTTAGAGGTGACACATACCTAAGACAGAAGGAAATAAATATCAGCAACAAGGAACAAATACATCGAAACAAAACCATAAAGAAGTTAAATACCTACATCAAAACAGTGTGTGGAAGAATTTTCATGAATGCAAACTTTAAATTCAACCCTAAGACCTCGCCATGCTCTACACATCTGGTCCTTGACAGTGACACATACATGGGGTAGCCCAGCGGCTGGTCGCAGGACGAGTTGACCATGTTCCTCAGAGCCTGCTTTGAGTTCTGGATGCTGCCACGCTCCGGGTTCCGGTTTCTTAAAAACACCAACTCCTGCTGCTGACCTGCCCACAGACCCCGAACACACTCCTTATTTATCTGCAGAGAGATAAATAAATGGATAATTATTACAGATTATTATGTCAGTTAAGTTTCATCATCCTGGTCTTTGGCACAGTTTATGATACCATGTTCTAAAATCACATTTTCTAAGAAATGTCTTGTTTGTTTACAAAAAAACAATGCGTAAAAATGACAAGTTGGTTGTGGCATGATAATTACTTTGTTACCTTTGGATGGAGCCAGACTAAAAGCAGTCTTTAGGCTAAGCTAAGCAAATTCACCTCTCTCTGTAGCTGCACATTTAAAGGAAAAGTTTGACATTTTTTTGGGATCTATACTTATTTGTTCTCTTGCTGAGGATTAGAAGAGAAGATGGACACCACTCTCATATCTGTAGGATAAATATGAAGCTACGGCAAGCCGGTGGTTAGCTTAGTTTTGCACATGTACTGGGGAACCTATAAAGCTCATTAATTAGAATCTTGTTTGTTTAATCTGTACAAAAAGCTTTTGGTATGGTGTGCTAATTTGTTAGCTTTGGAGGTGCTCGTACTTTTTAGTCTCACTATCCTGCATCCACATACATTTAATTGCATTAGAAAACGGCAGAACACGGTCTCAGGTTACTACATTTCACTTTCATATGCGATGATGAACCTGTAGCCACTCCAAAACAGAAATACACATTTGTGCCCAGCAATACAGATGGAGAGGTGATTGAGGCGGTTGTTTGGTGCCACACCTCTAGGATGAGCTTCAAAACATCGTCCAGATTGTTAAAAGCATGAGGTTTGTTATGATTTAAAGTATGCACACTACAAATCTGAATAGAAACATGCATTATTATTCAGTACCAACAACTTGTGACTGTGTGCAAACATGCAAACCCTCTATTTCCACCGACACCCTCAGTCCTCTTACCTTGATGACCTTGAAGCTGAGGTGTCGTTTGTACAGCATGATGATCTTGTACTCGTCCGTGCCATCATCAATCATGTGTCTCAGCGTGAGCAGCGTGTCGCGGCTGGAAAGCACCGCCTTACGCCAGGCGGGGTCACTCTCGTGGCAGATCACCAGGCTGCTGCGGTAGTTTGTGATGGCTTCGTACAAGATAGATGCCTCCTCAGTCTCCTCCAGACAGGTGAAATGATCCTGAAAGGACAGGAGAGGCATGACGGAGCACTGCAGAACGATGTCTACAAACATATGAAAGTGTACTTAAAGCACCAGAAGTAAGAGTAATTATTACGGCAAATGGTCCATTTTAGAATGCAGTATATCACTGCATTACAATGATTAATGCATTAATTTTTATATCATGCTGTGATGGGGCTTATTTTAATAACTTTTACAGGTAGCATGCGAATTTACTCCCAGAAATCAATAAATATTGATCTTATAATAATACTAATATGTTGAGTAAATACAGGGAACTGCGTTAATTCTGTTTTGTCCTGCTTTGTTGTGAATTGTAAATAATTTTGTGATTTTCTTTTGAATTGTCATAGAACATTAGGATGCAATTGAAGACTGTGAGAGGCTGTTTTGGCCTGTGAATATTTCTATTTTATTTAGGTTTCGTTAAAGTAGGTCTTGTGAAAAAGGGGCAGATCAAATAAGACGAATCTTCTTTCTGCTCCTTTTCATTCAGGATGGGAGATTTTGTTGTGTGCTTGTATTAAATTGTGTTAGCTGTTGATGAATGAAATAAACGTATTAAATAGATAAATAAATAAACAGATTATATTTTTTTTAAACTTTATTTTTGGAATTTTAATCTCATTAAGCAAAGTCGCTGTAACTAACATTATCTGATATGCAGCTGAGTAAAAAGTAGAATATTTGCCTCTGAATTATATGAAGGACCAAAAATGAAAATACTCAAGGAAAGTAGAAGTATGTGAAAACTGTAAAAAAAAAAAAAAAAGAAGAAATATCAACATAACTTTACAGAAGACTAGAATCAATATTTAAAACTGTACTGAGGTGTAGTTTAAAAGAAACATTTGAATGTTTCTGATCGAGAGAGGAAACACTGAAACACACACAGATGAGGACACAACAGGAGCCATTTAAAAACACAGTACATTTTTACCTGATGCAGCTTGAGGCTCATTCTGACTGCAGGGGCCACCACCCTCTGCAGGAGGTCCAGATCAGCAAAAACCCACTCATCTTTGGTGGCGATGCGGAAGTCGCCTTTAAACAGGGTGTTGAAGCCGTACAGGAATGATTCCAGGCTTTTGGGTAGAGGGAAGGGAAAAGATGGATAAAGATATGGAGATAGAAAGAAAGAAATAATTTACTTTTAGAAAATAAAGCACATAAAACAAAAAATAATGACAACATTAGTAGAAATCTGTTTGAATGATGTGCACGGTTAAAGATTTGGCTGCTAACGCCTCCCTCTGGTATATCTGCCTAATTGCAGGTAAAAATCTACAACAACTGATCTGAGTCCTGTTTTTACAGTCTATTTTTCAGCACATTAGCATTTATAGAAATAACATGAAACCAAACCTTTTCTGAATGCAGGAAAACACATTTTAGATAAACAGTTAAGATCGATTACCTTTTAGAGCATTGTTAGATTAATATAGTGATATTACACTGTTAGTTCTTGGTTCTTTTTAATGTAAATGGTTTTATTAATTTAGTTTTTTATTAATAAATAAATTTATTTTAGGCTAAATAATGTTTTTTCTATGAATCATTTATTTGTGTCAGAGGGCTTTACAATTTGTACGACATCATAATCAAGGCTGCTTTTGTTGTCATTTTCTGAAGATGACAACAAGCTGAAGGCTTCGCATTGAAGGCTGCATAAAAGCTGCATAACAACATGCATGTCACAAAGCACACTAAAGAAAAGGCTGTGAGAAATTCAAGAAATGTAAAACATGCCGTCAACCTAGAAAAAGCATGTGTTTGTAGGAGACATAACACAAAGCTGAATTTAAAAGCAAGTAGTCCGAGAACACAAACCTCCACCAAGGGAGCTCAGTTTCCCCATTATGTTACACCTAACAGCAATAGTCCCAAAGTTTAGTACCTGTTGGACATGTTGTGTGATGCCGTGCCGAGAGATCTCCTACCCAGGACGGAGAGAGCGTAACACAGAGTCACTAAAGGAGAGTCTTCATCACTGTCTACTGGCTGGACACAAATACAAACACAAACACAGGGCAGAAATGAAGAGACTGTTTGCTTATGGGTCAAAAATAAAAAATGACAGACAAAGCATTCTCCCATGATGCATTTATGGTGATAAAAGTGTTGTTCTTCTTCTAAGAAACGGATTACAGGGGTTGTTTGACAATTTGAGCTGGAATTGAAGTTTAATTTTTAATGTAATGCAACCATAAATTAATTCATAAATACACATAGTAGAGCTGAAACTATTAGTGGAGCATCAGAAAATTAAGCAAAAGTTTTTAATTAATTAATTATTAAGGTATTTTTTATGATAGAATACTCACTAATAGCTCATATGGAAATTTTGTTGTCTTTCTTAGCCTTCAATGACAATAAATTAAGTATCTTTGTGCTTCATTCTAAAAAAGAAGCAATTTGAACGTCAGATTGGGTTTTGTGATATTTAGATGAACATTTTTCACTATTTTCTAACATTTTTAAGACCAAATCAAGAATCACAATATTTCTCATAGCTGAAACCATGATAGACAAAAGAACATAATGCCTTAGCTGCTCAAACTCATAGTGACGTTTGATGGAATAATCTTTAAGTGATGCACCGTCTCCATCTTCCCAGCACAGTACTGGATCCACTCCAGGTAGACGTTGCAGAAACTGGCGCGCGTCACCCCCTGCAGGCAGTGCACGTAGTCTTCATCGATCTTCACACTAAAGACCTGAGGGTCGCGCTCGATGTGGTGCCACTTGGTGTAAGACTGCAGCGTCTCCTGGATGGTGACATCCTTGAGCCAGGTGGACAGTTTCGGGGAGTGGACCAGGTAGTAGATGATGCTCTGAGAGGAGTGGGGGAGGAAGGGAGGGAGAAAAGGGGATCATCAGACTAAAGTAAAATATTAAACATGAAGAAAGCAAAAAAAAAAAAAAAAAGACTGTGTGTTATAGCCACTGGCCACATGTGGGGTCACTATTGGCAATCTGCCATTTGTAGTAATGATTAATTCATAAGATACTTATCGGCCAATCAAACTATTTAACCTTTTGACTGGTAAATCTGTAAGGGCCCTTTAAAACAAGTGGATTATTCAATTTTCTGAAGAAAAGGTGACTGAATGTCGAACAGTGATGCATAATTAAAGCTGGACTGGCTGTATTTCCATACTAATGACTCTTAGTGTCAACATAATAAAATATCAGCTTAGATTAAAACAAAAACAGGCAACCAGATCTCAGCTGTTTGTTCAGCTGTTCGCTTAAAACCAGAAGAAACTGAAGACAGTGAGTCCAGGTGATCACTTCCTGTCATTTAGTTTGGTAGTGAGAAATGTATCTGCACATCTATACTAAAACATGAAAACATGATCTGAGCTTGAGTATTTTCAAACTAATTCATGTTTAACTCTATTCACATTTATGTGTATACTATTCTGCCATTAACAACAGCCATGTAAGAAACTCCCATATGCAAAGAGTGGAATGATGTGTAAAATATTAAATATTACTTTCTTCTCATACCAATATGCTGCTTATCACAATACCTGTCTCTGTCATCGATTAAGACTGGGCGCACTGCCATAATCATAGGAAGACAAACAAGTTTAAAACATTTTAACTGGAATAAAATTTGCAGAATTAAACCAGAAAGCACTCAGAGAGCGAATACCTCTGTCAACGCCGTCGTTACTAAAGCCTGAACAATCAGAAAATAGCTTCCAGGCTATGTCAAAACAAAATCATGTGTTTATCAGAGGTGTATCGCTGCCATGATGATCAGCCTCAGGTCAAATTAAGCAACAATTTAGTAGTAGGTTCCCTGGGAAGCTACTACTAGAGAAAAGAGTGAGTCATCAACAAAAAATACGATTTTCTATAATGCTGGATCTGGATTGATTTATCATCTAGATGTAACTAACAGATACATGAAATCCATTTGAATGACTCTGAGTCTCCATTATCTAAGCTGCATATTGGTGTCAGTGCCGTGTCTCTACCCCTCTCTGCTACTGTACAGTGAGTCAATACTTCAATATCCTGAATACAGAATATGATCCAGATATGGATCTATGCACACAGCGGTGGAGCTTCATGACTTGTCCATGCCTGGGTATTTTTATTTAGATTGGCCAATTATTATTTTTCATGATATTTGGCATATTGTTTTTTTTAAAAAAGGTTCTAACTCACAATGTTAAAAAAAAGGGAAAAAGTGATACAGAATCCACATCCCTACCCATATCAACATCAAATTGTATTCAACTGTTCCGTGGGTCAAGATCCACCACTAATCAAAATGTCACCAAAATCCATCGACAACTTTTCAAGATATCTTGTGGTAAAAAAGCAAACAAACAAACAAACAAATGAAGGCGATCGCATAAACTTCTCCAACTCTCACTGGCCGAGGCAGAAAGTCCAAAGAATAGTATCAATGGTGGATAAATCATAAATTTCAATATGTTGCCAAGTTTTTGCAAACTTTAATCACATTCATACAATAGTGAAATCTGGTACAGCTACTTATTTAAAATGCTCACACATAAACTGATGCACATAAATGAAACGTACCTTCAGATAGTAGGTGATGAGTAGCTTTCTGAGATCGTACACTTGTAGCATTGTGGCGGCATTGTTCTCACTGATGCTGTAACCCTCCAGCAGGTACTTGGTCGCCATCACCTCCCAGGCCAGCCAGCGCAGGTTGAAGGCCGCATTGCAGGACAGCATGTGGGGCAAGTGACCTGGCTCGCAGCAACAGCACGCATCGTCTTCCTCCATGCCCTCTGTGATGGCCTCCACCTCTCGCTGCTGGCAGTATGTACCTGAGAGATGGAGGAGATCAGTGGATCAGCTTGTCGCACATTCAGAGGGAGGGTGGAATAGAGGTGGTCAAACTGTACCTCTGAACTCCAGACCCCTCAGCTGAAAAGTGACCAACCCGTTGCCGATCTCGATCAGGTGGACCAGGGCATTGAGGTAGTCAGAAGCCAGAATGAAACAGTCTCCGGCGCTGTAGTTGCCCCATCGGCCCAGCATGAGGTCACCACAGAGTGAGTGCTGGAGCGAGCGAGTCAGGTACTCATAAAAGATGGAGTTTAGGTTGCTATCATCACACCCTGTGAGAGACAGACAGCAGGAAAGCATACAGTTAGATCAATGGACGTGTGTCAAGAAAGTACCAGATGGTGCAAAGCTTTACTGCTTCCTTCCTTTATCGATTTTAATTAAAATTTAATTAAAACTATTTAATTTTACTTTAAACTAGTTTCTTCAAACATCTTTCATATGTGGCTCTTTGAGAGGACAGAAAATGTTGTTACAGTCTGTAGCTGATGCCAGTGTGCAGTAAATAACTCACCTGTCTCCTTGTCCACTTGGGACACTAGTCTGCTGTTGGAGTTGTCGATACGCTTTGT
The DNA here is from genome assembly GCA_037577475.1 of Chaunax sp. Z400. Classification (NCBI taxonomy): domain Eukaryota; kingdom Metazoa; phylum Chordata; class Actinopteri; order Lophiiformes; family Chaunacidae; genus Chaunax; species Chaunax sp. Z400. Next base: position 17,169,256 of record CM075193.1, read on the forward strand.
GCTGCAAAGGACGGGAGAAGGTAAAATCATATGTTGAGACCATTAAGTCAAAAGGTACCATTTATACTGTGAAGACAAAGTGTTCCCATGTGTTTGTCATGTAAAATAGGTTGAATAAAATGTTGATAGGACAACGGCTTACACATGAATCAAAACCTATTTTAAAATACCCCCTGAGGCTGGTTGAAAATGGCTGTTATGTTCTTGAACTCCTCAGAGGAGTTAAACCATTGTAAGACAATAAAATACCATTGTAAATGACAACACTAAAGCCTCCACAGGTATTGGCACACTTGAAACTAAATATTTTACATCTTACATTGCTAAGTCAGAGAAAACAGAGGGTTACGTGGTGTAAGAGTGAGGAGGACATCTGGAGAACTATCTGCTAATCTGCCTCGGTCCGCTCAAAAGGATGGGACTGATTTCTTACTTGGAAAATTAAAAGAAACAAATAGAAAAATTATACTAAACAAGTAATTAGTCCATTTCTCAGAGCCAAACCTATTTCTCTTTACTGATGATGTGAATCTTTTCAAAATAGATCATGAATATCTGCTCTTATTTTCTATTTTGAAAAAGGCTCGACCATTTCCTAAAACATCTGGACACTGCAGTTGTTTGTAAAAATAACTCAAACAGGATGAAGTGTGCTTTAGGACTATTTTCAGCCACAGATTCATACACGTTTGGTGCTCTAGTGAGTATTTACAGTGGCAGGATGGTGAGGGTGGGACTGATTAAAATGAACTATGTCCATATTCATAGTGATAACAGAACATGTCACACACTGCAGCAGTGTGGCCCACTGATGAATTTTGAGTAGCCTCTGTTGTTTTGTTGTAGCTTTTTTTGATCTATTGCCTTACTTATAGTTCCGCTCCCAGAACTTGATGGGCCGTGGATAGGAGGAAATGAAGATGGCGCTGCCCAGGAAGGGAGCCAGCGGCGTGTAGAAGACGGTGGTGAGCAGAGTCTGGAGCAGCAGCATGGCTGAGTCTGGACGCACACAAACCAGTCAAGGAAATAACAATAGGTAGGGATGTACCGTCAATCACACACAGACACGTATACAAGGCTTTGAGAAAGGATACGAGGCACAGCAAACGGCTGAGCAAAGGCATGAAAAGCGCTGCCCCAGGCGATCTGCCAGGGCGCGATGTAAACCAGGATGAAATGGAGCTTCAGCAACAGCTCACGCATCTGAAACAACACACATCAGTCAGGATATCTGTGAAACATAGCAGAATAAAGTGCTTTCTGTTACATCCCTACACATCACAAAACATTTTAAAAGTCTTATAGAGATCAGCCATAACATTATAACCACTGGATGGGATATATTAGGCAGCAGGTGAACATTTTGTCCTTCAGGTTATGTTAGAGGCAGGAAAATATGGCAAGTGTAAGGACCTGAGTGACTTTGACAAGGGCCAAATTCAATCGCAATCAATCGAGCATCTGTGGGAGATGCTGGCCAAACAAGTCCAATCCATGGAGGCCCTGTAGAGGTCTGCTGCTAACGCCTTGGTGCCAGATACCACAGCACACCTTCAGAGGTCTTGTGGAGTCCATGCTTCGACGGGTCAGAGCTGTTTGGGCAGCAAAATGGGACCTACACAATATTAGGCGGGTAGTTTTAATGTTAAGGCTGATCGGTGTAAGTGGCACATACAAAGAACATACAAAATAAAAACAGTGAAGTTGAAAATGCCATAATTCATGTTTTTATGCATTAGACTAGACAAGAAGACCGTAAGGAGGATTACACTTGTTTTCAGTGATGGAGTATAACTCCATGTATAAACCATCGTGTGTCAAGTTGCCGAAGATGAAGTTAAACAAGCATGAAATACTCAGGATTCTCCACCACCGGTGCATTTCATAGAAGAAACACAGATAGAAAGAAGTTATTTAAGTTGTCCCTGATATTTGCAAGTCTTGTTAATTCCATGTCTGAGAAAAGGTTCAATTTTCAAAACAAAACAAAAAAAAACAATGCGTAAAATTCCTAAATTATCAAAAGGCCCTCTCTAGGTAATGGAAGGTGTCTACATATAGTTCTGTGAAAAAAATGTTTTATGTTCTATGCCCCCAGAAACGCTCATCTGAGACAAATCTCACTTACAGAATGAGCCTAAATGCAACATGTAAACATGGAAATGAAAGAAATGTGTTGAAACTTTCGTGAAAAAATATTGAACAGTTTTTGAGTTATGCTCTGGAAAACGAAACATGATGGATGGACGGAATCCATTCCTATAAACTCCTCCTCAATACGTTCCCATTCATAGCGCATTAGCTCACACACACACACACACTCACCCTGACTCCACATAGGATCAAACCTTGTTCTCTAACCTTGTGGAAGACAATAGACATGATGAAAAAGTCCAGCAGGAAGCTCTCAGAGGCGTGGGGGCAGTCGAAGTGGAAAAAGACGAGTGTGAAGAGCAGAGTGAGGAACTGGAAGCTGGGGTCACAGAAGGATGAACGCAGGAGCTTCAGTCCGGCAACGGTCGTCAGGAGAACGTCACAGCTGGAGGCACAAACCAGCGTTTAGACGACAGATATAAGAGGTGGTTAATCACACACAGACTCTGATGAACAGGCACTGCAGATTTCTAGAAACGATGAGCGTGATGTGATTCTGCGTGTTTGTGGCTCCACTCACTGGATCCCCAGCTTCTTGCGATGACTAAGGGCAAAGCCATCGTTAGTAAGCGCGCTCAGCACGACAGCAGGGTACACCAAGTACTTCTCAAAGCACAGGAGCCCCACGTACAGCCGCTCAAACCACATCAGCACAGCGTCCTCTGAAACACAAGGATCACAAAAGATTTTTAAAAATACGAAGGTGTTTGAATGATAAATTGTTGGCAGACAGATCTTGACTGCAGGCTTGCTGACCTCTGGGTTCAAACTGATGGTACTCCTTGGTCTTGAGGACCGGATGGGAGACCCACAACCAAGGGTGATGCTTCCTCAGCTGGGGGATCAGGTAGTGGGTTACAAACCCCACCGTCCCTGCCAGAGCATACAGCACGATGGTCACAAAGGGCTAGAAACAGGTTGGGGGATAACAAAGAAAGAAAGAAAGAAACACTTGAGTTAGCATTCTAGCAAAATGTGATCGAAAGCCAAAGGCAGCATATAGAAAAAGGAAGGAAGTGAGAATCTCACCTTGAGAGACAGGAACACAGTACTGGCAGTGATGGCGAAGGTTAGGATGTAGGCGACGGAGCACACGACTAAATCCGACAGCAGAATCTCCTTCTGTGGAGCACAACAGGTAGGGAGAGCTGCAATCATTAATAAAACACACTGAGAGAAAACACATTCATTGAGGTGTGCGATTATTACTGTCTGATCAGGTGAAAGGTAAAAGCAGCGTGAGAAGATTTAAGACTCCCATTAAGACAGTAAAAACAGTGGGAGGCGTGTTTTCACTAACGGATAATTCCTTGTAATCACATAATGATCGACAGCAAACATTGATTTATTATCTTGCATACAAAAGTTTAAAACTCTACAGTGTTAATGTGTGTTGATTATCTGATCGTAATTATTGTGAGCTGAGAGCTGAGTCAGAGCAATAAAAAAACTGCTGCTAAGGCTGATAATAACCTGAACCATTACTTATCTTTTATTATTATTATCCCACTTAAATACATTACATCCGTTTATTTCTATACAATCCTCTTTAGTCACCATAGAGTTCTGCAACTTCGCAGGCAGCGGGTCTTTACTGCCCGTGTCTCCCTCCTCCTCTTCCTCACTCTCCACCAAAGTGGGCATTATCTTCGACTTGATCAGAGAGCTGTAAATAAAAATGTCACATGTGTAGGATTTTATTTGTTGAACAACATAAAGAGATTTTTTTTTTTTTTTGGTAGCAGACTGTGAAGCAACTTGAATAATTTAATGAAATAAATCCTTTCCTTACGACAAAAAACACTTGTGAATTATTTAAATTTCACTTGATTTATGGAGCTCATCATTAACAACTTGTATTCCAACTGCTGGAGCAGAAGGAATAAAAGCGAAAGGCAATATCTATGAAGATTATTTGTACTTTATGTTCACAAATAACAACTTGAGTTAAAATGACTAAAAGACCATAAACTTTAAAAAAAAAAAATCTTCTGACATAGAGACTTGCATGAAAGCATCTCTCTCTCTTCCATGCATCCATATTCAAATTGAATTACAAAAGAGTGGTCGCATGCAAATAAACATGCACACACACACACTGATTCTCACATTAGCACAGAGGGGTCACTGCTTTGTCGGCTGAGGTGGTAGGAGAAGACCACCAACAGGCCACAGAAACCAGAGAACAGAGCCGGTGTGTGCTGCTCATCCCACGGCTCCTGTAACCACACACATGCACCATCATGTACCAACCAGAATCTGCTGCATTTAGTTCTTCATGGTTTAACGCCTTCTTCCTCCAGCTGCAATCTTATGGTAACTTTTAAAATATGAATAGCAGCGACGTAGTTTACACCAATCTTCTTGATTCTATCTGTGAGAGTGCCCAGCAGGATGACAATGAATACAAATTCAAAAAACTAAGAGGAAAGAAAGAGGAGCGGGGACTAAAGGAAAGGGGGCTTTATTCACATTTTCCTACCTAAGCTCTGTTTTGTTTTACATCCAGTTCATTTGTACCTTGAGAGCTCCGAAGCAGAAGCCGTAGAGCAGAGACAATGCGATCAGACTGCGAAAGATGCTGTAGATTGCAGAGATGAGACTCGTAGCAGCTGATACACACAAATTAGAGTGAGGATGAGTGAGTATCAAACAATGAGAAAACAAAGCAAACATGCACTGTGGTTTCATTTCATAGTTATTCAATCACTAATTAATTCTGCTCCTCTTAAAGGCCTTGAAAACATATTTTCACAATCAGCTTCGTGCACACAATCACAATGTTCTGCAAAGGTTAGAAAGGTTTTTGAAATTTCACATGAGGGATTTCTGTATTTCTTTATTTCTCTGGGCTTAGTTGGAGAAAGTCAACTATGTCCGCAAACCAAAGGATTTATAAACACTTTAGTCAGAATCTGATGATGATTGGTCAGTGTCAATCAAATCTGATCAAACCACACCCTCATGTCCTGACACAGCAGGTTAGCTGATTTTCTGAATCTTAAATTCTTAATGAATAATAAGCAAAGATTTTTTGTGATGAATATTTAATGTTCTATATTCATAGTATCCATAGATTCATCCAGAAATGAGTGCTTACAGTAGAAAATTCAAATTCAAATTAACATCTACCTGGGATCTGGATTTGTGAGCACAAGCATCGCTGAATTAAAAACATTAGAAAACAGATTCTGCTGACCTGTCCCTCCAAAAAGGTGCATGTCAATCTGCTCCAGCAGGTAGATGGTGAAGGTGTTGATCTGAGGGAAAAGGCCAACCAGGAATGTGATTGGGAAGCAGTAGGTAAAACCTGTTCAGCGCATTAAACAAAAAGACAGTTCTTAGCATCTCTCAAAGACAAATTCATGTTTGGAAACGTTCAGAAACATTTATACCTACCCACTAGCAGGTCTCGTATGAAGTGCAGCGCGTCGTGGCAGACGATGGTGACACCGTACAGGGTGGAGACGGGCAGGTCCTTCCTCCTCAGCAGCTGCTCTAGGAGCCAGATCAGAGCACAGAAGATGCAGAAGTAGGCGGCTCGGCTGTAGGCCACCAGCTGGTTGTGACCCTGGAGACACCCACATGAATACACATCGGTAAGGATGTTCAATAAACCAGCAAAGGTTCAAACATGGAAATTCAATATGTTGTTAACTGCAAGATGACACCAACATCTGATCGAATAGCTGATAGTTTTCAGTTGTTGTTTATTTTATTTGTAATATTTCTGCAATAACAAAGTAACATTAAACTCACATGTGTTGGTGAGGCTGCATCTGGTTGAACACTCTGTGAAACAAAACCCCAGGAGACAATATTGAATCACAATTTGTGAGTAAACATGACCACAATTGAAACAGATGTGTGATTTCTTCAGCAGAGAGGAAGAGAGTGGGAGCAAACAGGAACTGCTCATTTTTTTCCTTAGATATCACAGTAAGATCCAGCTGTTCAACAGTTACTATGCAGATCAAGTGCCATGACACCTTGTTAGAATTCAGAGGCTGGACACAGGCCAAGTTAATTAAGATATCATCCACTACCTCCCAAAGAGATTTTTTTTTTTTACCTTCAGTAATGAATACTGGCAGCTGGCGATAACTAAGCAAAACTGGAAAACCCAGAAGTCCTTGAAGCAGCCATGGTTGAGAAGCACAAAACCCAGAAAGGAAACCAGGAAGGCCATGAAGACGGCAAGTAGATTCTCCAGAACATCCTGGTTTCTACATAAAAGCGACACAAACAAAGATATATACAGTTTATAATGCATTAAGTGGATTAAACTACACAGTTTCTCATGAAGGGCATCATTGCTGCATAAAGAATTGCTGTATTTAAAAGAGAAAGCCAGTTATAAAGAGATATTGCGACTGAAAAGAGAAATTGATTGGTCAAACTGGAATAATTACACAAAAACGACTAAACTGCTGAAAAACTTTTTTTTAAATTTTTTCTTTTAGATTTAAATCGACATGACAACAAATATCCAGTGACTCATCCAGTGGCATTCTTGTGGTTGAAATCAGCATCTTAGAGGAGAATTATGTAAACCACTAACAACACAAACAGAACATGGTGTAAAATGTAACACAATATGATTATTAAATTGTTTGTCGAAGAAAAAAATCTAAAAATAAATATACCAATGTCTAATCTAAATGTAATGTTCAGAGGGTGAGTTTCCCAGCTGAATAATGTGTTTGATGCTGGATGTCTAGACATAATTCTGGAAAGCGTTTATATTACCTGTCCAAAAGGGCGAGCAAGGTGAGCCGGTCATATAAAATGTTGATCCACTTCCCTGGATAAAGTTTGAGTTTGTAATAAATCTTCCTGGTTGGTTTCTCCTGAGTGGAAGTCTCAGATGACTCATCCAAAGAGTCCTCTTCCTGACACACACGCACAAACAAGCAAACACAAATTACTGTATTACTTTATTATTACAATAATACAGGAAACAAAAAGAGTCTGGTGTTTTATATAAACATGATTTCCCATGTTGGATAATTCAGTACCCTGTCAGGATCCTTATAGGTACATAGTCACAACATCTTTTTCATGATGTGCAACACAAGTCCACTCTCAGAAAGTGGTGCATTAATGATTCAGCAGAGAGGTTGTGTTGTTTCAGCCTCGATGACTGATCCAGGCAGCTTATGTCACCCCTGCTGGACTGCATCCAGAAATGTACACTAATTCAAGACGGATCATCTGTCGACAGCAGCAATAGTTCTGTCTTCCATATACTTTGATGGAAAGAAAACACTCAACAACTTGTTGATTATTATTTATGTCACCCACTGGGGATATGTTGTGGAAAACCTTTTTTTTTACGTTTAATGGTGGATTCAACAATTTTTTAAAGACTGTATTGGAATTGTTGTTGTTTATGGATGATTAATGTATTTTTGGCCTATTTATTGATAGTTGTTTATTGATTGTTAATTGGCAGTTGTTTGAAGTTGCTATTCATGAATCCTTTTTGAGTTTTACTAATTTATTTTATGTAGTAAAAGTAAATTATTTGTATTTATTAATCAAATAATTGAGTTAAAGTTACAATGTTCTCTATTTGTTTTAGCAAAAAAAAAAGGAAAACAAAAGCAGTTATGTTTACATCAAGTGTATCAAACAAATATCCTCTGAAGTCTTGAGGTCATATTAAAAGTATTTGCGTATATATTTAATACTTGGAAAACCAGCCTTTTTAAGAATTTGAGACTATTATTTACATCCGTGTTTGTTTGCTAACAGACTTCTTGTTCACGCCACATTTCTTGGCTTGTTAGCGCCACCATCTGTTGATCAGTAAAACAGCGTGAAATCGTCAGGCATCATGTCATTTACTGTACGTGCATGTGCCAAAAGCCACAGGGTACCATAAAATAATAATAATAGGAAGACTCTATGTTTAGCCTTGCAAACAAACATACATATTTTTGTCATGGTGGTCCACATACCAACCTATTTGTATGCAGAGCAGGAAACAAAAGTTGAAAGCAGTTGGATACCTGGAAAATCTCGGGGTGCGTCCTTCTTGGCCGAAGCCTGTGAGCAGGGATGATGCGTCGCTGGAAAGGACAGTCAGCGTGACCGCCTGCCAGACCGTCCTGACATTCTGAGTTTGAGGAAGTTGACAGCAGGTCACTGAACACACACAAACACACACACACACACACACACACACACACACACACATGCACAGACACATATAAAACAGGCTGATGTTACCATGTGGAATAAATTACACAAACAGTGATGATAGTTCAAGAGGAGGTGAAAATAGGCGAGTAAAGAGGAAGCAGTGGAACATGCAGGTGGCAGGAAGGGAAAGGGAAGAACAGGAGATGAAAATGATAGAAGACCAGGAAAAGGAAGAGATGATGAAGGGCCACGGTACCACATGTTGCCGGTGATGAGCTCCGCTCCTAGCGGCAGGTTGAGAGCTCTCTCTGCATACAGTTTACGAGGCCTGTCTCCTGGTGAGACAAACAGACAGTTCCTCTATAGATAAGCAATGTGAAAAACTGAAATTCAGCTGATGAGAAGTTAAATCCATTATGTGAGAATGTTTTTATATTGAAGATAAACATCTTCTCGGAGAAAGTCCAGAAAAAAATGTCATTTCATCTAAAAGCTTTTTTGAGCTGTGTCAGTCCTCTGCAATATCATCAGACTATCCCAGTAAAAATAGACTCCTCAAGCATGCTTACTGTGTACAGTATGGAAGGTGTAGGCCTCTTCTTTGTTGGTGGCCTCTGGTCTGCAGATGACCTGCAACATGGAGCTCTCTGACTGAGAGGTTTGCGAGGGCAGAGAATCATAGTCTGGATCCTTCTCTCTGTCCGTCTGTGGACTACAGACAGAAAACACAATCAACTGGAGGTCCAGGACGCTATAGGAGCTTGGATCTATAGATGTGTACGACAACTGTAAATGTTTGTGTTTCAGAGTGAATTCAGCTTCATATTTTGAGTGAAGGATGGGACTGCACTGATGTACCTGTCAGGGGAGACTATTGGGATTTGTGTGGGTGGTATAGCCTGTAGTGTGTCGGTAGGTAGACTGGTGGGTGGTTTGGGTCTCTCTGGTTTGCTGTCTGCGTTCATCTCTGTTATCGTCTCATCTGGTCTGGCAGTCGCAATCTCTGCAAACAGATTAGAAAAATAATTTTTTTTAAATCTAAAGTTAAAAGAAAAGCCCCCAAATTGTATCTATTTACATTCAAAAACCCTGTTCATGCCTTTAAAGCTGCACAGATCAATATTTTATTGCTCATAGTGATGAACCCACAGAGAACTGAAAGGAGCGTTAGCATTAGACTTATATCCATCAGGTGACCAGGCAGCTACAGTAAAATGAATTGAGTTATAAATAAATGCTAATGCAGCTCAGTCTGAATGTGTAAAATGTTCACAATATTAGCTTCGTTAAGCAATGCTGTGTTTTCAGCTTGTTCTGCAGTAAGAATTTATAGCAGCTCATAAACCTATACTGGCATTCATCTATCCTCTTATGCATAAACATCTGCATTGACTCTGACCATATAAATCACTTAGATAAAAGAGGTGGAGGTATGGGAACACACCCTCTTGCTGAGATTCAGCTTCCTCTGCAGCTCCCACATCATCTTTGCATTCTGGCCCCTCATCTTCTGGTGGGCTGGAACCTCCTGCTCTGGTACTCAGGGACCCCAACAAGGAAACAAACTCCAAGAAGTTGGATTCGTTTGGAATCTGGCCCTCCTTCGCTTCCAGATCCGACTTGGAACTTGTCATGGTGGTCTGACAAAGAGACAAATCTTTGTATGTGCGCATGAACAGATGGATGGAGATAACTTGGATAAACATACAGAAAGAGAAACAGATCTGAACTGCCAACATACTGTGTTATTTGAGCGGACTGAGAGCAGTACGGCATCTTTCCCACTGTCCATGCTCAGCCCGCGGATGTGAGTTCTTCCTCCGGGCCCATAGCGGGCCAAAGTTGGTGGCAGATGCAGGAAACCTTGTGAATCCACATTAGGATCCAGAGGATCCATGTCATTAGGCTGGGAATGGACATCGATACCTGATGAGCTGTTATCATTTGTCAGCTGCAGGCTCGGTGTGCTGTCATCATTCATCTGCAGATCAACATGTTTCTGGTCTGGATCTGGACTCTCCAGCGTGGTGAACTCTGAGGTGACTCTTTCTCTACACAGATGAAACTCTTCATTTTGGCTTGTTGTCTTTTTCAGGGTGGGGTCGTCATCTGAGCCAGTCTCTTCTTCTCCCTCTTCCTCCTCTTGCTTCTCCTCCTTGGGGGAGTCAAAGGTGATGACAGGGATCTTGATGTGACACTCTCTTGCGTCCTTCTGAGCCTTGTGGGACAAACGAAGACATGTAACACTGCCTTCTACAAATGGAGCAACACCACAATATAACAATATCAGTGTTTCCTCGACCATTCATTTGGAGGGGCGGCCCGCCCACTAATGTGACCTCCTGTCCTGATCAATGACACGATTCTCGTCTGCTCTGGTCTGGTGTTTCCTACCAGTGGTGTGGCTTATCCATGCTTCACCCACATACACGCAGAGCAAAGTAGAGGAGACAGGTTGAGTGACAGTAACCCAAGTTGAGGACGATGTCGGTACGTTACGTACAATAAAAACTTCCCCTAAACCAAAGATGGACAAACATCGACCCAATGTGCAAACCAGGTCAAAATATATGCATTTTTCAAATGCGTCACCTGCAGCCACCCAACCTATCACTACCCAACCTGAACCTGGTGCCAGTGGTGAGGATGCTAATAGCTCCTCCGCTGCTGAGGGGAGGGAGGTTAGCCCTGCCCCGAGCGCTGACACAGCTGCACTCAGCTGCACTCAGCGACAAGCACAGGAAGACAGGCTTTGACCCATCTTGGCTGTCAGAGAGGAAATACTCCTCTTGGCTCTGCAAGAGCCAGTTTGGTAAGGTTTGGTGTAGAAGTGAATAAAAAATTTACAAATAATTACATCATACATCTTGAAGCACTCAGACCAAAATTAAAGTCAAGGCAACGGCTACGCCGTTGTAACGGCAGAAACACAGAATGATATTTCAGAATTATATATATATCTGTATATACTCCTTCATTTTGAAAGTCGTCCCCCCCCAAAGCAATAAACTTAGGGGAAACACTGAATACCATGTTAAGAGCTTAAAAATTGGGACATGTCTCAACACAGACTCAACACTACAATGTGATCTGATTTAAAATACTGTAACTGGACGTCCGCATACACTTGGAAACTGGTCGACTTACCAAGTGCTTTACAAAGACACTTATTGTTTAATGCTGTCCGATTCTATTCAATTAGTCTGCTAATGGGACCATTCTAGACGTGATACTAGAATGTTTGGCAATCGGGGAGCCATTACAACAAGTGAGGAGTAAATTCCAAAACTCTGTGTGATGAAATAGAGCAGATGTAATAGATAACACAGATCATATTTCAATCCTGTAAAACCCCAGTGACCTGCTGGAGGATTGATCATTACAATATCAATGCCAGACTTGCTTAAAACCCACAACATTTTTAACTTGCCATAAATCTATATGAAATTAGAAAAAAAAGACATTTAAAACTTTTCAGGCATAAAAACAGTCTTCATTTGCTTTTTGAATATCGACTAAAACACAGGCTGATTTCAAACCCCGAGCCTTAAAGCTACAAAAAGGGGAAATAAAGTGGGGAAAAAAGGATGTTCAGTCGAAATTAATTCTTACCTGCGCATTCTCCAGAAGACTTTGTTTGACACTCTCCTCCAGCTGAGCAGCAGTCTGAGGGTCACAGCTCATGGTGATGATGATCTTGACTGTGTCGTTGTCATCAAGGTGAGCAGACACAGGCCCGGGGCCAGAGTTGTCGACCAAAACTACTTCGATCTCATCAGAACAGTACGCCTCCTCCACTGGCTCAGCCTGAGGGACAACACAAGAGAGACGGAGAGAAGAGTTCTACCAAAGATGTACAAAATGATTACATTAATTCTTACATTGCTTTCTATTAAAATTCGTTTCAAATTCAAACCTCTATATCTGGGCGGCCCACCTGTGCAGGAGGTTCTGGGATGTTGATGAAATCGTCTTGGGGAGTTGGCCGAGTCTCCAGTGAGTTATTGTTGGCATCTGGGGAGTCTTTTTGCCCCTCACTCTCCTCCTCGCTCTCATCTTCACTTCCCTTGGATGGAGGCAGACCCTCGTCAGCTGTTTCTGTGTCCGCAGCATCTTTATCCTCACCGTCTTTCTCCTCTTCTATTCTACGCCGCTCTGAGTCTTTGTCTCTTGTTTGCTCCTGCTCTGATTGCTCTATGTCAGTCCCTGCCAAAGAGTTCTGAACGTTCACTCCTTCTTTCTCAGCAGCAGTTTCAGTTGCTTCCACATCCATTTTGTCTGTTCCACTAGTAGATCCAGGCAACATCTCATCTCTATCAGCTCGTGATGGGGGCCTCTGCTGGGCCTGCAGCAGGGGGGCAGCCTGGTTGGGATTGGGGCTGGAGAGGTCATCAGGAGAAGGCTCTGGGCTTGTGTGTGAGTCTACAGGCTTCTCCTCTGCTGCACTCTCACTCTGCCCTGGAATGAAATGAAATACAATTTTTTTTTACTTAAACTACAACAAAAATAAAACTGCTCTAATCCTAAACTTCCTGGCATGGAAATGATTTAGTGTCATACACAAAACTCATATTATTATCTACAACAGAATGCCAGTAATAATGGATAAATATCTTCCAACTGTGAAAAAATGATCTGCATAAAGTGGACCAATTCTATGGCTATTAAAGACAGATGCAACGATTCAACCATGCATTTTATTTCAATATGAACTGTGTTTATATACCTTTTTGCAATAAGCTGACTTTGTTCTGACTAATCATCAGTGTATTAGGTGTCCAGACTGCTAGTTCTGTGCTTGTCTGACCCTATTTATAAAAAATAAATGTAAGATAAAAATGTGTTTGAAGAGAATGAAATAGTTGCATTGTCTAAGGAGTCTTGATGTGCATGAGGGAAAAGGAACAGAGTTGGCTTCCAAATGAAATTTATTTGACAATAAACTGAATGGGGCACTTGTCTCCCCAGACTGCACACAAGACCTTGTTGGCTACAAGGATTAGAGATTAAACATTTGATCTATGGTTAAATGTTGCGGTGCAGCTGGCTGTCTTTCTCCATCCTGTCTTTTATTGTGTATCACGTCATCATATTGTCATTTCTTGCATTCAGCAGAATCAATGGGAGGTTATATTTTTGGATAAAAGCTGCCTCATGTGTCGCAGCTTGATGCCTGGCTGATGGAAATAATTCTGCAGGTTATAGAGGATGACAGCAGCCAAGCTGACTTGAAAAATATCAATGAAATACTTTTGCAGGAGCATTGCAATCCAATGTTTTAAATACGAATGTGTAGAGAAAACTGCACTACTCCAAAATGAAACTAGACTAAATGTATCCGGGTGTTTCTTCCCTAGCACTCAGGATAAACGCTGAGCCATAATATCTTCTTGTGTCTCTAAAATGCAAACCCTCTGTCCCTTAGTCTGGCATTCCTGTCTTTAGATCTGAAGTTAACAATCAAATCCTTCACTAATCGGCCTCAGGTCCTCTGAATTATTAAAAACATTAATAATCACATATTACAAGCCAAAAGCTCTATCAAGCTTAAAATATGGCTAGACAATCAATACCCTAAATCATTTACTGAGCTTCAGAAACAAGATCTCTCAATCCGATGACCTAATTAGTACCTAGGAGCTTAACATTGGAATATTTTAAATGGGTGGGTTAGTGAGAGAGAGAGAGGATTATCTAGGATGTTTTTTTTCTATTTTCTTTATATGAATACTTTTATAACAGGTGCTTTAGCTTTATTATTGCTAAAGTGAGTAGCTTAATTAACATTGGTATGTGAAATAAGCTCCACAATGTTTGACAGTTAGTTAACCATCTATATCTCAGTCAAACCCAGAGAAAGATCAGCATCACCTTCCACAGTCTTCACCACCTCGTCTGACTTTGAACAGTCCTGCATGGAGAAGAATTCAGGGACAGGTGATTAAAATTAGGACACAATGTGGATCGACACAGTACGTTCATATCTTCCAACTTTTTATTGTCACTCACCACCCCGATCAGTCCCGGGTCAGTCTCAGTCTGTTTCACTGTCACCTGGATCACTGAACTGGGCCGCTTCCGGGCCAGCATCGTCATCGCAACGCTGTCAGGGACTGTGCTGCTCTTTCTATGGGACAGAAAGACAAGAGTTTGGGGAGAAATTAAATAATAAGAAGAGAAGGAGAGATGGGAAGTGATTGGATCTCATGTTTTGAATGCTAAAAATAAGATGATTCATAGAAGCACCACTAAAAATAATTGTGTCTGGACTTGCTGTTTCATCTCTCCAAAAGCACTCCAAACATAATAAAGAAATAAAACACACAGTCATGCAGAGAACAGGAAATGATCTATTGCCTTTTATTAGTCTCCATGCAGATCAAGTGTGTCAGAGCGAAGTGCCGACTGAATATCAGTGACCTCCAAAGCTGTACGGACTTCTTGAAATGAAGTGGAAAGTGTCTCTCTGAACCACTTGATTAATAAACCAATCAGATCTAAAAAAAAAAAGAAAAAAAAGAAAAAAAGAGGACTGGGAAAACTAGGCACATTCAGACAGAGAAGGAGGAGGCTAGTCTTACTAAAAAGACGATATTGAACATGGAAAGACACTTAAGTATTAGTGGCGTTATTCTAGAAGGAGGTGTCAAGCATTAATGTACAATTTCATGTTAATAATTAAGTTGTAGCCCTTTGACGTAAATTTTGTAATGGTTTGTAGCAGCTTGAGGCACAAGGAGCAAAGCTGCCAGTTTGTGGAATACATACTGCATATGCCTCAGAATGACCTCCAATACATTCCTAAAGAGGAGACCAAATCTGTAGAATTGAGCAGGAACTTTTCATCAACCTCAGATTAATTAATCCAATTTCAAAAGACTGAGTGTGTTCACCTGATGTTGGCAGGCAGGCAGGAGTCTGAGGCATTACTTTTCTTCTCTGGAGCTTTGCTGAGGTCAGAGAGGCTGCTCCGGACCACCGCCTCGCCCTCATCGAACATCAGGTGCAGCCGGTAGTTGGCTAGCTTGATGAAGATGAAGAATATAGTGATGGAGGTGCAGTAGATACTCAATGCCATGGCGGTTGGGGGCAGGGCCTGTGGACAGGAGAAAAAGAAGCTTCACCGTACTCAAATCGACATCTGCAGAGTTTAAACCAAAACAGGGTTTGATTTAATGTCTCGTTCTGTAGCAGACAGACTAAATACTACTGCTCCCTCTTCTTCTTTGTGTGTGGATGAAATTCAGCTAAATGTAAAGCTCATTTGGTCACCATGTTGTTCCTCAAATGGATTGGTGGTTTATCCCTGTGTTTTATTTACGGTTTTATTCTTGATGTCGGCCTTTTATTCATACATTACCGTACAATTTATTGGTGTGTTTATCTTTGTTATAAAGTACTTTGTGACATTGGTTTTGATAAGTGCTAAACAAATAAATGCTACTGTTGTTATTATTGTTGTTGTTGTTGTTGTTGTTGTTGTTGTTTGCATTATTACCATTTTTCATCTACAGCCCAAAGCAATGTGCGTTCATTTGATTGTTCCTCAACTTTCTGTTATCATTTACCTTGCACTGTATGTGACTTTCAGATTTCATGTTAATACTAAACCGGAATTAAAAAAAAAAATCTCTGCTTGACAGCTGGTGTTGTTTTTGAAGAAGAGGAAGTGGTTGTTTTCAAACACTGTGAAAACTGCCAACAACTACATTTTCAAAGCTTTAGTGGCAGAGCTGTCAAAGGTTAGTGATGTCACTCTCACAGTAGAATCTTTGCCTCTCCAATCCTAGGATGCAGTGCACTGAGAATGAAGAACAGACGTTTACTCCATCACAAATAAGGCCAAGGTGTTTGACCTACAGCTGCAACTCCTCCCTCTATTCATGACACCTTTTTGCTGTATGACCATCTAATCTATCTAAAGCAAATCCCATGTGGAAGTTCTTAAGTCAGAATAGAAATGCAGCCTGTGGTGCACCTATATTATAGACCATAACACGAGAAGATGAGTGAACCACAGTTCAACGCCTTCTGGATCCTCCACTGCCACAACCTGGAGCAGTCATGCGTCCCGTCACCGCATGCAAGGAGAAAAAAAAGATACTGCGACAGTGCTGTTTTATCTGGTATTTCCCTCCGTCACACCCAGGCAAAATGGATGTTATATTCTTGCACAGACAGGGCACGTTTTACTGGCAAATTATTAAAGGGCGCATGACAGAAAAAAAAACAAACGCTATCTATAGGTGCCGTGAGGACTTCACAATCTCCTTTGCGGCCTTGAACGTCATACACCCTGACGAGAGAAAAAAAAAACTCACCAGATGGAGAGACAGGGGCAACATGAGGAGGAAGAGCCACAGATAAAGGTGGCAGGAGTTGTTGAATTTGTTCTGGTCCGGGTCGTGGTACCAGCCCCCGGTTAGAGATGCCCATACTCCCTGACGCAGGGTCTGCACAACGTGGGAGCCCATCTCTCCTCCGGTCCAATCCTCTCTGCTCGGGTTGGCCGGACGGATGATGCCACTGCTGCTAGGCTACAATGAAATGATTCTCTATTGCATACTGTGACTACGCCTCCATGTTGTGGCGATACAGCACGTCTCTTGAGCCCTCTCTTTCACGCTCCAGCGGCCATCCTCTCGTCTGACTTTTCCCATCCCAACGTCGATTCGACCATTGCTGCTGCCGTGGTCCTCATCTCGTCCTGTTCGTCTCCGTCTCCCTCTCCTCTCTAGCTGCCCGTACAGATGCGCAACTCTGACCGCCTCCCCTCCGTTGCCACCCTCCTCTCTGCCTCCCCTTCCTTCCCTTCCTCTCCTATGATATGATTGAATGACTTCCACTATTATCTGCGCACAAACGTAGGCAAGACGTTTGCAGGCAAAATCAGTCATGCCACAATTGGATCGTGTGTGTTTACCTATACGCAATTGTTTTGGATGCTTAGATGTAATGGATGTTTACATGCATATGTTGGCTCTGTACGCATTTATGTGGACAGGAAGCTTAATCCATGGTTTTGATAGACCTTTATGATCTAATAAGATATATTATGTATTATTACATTGTTATTATTAATAGCAGTACGCTACTAACCCTATATATGAATATGTTTCAGGCTACACATTTAGAATTGTTGTCGTAATCTGACTGCACGTGTATTTTCCTGTTCATTTGGCATGGCCCTGTGTGTAAGCAGGTCCACACTGAGAGCCACTTGACACCGGAGTCAGATTCCTTGTATGCCTAAATACTTCAGCAAAACTGTAGTTGTGGTAGTTTAACACGTGGTAGTTATATTTTCACAATAAAATTACTTTTTTGCTCACATGGTTAGTGTTTGAAAAAAAAGGGTAGCCCAAGTGTGTGTGTGTGTGTGTGTGTGTGTGTCTGTGTGTGTTATTGGTATGGTACTATTCCCATAATTTCCCCTGAAGCCGCGATCTCCTCACACATTCCCATAGTAGCTCCTCCCTCCTCCCCCTACTGTTGTGGCTGTCACATGTCCTACAATCCACCAATCAGAGGGCACCACAGCCAGCCCCGAGCAGCCGCTGTTCCAGATCATTGGAAGAGCCACTGCTTGGTCCAGCTTCGTCTGGCGACGATGGGGGTTGTTTTGATTAAAGTTGTCGATTTTTTTCCTCAAATTTTAATGAAGCTATCCTCGCAGTAAAATCCAGGATGTTTGGTGTGCTTCCTACGTCTTCAAACGTTGGCTGTTTTTCACCTTTCCGACGGAGAAACTAATTTGGGATTAACCGATCTTAAAACCATGAGAGGAGCAACTTTTCCAACTGCCTGACTAGTCAAAGGGCTGACCTATGCTAAGCTAATGCGATAGCCAATGCAGTTGAAATTCCTGATAAATGTCCATGCACGAGCAAGTGAACTTTACATTTCGGGATTCGGTGACTATATGAGATTTACAGGCGACTTTCAAAGATAAACCTGTCTAACACATTTGCATATAATCTGAGCGGATGGTGCAGGTGCACCTCCCACAGCACCTGCGAAAACTTGGGAACTAGCCCCATTGGTGGGTAGCTAACTTTAGCTAGTACGTGTTAGCATTAAACAGAAGCATATATTAACATATTAAGATATCTTTTTCTCATAGTTGAGTTTATTTAGGTTTATTACACTACTTTCTTACTTTATATTGGTACTAACCGTCTGCCCATGGGGTGGTGACACCAGCTAAAACCATTTCGGCCAACCGTGTAGACAGCAACGTCGCTGGCTAGTTACTGACCCTCATACATTTGAGCAGGAGTGACGACGTGGATAACGTTACGGGATTGTATACGTTCTCTATCCCTCAGGACTTTGGACACAGTTTCACTCTGTCGTGGATTGTACAGGGAATTCCTCTCCGTTCTCATCAGCTAGTCTCGTAAATGTGACAGCATGAAGTTTTTAAAAAGTAACTTTGTTCCGTTTAAAGTTTAAATTTTGTTCTGAAAGCTCTGCACCCTATGGTGCCGCTACGGCGTCCTAGAAATGAATGTCTCGCAGGCCGCTTTCCCAAACGGTGAAGGGCGGTCGGGCGGCGCTGGGACCGTGGATCATGCTTGGACGGATTCGCCCACAGTTCGGGCCTGGGCTCACTCTGCCCCGCTGTGCCCGACGCGGTCCTTGTGGACAGCCGCGTATGACTACGAGGCAAGCGGCGAGGACGAGCTCAGCCTCAGACGAGGGGACGTGGTGGAGGTCTTGTCGAAGGACGCAGCGATCTCTGGGGACGAAGGATGGTGGACGGGTAAAATCAACCACCGGGTCGGGATCTTCCCCTCCAACTATGTCACCTACCAGCCCGCTATTTACCGTCTACCTGCTACAAGTGGTTCTGTGGGTGTACCAGAGCGAGTCCCGAGCTCGCCCGTCCAGATTCCCTTTAGTGAACTGGTACTAGAGGAGATCATAGGCGTTGGTGGATTTGGTAAAGTTTACCGGGGCACATGGAAAGATCAGGAGGTTGCCGTGAAAGCGGCTCGGCAAGACCCAGACGAGGACATAACAGCCACCGCCGGCAGTGTTAAACAAGAAGCAAAACTTTTCTCCATGCTGCAGCACCCCAACATTATTAAACTGGAAGGAGTGTGTTTGGAGGAGCCTAACCTATGCCTGGTTATGGAGTATGCCCGAGGCGGGACACTGAACCGGGCATTGACCGGAAGGCGCATCCCTCCACACATCCTGGTCAACTGGGCCGTGCAAATTGCACGCGGAATGCACTACCTACACGAGGAGGCCGTGGTACCCATTATCCATCGGGATCTGAAGTCTAGCAACAGTAAGCAAAGATTGAATCTTCTCTCTCTCTCTGTGTGTGTGTCTGAGTGTGTGTTCCTGCGTTCTGTTCTGTTCTAATTACTTAGAACCTAACATTAGGAGGACCACGGGGGAACTATCCACCAGTTGCACCTGCAGCAGCCCATCTTTAGTTATTTTTAGTTCTAGCCTGGTCCTGTTCAGGTCTGCTTGAGAAACTGTGTTAGTGTTAACACACATATTAGTACCTTCTTCTAAAGCAGTTATTTTAAGATCTGTCTATCCCACACAATTCGTCAAAACAATTTGTCAACTTAACATGTATCAATGGGTGACACTGTTAGTGTTTACTTAACAACAGTGACAATAATACATTTTGTTTATATAGCCATTTAATGGTACTCAGAGACACTTTCCAGAGGCTAAAATTTAAAGAAGATGTTTATAGTCTGTGGGAGTATAAAGTGGTGGGGGATATTATCAAGAGGATGTGAGATAAAGTCAGAGTTTGCTCAGCTGGGCTGGCCCCTACCCCCCTCATCCTTTAAAACACACACAAACACACCTTCCCAGCCCCCTCTCCTCCCCAAGCTGAAATGTTGTTCAAATAAAGTCAGTGATTTCACCAAACATAACCAGACACACAGTCCACATTGTCAGGCCATGTGCTTGACCAACCAGAGATGATACCAGAAGTCATAGGATAAAAAGTCAGACAGAGAACCCATCTAGTTTATAATAATAGAGAAAACAATTCACTTAGGTGTCTGTAATGCGGGACTTGTAAGAATTATACTCATTCAGAAGGAAATTTTGCTGCAGGCATTCAGGTTTTGAAGTATATGAGAGTAAAGCATCCTTAGTATTTGCAGGTCTCACTTGACTTTCTTGCCAACTTAGCTGGATGCTGTAGTTGCAACTTCGTTCAGTGCAGTAGGCCCACAACTGTGCTAGTTCCTCCATGGATTGGTAATCAGCAACAGGCCAGGAAACTTTAGTTTCCCAAGACTGAATAATGAATGGATAGGACCCAATGAGAAAACTAGTCTGAGCCTTATACCCACTGACTCAGGCTACCCACTTCAACTCAGCTGTGTTTGCGTGTGAAATAAGACTCCAAACATCATTTATCCCTTTGTGAACAGAAACTCTTATCACCCTGGGACCATATGGGGATTAACTCTGTCAGGATACTGTATCTCCAGCTGTGAGGGGGAATGTGTGAATGTAAAGACAAAATATGTCTCAGTCTCACCACCAGATTAAGATATTTTGATTGCCTTTCACAGCTATGGAGAACATGAGCTGTATTCATGGTTAAAGTTTCAGTCAGTAAACAGCAGGGATATTGCAAGCATGACAAAAATTCTACACTTCATCAGTCCTCACAACTAGCTTTACAGCCCACTTATATTCACAAGAAAACAAGCAAAGGTACATTTTAAGGACTATATTTGTAAAACTTGTTTCCAGTTCTTTCCAGCAAAAGGCTAAAGAAATTTTAAAAATTTATTCAGCCAATCAGTCATTTTGACTGAAGATGTTCATTTTTTTCAACAAAATTCCAAACAGAGTTTTGAAATAATAATGAAATAAGTGCATGTGATTCCCCCGAGGCTAATTGATCAGTGTAGAACAGCATTACCCTTAAAGGAGTGTTATTTTTGATGAAAGATTTCCTTTAATTACAATGTGTTATAAAGGATTTAGCTACTGCTAGACAGGTTCAGCTAATCGGATGTTTGAATGTAAACACACACAAACAGACTCCCCCATGAAGTCACAGTGCTGCGAACACAAGTCAGTTTATCCTGCCACTTCGCTGTGACCTAGACACAGCATAAGCTTTAAACAAATTGTATGATTCACAATGTTATTATTGCATTTCTGAGGTTTAATGATATCTGGGAGCTCAACCTTTCACCCAAAAATCGTTGGCTAGTGAATAAATATCTTTTTTTTTCATTTCCACAGCGCTAGATCCAACTTCTAAGCTGTTAAGTTCAAAGTTAGATCAAGAAAGACATTGAAATTTGCAATTTTTCTACAGCACTGCTACTAGTTGCAGGTAGTTGATGGTTCCAGGGTCAAAAGTCTGAACATCTGTAGTCAATATACAGTCTTATCTAAATAAAGAGGGAAGGAAAGAAGCTGTATGTGTTTACTTTGAATCGAGACAATGAGTTCACAAAGGACTCTCTCCTAGACACAAACACACAAATGGCACCCTGTGGTGTATTGGGTTGTTTTCCCCATAAAAAACTTAGAATAATGCAGCTTAGAGAATTTGTTGCATCTGCTAGTGAGGGTCTGTTGTCTGTTTGTCTTGGCGTTATGTGTGTGTCAGCTAGTCTGAAAAGATCAAATGAGTGAGAATTATCCACATGGGATGAAAAGAAAATTGATACATTGCCATAACTTGTTGTTAATCAACAGTCTCACTTTTTTTAAAATATATATTCAATGCACTTTGGCGTGGCTGTATGTCCTCTCTATCTAGCATTATATTATATTGTCAAGTTGTTTCACTCCAGTAGTTTTCCTCTCAGGCTAAACCAGTACATGGACAGGTACATATGTAGCATTTAACTTCTCCATCTTCACTCTACTACTCAGCCTGCCATTTTTCAACTTCCAGTGTACACATGCTCCACACAGACAAACATACAGCTATTTGGTCAGTGATTATCCTGTAAAGTAATATGTTGGAAGTCAGCAAGATTGGTCCAATCTCTTTTGTGTTTTTCAACCTAATCTGTAAAATCCCAGCCTGCAGGGAGGAATGTTGCTAATGAGGGATAAAAGCTTAACATACGTTTGCACAATGGACTGGTCAAGCAGCGGTTGCTAGGCTACTGTGGCCAGAAGAATGGCGAGGACTCGGAGGGTCTCAAAGCCCTCGTTTTGTTTTGTTCCGTTCATATTTAATCTCCCAGAGAGCAGCGGTACTCTTTTATTGCCACAAACTGAGGGGGTTTCCCTTCTTACTTCGTTATTTTTCTCCTTACTTACCTTCCCCCCTTGTTCCTCTCTGCTCCCTCGTTCTTCTTCTTATTTATTCATGTCTGCTTTTTGGAGACAACAGTTCTCCAACTTGAAAGGATAATGCTGGAGTTACTTTTTCTTTTTCAATATTAACCAACAAACTTCCTCAACTTACCGAAATAAAGAATTTATCCTGGTAATAAGTATTTTCTGTAGCTACAGCCAATATAGTCAATGCCTTTGCGCATAGAGATCCATTGTCATTAAGAAACGACTACAAATACTGTTGTATTGTTGTGTTGATGTTTTCATTGATTAATGTAAGTATGAGCAGTATTGTCTGTTCAGGACAGTGGTTCCATGTCAAAAGCATTTCTCTTATGTGTTTTACTTGTTCTGAAATACCAATAGAGTTCTATTGCATGGTTGCATGAGTTATAGCAGGCTCTGGCAATGCAGATAATGGTTTTCAAGAGTATATATTGTTAATTCAGGTCTTTTCAGGCATTTGTTGATAACATGCTTTTCAGAGATGTGTTGTTTTCTGTCTGTCTTGTCTCAATTTCAGTATTTTTAATTTCATCCTTGCCCTGGCCCTTTCTTCCCTTCTTTAAACACTTAACCTCAAGCAAGGAGTGGTACTCGTAGATAAGAGCCGGAAATCTCACTGAAACCTGGCCCTGAGCCAGCAAGCATAACCCATGTTATGTATGCCAGGTATGCGTGCGCTTGAATGCCACTGAAACTGATGGGGCTCATTTGGAGTGTGTGCAACAGCATTCTCCCAGCAATCATAAGCTATTGTTAGACTTCATCACGCTGCCCCTGTGTCCCCTTCCTCCTTCCTGTATCTCTCTCTCTCTCTTTTAAGCCATCATCCTGCATCTGTTTGAAGCTCTGGCACATTTCAAATTTGAAAGTTCAGGATTGGATCCTTTTATGCCAGGAGACAGAATTGAGCACAGTTAATAAGTGAAGAGAACATGTGCTTTGATAAAGTAGTCTCATCAACCCGGAGCAAGTGCGAAGGCATATGTACCTTGTTCTGACGCACCCTGATCTATAGTAAGTGTAAATATAGATATATAGACATCATTCTCAACCACTTGCATTAATCATCTCTTTGCTGTTGAGCAACAGTCCCAGTGGAAATTGACAGATGAAAGTGGTTCCAATGGGGAGGAGAGTCCAGATTCTTCAAATATGAAAATAATACAAAAAAGACCTGATTATGTTAGAGATGTGGGCTCCTCTGTGAACCACTCTACGTCCATGGGGGCAGCATTGCAACAGAACACCTCTCACAGCCTGTTTTAAATTACTTGCTCGTAACGAGTTCAGCAGAGGAAAACAGGGTTGATGTAGATTAGAGAAAAGCATCCCTCCACAGAACCCTTTTTTCCCCCCTCCTGTGATCTTTATCTGTTCGTGCTATACTTATGGAATAAGTAGAATCACAGAGAAGTTGCAAAAGCTAGTCGAGGTGTTGCAGGGCAACTTTTCTCAAGCTTCCAACAATTACCCCGAGTGACACAGACAGTTACTGCCTGTCTTTTCTCTGACGAGAGAATGGGCAGAGGAGAGAGAGAGAGGAGGAGTGGAGATGCTTTCACTGTGTTTTTTATGACCTCTCCCTGACTGCACCTATTGTTGCAGGGCAGGGTGAAAAGGAAAAAGGGCCCACAGCTGAGAGGAGCTGCCTTCCGAATCAATCAGTGCCCTTTGGAACGCTAAAGGAGCACACCGATGCTAACATCGCAAAATGCACTGGCTTGACACGTTTTACGTTTTGTTGTTTTAATTAGTCCAGTTAGGAGTTGAGTCAAGCTGAAACAGACACAAACTAGGAGAGGAAGAGTACACATGAAGAGCAAGTAACCCGGAGAGATATGACCATGATAGATGGATTTAGCCAGCCATTAGCCCTGATCCTTTTCCCATCAACCAGAATGCCTGGGGGCACTCTCATTTCAACAGGGAGAGACGGACCCGTCGGGGAATGTTTAGTAGCCTTTATGTGCTTACTACAGGAAGTCCTCTTGCTCTCATGCGTAGTCTGTTGGCACAGCTACGAAAATACTGCCATGTCAAGTTAGGAGGCTGCCTTCTACAGGATTATGCTGAAAATGGACTGCTTCAGTAGTAGATTAGTGCACCATTTTTTTTTTTTTTTTACTCGTGTCAAGTTTGTTCGCATCATAAGGAGTGCGGATTCAAAAAGCACTGTTGCTAGTTAGAGTGAGATGAAAAGATTTAACTGGCTTTTTGCCTCATGGCTCAGGACGGCTTCGAGGCTGGTGCATATTCAATGTTTGTGTCATATGCTTGAAATACTTGAGGTACGAATGTAGCGTCCAAACTGTCTCAAATGCAGTCAAAGTGCCGAACACAGGAATGATTACTTGTGTCAGTAATAACTCAATATCCAGTGTCTACAGAATATTACTGAAATGCAGAAGCTGAAGGGTGCTGTAGCTTGCCTTATCTTCCAAAAAAGTTCAAAACTTATTCACTGGTTTTTGAAATTTCAACCTTTTCATTGCTTTTTTTTTTTTTTAAGGGATTTTGAGTGAAAAGAAACATAATGTTCATGTTTGCGGAAAATTGTCCTTTTTTTCTATTTACCTTGAGGGGGAGAAAGCAATGGGAAGAAGCGTGGGACCTGCTTTGAAGGCAGCAGCTCTACTTCTGATCTTCCCTCTGTTCCACCATGAAAGATGGGTCTGCCTGAAGGTCCACTGATGGAAAGGGGAATTAAATGGGGGTTGGACCGAGGGTGGGGTCTGCCTGGGAGGCACATCCATCTCCAATTGCGTTGCACTGTTGTCTGCTTCAAAAACATTTTCTTTTCAAAAGAGTGAGAAAATATCGACTCAGAAAGCAGCAGATGCACAGAAAACAACATCCGACCTGAGTTATAACCATTTCAAACATGAGAGGTCTTTAGGATCTTGATTAGCAGACTTTCATGATGTTGATGGCCTGTTCATATTGGCATATCGATTCAAATCAGTCTTTTAAGTAATTGGTTCCATTTATCACACCAAACAGGTTTCGGGGATGACCTGTGGCTTGTGCAGCTGTCATATCTAATGATCTAACAGGCATGGTGATATAGCCATGGGCAATACACCGCTGTATTTATTAATGTAATCTATAATTCACTGTAAACACAAGCACTGGTCCACATCCAAGTATTAGAGAACATCTTGTTGCTATTTCCATTTATTATCCTTGCCAAATATTTTGGCGCTAAACTGGCTGATAATAAGCTTAATGTGTTCATGAAAAAAACAATTGACAGGTTGGTTAGGTTGCTTTTCCCGTAGATATTACCCTAATATAACAGCAACCTCTAGGATGTCACTTTTCATCCATTAGCTATAACCTTGGGCTGTTTTACTGGCACTGTGTGTGTGTGTCTTTATTTACTGACGTGGTGTATTTAAATGGGAGTAAAATCATGAGATGATCAAGTAATTATGTTAGCATTACCCCACCTCTTCTCATCAAACACATCCTCTAAACCGGCCTCTGTACCAGCAAAACATGTTAAGAACTGACAGCCTAATTTGGGTTATTAGCTCAGCTGTTAAGGCTTTATATCTTTTACCTTTAGTAAACCCGACAGTGAAACTGTCTTTTCAATAAAGGGTGGGGTTTGGTATGGTGTTTGTTCAAAAGTAAACCACTGCATTCTCTTCTATTTTTAGTGCAGTTATGATGCTACTATTCCATTTATTGTGACCGGGCTAAGACACAGTTTCAGTGTCTCAGGAAATTTGATCTGAAACCAAGAAATATTGTAAGGAATAACTTCCTTACAATTAAACTGATTGTCCTTCCTTTATCGTGCGGCTTTTTTCCTGTAGGCCAGGCATCTGTTTCAAGGCTAGGTAAAAATAATTTGGACTGCAGCTTCCTGATGAAGAGGTGTAGAGATCAACCTGTCTCAGAAAACCTTAGAAATTAGAACAGGGTGAAGAGGTCATGGGAGAGATGGACTTCAAAGAGGGGCTCATGCCATATGTTGGCTGGAGGTGTGCCATGAGTCAGTCAGGAGGAGACCAAGTCTCTCTCCTTCCACCTGTTTTATATAAATTATTATCTCATAGGTAAATGACACTGGTCCAGTTTAATGATATTGTTCATCATTTAAAACATTAAAATCTATTTATGTATATTGATATACAGTGTGGTAAAAAAATGTATTACCCACAGTTTGTTCTGCTGTAGAAAGGCCATTGAATTTAGTGTTTTTGTCGTTTGTGAATAGAGCATTTTATCATTAATCTTATGAAATGAATATGAAAATGAAGATTTTCTACATATGCAAACGTTGCACAAACAAAAACATGTATTTAGTAAATACATCTTTGATTCGTCAGTGTTTAATCACTACTGCACTACTGCTAGTTGGATTTAATATTATGGTCCAGATGACATTTTGACCGTTATGTCATCATATATATAGAGTTAATAACAAATGTGAATGTTGTTTCAGTGGATGTTCTGTGGTGATTACATTCATAGTCAGCAAACATGAACATAAAGGTAGATTTGGTAATAATAAAGGTAGATTTGGTAATAATAAAGGTAAAGCACAGTTAATACATAAAATGTGATACAAAGTGTCTCGAAGGTCCATGTGTCTTTTGGTAAACAAGTGGTTATTCAATCTTTTGTTTGAAAATACAAAAGAACACTGAAATACAAGGCATTTTCCTTTTCATAGCCAACGAGGGAGGAGAGGGGGAAAAAAAGATTTGATTTTCATTTTCTGTTTTGAATAAGACAGAAACAAAACAATGGTCCGTTTTCAGAGACCGGATGCGGTCATCTGGCTACAAAACAAGAGCATCAAATGCTAATGTGGGACTGCAGGTGTGCCAGAGTTGCTTGATGAATGAAATGAAACATTTCTGCATAGTAGAATGTTCAGTGTTCTCTTTATAGAATGTTCAGTGTTCTTACACTATATATTACATCTTTACATCCATGCTAACACTAGTTTCACTGCTCCGCTTGACACGTTGCGCTGCCGCTACTCCTTATTAAAAACAGAAAATGAAATCAAATTGTTTATTGTTTTTTTCTGAAAAATCTGATATCCGTTTCTGAAACAAAAATCGAATTCCCAAAAGATACACAGGCCCTCAAAGTGCATCACCACACAACACGCCTTTAAGCTGTAGGACATTGTGACAAACATTCAGTCGACCATTATTGAGAAAATAATTGGCAGATAAATTATTAGGATGAAAACAGTTTTTAGTTAAAGCCATAATTTCTTTTCTCTGTTTCATCATCCAGTTCATTCTTCGTCCAAAGTACAGAGCTGAAATATTATAACTATATTTGGTGTCTGTCTAACTTTTTGGGTGGTGATGTGTAAAAGTTTGTCAATCACAGGTCAACCAGCTGTGGCTGTGTAGTAGTTCTGTCTCATTAGCTGCTATTAGACTCAAACGACATGACCGTCTGATGTTCAAAGGTGTTTTTGTAGTATAACGTCATCATGGAGTCATGTAAGACAGGAGCTAGGTCTTTTATCAGACATTTCTAGAGGGCTGACATTGAAGTATCATGGAGCTACAAAGAAAGTATTTGGCATGATATTCTATAGGCCAATCAATGCAGACAGGTTTATCCCAAAACCACTGTTCCTGTCATTTGTGTAACTAACCCATCATAAGTCATTATAAACCTACAGAGCCTGCTGGGAGGAATCTATGGAATCACTGAGAGAAGACTTGAAGACAGGAAGTATGAGTATTATCACTGGTCTAGTGTAACCTGTTTGTAATGGAATTCCTATTGTTGCAGCCTGGGTAGAGGATCCCCTCTGTCCCCTAGGCTAGTAATGGCACCAATACCCCAGTTATTAGTGGAGACCCGTTTTAGTCACACTATGGTTAAAATGCTGCTTGAAATCATTTCAGGTCTGTTGAAAATATTGGTGGATGCCCAGAAAAATTCTTAAATTCCTCTGTTCTTTGAGGTTTATAGGATGATAGTAAGAAGTCTGACTTGTCTCTGTGGGTTTTGCTGCAAACAGGTTGGATGTACTTCATTCAAGAAAGTACAAACTTGTGACTGCGGATAACGGAGGATTTAAAAAAAATGATGAAGAAATACACATTCATGAACACGTTTATCGACAATTGCATTAAATGTGAAATGCTGTAGACTTGTCTCTTGAATTTAGTTTTGGAAAGCATGAGTGTTATTCTAAATAGGATTTTGTTGTCTGTAAAACGTCAGGAAAAAAGTGGAAATTTCTCTAAACCCTAGTTGTCAAATAACTTTCTTTGATCGATTGATCAGTCATCAACACACATCAAAAGATTTTTAGTTTACATCTCATAAAAAAGACAATCATTGTGATTCAGGAGCTAATTATTCCCTGAGTGTAGGTATTTGGATGGGAAAAAAAAGTTGTAACTATTCCATTCATGAGCAGTTAAGTGCATTTTATTTTCCAAAAAGCACGACATAAGAATGAAAGTCTCCATTATTGTTTCAGTTTTCTCCGCACACAGAGGTTTTCAGTGTGAAACCTCTCCAGTTTGGTGCATGTGTCCCAAGGGCTCTGGATTTCTGACCACACTGTTCTTCAAAAAACAGCTATCCTCCTCTCCACTCCTACATTTTTCTGTAGATCTTGTCCAGTCTTGACACATTTTGTCAGCCGGGTCTCACATGGTTACAGAACAATTACATAAATGTATGAGCATTGAAGAAGTGTGTGTGTGTGTTGGCAGGTTTCATTCTGGTAGTGCTGTAGAGGAACAAGTCCAAGGTCAGTGAGTGATAACACAGCGAGTGTATGAGCCATAAATACAGTCGGGTGTATTAATCCTTGCTGTTTTTGTGCTGAATTTGACATTCTTTAGAATCAACACAGCTGACTGGATGTGTTCACGTTGACCTGCAGTGGGAGAACTCCATGTAAATAATGAAAAGGGACAGTTTGTAATATGAGGTGTGTTTGGCAGGGGCTAAAACAAATGTTGAAAATAATACTGGAAGGATTAAAGGATCAAAGTGTCACTTCAGTTTCTTCTTGAATATTTGCAGTGGCGTATCAACACACAGAATGTCATCTTATTCTTGTTGAAAAGAAACATTAGACACAAGAAATATGTGACTACTCCCACTGTTACTTGGTCTTTGTTAGCACATGCTCAAGAAGCTTAAAGGTTCTGAACAGCACGTCGACTCCTGCGTGTACTAATGAAAAAAGAATTCTGTATGTAATGTTCTAAATGTAGCACTAGCAGAAGCTACACGAAGAAACAAACTGTGTGATGTAGCCAACCGGATGGCAAAGCTGATTGGATCAGTTACATTTCATGGCTCTTCATTGGGTGAGTTATTATGAATAACGCAACGTGATTTGTAGCTCGCGACCTAGCGGATGAAGATCTTGTGCCAACAAAGAACTTTCTAAAATGTATATGCAATATTGAATTTTATTGTGAAAAGATACAATATTGTATTTTATTGTGAAAAGATATGTGAAAAGAACACTGGCTGTTTCAGGTCTCGCTGTAGTCTCCAGGGCATTTCATATTGTGAATCATGATTGTAATTAAATAGATTGTGACTAGTTTTTGGCCAGATTGCCAACCGAATACGTCGGTCAGGTGTTTACCATCATCACTGCTGTATTCTTATGTTATTCCCCTGCCCAATGCATTTGAGATCAGAGCTGTCACACATGCCCAGTCAGGTACGCAGCCTCTGACTGGTTGACACACTCACCCTAAGGCATCATGTGATTGACAGTAGATGTCTAACGGCCATGCTAACAAGTACCATAGCTGTTTTTAACACAGAAAAGCAATATATGATCACAGAAGACATTCATTGTTGGAATTATCGTCATGGATTTATTTTCCAATGACTCCAACAAGACACTCAAATCAGAGGTAACTTGAATGCCACAAGGGGTTTTGCTTGTCTTTGCTGCGTAGTTTCCAGATGTTGCTTCATTTTTTCCAAGAGTTGGGAAATAATGAAGGCTTTTCTTGGTCTTGACAAGCTGTACCCATACTGTACAGTGGATTTC
Source organism: Chaunax sp. Z400 (assembly GCA_037577475.1). Taxonomy (NCBI): domain Eukaryota; kingdom Metazoa; phylum Chordata; class Actinopteri; order Lophiiformes; family Chaunacidae; genus Chaunax; species Chaunax sp. Z400. The sequence continues at coordinate 17,199,893 of CM075193.1, forward strand.
TGCCTCACTCGCCCTCTCATTCACCACACACAGCACTGCAGTATTCCTCAAAGAGCCATGGCCCTGAACAATTCATATTGACCAATCCCTACTTTCCATGCAACAAAGAATTGATTGATTGATCAAGAAAATAATCGGCAGATTAATCAATACTGAAAGTGATCATCACTTATTACATTTTCAGATTCCTACGTATTTTAGTGGTGTGTTTTTTTAGGAGTTGGTCACTTCACTCATTCTCTTTCTTTCAATTCAGTGAGCAGCAAACTTGATTTTGTTGAATCGTGACTAATCACGTATCTGATTGGAAACTGGTATTAGGAAATTGTAATCGCCCTCTATATATTAAACACACAAAAGGAACGCTAACATTAAATAAGTTGAATATGCAACTGTTGTGTTTCCTTTATTGTTTTGGATTGATACTGTGCTAGTCTTTATTTGAGCATGTACGTTTCCTTCTCGATTCTTTTACGTCTTTTAATGCCACATCCACTTTGACCTGAGAAGCAGAGCTGATCCTCTCCTAGCACATAAACAAGTGAAGTGTTTCTCAAATTGATTTTTTTGTCGATATCATGTGTTTACTGTTCTGTCAGAAAAATTTACGTTCGTGTTATCTTTTATTTCAGCACATGATTGGCGTAGAGAATGTTAACCTCTCACATCAGTGGGTTCTGAGTCCAGGTGTAGTTGTTACAGGCAGGTTTGGAGGGCTCTGGTTGTCTTCAATGTGTTAAATTGATAGATAGATATTGGTTATCATCTTCTCACCTGCACAGTTATCTTTCTCTCTGCCCCCCTCTTCGTGTCTCCCTTTCTTTTCCACTTGTCTTTCTCCTCTCTCTTCTCTCCCAGCCCCCACAACCAGTCCTTTCTCAACCGCTCATTGGTCGATATGCTCTTTGCCTCGTGTATCTCTGTCTTCCTCGTTCGGTGTCTAATGTATCCCTCTCCTGTTCCCCCCCCCCCCCTTTTTTTCAGTTTTATTACTTGAAAAGATTGAGAATGACGACATCGGGAGGAAGACCTTGAAGATCACAGATTTCGGCCTGGCCAGGGAGTGGCACAAAACCACAAAAATGTCAGCTGCAGGCACCTATTCCTGGATGGCCCCTGAGGTCATCAAGTCATCTCTCTTCTCCAAAGGCAGTGATGTCTGGGGGTATAAAAAATAACACACACACACACCACACATAGACCCAAGAATAAAAATGTACTCCATCATTTGTCTGAAATCCTTCATTCATTAAATATCCCTTCCTCTTCCTTTACTTTCTATTTATTTCATCCACCAGTTATGGTGTCTTGCTGTGGGAGCTGCTAACAGGGGAGGTGCCATATCGTGGGATAGATGGCCTGGCTGTTGCTTACGGTGTGGCAGTCAATAAGTTAACTCTACCAATCCCCTCCACTTGCCCTGAACCCTTCGCCAAGCTGATGGAAGGTAAATTAACAGAAGAGGGCACATCTATAGGACGTTTCAGGAGCATTTTTATTATTGATTTGATTAACTTTGACACTATGACCAGAACTCTAGGGAGTTCAGTCAATTTAGGAAATTACTTATTGATACGTTTAAGATTTTTCTCATTTGCTAAAATTAACATCATTTAAACCTGTTAGTCCCATAATCATTAAGAAAAATCATTGTTGAAGCTATAGAAATAGTAATACAGAAAAAAAGAAAAAGTTAAAAAACAATAAATGGTATCGGATCCGAGAATATTTTAGATGCTTGTTTGTGGTAGTTATGTTGTTTTTCTTATGTTGTTGTTTTTCCAAGTGTCAATCAACAGAGTTTGGCAACTTATATGGTTATATTACAACAAAAAGGCTACTTAGTAATGTAACATTTGTCAGACAATAATTCTTGCATAACAAATCAAACTGCAATCTTGACACAAAACCTGCCACAAATGTGTTGTTTTGTTTTTTTCTTAAAGTAAAATGGTCTTCATCTTCAGTCTCAGCCTAATAGCACGACAAACAAACCACTTTGTGTTCAGGAAAATGATCAACCCGCCTGTTCAGTCAGTGTTAATGCACAGAAACGTAACTGTACACATAGAGATATTTTACCATTTGTTATATTGTGCTGCACACTCAGTAACTGTTTTTCATTACACAATATGTGAGAGGTAGTTGGTGTAATGCAGACGTTCGATAACAGATTTTATGTAGATTCTCATTATGTTGTCTAAAACATTGTTTTGGGCATATTTTGCAGGATCAGATTAACTATCTGTTACTACCGAAGCTTGACGTAAACGAAACAATACATGCATTATATAAGTAGGTGGATGTGTTATACTGTGCATTATTACATTGAAATGTGTGTCCAGAGTGCTGGGACCAGGACCCCCATGTGCGTCCTTCCTTTTCCTGCATCCTGGAGCAGCTGTCGGCCATCGAGGAGGCGGTGATGGCCACCATGCCCCAGGACTCCTTCCACAGCATGCAGGACGACTGGCGTGTGGAGATCCAGGAGATGTTTGATGAGCTCAGGACCAAAGAGAAGGTAAAGCCAGAGTGATGAAAAAAAGAATTATGATTATACTGCACGCATGCCATTGGCATGACACCACAGACACTATAAGGAGCTTGCAGGTGGTTAGATACAAACGTGTATGTTTTATTTGCTCCTCCCGCTCCTTCGTCCCACACAGCGTGGTGAGCTGGAAGTCTGATGTGCAGTATATGTAACAGACCTCCTATTATTCTCTCCTTTTATTTTTGAATGATGATGCATGTTGAATAATCTATTATTAGAAATAGATGCCAAATCACTAGGGACAACTTTTGCACACTAAATTGTTTAATTGGTTACTTTGAGACTAATCATATGTTTTACAAAACAAAGTCATTAATGCTGAGCTGTATTAGTGTACTTTCCCATGTTAAGACCTTAATACGTTTCCTAAATAAGTCTCTAATCACTGGCTTAAAGGGGAGGGTTAATTAGTGTTTGTAGAATCGGGATCAGCACACAGAGCTGGGTCAGTGTATGGTGATCTGAAAGCCAGGGATACTGAACACTCCACAGTTGTTTTTTTGTTTTACGAAACTCATCGCGGGGCTTATGTTAAAATATTTTCATGTTTTATTCTACCTATTTGTAGTCTATCAGTTATACTAACCATCTTTTTCAAATGTACACTTGTGTAACTCAGTCATCCAAATGATTCAACTGATCTAACCTTCACCGACTAGCTATGACAAAACCACACAAGGTCTGCTTGGTATTTAAAGTTAACATACAAGAAGTGGCTAACATTTTCCCATAGCAAATTTAATGAGATTACTCACTACATCAGCAGATTTCCTGTAAACATCCCATAGTAATCTGTGTCTAGGTGGGTGGCTGAAGCAGCTTGACTGTAAAGCCACTTTATGGAAGTCATCCAGTATGAATTACTATTACTCATCTAAGAGTAATTAAAGAGAGAATAGAGGGAATAAAGATGGCTTAACAGTCTATGGATTACTCTGTGTAACACATCATTAGACAGGAGGCTCGAAAGCTAACGTGTTATAGAGAGAACTGTTGAATACAAGTCTAACTTCCCTGCCCACCTTACAGATGTCTGTCTGCGAGAGTTTTTCTCTTGTCTCTAATCAAGTTTGAACAGAAGTCTGTCTGCCAGTTTAACCTATATGTATATATCTTTATACTGTACCTGTTTTTTTTCTCCAGGAGCTACGTTCCAGAGAGGAGGAGCTGACACGGGCTGCCCTCCAACAGAAGTCTCAGGAGGAGCTGCTGAAGCGTCGGGAGCAGCAGCTGGCAGAGCGGGAGATCAACGTGCTGGAGAGAGAGCTCAACATCCTCATCTTCCAGCTCAACAAAGACAAGCCTAATGTGAAGAAGAGGAAAGGCAAATTCAAACGTTCCCGCCTTAAACTGAAGGATGGAAACCGCATCAGCCTGCCGTCAGGTGAGGAAACGGACTGAACGGATGTCTTCAACTCCCGATTTTCACTGACAAAGCAATGTCTAGCGGGCTCCCTATATTTTCATTTACATACTGCTCTCATTAGCGGGCAGTGTTTGTTTAGTGCATCACATCCCTCGCAGGGAATGTCGACAGCGTATCTGCTCTGTTAAGCAGTGTTTAATCTAACCGGTTTTCTTTTTGTCTGTGTGTCCTGTGTTGGTGACTTTTGCTAGCGGGGCAACATTTGCATTGGGTTGCATGTTTTTTGAAAGTAACAAGTTGTCACATGTAAATGTATGTATGAACATTTCTGTGGCATTTTGCAGACTTCCAGCATAAGATCACTGTGCAGGCGTCACCTTCCATGGACAAGAGGCGAAGCCTTCATAGCACCAGCTCCTCTCCTCCCAGCAGTCCCACACTCATCCCCCGACTACGAGCCATTCAGCGTAAGTTCAGTGTTGTCCTCCTCCTCTGTGTCATCGTTCTTGCGGATTAAGTTACATTATGCTTATTTTAAAATATGTTATGTGAATATTAAATTTTTTTTTAATATTAAAAAAATGTATTCTAAAGAAATCATGTAATCTCCATGACAGTTTGGAAACTTGGACCATGGGGACAGCATCATTCACAATGATAAGGACTGTGTGAACTAAAGCCACCAGCAGTCAGCCGGTTGTTTGAACAGTTTGATAATGTTGTTGGTTGTGCACTAATGCCCTTGCAATAACTGGAACAAATTCCTCTTGAGCATTTCATGGTAGATCCTGATATTCAGGCAGAGGGCACAGATTGTTGCACCAAATCACTCTTATTTATTATGATTAGCCTTAATGGATTAATAGAGATCAGAATTCTGTACAGTGGTTTAAGAATTCTCATAGTGACCTTGAGATCCGAGGGGAGGTGCAAAAACCTAATTTCCAAAATCAGCTGAACCCAGAAAAAATGAGTTCCTTTGTAACGTAGGAGGAATAGAACAGATACACATATACACATTAGTGCCTTACATATATTTCCACCTATACTCTTCAGTTACAAACAATTTTCCAATACATATCAACACGTTTCAAGTAAATTTTATGTATTGATCCCAAAATAACAAATCAGGAATTTACCTCAAAGGGTCAAGTTGAGGCAAATATGTCCACATGCTCACAGATAGATGCATCTAAACATAAGATGCTTAACGAAGTCTTTTACTGAGGGCTGGTGTTGCAGAAGAAACAAACCGATAGGCTCATGTTGGTCAGAGGTAACGTATATGTTTCCCTCCTCAGTGACATCCCATGTGCAGAGAGGCAGTTTGCATGTTTACCAACAGGATGTTGATCTGACCAGCGAGCTCACAGCTTACTGTGGGGTGAGAAGCAAAGGCAAGCTATTGTCTAGGACTCTGTCGCTAACAGCACCAAGTGGCTAACTTTGAAAATTGAAAGGGTTTGATTCCTAACAGTTGATCATCCGCGGGGTCTGTTTGTGCTGATTGGAAAGGTTATCCAGAAATGTGGATCATAGCAACACTTTGGTGTTTGATGCTGGTTAAAACTGTTGCACAGGTTCAACCTGTGAACGTGGCTATAATGAAGCGATTGCCACAGACTTGGGCCAGTCTGCCATTCTTCTTTTTGTTTTTCATATTTGGCGGCTTGAACTGAAAAATTGGCACTTTTAAAAACATTCTGGTAGTGCTGTTAATTAAATGTTCCTATTTTATGAAAGTGTTGCCCTTGCCTGTTGCCCTGACGTCTTTGGTGGATTCTACCTTCCCTCACAACTTCATAACATCACTAACACACACCTATGAATATCTTGTATAACAATGACCTTTTGGGTTTTGTTATCTGCTTTTTGGCTTTTTGATTTGGGAAAATTAATATATATATTGGTGATATTTTGTAGTGTCAAAAGGTTCAGTTGATTTAATTAATTGATAAATTTATTGATTTAAAAATCCCATTAACACGCCTCCACCGAATCAGCTTGCTGCAGTTGTTTGAGGCTATCGTAACACTTGTGGTCACTTTGTTCACAGTGACTCAAGACGAGAGCAACCGCACGTGGGGCCGCAGCTCCCTCTTCAGGCCAGAGGAGTTTGACGACGTGAAAAAAGGAATCAAGAAGAAAGGAAGGACCTGGGGCCCCAGTTCAGTCCAGAGCAAAGAAAGGCCTGCTGCTGCCGAGAGGTACGCTTTATCCTTACACACACACTCACGCAACACACACACAGAGGAAAGAGGGGGAAAAAAAGCAGCTTAATCATTTTTCCATCAAGCTACCTGTGTGGAGACCGATCGACATAAACGACATAACCACATCTTCATGTCTAACGGTTGATGTTATTTTTTTTAAGTCACTTACTTTCTATTTTAATTGGCCTACTTCTAGACACGTCTGTGTTCTCATGCCTGTCAGAACGATCAGGCCGTAGATGGTAAAACAAATGCTTTTTCAACCATCACAAGAGGATGTCACAGGTCGTGACACGCTGGTGTTCAAAAAGAAGTTTGTAATTCTCCGTTAGCTTTTGTTGCATAAATATACTTTGCTTCACTGCATCTGGAAACTCAGTCAGCAGCACCCTCGTCAGTCTGTGTGTTACTGCAAGGCATTAATACACAGTGAAAATGCAGTTTAATAACTAATAGTTGTGCGAATATAGGATTGTTGTTGTTTTTTTTCCATAGAATCACATGCAATATATTTGTTTAACTTGTCTCGCCCTCATTGCCTAACACTAGTCCTAACCTAAACTTGACTGTAACGCTAAGCTTAAATACACACTCCTGTTTTCTTCAGAGTGCGTCCTCTGTCAGACGGCAGTAACCCCTGGTCCACCAGCCTGGTCAAGTCCCAGAAGTCTGTCCCTCTGGCTGCCCTGTTTGCTGAACAAGGTGGGCTGAAAATCCCTTGTGATGTTGTGTGAAATGAGAATTTATATAGAAATCGTATGTATTTATTTTTTATATATGTAAGTAAATATTGTGGAAATGTACTCAGCTTACTTTTTATGACTGCTTGATGTAAAATTATTTTTAAAAAAGTGGTTATTATCTTCAATTTACCCTTCAGGTCTATCAAAACAACACAGTGAAGTAATTTATTGGCAAGTGGCAGGTATTCTTATATAGCCACTGAAGCTTATATGTGGAAGGGGCTTCTTTGGAGAACACGGTTATTATATGATTTCCACTGCTGTGTTTTCAGCGGGAGCCTGTAAAGACGAGGGACTCTCGCAGGAATGTGACAGCAGCTCCAAACCAAAGCAGCTCAAGTTCCCCAACCAGGTGTACATCGATCTACCTCTGTGGAGGGATGAGCAGCAACCTCAGAGCCCCGGTGGGCATTGTGGGGCGGGAGATGCAGGGGTTGGGGCAGGAGGTCAGGGTGGCCCACAAGAGATCACAGACGACCCCTACACCACCACATCCACCTCGTCCACCTCCACCACCCCACAGCTCACCCCCACCAACAGCCTGAAGCGGACGGCAGCTCGCCGCAAGACTGACACGGTGCTGTACGGCTGCGGCTCACTGCTGGCTTCAGTCGTGCTCGGTTATGACATTAGGGAGGCGCTCAAAAACTCCACCCCTGGGGAAGATTGTGAGCCCCAGCGTGAGGAGAAAGAGAAGAAGAAGAAGGAGGGCTTGTTTCAGCGTGCGACCCGCTTCCGCCGCAGCACCTCACCGCCAAGTGGACGCTCCCGCAAAGATGAGGCGACGTCAAACCAGACCTCCACCCAACCTGTCAATCTCATCTCCATGTCGGCCATTATGGAATGCCACTCCACCAAGTGTCTCTTACAGTCTGAGGTAGAGGTGTTAGAGTCCAGCCCCGGGAAGGTTGACAATGTGGCTATCAGTCATCCCACAGACACATCCAAGCCCGGCTCAGCAGCTTCTACAGACGGCCAGTGTAACAGGACGGCTGCTAACAAAAAGACTTCAGTGCAAACCCAAAGCCAGCCGCCAGAGCAGAGCAACCAGAACACAGGAACACGCCTACGCAGAAAGAAATACACCCACCACAACAGTAAGTAACTTAAGGCAGGGGGTAAGGGGGTAAGGGAAGTAAGCATGAGCACTGTCTGTCTATTTACACTTCAGAAATATCTTCCCGCTCTGTTTCCAGCCAATGGCCCACCCACTCTGCCTCCTCCAGCCACCCAGAAGAAGCAGGAGAAAGAGCAGGATGGAGTGTCAGAGAAGCCCTCAGGCGGGGAGGCCTTCTCCAGACCACGACCCGTGTCGTTCAGGGCCAAACCTCACGCCTGGGCCCTGCTGCGAGGACGCAACAAGAGCTACTCCCTGGGCCACTACTCTGGAGAGAAGACGGCACAAAACCTAAACGTGGTGCTGTCCTCAGAGGTGGGGATGGGCTGCTCCCTGCTGGACATGGACACAGAGGGCCAGAAACGAGACTGCACTGTGCCACTCTGCCGCATTCAGAGTTCCCCGGCCCGGCCCTCCGTCTTTGAGCTGGAGAAAGAGTTCCTCTCTTGAAAAGCGATCTGCTGTGATCATAGTTCATCTTAACCAATCTAGAGTGTTCCACAACATACAGACAGAACCGCGGGCCTTAAACTCCAGGAGGGTTTAGAACCAGGCTGCCTATCTATCTATCACATAGAACCCAGCTTTGTCTTAGTTCTAGAACATAGTGATGTCAGTGTTCTAGAGTGTGAGCAGCTCCGAGACTCCAGCGTTCCAGAATGCACTCTCTCATCTCAGTTCGGGAGCAGTCTTTAGGCCTTACACACTGTTCTGTTCTCATTCAAGAACAAACTAACATAAACCTGAGCAGAACATTACAGAACTGGATCAGCAGCTCTTCCTCTCATCCCTCGGTTCTCATCTCTCTCTCCCCCTCTGTTACCCTCCTCCTTTCTCGTTCTGTCGGTGCAGCTAAACGTTGACCGCTGCTGCATATTTTGCAACACAATACCTACACCTTTTTATTTATATATATATTTTTATAGGTAATTTAATATGAAGAGACTTGACCTTACCGTAGCGACCAGCAGGACATTACATTCCATGTCGGTTTCAAAGTTGTGCGATCATGCTTTTAGATGTTTTTGACTTGAGAATCATGCATGCATGTACCCTTAAAATGTTGAACAAAAAAAAAAAATAACTATACCTTGTTTGTAAATATTTCTTTATATTCATTATCAGCCTAATGCTGGCAGTTGTTTTGTATTGAATATATGCTGTTTTATGAGTGTTTTAAAAGTCAGCGCTGCTGCAGTACAGTTTGTCTTCTCGTAGCAGGGATGCTAGTGTGTTTCCCCGCTGCCCTGAAGATTTTAGAGATGCAGGAAGAAAAACACTGGAAGGCCTACAAAGTAAATGTGTTTCGCTGAAAAGTTGGATCAAATTTTAAATGTGTTGCTAATATGGATTTTTCTAAGAGTATTTATAGACGCATTTTTGGGTTAAAAGTTCATATATTCAACACACTGCAGCCACACATGTTCCTGTCAGAAAAGCCTGCCCCATTTTAGTGAATTTATAATCCAATCCCCTGATGACATGGATGACTGGCTGGAGCTGTAATGACACAGCGCAGTTTCAAATCCAAGTCGTTGAAGAATTACTACACAGCCCAGGAGGGGCCACCCAAGAAATGTTATTTTAAGACACTGTTGAGAACACTGTGTTCAGATGAAATGGGAGCACCTGCTCTGTAAACCAGATGTACACTGTGCCTCCAAATGAGCAAGTTTCTCATTATTCATGTCATCATTTTTATTTAATTTTGTAATTTATGCAAACAAACGATTTCTGTCTTCTTCTTTTTTTAAGTTCAGCTCAGTTACGCTGCGTCTCAGATTTAACCTACAGTATATCGCCATCTCATTGTGTTGTTACATTGAACTGGTTTGGCATTTAGTTTAGTCAAGTTTTTTTTTTTTTTTATCGTATTTCTAATTGTACACTTTTATAAGCAACTTTAAGCAAATTGTTTCCCCATGTAGCCAAATTTCCATCTCATGACGCTCTCAGGAAGATTCTGCAGACATTTAGAGAGAGAGTGAAGACACAGTTCAGCTGGCATTATTAGACTGTAAACAGTAGTCCTCCACTTCCATGCCCCCCCCCCCTCTCAATATGGAACAAATTAACCTCAAACCCATTCTTAATCGTTGACTGATGATTATACACCCCCAACTTTTTATTGCTGTCGTACTTCAGCCTGTTTGTCATACATTCTTGAGAAAATGTCCCACTTTTGAACAACAAGGGCTCGCGTACAGCAAGAGTTTCCAAATGGTGTAAATATAATTAGGATTCCTGATGTGTGTGTATCACTGTGGCATCTTATGATGATTTAGAATGTGAAGTATGACCACTGACTGTCAAACCAACACTGTTCAAGGCCTTGCTTAGCATCAAGCTTTTAAAGGTACAGTTTACAAGCCGAGGTATCGCTGGATTTACCATTATGAATTTAGGGTGATCTGTAAATACCATATTGCACTGGTACTGTACGTTCCACAGTGACAAAACGCCGTTGGCTGGCAAAAACCTTTTGTGTATTAAGGATATGAACAAGTAAACATTCCAGTACATGTGACAAACTGCAGTAAGAATATGTGATTCTAATTAGCAACATGGTGAATTCAGACTTCTGGCTATGGGACCAAATTCAACTCTACCCGCACTAAGGCCTCTTTGTCTTCAGGACCAAAAGCATTAAATGAACTAGCTGCTAGTGAGGAGTTCTTACAAAGAAAACGACTCTGTAGGAAAACTTCACCAACGACCTCAGAGACACGGTGAAGAGCTGTTTCTGACAGACCCATCACACCTACTGCTGAAATATCAAGACTCCGCATTAAGTGCGACACTTCCTTTAAAATTACTGATCATTTCTGTCACTTTGAATGTGTCAGATTTAGCTTTGAGTACATGTTTCAGTTTTTGTTATCATCACAGTATTGATTAATTCACACCTGATTGATCAAGAGTATCAACGTTTTGAATAAAGACAAAATCAAGACTCATGTTGCCTTTTTTTTGTTCTTTCGGAGCGTAAATGATTTAATGTTAATGCTGTTTTTCTTACATTTTAATCATCAAGATCATATATAAAGTAAAATCAGTCATTATACCATAGTAGTACATTAGGTTATAAATGCTAATGTGTCATTATACTTATAGTACCGTACAGCGTTTCTGTATTTTGCCTGCTGTCCAATCAAAAATGGAGCATAAACCTCTTTCAGTTTCTCCATTATGTCATTGCCATTATAAGCTAAAGTCCCTCAATAGTTTGAGCTTCATAATATGACTCCTGGACCATGAATACTTACCCCTAGGATTTGGAATCACATCCATATAATAATTAGTTTGATTTTTATTCAAGAAAAACAATATTTCACTAATGGTGTTTTTCTTCAGGACGTAGCTCAGTAACTTTTGAAGGTGCATCAGATTTGACACCGAACTGAATCATCGGTTTCAGCTACAATTTGATCTTAGTTGCAAGTCTGTTACATTTTTATGTCACAGTAGTGAATTTTCCTTGAGCCCTAGAAATGTAAACATTCTGGATCACCAGATCTGGAATACTACTTGGATCCAGATCAGACTTTGGTGTGTGTGGTAGATCTTATGGGGATGTCATCGTGTAATTTTTGCCAAAGTATTATTGCATTATCCATGAAGTTAGAAGCAAAAATATTGTAATTGCCTCCTCCTTTGTCCTGCAATGGTGAAGAATCCCTAAAAAATTCTGGATCCTGATGATGATCTGGATCACCACCATAATCTAAAGGATTGTACCTTAGGCCACACCCTACCAGGAAAATATGTCATTAGTTTAAAAAAAAAAGAATGAATGAGTGTAAACTACCTGTGGCTTTTATTTGTAATATGACAAATGCAGCAAATACATTGGGCACAATACATTGTCAAAGTTGTGCATCTGAACAGTGTTAACCTCTCAGTAAAGCTCCCATGATATATTTCGTTTTCACATTTAAGAAGCTGTTTGCTAAAAGTAAAGATGACATTCATTGATCATTGATTGGAGATTTAAACCAGTGGGGGGGGGGGGGGGGGGGGTGTACTGGAGGGACATCTGCGAACTCATTAACTCAAAGCATTAAAAAAAATCTGCATATATGAAAACTCTGGTCATGTATCCACACACACTTTGTAGGTTCTGTCATTACATAATAAGTGCTGACTAATTAAAATCCAATATCACTTTGCTCTAAAATAATGATATAGCCAATAACCTGTCATTATGATTGTACTTGTTAGTGGTTTCAAGTGATAGAGACAATCTCTTAGTGATTCCCATTCCAAAGACTGTTATTTTAATTAAATTAAAAGGAAGCTGCATATAATATTTTGTGGGGGAAAAAGACACTAGTCATATTAGATGGGACTATATACTATCTAAATCACCTCTGATTTAACAGCAAACAACCAAAATATTGAAACAGAAATATTCATTGATGTAAAATATGAACTCAAGGCCCGCTCACCAGACATTTCTCACAGCTGATGGAGTTTATTTAATGACTCTGAAAAGCTGATAAGTGGACTTTGAGTTAGGATTATTTCCTCAAACTATCTATTCCAATGTAAAGCTATTTTTTGAGAACTCTTCTTGTTGTGTCCTGTCAAATCCTTAATGCTTTCAATAATAAAGTGCATCACTTATTGGCACAGATATTTCTGGCAGCAGCCATCGAGGTAGCGATGGAGAATCAGGTCTGATGGGTCCAGTCGATTCATGTCGGTGGAGTTTGGTGGAGAGAGAAGAAACGACAACAGGAAGGAGGAAAAGAACAGAGTCATGAATGCACAAAGAAATAAGTGTCCGGAATGACACCATCACCACACTACACATGCTTCATAGATCTATAAATAGTGAAAACGGGTGGGGTGAACACAGGTAATTATTGTCTTTGTGAAGACACTCTTCTGCTAAGATTTCCCCTCCGGGAGTTTCATTTTCCCTCCCTCCTTCTGTGTCACTGCCTCAGGCGGTTGTTCTGTGACAGCTGATACTTGACTTCTCATTTGATAATCCTTTGTTACAGCTGAGGTTACCTTTCACTCGCTAGCGATACTGTCCAGCATGGACACAGTCACACAAAGAAGACACTTGTAACATTCTCATGGATAAAGGCGCGTTTTTACTACAGCTGCATTAAAGTTATTCATTTAACAAATGGAAAAACAAACAATAGAGAATTCAATTCAATTCAATTCAATTCAATTGACTGGCTAGGTTAATAACTTTATTAGGTAACTTAATAAAGTTATGTTAGTAATATCAAAGAAACCAACTATAGGTCTACTGTCAACTTAACTTGAATGATTTCTCTGTATTTTGTTTTTTATTCTCGTCTTGGCTCCATCTTATATAATCGTCCCTGTTTTTACACATTTCTAACCTCATTCTTTTCAAGTTTATGCTTTTTTTTTTTCTTCCTGTTTTTGTGTTCTTTCTGTCGTTGTTTGCACTTTGTGCATGTAAACTCTTTGTTGTGAAGCACTTTGAGCTACATTTCACAAGACAAATACGGCCGTTGGCATGATCCTCTATTGTCCTTAATATGTTTTACACCAAAATATATTTTTTTACTTCATAAACTTTATATACAAAGGAGTATATGACAATACAGTGTAAATACATTTTTATGTGGATGAAAATGAGCTAATTAGCTAACTCAAGCACATTTACGTTGATGTGCAAACTAAAATGTTGATTAATGTGGTATACAAACAAACAAACAAACAAACAAACAAACAAACACCTAAATAAATAAATGTATAAAAGGTGCAATACAAATAAGTTTGTTATCATTATTATTATTATTGTTGTTGTTGTTAAAAGAAAGAATCACCCCAAAATTTAATGATTCCTTCTTTGGCACACGCCCTCGTACCAATTAATTAAATCTGTTTTTGTGTAATCCTGCTAACAGTTTGACATTTATTTTATTAGGATAAACCCCTTGAGATGAATCATCTCGTTTTCGAGGGGGTCCCAAAAACAAATAAACAAACGACTATAAAAAAAAAAAAAACAGTCGAACAGACAAACAGATGCTGGTGAAAAAGTTGCCTCCTAGCAGAGGAAATACCGAGGAACATTCCTGTCCCGATGTTTCATAGCCACAGGAAACCTCAGCACAAGTGCAGACGAGAGTGTGTACATTCCTACCTGCATCCTCAGAGCGTAGTGACACATTGGACGGAGCCTCGAGCGCTAAACTTGGCCTGGAGGGGGATCAGAATCTGGGCTTGGAGACAGTATTTGGTCTTGCTCTTGAGCTCTTTGAGAGTCAGCTTGTCGGAACAGCAGTTCATCTCAAACACCTCCTGAAGACGAGAAAGACTGTCTGATATAAAAACTCAGGAAATGTTTTGTATGACATGTAGCTACAGCAACTCATGACGCTACAGACAGCAAAATGAGCCTTTAAGGTGAAGGGTTGCTGTTGCTCTTGTTCCTCTCTGTCCGTTGTTGTTATTGTTCTGTTTTCTTCTTCCTCTTCCGTCTCCTCTCTCTTGTCTTCCTCTTTTATTTTTACAACACTAGTAGTGGCATTTTAAATGAACACGAGCGTTGAAGTGAGCAGAAAACAGAGGGTGTTGAGGAGGGAGAGAATGCATCGTCAAGCGAGACAAGCAGACGGAGGAAGACCGGGAAGACCAGCAGGCAGGAGAAAACCAGAGCAGAAGACATTTTCTTTCATTATTTTATCAGTTAATTGAAACTTTACTCTATGAACTTTGTCCTGCCTGCAGACAAATGTCTCATATTTAGAATTAAATGATTCACCAACTTAACACTGTTTTAGGTGCAAAGATTAAAAGATTGTTGTAGTTGCATCTACCACGTTCATATAATCATCCACACAGGGACACGAGCGCATGCTAGCATCTTGATGCTAATTTGCAATAAAGAATAATAGCTAGAATGAAGGATTGTGTGCCTACCTCCTCTCCACTGGTGTGTATGCGGTAGATCTTGTATAACAGACGGCTGTGCATCTTCCGGACGTTCGCTTTGAGGGGTTTCACAAGGACCGTGATCTCTTGCTCTGTGACCGTCAGCTTCAGTACAGGAGGGCTGATGTTGGCTGCAGATATGGCAACATTGAATAGTTTGATTTTTATGATGACAAAGTCAACGTTACGAGAGTTTAAGTTGATATATATAAGTTATATTTCTTATCTTAAGCAGTGGATCGACTGTTGATTCGTAGAGTTACTCTTTAACTCTATTACCTCTCCTTCAGCCCCAATTAAAGAACTAGTTTTATCTGTGTCTATTTCCCAAATGAGTATTCTTCTGTATGTTTTTGCGTCAAATTGGGGAAGTGAGTAAAAAGAGGATGAGGAAGAGTAGGAGGTGCGTAAACACTCACTGTCCCAGCTTGGGCTGAATCTCGGGGAGAGGGCCCAGGCTGATTTGCTGGAGTGAGAGGATGAAGCGTGCACTCTGGCGTAATACCACTCTCTGGGTTCAGAGGTCAGTTCACTGAGGTCACACTGGAGCCTTTGGATCCCCTGACAGCCGGCCACATCAAACCACTGACGTTCTCCATAACTGAGGAGTAAACACACGGCAAACACACAGTATTCTAGCGCTGGAGGTCTCCATCAATACAACGAAAGCAAAGAACCTGTTGTTTTTCATTTTAATGCAGAAATGTTAGACATTACATGTTATAAATCAAGAAATCTACAGGTTTATCGCACTCTGTGCAACATGGATCATGGTTGCATGTCTACTGCAGGTCTACTGAGGCGTACTGCATACACTTGTGAAAAGAAATGTTGTGTCTTTTCACGAAAACTTTTCCCAGAATTTTGAGATAATTATACTTATCATTAACAAAATAGTTGTCTCGTCCACTCAGAAAAACAAAATTCTTCATGGTAAAAATAAAATTATGGTCTGTTTTTCTGAATTAATGAGATAACTATTTTGTTAATTCAGAAAAAAACATTTTTTCCCCCCCCATGAAAACTTATCTCAGAATTCTGAGATCATCATATTATTAATTCAGAAAAACAAGGCAATTTTGTTTTTCTCACTTCTGTAGCGGTCAAATAAATACTCTGATCTTTTATTTGAGTAAAAGTAGTACATATACAATATCAAGATACAATTAAACATTCATTAAACAGTGATCATTTTTTTTAGTAGGAAAGTATTGGCTTCAAAAAAACACTAAAATAAATATATATTGTTATATTTCTATTGTTAAAAGTTTAATTATTGATGTGTGTAATCATCATTTCAATGTTATCTTATCCCACTCTTTAATAACATCATAATTTATTTGTATTACTAATCTGAATTTTCAAAGTAAAGTAACTGAACTGTTTTGAAGTAGAAGTATGTAAAGTAGCAGAAGATGAAAATAATTCTAACTCAAAATAGAACTCAAAATGTACTGAAATACTTCCATGACTGCTTACTGCTCAGCTACACTGTGACAGCTGTCTTTAGTGGTTGTGTCTTTAATGTGGCCTCCATGACTTTTCCTCTAAAACTGATTTTTCACGATAGGTTTTAATTCCTTGAATTAAAAAATATCAATAACAACAAACTTCATGACTAAATGTTGTACATCTTTGCAGTGACATGGTGGAAGCAAGGAATACTTTACTATCTAAAATCTAACACTGTCTGCTTTTGCTAAATATATTTATCTTTGATTGAGAAAATACACAACTAAAAGTTGCGTCAACAGAAAACAATTTTTTTTAAAAGCCATTAAATGTAGGTCTACTGTAATTGTATGCCTACAGCATGTGTGTGTATATGTGTGTGTATATATTTGTGTGTGTGTGTGTGTGATGTCTCACATCTTCCACTGGACGTAGTACTGCAGGGTGGTGGTGCTGTTCTTGGGTGGAGTCCAGCACAGGATGTTTTCATAGTCCACAGAGTCAAACCTAACCTTGGTGGGTGGAGTGAGCATCACCGGATCTGGGGAGATTATTGATTACGTATTGGTTTAGGAGAGCATCAGTTACATTCAGTGATTGGTTAATAAGATAATGATGGTGGTTATTATAGAGAAGCTCCTTAGAGAAGAGCAAAAACTACAAAGAGGAAAACAATGGGTCACATTAAACTGTGTATTTACTGTGTTTCATGCTATCTCTGGTATTCAGTCATTCACACTTTTCTCGCCTTGGAAAGACTTTCATATTCCTCATCTGTGTTCACCATTGTTCCTGAAAACACTTTTCCAAACTTGTTTCACACTCGTATCTTTCTTCTTTCCACTGATCCCTTTCAGAGACACAGACGTCATTCTGTCAGACCAAGGAAATCTACTGTCTACTATACTCTAACTAATTATAGATTATTATTATTATTATTATTATCTCACACTGTGAAATACTTCATTCTTTAGATTCTATTTTCTACTACACCTTAGTTTAACATAACAGGACATAAAGCTTTGGTAACACAAGGAAAGGCAGATAATGTTGAGACTCCAGAATGAAATATTAATATAGGTTGGTTTTTAATTACAGAACAATACGGTTCGCGTTTATGACCCTCAGCTGAGTGCTGATGTTGTAAACTCAACATGGTGATTTTCAAAACACGAGCAGGTGATCTGAGAGAATTCAGAGATTCATGGTGCCATTGGACAAAACTTCATCAGCGTGACTTTGAAATCAAATCAGTCAGACAATAAAACAATAACCCACATGACATAAACCTTAATATACCTTGCATGGCGACACCCAGGTTCCCCAGCAGCAGGGCTCCGAGCAGCAGACAGGTCATGGTGGTGATGCTGTTGGAGGATGAGAGAGAGGCCAGCAAATACAACGAGCCACACTGGACTGATGCTGAGACAACACTACCGCCTTTAACATGCCATGACTTCCTCTTTAACGCAAGTATGGACCATTTACGGTATGTCTTACGCAACAGGGCTAAACAAGGATACTGGTAGTCATGTTCTCGCTCTCTCTCTTTTTTTTTTTTTTTGCAGAAAGACACTTTCATGCTGTGCTGTACCTAAATCCCACACATAGTGATGCCTTCACTGACTGCACAATAACAACAAATGCAGATTCAGTTTCATATTTGATCTGGTGGAGATGGTTTGGACGTCTCAGAGATGTCCAAGATGAAAATGAAAATTGATGAGAACAAAAAAAAATCTCCCATCAGTTTGTGTTATGCAAATGAAAAACGCAGATGAAGAGAAAGCGTTCAGAGCAAAAGCATCTTCACTCTTTGGATTTGTGTTTGCTTAATGAGCGTCAACTATTTTTCATCTCTCAAGACTAAGCAGACATTTTAAGACCACACCTAAAATAAAATAAATATAAGTAGGCATAATTGTTCCATTTTAATAGGCCTTTGGACGTATATATGAAGAAAAAGTTAATAGGTACTAAATGACCTAAAGTCATGCAGTGTAACAGTGAACCACCTTATATGATGGCAGGGCCCTAAAGCCAAAGCAGCTACATATAAATAAATAATTTTATCACTCTGTGTGCCTGATGTGCAAAACACAGAAGCACACTGACTATTCTTCGTCATACTTATTCCACCTTAAACTGAAACTTATTATTCCACGTTTTCTTCCCATTTTTTGGCAGTAACTAGTCTCAGTGTTGCCAGTACATGCGCAAGACATACCTGTACATCAAAACGTGCGGCTCGATCGGGAATGGCGTGCCATGTCTTTTAGTAATGATTGGCAAAATAGTTTTCGCAAAACTCTGTGAAGAATTTTCCCATAAGAAATCATGGGAAATCGTCATAAGATCTCAAACCCACCCCACTTTGAGGCTCTGTAAGTTCGCCCTCCCTTATTCCTGGAGCTGTGATTTATCATGAATGGAAGAAATTAAAAAGGTAAATTAGCATTGGCAATATTGGTATGATAGATGTGCACCAAGCATTAGGCACACATTAAAATTTCTTGCAAAATGTTGTAGGTTATACCTGTGCTTTTCCTACTATTGCATGTCAAAATGTCTGTGCATTAAAAATATCTTCTGCTATTGGAGAAGGTATTTCTCTGAAGCGCCGTTTGTTATCTAATCATTGTTACAAGAACAAGTGGTAACTATCAGCGGTTTACTGGAAATGTGTGACATAATGATTCTCAGTAAGAGTCCAGCAAATAGCTGGAACATGTGACAGAGAGGAGGTTTGACATCTACTACTTCTCATCAACTTCATGTTAATAATCAACTACATTGTGTTTATAAATATCTATGCAACCTGCTGAGATTGTCATACAGAAAAAAAAATCTAAATCAAGACCCATCTTACAAGTGCATTTGTTTAGAAAAAAAAAATTCAGTGTTTCAGTTTTATTTTAAGATTCATCTTAATGCAGTGAAATTTTGAAATGGTTCTAAGCCTGAAGCTTGTATGCCTTTACAGATGAAATATAAGTTAGGGACAACTTGAGCGCATGTATATGTAACAACTGTGCAGTCTGTTGAAATAACTAGGTAAAAGTAAAAGATGGTGGTTCAAATGGGTAGTAATAGTGGAAGGATAAAAGTGAGTAAACTGTTAAGGTGTTAAAGTACAGAAGCATGTAGCATTCACTTGAGAAAGCAATTGCCCTGTTTTTCTGAATTAATGAGATAGCAGAATTTTATTTTTTCCATGAAAACTTTTCCCAGAATTTTGAGATAATCTCATTAATTCATAAAAGCAAAAGTTTTCATGAAAAAAAAATGAAATTCTGCCATTTCTCTGAATTAATGAGATAATTATGTCATTAATTCAGAAAGACAGTGCAGAATTTTATTTTATCATGGAAACTTCTCTCAGAATTCTGATAGAATTATCTCATTAATTCAGAAAAACAGGGCAAACAATTTTTCTCAAGCAAATGCAATACACGTATGTATTGAAGTACGGAACCACTGCTGCAGATTACCAGAAACTCCAGCTAATCGATTATCAGCTGAAAACTCACATGTAACAGTGACGTGTTACGGACTGTTACTGGAAACAAAGAGGTCTCCCACAGACACACACACAGAGAGAGGAAGTGGACTGCTCAGTTGTCAGGAAACAATTATGACATGTGTGCTTCTTCCCTCACACTGTGAGACAAATCTGATGCAGGGATTTCAAATAGTGGGTCAGTTTCACAGCAGTAACTCAATTGTCATTTGGCTGCTTGCCTCCATTAAAACTTCCCTTCATTGAATAGGCATCATTTCACATACGGTAATTTGGTGAATACAACATAAGGTTTGGGACAGCATGACACACAAGAGCTTCAGTTTGCATTTATCACGACTTCTTGCTTTTTAATTACACCCTTCAAAATAACAGGATATAAATGGAAAAAAAAGCAGAAAATAGACGTTTGAAATACTAAAAAATGACTTATATAGGAGATGAGGACAAAGGCACAGAGACAGAAAAGATCATAAACAGTTAGATAGCAGTAACCAAATAATGCGATGGCTGCTTTTCCAAATCAGAATATTGATAACTAGACAAACAATACATTCAAACTTCATTACATGCAGTAATCCACTCTGACTGGTAGTTAGAATTGCTTTTACAAGTTGATACTGGGGGATGGAAACATTTTGTACATTAAAAAAAGCACCATTTCCCCGTTTTATTGAGAGTATAATAAAAAAAAATCTGTTGCTTGTTCAATAAAAACAGATTATTTATTCGCATATTGTGGAAATAAATATAAAAAATATCTACCCTCAAAATAAACATTAAAAATCAACATCCCATCACTTTATCCGTATGTGCAAGACAGCCACTCATTTCATGAGAAAATGAATTGCAGTTCACAAACTGCACTAAATACAAAAAAAAAGGCAAAAATAAATGTTAACCTTTTTTACTTTAAAAGAGTTTTTTCACACATCTTGAATTAAGCTGTCTAAAAACAGAGGTGCTTGAAAGTTTGTGACGCCCTTTAGAATCGTCTGCGTTTCTGCATAAATATGACCCAAATCATCAGTTTATATCCAAACAAATGTGATCGAAGGAACAGCTATCGCCACACATCCTGCACACGGCTTGTGGTTTGGAGCCTTTCCAATCAATAATTTATCCATTTCTCTCTCGTCGTCCTCGTCCTGATCTGGCAGCAGGTAAGGGAGGTGAGGGAGTCGTCAAACAATCCTCCACAGATTTGAATTGCTCTGTATTCACTACACAAACTCCCTTTCTTAGCAGCTGCATCGGTCTTTACCAGCCCAAATGTTTCATTTCAGTCAGAAAAGTCACATTAAAGTATAAACTGATAACACAGCAGTGCAAATACGCATGAGGATGTGCAGAATTCATGCAATAACATGTATATAGTGAATATAGTATTTTGAGCATCCGGCACGTCAGCTGATAATCTGATTGCATGTATGTCACAAATGCAAGTAGATGCTACTGTGTGACACATTTATGAAACAGTGTCTACTATTGTATGTCGTAAACCATTGAAGCACAGATGAATCCCTTTGTGAAGGACTCCCTGCAGAACAGTTCAGTTCTAATCCACCTGTTTGTTGGATGACCCATTGAAGATGACTGGCTTCCTGAACAATAATCAGGTAACCACCCAATGCTGGAGCTTTGCAGGAAAACTTACTGATGTCTCATCTACACATTTCAGTATGTTCAATATACATGTCAGACAAAGGTGTCTGCCAAATGAATGTAATGTGCACATGGCAGTATAAGGTGCTTTCTCAGTCTTTGATTACAGCAGAATCAATCATAGGCTGCAGGGTTTGAAACACAAATAAGTAATGAAGTAATCAATAGATGGACATTATTACACTGCTTTGATTTGACAATTAATTCAGCCTATTTTATCTTATAACTGTGAGGCTATTTGCACAAATTATTTGAAATAATGCATTTTGCACAGGCTGCATACTAACGTGAACACAAAGAAAAACGTAACTTATACTAAGCTGACAAGAGCAAAGTTCCTACTTCTGCTCTTACTTGGCACCGACAAGGAACTGACAACTGAACCACCTGAAATTTGTAACCCCGTCTCCCCTTTAAGTCGCTGCTGACATTCTTTTTTTTTTCATAGCTTCTCATTTTAACGACGTCAGGGTTGCAGGAAAGGTGCCTCCTAAATTTAACATAATGTTAAACATGAACTGTTCCACAATGTTTAGTTGCACCTTCAAGCACGGTAGCCTTCAGCCTCTTCATCTGGTGCCAACGTGGCTAACACCGGGCGTGTTTCATAACCAGAGGAGACATCACTGAGGATCTGTGGCTCATCTCTGTCCAAGCTGCTGCCTCGCGTATGCATGGGTGTTTCATCATTCTCTTCGACATCAAACACGCCTTCATCCTGGGTCGACACCCCAATGTGCAGACTGACGTCTGTCTCAGTGGAGGAGAGAAGAACGGGCGGGAATCCGTTGCTTTCCTTCTCCTCTGTGGGTGACAGAAGGGGTGTGGGTGAGGTAGGGCTCACCTCTGGCACAAAGATTGTATCACGAACCGTTCCTGAGGTCCACTGCATCAGTCGACTCGGGAACGTCTTTAAGACACAAAAACAAACGTTAGATTAGGGGTGAAATTTAACAATCTGTTCAGAGGGGATAAATTCGTCTAGCATATTTAAATCATTCACATTTAAACAAGGCTCATCAAACAAAACCGAAGCCGAACCCACATACCATAGAGTTAGGGAAAGAAGTTGAGGGCGTGGTCCTTTTTTTGTACACTATGAAGAGGACGAACGCAACCACACCAAAGGCTGAGAGGCTGACCACGACGATGGAGACGTACATGGACTCTAGAATACACAGATGTAAAAGGAAATACATTAACAGACAAACAGTCATACATGTACACAGTCTGAAAAAAGGAACACGCACCTCTGATTCACTGTAGTTTCTTCTTCTTTCTTTTTTTTTTTTACCTTTTCCTTCCTAGGAGTGTAAAATAACCAACACAGCTGAGAAAAAAATACGCCTGTCATCCTCTGATCAATTAAGAAACTAGATGACCGTGTTAACAATTACCTGGTTAATTACTATAGTAGTATGTGTCTGTCCCTGTGTTATACATTACCTCTGCTCTTACCCTAAAGCGTAATGTTCAACAGAGGTATGCTTGTTCTTAAGTTTACTGTGGATGTGAAGGATTATTATAAGACAAACCATTTTAATGAAAATGTTGAAAAAAAGGCAGCAGTATTACTTTCAATGAAGAAACTGTTTGTCGATTTCAGACGCTACTGCAAATTGTGTGTGTTTGTGCGTTTAAAGGCTTGTTCTTTATCTAAAAAGAAAGAAAGAAGGGGGTCTGCCAGAAACTGTTTGAGAACCACGTCTAACTTCTGATTTCACTAAATGCAGAAAAGCTTTAGGTAACATTTCACTTTGTAGAAAAATTAAGAGCCTATTTTCAGTAGAAACTCTGAATCATGGCAGATTCTCAGAAAAGCTGTGGTTTATATTAAAAGGAAAAAATCCATGTTAATGAAAAGTCTTAGGTGTTTGGTGATTGGTCGGTTTTTCATTAATGTAAAATAACAGGTTACACATCAGGTTTCAGCTTAAAACCCTGAAGCTGCGTTCACTGCGGACATGAAGTGGATTTTTGCGTCGCTCTACTCGCGTGAATGTCAGTGCGGGACCAATTGCTCCACTTCCAATGACACGCCCTTCTCTTTTGGCAAAGACACCCACAGGTTTACTTGCTTTACTAACGCTAATGTCACCCTGGAATCATTTGAGTTTACGACCGACATCAACAACGTTCGTATCTGCCATTTACTACCGTTATCAACCATGACCGTAGTGAACACAATATGATTGTTGTGGAAGTCTCAGACAGGTTGGAAAACCAAACGTCGCGGTGTCTGGGTTCACAACACTATCCGGAGGCAAACAGATAGCTCTGGGTGTCAACATACAGTTATGATTAGCTCGTCTTTCACCTCCGCATTAACACCCTACTGATATCCTGACGTGTGGAGGATCTCAACACTGACGGGCTTTCGCGTCACAGCGTCACGCCAATTTGACGCCAAATGAACTCAGCATTAGAATCAAAAAGTAAGAGCTGTCGTCAAACTTCACTCTCCAAAGCCAACAAGACATTATGTATCTTAAGCCTTGACAGGGGGGGAAAAAAAGACATTATAACAAATTGTACTCAACTGTTTGGCTCATGTGGTGTGTTTTCAAGTGGCAGGGCGCAGTACTCTTGTGTGGCTTGAACTGACATTTTCTGCATCTCTCCAGTGACAGACAGACAGAGTTTCTCTTGTGCTGGGTCGGCTACAAGCTTCCCGTCACACTCATTCTCCTTACAGCTGAAGCTCTGGGGTGGCTTCTTCTGCACAAAAAAAAAATAAAAATAAATAAATAGTGAGGGTCCTTTTCAATCCAAGGCAGGAGGATCTACGTTTTTTTTTTAGACTTTATTATTTAATACCCTCTTAAATCTGTTTCCAAACTTCACACGACCATCATTAGGTAAACACGATAATATCGGCACCTCTTTGTTACTGGCTGATAAGGGTTGTGAAATTAAACATATTTGTGCCTGGAATGAACATTTCTACTGATAATTTAAAAAAATAAAATAAAAAAAAGGGCGTTTTAATAATGTGACATGATTCGTTGACCAAGTAGTTTTCTTATTTATCCCAATGAATATGAACTTTTTGTAAAAAAAAGTTTGCAATCTAGATTGTGGATCATGATATTTATGAAATAGATTGTGGAACTATTTTTTGGTTGCTATTTTCAACACTTCACTGTCATAAACACAATATATACACACATATGTACACACGTAACACAATGTTAAGTTTCTGATTCAATATGACAGCACACATTAACATAATCTTCATTGTTATTGTGCGACTATGTAATAATTACACAATGAAAGTGACACACGTCTTCCTTCTTATTTCTTCTGCGGTTATTGCTGCATCATTGTCATAAACGTTGGGGGACAGGAAATGTACGCAGTCTGACCTGGTTGATGATCACGACATCGTACTTAAACTCAGGCAGCAGTGTTGTCATCTGTGCATCGTGGCTCTTCCTCTTCCGAGGTTTTGAATTTAGACGGGCAGGAGAGTTGTGGTTGTACAACAACCACGGGTGCTTGAAGTGAAACAGGACGTAGCCATCCTTGTTGGTGGTGACGTTTACTGACGGGAAGTCCACAAAACCTGGAAAACCAACAGGGCTTTATTATTGGTCTATTGTGCAAAGACACAAAGGACGACGAAATTAATTAGAAACCTTGGATAGCACTCCCTAAAGAAAAAAAACACAGATTAGATTCTTTTACACTTCATATTTTGGTTACTGCACAGAGATTAAAGTGTGGGCACCACGTATCTGACTAATATTAATCCTTGGTATGTATTATACAAAAGAGTCATTCGACTTATAAACAAGGTGGACGTGAGAGAGCAGACCAGCAGACCATTTATTAAACTGCATGTGTCGAAGTTTAAAGGTTTAGTTGAGTGAAATGCTAGAGAGAGACGATAATCTGAAATCTAAGTTCTTAACATCAAGATCCAACGATGAGGATTGCAGAAGAACATTTAACTTTTAAAGTTTTTATGCATGTACTAAATTAAGTAATTCTGGTCATTGACTTGAAATGCTGCTTTAAAACGGTTCACTTTAAGACAACATATAAAGAATAAAAAACGGGACATCATCGACTATCTAAGTAATATTTATTCATCAGAATGTTATGTTATTATTCAGATAGGGGGAGGTCACGTAAGGTTTTTCTTCTTCCTGCTCCTGGTTTTAGGATCATAAAATGTGTATAAGCAGTGTGGGTTCAAGTGTTTGCATTATAAAAGTGGTCCTGGAAAGTAAACACTGCACTGAGCAAAACAAACAGAATGAATGAGTGGAATGAATAAAGTTGTTATCACCACCGACTGGAATAGAGTGAAACGGTTAACATTGTGTGGCTCAAATGCATCCTTATACATGTGCATGTGATACAAAGGAAGCAAAGGACCCTGCATTAAAAACAATCTCCATAAATCAAACGGGGTCAGGAAAACAGCAGGAAGATGTTTTAGTGTTTTAGTCCATTTAATAAAATTTTGTTTCAATGGTAAAAAAAAAACATAACATAGTGAATACTGGCATCTCTACTTACATTTCTGATTTGCTTGGGAGTCCTTGTAATAGCTGAAAGTGATTCCATCAGGAGGAGCTTCTTCTGACTCACTCTGTCCAATCAGAGCACGTACAGTAAGATAGTAGTCATTATCTGGATCTGAGAAGAATGAAACATCAGCTTGGAGAGCTGGTGGTTCCACCAAAAGCTCCTTAGAAGGCCTGGGAAAAGAAATAAGATGAGAGATCATTTGTCAAGCTTTCACATGAGCCTGATGATGTGTTAAAGGGGATATGGTTGAGTTCATTAAATAATGAAGTTAAAGATGTAAAAGAAATCCCTTTGACCAATCAGATTGGTCTGAATTCTACGTTTCCAACTACTTTTTTCAGCTTTTGTGACGATCTGTTGTCAATCATTTCCAGCATTGTCCATGGGACATGCCCGTTCACCGGCTCACTGTCTGTTTGTACCAAGGTGATTTACAGCCGGTCTGACCAGGACTTCGATCTGAATCATATTTTATAGGGAAAATATGTTTGTTTTTTCCTCTGTTATTTCCTCTGATGTCCTCTGGCTGACCTGCCTGAACTCTGTGATTCACAAAGTCTCCTGATGGACAGATAACTTTACTTGCTGCAGAATTTACTGTTTGAGGTGTAAAAGACAATACTGCCATGTTGCTCTGAAGCTCCCAATCGGAGTAGTCAGCTGGTAGGACTGACAGCTGCATGGCTAACAGCGCTAACTAGCAAAGCAACAAGTAAATCTATCTGTCAAGAAGGAAACTTTTTTAAATCAAAGAGTTTATCTCCATAAAATAAGGTATCAGGAGAGTGGCTTTTAGAAAGGGGGTCTTAAAAAGACAATAGCTAGTGGATGAACTGAGGGGCTGTGAATCAAGCAATGCTACGAGTCTCAGAATAAATACACAGAGCTAAAAAGGAGCATAAGTTATAAGCAATAATCATATGTCTTCAGTAGATTTAAACACATCTACAGACAGTTAAAGTCTGCTGTGCTAGTGTATAAACAGTTAAATACTTCATAACACCGTTTCTTGTTATAAAGCATTATAACATCTTGCTAAATATCTGTTCCTCGCTAGAATCAATGTTTAGAGCCTAACATTAAAAAAAAGGGATTTGTACATGAGCATAATCACATAATAAATGTAAATTAAGCACTATAAAATTGTGCTAAGCTAATTTAAGAATATTTTCATTTACATCTTCACATGTATTAACAATGACGGCCCTGACTAAGTGTAAAAAAAAACAAAAAAAAACATGAACATGCATGTTTGCACAGTTTAAAGTAAAGACCATCTTAAAAACATGATGCAGAAAAGGCAGAGATATTTAGCGGTTCATGAGCACAAAAAGAAAGTCATCTATAACTCACCCAGACAGCATGCCAATGTAGACCTTGAATTTAAGCCCTTGTGGGAACTGGCTGTAACTCCACTCCACTGTGTTGTTCATGTTGTGGCAGTGAAGGGTCACATTGGTTGGCGGCTCCACTGTGGAAACAGAAAAGCAAATGTCAGACTGTAAATATTCAAACTTTACAATGTCTTCAAACATCAAACGAAAATTATGAAATCAATATCAGACCACCAATTGTTATGTAGTAGGTGTGTTTCCCTTACAGAGATTGTCACGAGCAGAGAATATTGCCTTAAAGTCTTTGAGCATATTTGACATTTTTTGAAAATAGTGAGGCTTTTGAATGAGAAACTCCCTCTGTTAAAAAGAGCTTTCATTATTATTCATGTCATTTAAAGACTCTCAGCTCAACCCTCATACTGCCCTTCTCCTCAGTTTGACAATATCTTTAGTACCAACAGCCAACCACTAGAGGGCACTAGTAAATAATTTAGGCCTCTTCAGGCGGATCAGTGCTCTTTCCAAAAAGACACAATGGCCTAAATAACTCTAAAATACACCATGAGTGCAAGGGCATATCAGCAAATGTGTTGGCTTTCATTGTAGATACAGATCAATTTCTTTAATGGAGAGATAAAGGATAGAACTGCAGCTTCACCCCTGCACTGAATTCTTTAATATACTAAACTAGTGTTATGTGCAAGTATAAGACAAAAAGCTCAAAAATAAACATGCACTTCCCAATAGTCATTGCACGAACTTCCTCAAATCCAACGTTGCTCAACACACAGACTGTGTTCTCTCTTTTACCACCTTAGTAGTAACTCATCTTAATTCAGTGACGTGTCTTAGTTTAATTTAAGCAGCATTACAAGACGACTGCATTATTTGTTTTTATAGTGAGACTGATCAGAAATGTGGATGCCACTTCTTTATCCTGTGTGTGTTTACACTAATGCATTTAATCCGTTACAGGAAGGGTATGCTTCATAGCACGGCACAGATATTGCACACGCACCCACGCCCACCCACACCCACCCACACACCCACACAATCAAAAATAAATCCCCCCCCCCCCAGAAGGCCACTTACTTGTTTAAACTTTGTTTTATAGGTTTCCATAATAAAACAAATTAAGTATTATTTCATATTATACAGATAATAAAGCAATTTCTCACTGTTTTGTTGTGGTTTACTGAAGCAATAAGAATCATTTATCATGAAGGCAGCAGATATGTTTGTTTTCATGAGGCTGGCATATTGCTTGTAGGCACTGTGGGACTCATTAATGCAAAATAACAGGTTACACATCAGGTTTCAGCTTAAAACCCTGAAGCTGCGTTCACTGCGGACATGAAGTGGATTTTTGCGTCGCTCTACTCGCGTGAATATCAGTGCGGGACCAATTGCTCCACTTCCAATGACACGCCCTTCTCTTTTGGCAAAGACACCCACAGGTTTACTTGCTTTACTAGCGCTAATGTCACCCTGGAATCATTTGAGTTTACGACCGATATCAACAACGTTCGTATCCGCCATTTACTACCGTTATCAACCATGACCGTAGTGAACACAATATGATTGTTGTGGAAGTCTCAGACAGGTTGGAAAACCAAACGTCGCCAACAAGACATTATGTATCTTAAGCCTTGACAGGGGGGGAAAAAAAGACATTATAACAAATTGTACTCAACTGTTTGGCTCATGTGGTGTGTTTTCAAGTGGCAGGGCGCAGTACTCTTGTGTGGCTTGAACTGACATTTTCTGCATCTCTCCAGTGACAGACAGACAGAGTTTCTCTTGTGCTGGGTCGGCTACAAGCTTCCCGTCACACTCATTCTCCTTACAGCTGAAGCTCTGGGGTGGCTTCTTCTGCACAAAAAAAATAAAAGATAAAATAAATAGTGAGGGTCCTTTTCAATCCAAGGCAGGAGGATCTACGTTTTTTTTTTAGACTTTATTATTTAATACCCTCTTAAATCTGTTTCCAAACTTCACACGACCATCATTAGGTAAACACGATAATATCGGCACCTCTTTGTTACTGGCTGATAAGGGTTGTGAAATTAAACATATTTGTGCCTGGAATGAACATTTCTACTGATAATTAAAAATAAAATAAAAAAATAAGGGCGTTTTAATAATGTGACATGATTCGTTGACCAAGTAGTTTTCTTATTTATCCCAATGAATATGAACTTTTTGTAAAGCGTTGTACATCTGCATCTGCATCTGCCAGGGGGCCAGCATGAGAAGAGTAGGCATGATAATATGTTGATTCTACTACAAGAAAGAGACTCAATGTTATGCAATTATATGGAAAAAAATATACATGCACATACTGGTATCAAACATCAGCAAAAATACAATGTTGTGCATTCCTGTAAATAAAGCAGTGGGAAATATTGCTAGCAACATAGCGATCGAAGAGTTTGTGGCCAAAAAAACCCCATTTATATATTTTAATGCAATGCTGTATTTTAATGGTGCAAATAGAGAAATTCAGACGTCTGACTGAGTACTCTAAGTAAAAAAAAGTTTGCACCCTAGATTGTGGATCATGATATTTATGAAATAGATTGTGGAACTATTTTTTGGTTGCTATTTTCAACAC
This sequence comes from Chaunax sp. Z400, assembly GCA_037577475.1. Taxonomy (NCBI): domain Eukaryota; kingdom Metazoa; phylum Chordata; class Actinopteri; order Lophiiformes; family Chaunacidae; genus Chaunax; species Chaunax sp. Z400. Next base: position 17,229,943 of record CM075193.1, read on the forward strand.
TTCACTGTCATAAACACAATATATACACACATATGTGTGTATATATTGTCTACACACGTACACACGTTACACAATGTTAAGTTTCTGATTCAATATGACAGCACACATTAACATAATCTTCATTGTTATTGTGCAACTATGTAATAATTACACAATGAAAGTGACACACGTCTTCCTTCTTATTTCTTCTGCGGTTATTGCTGCATCATTGTCATAAACGTTGGGGGACAGGAAATGTACGCAGTCTGACCTGGTTGATGATCACGACATCGTACTTAAACTCAGGCAGCAGTGTTGTCATCTGTGCATCGTGGCTCTTCTTAATCCGAGGTTTTGAATTTAGACGGGCAGGAGAGTTGTGGTTGTACAACAACCACGGATGCTTGAAGTGAAACAGGACGTAGCCATCCTTGTTGGTGGTGACGTTTACTGACGGGAAGTCCACAAAACCTGGAAAACCAACAGGGCTTTATTATTGGTCTATTGTGCAAAGACACAAAGGACGACGAAATTAATTAGAAACCTTGGATAGCACTCCCTAAAGAAAAAAAACACAGATTAGATTCTTTTACACTTCATATTTTGGTTACTGTACAGAGATTAAAGTGTGGGCACCACGTATCTGACTAATATTAATCCTTGGTATGTATTATACAAAAGAGTCATTCGACTTATAAACAAGGTGGACGTGAGAGAGCAGACCAGCAGACCATTTATTAAACTGCATGTGTCGAAGTTTAAAGGTTTAGTTGAGTGAAATGCTAGAGAGAGACGATAATCTGAAATCTAAGTTCTTAACATCAAGATCCAACGATGAGGATTGCAGAAGAACATTTAACTTTTAAAGTTTTTATGCATGTACTAAATTAAGTAATTCTGGTCATTGACTTGAAATGCTGCTTTAAAACGGTTCACTTTAAGACAACATATAAAGAATAAAAAACGGGACATCATCGACTATCTAAGTAATATTTATTCATCAGAATGTTATGTTATTATTCAGATAGGGGGAGGTCACGTAAGGTTTTTCTTCTTCCTGCTCCTGGTTTTAGGATCATAAAATGTGTATAAGCAGTGTGGGTTCAAGTGTTTGCATTATAAAAGTGGTCCTGGAAAGTAAACACTGCACTGAGCAAAACAAACAGAATGAATGAGTGGAATGAATAAAGTTGTTATCACCACCGACTGGAATAGAGTGAAACGGTTAACATTGTGTGGCTCAAATGCATCCTTATACATGTGCATGTGATACAAAGGAAGCAAAGGACCCTGCATTAAAAACAATCTCCATAAATCAAACGGGGTCAGGAAAACAGCAGGAAGATGTTTTAGTGTTTTAGTCCATTTAATAAAATTTTGTTTCAATGGTAAAAAAAAAACATAACATAGTGAATACTGGCATCTCTACTTACATTTCTGATTTGCTTGGGAGTCCTTGTAATAGCTGAAAGTGATTCCATCAGGAGGAGCTTCTTCTGACTCACTCTGTCCAATCAGAGCACGTACAGTAAGATAGTAGTCATTATCTGGATCTGAGAAGAATGAAACATCAGCTTGGAGAGCTGGTGGTTCCACCAAAAGCTCCTTAGAAGGCCTGGGAAAAGAAATAAGATGAGAGATCATTTGTCAAGCTTTCACATGAGCCTGATGATGTGTTAAAGGGGATATGGTTGAGTTCATTAAATAATGAAGTTAAAGATGTAAAAGAAATCCCTTTGACCAATCAGATTGGTCTGAATTCTACGTTTCCAACTACTTTTTTCAGCTTTTGTGACGATCTGTTGTCAATCATTTCCAGCATTCACTGTCTGTTTGTACCAAGGTGATTTACAGCCGGTCTGACCAGGACTTCGATCTGAATCATATTTTATAGGGAAAATATGTTTGTTTTTTCCTCTGTTATTTCCTCTGATGTCCTCTGGCTGACCTGCCTGAACTCTGTGATTCACAAAGTCTCCTGATGGACAGATAACTTTACTTGCTGCAGAATTTACTGTTTGAGGTGTAAAAGACAATACTGCCATGTTGCTCTGAAGCTCCCAATCGGAGTAGTCAGCTGGTAGGACTGACAGCTGCATGGCTAACAGCGCTAACTAGCAAAGCAACAAGTAAATCTATCTGTCAAGAAGGAAACTTTTTTAAATCAAAGAGTTTATCTCCATAAAATAAGGTATCAGGAGAGTGGCTTTTAGAAAGGGGGTCTTAAAAAGACAATAGCTAGTGGATGAACTGAGGGGCTGTGAATCAAGCAATGCTACGAGTCTCAGAATAAATACACAGAGCTAAAAAGGAGCATAAGTTATAAGCAATAATCATATGTCTTCAGTAGATTTAAACACATCTACAGACAGTTAAAGTCTGCTGTACTAGTGTATAAACAGTTAAATACTTCATAACACCGTTTCTTGTTATAAAGCATTATAACATCTTGCTAAATATCTGTTCCTCGCTAGAATCAATGTTAGAGCCTAACATTAAAAAAAGGGATTTGTACATGAGCATAATCACATAATAAATGTAAATTAAGCACTATAAAATTGTGCTAAGCTAATTTAAGAATATTTTCATTTACATCTTCACATGTATTAACAATGACGGCCCTGACTAAGTGTAAAAAAACAAACAAAAAAAAACATGAACATGCATGTTTGCACAGTTTAAAGTAAAGACCATCTTAAAAACATGATGCAGAAAAGGCAGAGATATTTAGCGGTTCATGAGCACAAAAAGAAAGTCATCTATAACTCACCCAGACAGCATGCCAATGTAGACCTTGAATTTAAGCCCTTGTGGGAACTGGCTGTAACTCCACTCCACTGTGTTGTTCATGTTGTGGCAGTGAAGGGTCACATTGGTTGGCGGCTCCACTGTGGAAACAGAAAAGCAAATGTCAGACTGTAAATATTCAAACTTTACAATGTCTTCAAACATCAAACGAAAATTATGAAATCAATATCAGACCACCAATTGTTATGTAGTAGGTGTGTTTCCCTTACAGAGATTGTCACGAGCAGAGAATATTGCCTTAAAGTCTTTGAGCATATTTGACATTTTTTGAAAATAGTGAGGCTTTTGAATGAGAAACTCCCTCTGTTAAAAAGAGCTTTCATTATTATTCATGTCATTTAAAGACTCTCAGCTCAACCCTCATACTGCCCTTCTCCTCAGTTTGACAATATCTTTAGTACCAACAGCCAACCACTAGAGGGCACTAGTAAATAATTTAGGCCTCTTCAGGCGGATCAGTGCTCTTTCCAAAAAGACACAATGGCCTAAATAACTCTAAAATACACCATGAGTGCAAGGGCATATCAGCAAATGTGTTGGCTTTCATTGTAGATACAGATCAATTTCTTTAATGGAGAGATAAAGGATAGAACTGCAGCTTCACCCCTGCACTGAATTCTTTAATATACTAAACTAGTGTTATGTGCAAGTATAAGACAAAAAGCTCAAAAATAAACATGCACTTCCCAATAGTCATTGCACGAACTTCCTCAAATCCAACGTTGCTCAAAACACAGACTGTGTTCTCTCTTTTACCACCTTAGTAGTAACTCATCTTAATTCAGTGACGTGTCTTACAGTTTAATTTAAGCAGCATTACAAGACGACTGCATTATTTGTTTTTATAGTGAGACTGATCAGAAATGTGGATGCCACTTCTTTATCCTGTGTGTGTTTACACTAATGCATTTAATCCGTTACAGGAAGGGTATGCTTCATAGCACGGCACAGATATTGCACACGCACCCACGCAGGCTCAGACTTGGGCGTACATGTTATCAGATTATTACATAGCCACACTGATTACAATTTTTCTTTCAGTGTTAAAGAAAGAAAGAAGAGGGGACAGACAAATAATTGGGGTTAAAAAAAACTAGGTAGTGTTTGGGATTTTTAATGTATGAAGACTGACTTTGGCCTGGGTATGCAGGGGTATTGGCCTTTGGGAGTTCAAAGTTCAATAAAGGTTTCAGTTCCTCTGTCAACTAACAGCATAATATAATCCCACGGAAACAGAGAGGCTGAAAAACAGATTGAGTTGAGATATGAGTGGAAGAGAAATCACAGACACATTAATGCTATAGAAGAGGTGCTAACCACAACGACAAAAGTGGTCTCTGGGGGCTGTCACCACAAAGTAGCAGTTTGATAGAGGATTTTTAACACCAGCTGAAGGTGTAAAAGACATGCCTGTATATTGACGAACGGAAACGTATCCAAACTTCCTCATTCAAAGTTTTACACACTGAACATACAGTATGTTTATAAAAGTGAAGCAGATTATCGCCTCATGATGAGAGAAAACAGAAGCAGACAAGATTTGTGCATTGAAAGCAAAAACCTCTCAGCAGGAAGGGAGTGATTTAAAAAAAGGTCACTGGTGCGGTGTCTGCAACACATTGACACCGCAGTCCTTTAGTGCTGCCACAAATCACTTAAAATGAATATATCATATATATTGTCTACCCTGAAGAACATTTATTCTGCACAGAAAGTGATGGCAAAATGTGAAGTAAGGCCGCGACTATTTTAAATTTAGTCTATTAAAATAAATTCATATGACACAAAACAACAGGACACAGATTGACAATGCTCTTCACTGTATTAACACACCTAGAACTTGTGAAAGTCATGGTGGTAAATTTAAACCCATACAGTTTTTCATCATATACCAGAGGTCCACAGAAATACTACAGCATATACACCATCACTACAACACACTGTATCCTGTCTCTGACAGGATGTCAAACTGTGTGTAGCTTCCAATCCCTGACCACGGATCTACACCACACGTCTATGTAGGGGTATGCAGTATTTACAAGGCCTCTGGAGCACTCTTACATTTTGGCAGAGATAGGAGTTAAGTAAGTAAAATCATTTTACTCCTGATTCTCAAAGTGTAACAAAAGTGTCATTCAAATGTTTGTCAGGCTAGGACTGATCTCCTACTGCAGGACATTTGATGAATAGATATGAAGAATGTGTCAGCACCATATGAGGCAAGTTCTGAGGGGCTACTTTTGAAAAGATTTCAATTCCCCTTACAAAAGTCTCTTCTTATGTTGGGAGGCTCTGAATGTGGCTGTATTAAACAGGAAAACATGCTGGCCAAAGAGAAGTCTAGGTTAAATAAGGCAGCTTTATCATGAAAATGCCGTAAATCGTTACCAGTGTGTGACTGGTCAGTGTGGTTAGCGTATGTCCACATAAATAGCCTACTACAGTGTTTTCTTTTTCTTTTACACAGACCACATACCAAATGTGGAGTCTCCAAATCAGTCTGTATTTTATAAGGAGTCTGGGTGCACCAATGCTTGCATTTAGAGCTCTTTGCTGCTCATCAAATTACTGGAGATGCATTTTAGTATCAAGGGTGTATAGTGTGATGCAGCAATTCCCACAAAGTGCAGAGAATCGATATGCCTTTACTTGATGCCTCTTTAAATGTTCCACCAATAAAATAACGAGTACCGTTTTTCATAGTACAGTATTTGACATCATCATCAGCCGTATTACAGGCATCAGTGCACTGGTCTTGGTACAACATTAGATCTAAAAGCACAGAACTGACAAAAGGTGAAATGCTCATTTGGTCAGAATATGCCAGGTATTGAGCGAACATCTTATTGGCTGTGGCACAATCGATGTTGCTCCCACAACACGGGATGTGAATCCTGTTTTCTGCTTTAGTCACCCTGGAACATTTGGCGCCCACACTCCTCCACTTTTTGTTGTCTTCTCTGTTTGTTTTACATAATAAGTGAAGCATATGAGAAAGGTAATCCATTGTCTCCCAATCATACACCCCTCCACCCTATTCATGCTAAACAGGATATTCCAAACTTCCCTTTCCTCAGCATCACTCCAGCTAATCCTGAGGGACACCGAGGTATTCCCAGGAAGGATGAGATATGAAATGCCTTCAACGAGTTCCGGGTCTATCCCAGGGTCTCCTCCTAGTTGGACGTGCACAAAAATACCTCCAAAGGGATGTGGACAAGTGGCATCCTACCCAGACACCCATAGCACCTCAACTGGCTCCTTTTGACATGACGGAGCAGCAGTTCTACTCCGAGCCCCTCATCCTATCTCTAAGGCTGAGCCCATCCCTAAAGGGAAGCTCATTTTGGTCGCTTGCATCAACAATCACATGCTTTCAGTCACAATCCAGAGCACAAAGTACAAAACAGTGGAATTTCGTCCATTTCGTAAGTGCAAACATATGTATATGACTCCATCAGGGTTTGATTCCTAATTGTGTTGCTACATAATGAGTTTGCTTTTGTCTTCTTATAAAGAAAACTCAAAGAGCCTTGAGCAATACTGAAAAGTAAAAAGAGGAAATTATGAAAAATAGAAGTCAAATTTACTTCATCTGTAGACTTGTTCAAGCTATGTGTGAGCTTGTAAGAGTCTATCAGATTAAATACAGGCATCTTGATGCTTAAGATCTTATATAAGATCTTATTAAGGAGTTCTAATGATACCTTTATTAATCCAACATGGGGAAATTCTTTCTCTGCATTTGACCCATCCCTGAGGAGCAGTGGGCTGCCACTACACGCGGCGCCCGGGGAGCAAATTGGGGTTCAGTATCTTGCTCAAGGATACTTCAACTTGTGGACTTGCAGAGGCAGAGGATCGAACCACCGACCTTTTGTTCCGTGAACGACCGCTCTACCCCCTGAGCCACAGCCGCCCCCAGCCGTTCTCAGTGTGTTTACACGTTCGACAGGAGTGCAAAGACTATCTAATTCCAGCGAAGATGTGAGATAGTATTTATGACTGCTCTCCTATCAAATTAAAACTTTTATACAGGGATGACGACATCTATTTTATTGGGGCACGAGCCCGTTGTTTTCACTTAAAAGTAAGAAAATGTTCCCAATGGCACACAATATGTTATCTTAGCATTAAATTACCCCGTGTAATCGCATAAAAGAATGTGCGTTTGTTGATATATTACAGGGAACGGCCCACTCTTTGATAGCAGGCAGGCTAATGGGTTAGCTGGAATTCACCGTGCTTTTCTAAGGCAATTCCTCACCTCACCGCAAACAAAAGACATGGCATAGTCAAACCGACATTCACCTTGAATTGACATTTCATGAATCGTGTGATAAATTCTGATTTATTCGGCTATCTGAGTTGTTGAACCAGAGTAATATTAACATTGTAGGCTGGTGTTTGCTAGTTCACGAATAGTAACGTTGCTGACTTACCATGGGCAGCTAACATTACAGCTTTGAAGCATGCGAGAAAGAGGAAAACAGGATGAAATCTTGCCGGGTCCATTCTTAATTGGCAACTCGATACTAGTTGTTCGTCTTCAAGGTTTGTCCCATAAGGGGGACACGAACGAATCAAACGTTTGTTCTCGAAGCAACAGAGAGAGTCAATAGTACCACCGTCCCTTCCCAAAACACCAAGAGATCCGGATCCGCTGGACTAAAAGGCACCTCCCTCAATGCTGCTTTTACTAAAACCTCGTAAATTTACACGCCAAATTGTGTCGCATTAGAGAAGGTAGCTGATATAAAGCTGGATAATAGTTGTAATCATTGCTTGTGCATAAAAAAGTTAAAATTGCGTTGCGATTAAAGTCCTGATGTTCTTCTCGGGTCAGTTTTTTTTAGTTTTTTTTATTCGCCAATCATTCACACTTTAAATTAGTTATGTCTGATAGTCTTGAATGCAGCAGAGGTGTGCTCCCGGGGAAATTTCCAATTCCTCACAAGTCTATTTCCCAGAATGCCTCCTTATTTTATCAGAAAGAGACGTTTATTGTTTATGGCACTAAACTGATTAACTAATGTATTAAATTATAGTCATGAATTATTTCACATACTGAACGGAATCTCTCTTAAAATACAATTAATAAAATGTCATTATACTTTTGGTTGAGCGGTGAGCATCAGCATATTTGTGTGGGATTTCTGTTAAAAACCCTTTGACAAAAATAAACATACTGCATGAAATGGAACTCTTGGAATAATAATGGAACCATTATTGTGTGCAGGCTGCTGTAGAAAAAAAAACGTATCTGTGGGAGTTTCATTAGTTCAGGTCTTTTCTGATTTCTGATTTTCTCTGGGTTACCTCCCCGTATCCTGACCTCAGCTTTATAAGTTATTTTTCCTCCCCATCTCAGCCTCATACTGACATATTTACAAATCAGTTCTTGAACTGCAAATTGAGGTGAGTTAAATACCAGAAGACGAGTAAACTTACTAATAGGATTGGTGACCATTTCATGTTCTTAAATGACAAAAATTTCTTTGTATCCTGCTGTAAACTTCAGTCTGTAGTCTGAAAAAAGGAACAGGCAGCCAACCCTGCTATATATTCTCATGTTACATTACATACTGTAGCTTGTGCCTTCTCGTGTCTGTGTTAAGTGTAGAAACAAAATCTGTTGCCATGGGAAACTGTAAAAAGTGTCACAGATCACGTTTCAACGTTTATACTGCGTGGTACAAATTCTGTATTTTACTTACTCCACTTTCCATCCTACAGTGAACTTTTGATTTTCTCCTGAGAATAAATTAGACCATTGAAGTGAATATATTCTTATTTACAGTAAAAACCGTCACTTTTACCTAACTTATTTCAAATCCTGTGGGTTGTGACTCGGGGCATTTTCTGTTTTGTAACTAGGAAACTGTGGGTGCTTGGAATCATATAAACAGATCATAAGTTTGTGATGTTTTTAGCTGACTTACAGCTCCAGTCTCTGTGGCCTTCAGTGCTGATACTTTGAATGTGTAAATAGCGCATTTGTTGGGGACTAGTTTCATCTTGGTGCACTGCGATGATGTATGTGGCAGCAGCTCAAAATAAATTGAAGTGCTTGTTCTCATATTATTGAAGAAACCTGTCATGGTGTGGCTCAACTGGTTTGGGACATCAATGAAGGTCTATTGCACAGAGAAGTAAATTGCAATGCAGTGCAGCCAAACAATTTTCAAACCCATGGAGATTACACATTGTTACAATATACCAGGGTAATTCTGAGTAGAAGTAATAAACGAGCCATCTACAATGTTTCTATTTCTAAAATCATGGGATTTTAAATAATCTAATCACATGGAACTTCAATGAAAAGCTGAAACAGACTGATATGAAATATGGTAATGTGGACAATTTGGAATAAGGTTTTTTAAACTTTGTGGCAAGATTAAATGGGAAAAGTTGATGCTGAATGTATTTAACATAATTGACTCCTGTTTAATGTCATAGAAGACAAAATGAGACAGAAACTCATGTATGTGGTCTAATATAACTTCCAAACCAAAAAACAAAACCAAAAAAACAACTACTCAGATATTTGTGAAAACCAAGATTTCAAAACAACGTTTTCTCTGACATCTCCAATCCATCTCCAAAGTCAGAATTGTCTCTGTCTGTTGATGTACAGTATGTGAAATTCAATGTGGGCTCCCAATGCCAAATAATGTAGGGAAGGACGCACCCATCAAAGACTGTGTGTTTTACTCCAATAACAATAATCTCATGTATGAAAGTTGACCTCAATTTAAAGGTTTTATTTATATGACCCGATCATCCTATTGCCATATAAACACAAATAGAAGAAGTATTATATGAACATTTAGTCCTTCAGGTTATCAGAAAAAAATCCCATTCAAAATCACCAAATCTAGATATTCATGATTTCCACTGGACAGGAAAGCCATAAAAACTGAATCTGACATTAACAAGCAGGTTTAAAATTCTAAGACAAATTTAGTGAAGAAAAAACTACAGCATTTGCCTCCGAGATGTATGGGAGTAAAGATAAAAAAAGTTGCATAAAATGGCAATACTCACGTAAAATAATAGAACCTCAAATTTCTACCTAAGTAAAGTACTTGAGTAAATGCTTATTTGCATTCCACCACTGCATGTAAGCATTTCACTCAGTCATGCTGGTTTTAACTGTTGGAGTTGGAGTTCCAGTGACAGGCCAATTTTTTTACGTGATGTACCCAATGCAGAAGTTCACACACACTTCATGGAGTTAGAAAAATGTTCTCTGAATGTCTTTCTTTCTTTCCTTTCTGTCACATGTGTTACCAAAAGATAAAATCACAGCATAAAGTCACTTTTGGAAAGAAATTAAGCACAGTGGAGAGATTATTTAAATCCTTTCCTTCAAGGTAAATTTTGAAGATTAATACATATCAGTAATGATATCAATAATAATGTGGAGTTAGAAAGAAGTGAGTTTACCAGACCTCTGAAGTCTGCTAGAATAAACACAGTCAGAGACAGGATCAAATTTACTGCCTGGTAGGTCTACTCACTAGGAATTTGTCTTTGGAGAAAAAAAAGTATTAAAGCACATACTGCAAAAGTCAAGAAACATAATCACTAGCACACTGCAGATGGAAGGACATCCGGCCTTCCACGCGGCACTGCCCTCAGCTGCACTCATCTCCTGCAGTTTGGTTCACATCGCAATAAAACATGGCACGTCTGCTCAACAACTCAGAGGTTAGGCACCTCATCCTGATCCACTGTGGATCCTGCAGGATCCAGAGGGACACCTTCTTCTATGCACCTAGAGAGACTGATGGTAGTAAATCTCCCGCAGAGGCCAGTTCACCACTGTCCAGATGAAAACAGAGCCGAGAACACAGACTCACACTCTGACCTAGGCGGAGAGCATGATGCTGACTTAGACACAAAGAGATACAGCAGGGATAGAGACACATACCTGGACCTGATGGCACACATGAAGAGACATTCCTTGGCTTTGTCCTCACCCCAGATCCAAGACACTTTACTGGCCAGAGAGCTGGGAGCACATTGGGAATCATCCACAACTCTGTACTGGAGTGGGGGAGCAGCAATCAAAGCCACTAAGTCCAGACACACATAGACAATGATGGCATGTTGCCCTTCAGTGACCGATCTGATCTGTCATTCATGTCAGCTTTGTGCACTGATACCAAGTTACTGATACCGGTTTTAGATGCAAAGGTGCAGTAAAAATCTCAATCTTTAAGAAACTGAGAAGGGAAGTGAAGTTATGTGTTATGTGTTTCATTTGATTGACTTGGGATGACTCCAAATTAAGGATAACAATGTGGATATGCGAGGACACAAATATGCAAAAAGACAAGATAAAATCTGATCGCTTGTTTCATCTTCCCAAGTGGCCTCAACCTCTGCACAACTGTTTATCAGTATGTTAATACAAAGGAAGTCAAATAAGGAGATTCCCACTGTGGGAGCAGAATAGCCTGCCACCCCCCTCCAGCTGAGGCGTCTTTTGTTTCCAATTATTTATTTATTTCTTACAATAATGGGGAATTGTGTGTATCGCATGAAAGCCCAGGTCCAGTGGCTGAATTATGAACATATGCTGACAGTTTATAGTTTGATATAAAGTAGGTCTACCAGTTGTTGTTTTTTCCATTCTTCACAATGACAGAAATGTCAGACAGTAGGGAATGATTCAGTGTTACATGAACTAATCAAAGAAATTTCAAATATATTTAGTGAAATTATTTTTCGAGAAAAAAAAAAGATCTACGGTTGTGCTTAGTTTCAAAGATCTGAGTAAAATGTACTGTATTAAATTCTCATGCTTCCACAATTGAACCACAAGATGGCAGCAGAGACATTTGAGTCAAAGAGGGAGACGCAAAGGCGGGACTGAGCTGATTGGCAGCATGAGGAAAATAAAAACTCTTTATTTAAACTTCTCTTAAAGAATCAAGTAAACCTTAAATTTAACAAATGAGTCATGATGCATGTGAGCACTTTAAAAACGTGTACGGAACGTCATTCTTTAGGTGAGAGCCACATTGCTGAGAGTTAATAAAGTGTGGCCTGATGCTTATTTGCTAATTGACTTGATTTGATGGACAATGCTATCACTTGCAAAACACAAACAAATCATTTACTTATCAGTAATGACTTGTGAATTGAAGATGATTTTTTTTTTTAAAATGTTCGTTTTGATTTGTGCAAACAAAATCAGCAATGAGAGTCTGACATTTGAATTTAAAAGGATTGTGGCAAAAACATCCTCTATATGTGGCCGAATGTGTAAGTGCATGCTGATATTGTAGACATGTAAACCATATTCATAACGGATTAAATGATTATATGAGGTGTGAGGGCTTTCCATAGTGGGGGTAATCTACCCATAGTCACTTTTTAATGGTGTTATCAGTCAGCTGAAAGGGTTAATGCAGCTATTTTAATGGATACTTGTTCTACATACTGGTCATTATGAGATACAGCTGCATCTGTGAGACTTACAATCGCCGGTTTGATAATGATTGCAGTCCCGTTTAAAGACGCAGCGCGCGCATACACTTGCGCGCATGCACGCGTCGTGTGTGTGTGTGTGTGTGTGTGTGTGTGTGTGTGTGTGTGTGTGTGTTGAGTGTGTGTCTGACACCTGCCAAAGTGCTCCTTATTTGCATGATAAACACACAGCCCATCTTGTTAAGCGCCCTGTGAATGCAAACTGATGTCGTCTGTTGATCCTGCACCTGAGAGGTCAGACACACACCAGGGACAATTACCAGAGAAAACAGCGGTGGTGGTGGTGGTGGTGGTCAGGCAGCCGGCTTTCTCTCACAGAGTCGGTCCCTGTCCTCATGGAGATCCTCCTAGGGGTCGGTGTGAACCATGACCTTCACTTATGATAGTCTAAAAGCAAACTACCGCCTGTAAAAACAAATCAATTATATGTTGAGATTGATACTCATGATGTATAGACCTCCCTGAATGCACACTGTAAATATTTATGTCAGCCTAAACAGGTGGAGAGGCCGAGACTAAATTGAATTGATTTTAGGTGGGCTCTCCCTCCTCTGCACCCCTCCAAGTGAGTCTTTAACCACGCTGCCGCCGTCTCCTCACCGGCAGTTTAGCAGTAAAACATTTTTACAATCAGACGTTATTGTTCGCCGCCTCCTTGTGGGAGATGCGCCCATGTTCATTTTTTAAAAGGGCAAATCAGCCATAATTCAGTTCATAAACTGCAGTGCGCACGGGAGAAATGCCTGGATGAATATTCATTAGAGTCCGCCAGAACTGCCACGCTCGGTGATTCATTGGGCATATGTAAATATCACTCACTTTAATTGCCCCTAAACTGACTCAACATAATGTTGTCATTAGATAATTATTACTTATTTGTGATACTAATGGTACGGTATGGCGCGCAGTGCAGAAACTCCACGCACATGATTGAAATTATACTGCTCTTTTTATTCACAGGACGACCGCGGGATCTGATGGATCTGTTGTGTGTGTGCGTGTGTGTGGCTAACTTAATTCGATCCAACCATTAGACCCCAAACACACAGAGACACAAACGGTTTGTGGATATTTTAAAGTATTTTTTAATTCATCTGTAGCATTAGGTCAGACTACAGAATTGGGTCAAAAAAACAAAAAACAGGAAATAATTTTATTTTAATCAAATTTCTTAAGTCTATGTTTAGCTTATGTTTAGCTTCTTATATCAGTAGCCTAATTTTATCAATACATGTGTCTGAATAAAATTTATTTGGAAAAGATTTTCAAATAAGATAGGCCCGATGAAACTGATTTCCCTTATAATATATTTTTTGTGTGTATTTATGGCACAAGAAACACAACACATCATAAATGAACACACAATGCACGGGTAATTCAGCGTAATTATTACCATGAGAAAAATATACAATGATGATGAGATGTGTGCAGTCAAAATGTTTTTCTTCTGACATTAACAAAATTAACATTAACAAAATGAAAGATTTGCAGTAAAATTCCTAAATCTGATAACTAAATTATTCACTCACTGATATTTAAGCTGTGTTTTATGCTCGATTAAACTTAACTGGGATCAGCTTAAAAAACAAGTGAATTTAATTGCTTCTTTCAGAGAATCAACATTTTCATCATGGGAATTAATTGATCATTTGATATTTGCAGTTCAATATTAATTAGACATTGGGGTACATTTGGACAGAATAAAAAGCACAAGAAATTTTTTTTTTTTTTTTTGCTTTCTTTCAAATAGTGTGCTCTGTTCTGATATTACTGATCTGCAACGACGATATTCAAACACATGCTCCACTTAATTATTGATTACTTAATTGCTAACTTGAAAACTGTCAGGGATCAATTAAACTTTAAGAATTTACAGCTGTGAGATTTATTCATTGACACACAATAAATGTAAGATATCTGACATTTACCTAAATTCTCTGACTTGTAACTCTTCTATAATACTGAAACCAGAGGCTGTGGCATTTTAAAAATAAACTGCTGTTGTTTTATGAATTTTAAATCCCTCCCCGCTTGTCACGGTCTGCACAACACAACACGGTTTGGAGTTGTTTTATTGAGGCAGCAGCAGTTTGAAACAACAACCATGACAAAACAGGCCCACAAAACAGAGGGAGAGAGAGAGACGGACAGGCAGAGACAAATAATGATGTGTGTATGTGTTAGAGTGTGCACGTGGGTGTGTGCACGTATGTGTGCATCTGTGAGAGAGTGTGAGGGAGCTAATAAAGTAATGTGATGGATGATCTCCTTTCTCCCAGAGGGACCAGCACCATGTAAATTGGACCACACAATGCATTATGGATAAGGCAGTTGAGATTATAGCTTGTTAATGTGTCCCTCCCTCATCCCCTGCCTCTCCTCTCTCCCCTCTTTTCTTGCATCTCTCTCTCCCTCGCTCCCTCTCTCTCTCTCCATCCCTCTGCTCCGGCTCAGGCAGTGACATGGTCACCTCATTGTCGGGACGCGTGGGTCTTTTAGATGCAGATGGAGAGGGAGAGGAGATGTACTGCAGTGATCTGCCAAGCTTAGGAGTAAGTTTGTGTATCGTGTGTCGTGTGTGTATAATGTTACTTAAATTGCAGGGAGAAAAATGTGTTTACAGCCACATCATGAGGACCCGCCTCCCATTTATGGACAAAAACCTGTAACCCATCTGGGAAACTGATAAATTTTAGGGTTATATTTTGGTTGTGGTTACAGTCAGAACAATGTGACAACAAATGAACAGTGTGTGTGTGTGTGTTTGTGTGTGTGTGTGTTTGTGTGTGTGTGTGTTTGTGTGTGTTTGAGCCAGTTACCAGGCAGCAAGATGAAACAGAGCAGGGGCTAGGGCTGTGGACATATGTCTCCTCCTTCCCTCACCCACCCAACACCCCACTCCGTCCTCCTAAGAGGGTGCCAACCCCCTACAACCTTGGTCCCCCTTCCGTACTCCCACATCCCCTCTCCTCCCTCCACCTTGCAGGCCCGTCCAGGGACCCGTCAGGCCATCTGTTGAAGCTGGTCTAGAGGAAATGCTACTGTTGCAAGGCTGCTGCTAACTAGCAGGGGTATTTAATGTGTTTGTGTCAGAGCATCCCATGGTATATGGTTCTTGGCATTTTAATCCAATAAAAGTAAACTGTTGGGTAGTTTTGGGGGACTTTTATTATATGAGTTTGGTCTTGGACCAGACCATTAAAAGTGGTATAGAAAACAAATGGCACATTATTTATTATCTAATATATTAAAATGAAAATGTATGCTCACAACACACCTTCCTGTCATGGCAAATATGTCATAACTTACTGGCAATGGCAGTGGAGGGATTATTTCAAGGTTCTTTTTTCTTTCTGTTCTTTTCCTTTCATTTAGATATTTGTTTGTTTGTTGAATTGTTTGTTAGTTTTGTCTATTTATTTTAAATTTATTTTCTCATAATTCTTGACATACCTGCAGGTACATTGCCTCATTGTCATGTACCATATTACAGTGCACTCTATTGGTTTCTGTACTCATAATTAGAAATTGCAATAAAAAGACTTTGATTTTAACAATTAAACATCAAAATGAATGCAATATACTGTATATATATATATATATAATAATTATATATTTTTATATTAATTAATTAATTAATTTTTTTACAGTCCAATCAGATGGCAATTCTTTTATCTCAGTCTCACATGTGGAAAAGAGACCCTTGTAACTTTTACGTAAAAGCCAATCAGCAATCCTACTCAGTTACACAAGTAACATTTTAACATTGATAAGTTTCTGAAGATCTGAGAGCAGTTAGATGAATGTAAAGGCTGCAGCAGCACAAGGTTAAACAGGCACAGACCATTGTCTCATATACACAAAATCATTTTCATAATCTAGGAATAATCTGTGTGATTGGGTCACTTTCAAGTTGTTTAGAAGATCCATCTTCACATATCAGGTTAGTCTATAAATGTATTTTCACCATCACAGTGCAACCAAAGCAGAAGAGGTAAAAAGAAAACAAAAAAACTTGTACAACCACAACAATAATCTGAACAATGGTCTCTCCTTAAAGAAGTGTTACATATCCCAAGGCTGAAAAGCTCTCATTATTTGTTTGCATACTAATTTTATCTAAATATGTTGTTAAATCTATAAATTCCAGAATGTCTTCTAATCAACACTTGTGGCCAAAGTGGACGTTGTTGAGGAAAGGTTACATAAACACACCTAAATGTGTAAAATAAATAGTTTAAATAGTTAATTTCTGGTGATTGATTTTATGTGAATTGACCAATGAGCTAATCAATTGATTGTCTCAGCAGTGTTTTGACTCAGGGCAGATTGTCTAAACCCTCAGTACCAGCTGTTAATGGTTATAATGGGGGATTAGATCACACAGCATGTTCCCGACTCGCTACGTCTTACTCGGGCAAGATAGACCAAGCCAGGAGAGTTTAGAGAGGTCTGGTGTGTGTGTGTATGTGTATGTGTGTGTGTGTGTGTGTGTGTGTGTGTGTGTGTGTGTGTGTGTGTGTTAGCTGGACCCTCTGAGGGTAGAGTGTGGGTGGTTGCCTCCACCCATTACAACGGGTCATCTCTCTCTCATGGAAAGTTTTCATGGCTGTGGAGCGGATTAGGAGCAGGGACAGAGAGGCGGAGAGAGACTGGGGAGAGATTATTGGGAAGGCGAGGAGCACGAAGGAGAGGCTCACAAAAAGAAAGCATTAGCATCCACACATCAGCGTTTGTTTGTGGTATGTAGCTGACACTTATCCAGGGTGCCTGGGTTTACAGTGAGTACAAATGGAGGAACAAGCGAACGCTGGCAACTCATCACAAGTGGCCTTTTTTAACAGAGAATGAGGAGGAGAAGGTCTGAGGAGAAGAGAGAGGAGAGCGTTAGGTTAAAGAGAAATTATCCTGATGCAGTTATGATTACATATTTACACAAAACAGGAAATAAGGTTGATGTTTCCATCCAACTGACAAGTTTACTGGATGCAAACTTATGTGCCTGAAGATATTTCATGCTTTTTTCCCCCCATGGGCTGACCTTTAGTAGGATTACATGAAAAGTTCTAGATGGATCATCATGAAACTTGGAGGGTGCATAGAGTATCTTGTTGGAATTGAGATAAGGCTTTAATGTCATTAAAAGGGCCTTGGTGAAGGTTTGCGCCGCGTTGGGTGTGTTTAATGTGACCTCAGTGAGATCGGATGTCTGTCCTCAAGAGCAAAACCTCCAGCTGACTAATCTGACTCCCTTATAGAAGCATGTCTCTCTCATAATTTCAAGAAATATAACACATACGTCATTCCTTCCTTTGTATAGAAAAGGTGTCAGTTTGTTGTATGTGTTGCAGTACCTATGTGTAGACTACTCTGTGACGATAAGATCCATGCCTTGTTAACAGCACACAAACTGCACCTGATGAGTGCAACACACGCAGTCGCATATTATTTCTTTCTGTCTATGTATTTCTTTCATTTCTGGATAATGCATCTTTTGCCGCTTTCAAAGCGAAGCATGGATATATATTCATTAATTAGAGGCATGACTCTCTCAGCTCTGAATTTGAGCAGCAACAGGGATGCCAGCACGTAGTGTGGATTGTGTTTAGTGACACTACCTCCAGATGTGGTCAGGCAGATCCGATCACCTTCTAAACATGATACATTTACACCTTCCATCAACATGCATTGTTCCTCATATGTTTGAGGTGTCGGGAAACAGATCATTGAGAAGTGCATTCAATAAGAGGTGTGTTTTTTTATGGTGTAACGTGAAATTGGACCTTTTTGGTACTGATATTACTGATCAATCAAAATGACTTCAGAAAGACAGAAAGATCAATACTTCAGGTGCTGAGCTTCTCAAGTACAGGTATTGTACTTAAAAAAAACATTGTTTTTAGCTGACTTATGCCAACCAAACCATAGTTTCAGATGTTTGTTAAAGGTAGACTTTTGAAGTTATTTCTGGTCACCATATACTGTCATATATTGCCAATATATATAAACTATTTGCTGGCGCACCATTTAAAGTTAACCACACAATCCTTTGTGTGTCTTATACACTTTCTCAGTGTGTGAGACACTTTAGAAACACCTGTCAACATTGCCACATCACATCACTGTAAAAAAAAGAAAAGAAAAAAAAAGTGATAAAACAGACGGGCTTAAAGTGTCATCATGTCCCATCTATATTTAAAATGAATTGCTGCTATGATATTCAGAGATGCTTTAACGAGAATATATGACTTCCTTTATGGAATGTTTATACTTCACATCTTATAGTGGCTTTCTGAATGGAGCCTGAAGGTAATTAAGACATTAAGTGAACCAATCATTAAACCAGACAAAGTTTCTCATTTACAATTAGAGATTGAACTTAAGTCTTAACTGCGCACACACACACACCCACACACACACCCACACACACACACACACACATGCTCAAGGAACACCACCCGCCAGTTGGTCTTAAAGAGGCAAATTCCTCCACAGCATTTTCTCAACATCATAAAGCATCTGCCGTTAAAGAGATGTTTTTTCAATCCGTCTGCTCCCCCTGACATTCCCAGATAAAGTTGGCGTTAGGTTGATTTGGGGGAATTTGCACACCATATGCTGCTGTGTCAAACACCTACATTTAACCGGGATATGGCTCAGCATTCCCTAATAGCAGCATCATTGGAGCTTGTTTATCTAATGCGCCTGTTAATGTTATTTATTGGGAGTCTGCCCACCACCCAGTTCCTCCATGCATGCTAAGGAGACAGACATAAGATATGCAAATGCTAACGTCGGCCCAACTTCTCGGCAGTAAAACAGAGCATTTGCATTTGATGTAGCACATAATAAACGGGTTATTAGCATTTTAAATGCGTCAAACAAACTTGAAAAATGTGGCCTGTGCTGGTGTGGTTTTTATTATTGCTGCATGAAGTTAAAACACACATACACATGCCACACGTGCCTTCAAACACATACAGAAAAATGTGGACGAGCAGACACATAAATATAGGACTGTTGTACACAGGAGTAAACGGATGTCACAAGGCAAAGAGACACAGATGAGACAGCCAGATGATGTGTTAGAGGAAGTTGTTTCTTTACTCTATTTTTCTTTCTCCATACCATAAACTGTCTCTCAGAGCATTAAAATATGCAGATGATTCATTACCTTGACAATTCATCCTTCAAGCCCCAGAAAAGGTCTGGTTTCAGCTTTGAAAAGCAACAATGAACAATCTGAATTAACAGTAACTACTGTCTGGCCTGCTGTTGATTCAGTAATGAGATTCAAGTCAGAGGAGAGTTGACCTCTGAAGTGAGCTGAAACACAAGGACATCCAAGAAAATGAAGAATGTATGACACTTCCTTGAGCACAAAAGCATGTCAAAGATTACACATTACACAACATTTTCTAGGACTAGCTGGAAAAACACAAAACCATCTTGTCCAGAATGACCAGAAATGAAGAAAATCTTGTGCAATTTGCTTGAGAATCTATGGAGCACATGTCAGAGCAGGTCGATGCTACGCTGTGATTGTTCAGTCCAGTTAGAGGGGCAAGACCTCGAGAAGGGTCAGTTATACATTCATGTGTGTATTATGGCTACTCCACATACAGAGCATTTCATCCTCAAATATGAAAGTGAACCGTGGGAACAGGGAAGTAGGTCACACCCTGTAAACCAGAGGTCTTCAACAGGGGGTCCGCGACCCCTAGGGGGTCCGCGGAGGTACTGCAGGGGGGGGGGGGGGGGGGGGGGGCGCGAAATTTTTGGTTGATTAGACAAATTTTTATATTTTTTAAATTTTTAATTAAAATTAAAAAAAAAATATTTTTTTTTATTTTTTTCCACAAATTTAAATGTCTTTAAATACACATTAACATGAATCCAACATATTGTAGTGAACGGATAAATGGAGGCAGAAAACGTTATCTTTCAGTCAGCAATGCACACATTCAGCGACACACAGGAGCTCTCTCATGCTGGGCACCGGTTCACTCACAGCAGAGACTAGCCTAGACCTGTCCCTCCAAGCCTCCGTACACAAAGAGGAGGACCCGCCCCTATCGCTGCTGTGCCAATCACGAGGCCGCATGTTACACGCTGGCTATGTCAGGTTCCCCGTGATTGGCCGAGAGCCTATTCAGTCCCCAGCTGACTAAGATCCCAGACACAAGGACGCACGCTGCAATATTATTGAAAAGAAGGTAGGTTTGTAAAAAACAATTAGAACAAATAACAAATAACAAAACGACATTTAGTTCACCCACGAATCCTTTTGCAATCATTTTTGCAAGATATTCATGGTCTTAAACACTGCGAGTACACTGGGAGTATGTGTGCCATCCACAGATGGCTTGAGGATTCTCTGTCCCTTCTACATGTATGTTTAAAATAAAAACATGAATCTGTGAATTATTTTAATAGCTCAGTGTTGTATGCAAGATGTATGTTTATAAAAGGCAGTGGCACGGCCACCCTGTCCCTTGCACGTTTAAAATAAAAACATGAATATATGAACCTGTGTATTATTTGAATAGCTTAGTATTGAATGCACAATAACAGGGTAGCTATGTTTATAGATGGCACTAGGCCCAGTTTAATATAAAACACAATTTTATACAATATATATAGTAGGGGGTCCCTGCTCCATCTCTCCATCAGCTTGGGGGTCCTTGGCCTGAAAAATGTTGAAGATCCCTACTCTAAATAATGATATGATTAGATTATATGGTGATTATGAATATTGCTTGAGTGTTTTTCTTATTAATTTTCACTCCATCTGGAGCAGCCATCCTGTTAATATGTCTATCCATGATCTGATTCTTCATTTCAGGAAGCAGCTCTGCTGTACTGTCCCATCCAGATAAACAGGTCTGTGGTTCAGGTCATTTTCAGACCTCAAAATCAGGGCTGTTTTTGAAGGAGGGTTTCTGATGTTATTATTGTAGCTGAGCAACATATGATGCATTTTCTTGGCACCAAAAGTGACAATAACAAATTTCAAAAAAGAAAATATGAAGATAACATCTTGTCACATTGTATTTCATTTATTCATTTAATTTAATTTTGAAGTTAAGAAATACACTCAGTAGGTTTCTATACATCTCTATAATTTATGTATAAAAAACATGAGTGGAAATGCGTGAAATTAAAGGAAAATGGAAACAGACTTAAGGACTTGAAGCTTAAACATCCAATGAAACCTCTGTTTTACTGCAGAGATTACAAATGGCAGTAGATGAAAGCATCATATCTGTGAGGAGCGATGAGGGGGATTTGTAATCTTCTTCAAATTAATGTATAAAACACACTTAAATGCCACATTTTTCATAGTATCTTCCATTGCTATAGAAGTTTGACTTGAGCACTTTTAATTACTGCACCTCACTGTGCATGCTCTCTTCTTTAACAATGGCTTGAGGGCACCTGAATGGAGAGTCACCAACGGAGAGGCACCATCAGCACCATCAGTGAATGAAAATGCTCATAGAGTCATATTTTCTCAGTTCATGTCATGTTGAAAATCTCAGACTGAGCGGGAAAGAGCGAGTACAGAGGAGCAGAGCTGTCTGATTGAGTTTTTCCTTAGCAGTTAATGATGTGATCATCTCTGAGTTCAGTAACCAGGCCTCACACCCTGCAGCTTTCACTAGTCTTTTTTTAAAATGTTTTTATGACAGTTCTGCATTTGTGAATCTCCATGCTTACAACCCCATCTATGTGATTATCTTGTTAAATTAAGATAGATGGACTCAAACACACACATGCAAGCCAGACCTGATCTGAACCTTCCTCCTTACATGTAACCCCACTCAGACACCTTCACCTCATCACACCAGCTTAAATCCTACGTGTTAATCTCTCCCCTTCTCGCTCTCTTTCTCTCAAACACACACAAACACTCTCGCTTTCGTTCTCGGCTTGCAGAGACCCCTGCTTCATTTTCTGGTCATGTGAACCCATTGCGAAGGGGCGAAGCGGACACAAAGTGACACAGGGAGCAGTATGGAGAGGAGAGGAGGGGCGAGTCTGGAGCTGCAGCCTGAAAAGAGGCAATGGGAGGTGTCCCATTGTCCCGCACTGAAAGGGACAGTTAAAAAGAGTACCTTGCTGCAAAAGCTGGTGGGCTGGGCTGAAGGCTGGTTAAGTGCTGGTGGTTCGTCTAACTTTGTGTGTGTGTCTTTGTGTGCTTGTGTCTGTGTGAGTTTAATGAGGAGGAGGAGTATGACTGATGACCGAAGAGAGGATTATAATGGAAACTGAAGGAATAGTTTGACAATTTGGGGAAGACGCTTTATTTTGGATATATTTTTATGACTGTTTTGCTTTTAAAAACACAACAGCAACAAAGATACAACAAAGTGATGTGTGACAAAATGTAACAAAAAGCACACATGCTGGAAAAACTAATAAAAATACATAATGAATGTACATAGTGAAGATTGAGAGGATACACAGCAAGTTGCTTTTACTTGGATGCAGCACAGCAGTCCTTACCCTGAAAATCAAAATCAAACATACCTCCTGTCATTGTTGCAAAAGTTGCTCCAGGTATTAACATATTGGCCATTTTTCTCAGCCATACATCAGTACAGTTTCCATTTCCCACATTAGCAGGATCAGCTTTTTGCAAGTTGCTACAAGAAAAGCTGAGTTGATCGGGTTCCCAATGGTTCCCAAAAACCACAGACAAACAATGGAATATGCTTTACAAATAGGAATACAGTTTACTACATAGAGGTCAGTAAAAAAAAAGCTATGTAATATTTCCCTGGCATAATTAAGTTTTTGCATGGTTTTTTAAAACTGTAAAATATTATATAAGACATTTTCCAGACAACCATCCCAGGTATTCATCCCAGATTTATCTTTAATTTCTACATTTAGCCCATCTGCCCATGCCTTCAGTCCACCAGAGCTCTGTCCCCGAGAGATCAAATTAATTTATTGCCTCCTGGCAGTCATGTTTGTCCAGGATGTCAGAGTTAGGTATATGCTGCCTAGAATTATCTTGACTTTGCAAATATCTGAAAAAGCATGATGCAGGAATTTTGTAACCTGTTTGTAGCTGCATGTGTAAATGAGGCAAAGCTCCCATCAATACGCAAATCATTACTGGCACCTCTCTGTTTCCATGTGGAAAAAAACAATATAATTCAGGCCAGGTATAAAAGAATGATTTTCACAAATTGGAGTGTCTAGATAGATATTCTTAGCCATAATGTACAGTTTTATCTCTTTTTTAGGTACTGCCAACAAATTTAATTTGGAATGATGCCTAATTTTCAGGAGAAAATTTACATCACTCTGATAGATTCGAAGCTACAGCTCCCAACCAGTTAGCCTAGCTTAGCACAAAGACTGAAAACAGGGGGAAACAGCTGGCCTTGCTCTGTCCAAGGGTATCAAAATCCACTTGCGCCTCATGTTGACTAATGAACATGTTATAAATAGTTTATTTTAGCCAAAAACCAAAATGTAAAAAGAGTTAAGGGCTATTTTTAGGTTCTGCTGCAACCAGTGGAGAGTCTAGCAGGTGCTGGTCATGGTCAAGATTGTCCAACGCACAACCACCAGTCAAACAGCGAATTGACATTTTTACACTTATGATTTTGTGTTATACAAACAAGATGTGACGTGTTAATTAAGGAGCTTCAGAGGTGATGGAGGGTGGATTTTGTTATAATTTTAAAGAGCTTGGCAAGACATTCCCGCCTAAATTCTATACTAAGCTAAGCTAATTGGCTGCTCACTGTAGCTCCATATTTAACGAACATGAGAGTGGTATTAAACTTCTCTTTTAACTCCAGAATGTGAATAAGTATACCCCTCAACAACAAAAAAGAAAGACTGAGGGTTTCTGCTTGAAAACCCTTAGTTGAATAGAGGTAAGGCGTCCAATCTGATCCTTAATCTGGATCTACAAAAGATTCAAAACTGAACTAAAACTGTGACATACTGTTTCACACAGCATTACATATTTCTCTTTGCAAATAGACAATCAGGCAATCCTGAGTAGTTGTGCATCAGAATGAAAAATTCATAACAGAGAACATCATTGCTTCTGTTTGTTAAAACTCATCATCAACATGCTCCAGGAAGCTTTGAGATGCCACATTTGTATCTGAGCTTATTCAGACAGACAGAAATGGGAACATGAAGGTATGTTTCTTCATTACTGAAATGATCATTTGACTTGTTTCTGCCTAATTAACGGCAAGAACAAAACAGCACCACAAAAACTAATTAGGACCTCAATATTCATGTTGGTGGAGATGGTTGTGAGGTTTGTAATTAATGAGCTTTAAATTGTTTGATCGTCTCCTTAATTAAAGGCTTGCTATAATATCTCTCGCAAAATGGAAAACGAAATATTATTGATATTCTCTTTAACCCAGAACTTACCCAATGAAAAGAAGGAAAAATAAGACTTTTAAAAATTACTCACACATTTCCGAGAGGTTCAATTAAAAAAAAAACACATGAATCTCCAAGCTACTTTTTGACTGAAGGTTCTGCTTGGTGTCGCTCTTTGATCACACTTCTGGTGTTGCTGTCGTCCATCTGCCATTTGAATGCTTCGACCTTTGTGAAATCTCAGACTGTGGTTTATGGCGTCTTTAATGGGCAAAACGAAAGGAGTATAGATCAACAATATGACGTGTCTTTGACAAAATATACTGCAGGCCTGCTCATGACTCAGTGGAATGGTCTGAACCTTTTCTCCTAACATTGCACAAGTGAATAAAAGCCCCCAAATTCAGACAGAGCTGAAATAAAAACCTGAACCTCCATCCAAATAGAGCTAATGTACTCCCACTGTAGCGTCCAGTCTTACTGGTGAATCCATTGACAGGAAGTATGTTTCTATTTTATTTTACTATTAACATAATTAACAACAAAAAAGTAAGATTTCTGCAAGGACAACATATTGTATGTAGTCCTGTAATTTCTTTGGCCACTGCATGGTGCAGACATTCAAAAACCCTCCTCTGGAATCAGAGCAGCCTTAGATACTTTCATGAATTGTGCATTAATGTATCTCTTTCCTCCATACATATCATAATGTCCAGAAAGAGTGATTTTTATCTGATCAACAGTTTTATTTTAATGACATAGTTTTTGTGTTTTTGTGACTCTGGGATTTGTAACATACAATTTTTCAATCTGCTTCTAGTACAGCATCCCTCTGTTTTCCTTATTTCCCTGATGATGAGTCTGCAGAATGTGAGAACATTAAACCACACGATAAAGTTCTTAAATCTTGAGTAGAATATGAAAGAACATACTCTAATCAACGTAACTAAAGTGTAGGGCCACAGGCCAGGTCTCCGTTGGCCAGGATGTCTGTCTCTCTCTGTGGGAGACCCACGGAGCTAGATGATTGAATGTTGGTGCAGGCTGGACCCGGACTGTACTCATATTTGGATGGAACCTTATTGTCATGAATTGGAAAACCACCTTGGTCCCTGCAGCTACCTGCTCAATAACATCATTCAATCATAATTAATAAGGTGGAGCTGTATCTCCAGATGAGGGAGAGATGTCATGTGTTTATGCAAAGGGTTTAATATGATTGGAGGATTATATAAATGAATGAAAACATGGCTCTGTGGAATACTATCAAATATATGATGTGTCTCTTCTATGTATTTTCATATTATAGTATTATGTATTTAGTTGAATGATTTTGTTACATATTTTAGTTATTTAGTTTCATTTTGTATGGCCATTTTGAGATGGATGACAAAGAAGGGGGTAGTGGAGGAAGATGATAAAGGGAAGAGGAGGAAGTAAAATGATCAGTACGGAAGGGTGTGTGGGTCAAAATCATCATCAAACCTTGAATTCATGTCTCTGTGTGTGTTACTCAGTCCTGGTCCTGGGGACTTTTAGATGTTTCCCTGTTCCAGCACACCTGATTCAAATTAATACCTTGTTATGAAGCTTCTGCAGATCTTGATGATAACCTGATCATTTGAATCAGGTAGGAGGAGGGAAATGTCTGAAACATGCAAGGCAGGAGGTCCCCAACAAAATGCTTTACATTCATTAGGAAATCAGGGTTGCATGTAAAGGCACATTTCAAACTGGTGTCAAATATTTAGAAAGAAAGAAATTGAAGTTTAAAGATGCTCTATTTCCCATTGACAACAATAGTTTACATGAGCATAGCATTAAAAATATTGTCATGTTTGATTTTGTAGATGAACTTCTGAACTTAACCACACATTATAGAGTTGTTTTACAGCCAAACATTTGATGCTCTGTTGGTTTCACCAAGTTTTTCATAAGTCAGAATGTTGGCTGGAAGATTTGAGGAGGAGAGTCTGAAGATGCTGAGAGTCAAGTGAACAAAAATCATGGGAGGAGATAAGTTTGATTAGTTTTTAAGAAAAACACTGTGATGAGCTTCAGGCTAAAAGCTTCTAAATATTTCTGCTCAGCTGAGCCAACATTTTGATGAAATTGCAAAGTCATCAGAACAACCGATTTGTTTTGAACTTTAAAAGTGTTAAACTTAAATACTGTAGCGCAACCATCAGTACTATTAGCTCACAATGCCAGTTGCGGAAGTTTACAATAAGACTGGACCTCTTGGCAAAATTTGGTTTAATTCGTGGATTGGAAGACGGTCCCTAAAATACATCCAGTTGTCGGTCGTCCTGCCAACCAAGGTGTATTTTGATGTTTTATTTGGGGAACTTGTTGTTTGAGTCTGTATCTAGCCTGTCTTTGTTTTAAAGCTAAGCTTCACTCACTGCTCAGACATACAAACAGAATAAAAAATAATCACATTTCCATTAACAGAAAGATGGGGTTTGAAATGAAATGATTTTCACTGAGTATCAAAAACAGTTCCTGAACCTAATGTCATTTTCTGTAGATTTCACACGTATTTCCAATATTGTGTGAATGCAACATATATTGTTACAGTTTTTTTAATATAAAAAGTTAAACGCAACCTCGACACCTTCAGCTGTGACCTTGACCTGGTGTCTTGTATTGTCTGCTGTTAATTGCCAAACTGCTTTTAGCTCTGAGATGTTCAGCTGACACTATTTGTGTCCCAGTGATAGAAAGACAGTCGCTGCCAGCTACTGTCTTCACATACTGAGGGATGCCTCTATTGAATGTTTACTGCCTTCAGCTAAATAGAGGGGGTCTGATGACCCGGCCCACCCAGGAGGGAGAGGAGACTGGTTCTTTCTGGAGAGCATAGGTTCACTTCTCTGATGTATTAAAACCTTAAATGAATGAGCCTTTTGTGAAAAAAATTCTGTTAGCTCCCTTCTTTAGAGTCCTGTTACTTATCTGACACTGACTGAGCTAAAAATAAAACAGCTTGCAAACTTTATGGAACATATTATTAACAAATTATTATCAACAAAACACTCTCCAAGACACTTTTTTTTTCATTTTTGTCCCCCCCCCCCCAATTTATAGCTGCCCCAATTAAAAAAACAATGATTTACATCTTTCAACATAGATTGTTAGACACATGCTATCTTATAACTGATCAATGGCTGCAATTAACCAGATGGGTTAAATAATTTAAGGATTAGAGATGACATGAAAGCTGAACTGAAGTATATGAAGAAATTAGAAAGGGTCTTAAATGGTCTCTAGAGTTGTGAGGTGTGCTTGCTATGCTAAGAGTTTGCTTTAGGGGGTTAAAGGGAGTAACTTTTCTGATGTTTCTGTTTTTCTGATATCTTGATGTAATGACAGGAAACTAATGCGACCATTGTATTTCTGTCTTCCTGATGTTGACACCTCCCTGAAGACTCACATGATAAATCTGTTGCAAGACAATAATAGGTTACGAAACAGAGAGAAAAAAAAACAGGACTTTAAAACGTTCCTGTAATATTTGATGTTTTTCACCTGAATTAGTGTAAAATGATGAGTCACAAGTAGATATGCTTTCTTTTAGGAGGTCACAAACCCGAAAACTGGTCTAAATCACCTCATTCAATCAGAACTAATGTGAAGTATTCATGAAGCCTGTCTCAAGGAAACGGCCTAAAATCTGTTTTAAAGTTTATTACATCAAATAAATGCTCATTCTGACAGTATTAGGGTTAAGAATCATATGGTTTGTTTGACTCAGGGTTACACAAACCAAGATTAGGTTTTTTCTTAAAACCTTCACAAACATCCAATGATCCAACTACAAACAAACGTAGTCTGGTTGTATTTGTTTGCACCATTTCATGTTTTTTCTATGTTATCACCATTTTCTACATCTGTACTGATTTACCACTGCACAGCACTTAAGACAACTTCTCTTTTTAAATGTGCTCTTTGAATGAAACTTGACTCGACCAACAATGTGCAGATGCCATTCAAAACTACATAAACCATAAATAACAAGCAACAAGTAAGTTCAAACACGGCTTGATCATAGCAGTTCACAAACATAACATAACCCGCCAATACTGTTAAAAAAATAAAAAATACTGATATTAGGACAAAACCCAAAATAGGTAAATTCTGACCCTGTGACCTTTAGTGTGTAACAAATTGTCCTTTTTTTTAAAACAGGAACTGATGTGAGCGGGCAGAGAGATACTTATGAAGGACAGAAAGAGAAGAAGCAAGCAGAGTCAGAAGAGAGAGATAGTAAGCAGGAGAGAGCGTTAGAGGAGGAGAGATGGGAAGAGATAAAAAAAAGATATAAAAAAAGAGGGATAAAAGAAAAGCGGGGAGCTTAGACAGAAAAAAAAACCCCACATTAGGGGCAACCTGCTGCGACAGTAGTGTGGGGAATAGTGAATAACTGCCTCCATTTGGACCAGTGTCCTGGTGGTGTGGAGCTAGGGGCCCCAGATGGACACACACACACACACACTTAAAAATGCAAAAAAAAAAAAAAAACATATATAAAGCAATGGGAATCCATTCAAAAGTATGTGATCCTGCACAGATTTATACCTGATACACACACCTCCTCTGAGCTCTCCTCTGTTCCTCACATTCACACATTTCTCCACATTGGCCGGATTAGGAACACTTTCTCTTGGGTGTGCGAGGCTGCCCCGCACACAAAGAAACACTTGGGGACGGGATTAGTAGGCTTACAGCGGATTCACATATGTCCAGTTCAAGCAATTGGTATTCAAAGCTTTACACTTTCAAATGCCACCAAGAGAGAGCAAAGCCGAGCAGCGCTTTTCTTTGCATTGGCAGCACCTTTATGAGAAGGGCTCTTTTGCTGGGCCAACAATGAGGCCGTGAATACACATTTTTACTGTTCTACCAGGGGGATCTCATTGGCGAGGGATGGAGCATCGAGAGGAGTTTGAGACCGACTTTATTATCGGGATTTGAAGTGTTGGGTGGGTGGATGTGCAGGCAAATGGATGGAGGGATAGACAGATGGATGGATGGAGGGATGCTGTGGTCAGAGGCAGAGTGCTTAGATTACTTCCACATGTTATTGTTGGTGGCCCATTCCTCCACTCCACCTCCACAACACAGATCTGGAGTAGACTCTTCAGAGTGGAGAGAGCACTCTCAGCAGCTCAATATAGACAATATTGAGTCAATTTAATGTATTCTTCCAATATTTTAATTTAAAGATCTGTCTGCTCACTACTCGCTCATTAAAATGTGTTTTAAGATGGATATTTATGTTAATTATGTTTTATTGAATCATTTAGAAAATACAGTTAGTGTTGGTTTTATTTTATTTATTCCTTTTTTTTCTTGTTTGAATTCAGTGTGGTATTTACAATAATCCTACTTTGTAATCTCAAATAATTAAAATTTCTGTGGATTTAGGTTTGCCTCAAAATAAAGTATTAAATTAAATTCTTCAAATGCTGAAATTACTGTATTGTGAGCATGTTTTTGTTTCTTGTTTCAATTGTCATCAAAGTCACATTTTTAAAATAAGTTGGTGGTGAATATTATTCATCAAAATGGAGTATTTCCTGTTTTATTTTAAGGATGACACTAATAATGACAGAAACACAATTATAATATGTTAAATATATAATAATAGTAAAAATAACAATTTAGAGATTAAATCAAAAACGATCTTCCTGGATAAGATGAGAAGTTTTATGAAGGTTAACTCTGACGCCCACATGCTGCCATATGGCCAGCAGAGTGCCGAGTGTCGAAGTGGGTATGTTACCTCTGTCTCAGCGGAGGCCACGCACCCCTGCGGCAGCGGGAGCCGCTGAATGGGAAAACAATTTCCCTTCCCATTCTTCCTCATTCCCTCGGGCAACCACCGGCCGAACCGCCGAGACTTTGGTTTAAAATGTGACTGTCCGTTAATAAACACCCCTCTGAAAGTGAGAACTGTGTGAGACCGATGAGGTTTTCAACGCAGACTGGTCTCCCCACTCACAAAATTTTATTTGATATGAGACCAAAAATAAATGCAAAAAATTCAATGCCAAAACACAGATTTTGTGCGTAAATGTTACCATGTTGTGCGTAAATGTTAAGAAATATCACCAAGAATGTAGTGTTCCAGTAGTTTTAAAAAAAATGGTGCTCTAAAAATAACTTCACAACATGCGTAACTTTCTACATGTTTCAGTTATACGTGAATAAATTAATCTGACAAGGTCTTCCGAAGAAGGGCAGTTTTCTGATCGACGAGACGGGGAGAAAAGAAAAAGAGAAGAGGAGAAAAGAAAAAAGGAGAAAATAAGAAAAAAGACAAACCAGTAGACAAGGTATAAAGAATGAGACAAGAGAGGACAAGTAACAGAAAAGGAGGAGAGGAGGAGAGAGGCGCGCGCTGTGCCCCCGACAGAGTCCTGACAATGGCAGCGAATGGTTGCTCACCGCGGTCACCGGGACAGTCAAAGCATACCGCCCCCTTTCAAACGGGCACGTCATCCTCTTAACTAGACGTTATGAATAGGAAAGCCGCTTTTGTCTGCCACATGTATAAATACCCACTATCAGTGTCCTCCTCACCGCAGAGATAAAGAGACAGAAAAGAGAGAAAGTCAGCGGAGGCAAAGTGGTCACTGATGTGATTATAGGGGCAGAAGCGTGGGACAGGAGGGCTTCAGACAACATCAGGTGACTGGAGTGACTAAAGGAGAGAGAGAGAGAGAGAGAGAGAGAAAGAGAGAGACGGAGAGAGCGTAAAAAGAGAGAGAGGAGAGATTAAAAGTGAGGGAGAGAGAGGAACCAGCAGCGACCTCCTACCAACAACATCAGAAGCGAACCCATAAAATGACTTCAGACTCCAACCCGAGCAGCAGAGCCTCTTCCCCGGACATGGACGACATGTTTCTCCGAGACCACCACCCGCACCACAATCATCACCACCACGTCGGCTCCTCCGTGTCCTCATCCACGCAGGGCGGAGAGCCGCAGCGCCAGAAGATGAGTGGCGGCGAGCACCTGCGCTCTGGAGACGCCAAGTCAGCTTCTGTAGGAAGCAGCAGAGACAGCGACAACAACAAGTTCAAAATGAAGAAACAAGTCACAGAGGAGGAAATGTACCACCTCCGTTTAAAGATTAACGGACGGGAGAGGAAGCGCATGCACGACCTCAACCTGGCCATGGACGGCCTGCGCGAGGTTATGCCATACGCGCACGGGCCCTCAGTGAGGAAGTTGTCCAAGATCGCCACGCTGCTTCTTGCCAGGAACTATATCCTGATGCTCACTAGCTCCTTGGACGAGATGAAGCGGCTGGTGGGGGAGATTTACGGAGGGCAGCACTCCGCTTTCCACTGCAGCACCGTGGCGCACACCGCCGGTGGACACTCCGGAGGCCCCGCCGCTGCAGCCGCAGCCGCCGCCGCCGCCGCCGCGCACCAGGTGCACCCTCTCCTCGGGAGCGCGCTGTCTTCCTCCACGTCCTCCACTCTTTCTAGCGCGCTGCCGGGGCTCACATCACTCCGAGCACCCCACTCCCTGATGAAGAGCTCCCCAGCTGCGCCACCAGCCTTGCAGCTGGGCTCCGGCTTCCAACATTGGGCCGGACTTCCGTGTCCCTGCACCATCTGCCAGGTGCCTCCTCCTCCACACATCCCGGTCACCTCCACCGGCCTCACGAGACTAACAGCGGAGAGCAAGGACGGGATGAAATGATGCCTGGTTACTGACACGCAGAGACTGAGAGATGCAACGATGTTTGTAAATAGAGAGATCAGGGAATGAGGGTGAATTTGGCCTCACTGGTGCATGTTGTTGTTTAGTCTGTTTTCTTGTTGGCGTATGAGAAAAAGTGTTATTTTCCTCCTTGTAACAAGGACTTATGAAGACTGATGATTTTGCCAATTAATGGCAAAAACAAAAGTTGCGTGTCATGAAACAAGATGCCACGATCCTCTTGTGTTTGACTGCATTTTAGTCTAAAACCACAATGTGACAATGTGAAAGGTGAAGGAGGCTGTATGAATATTTTGATTTAATTTTACGTTTTATTTGTATCAAGCGTCATTTTGTGAAAACGAAGAATGCTCTCTGTGCCTTGTACCAAGGATTTAAACTTGAGTTCTCTATGAAAATAATGACAATAATGTGTTTGGCTAAAATGATTCTGCTACTGCGGATTTTTTTTTTTCAAATCTAAGGTTTTAGATTTATTTTGTGGCTCGTTGTATGTCCACGTGTGCTCTGATTTACATTTTTTAAGTTGCATATTTTTTTGCATGATAGTATCACAGCATGATTGTTTTTGCTGAACTCAATTTGTTATGCCCAGAGACCCCGTGTCTTTATTTTTGTACATTGTTGATGACTGATGAAATATTTATTATCGCCCAGTGTCTCTGGATGAAATTTCAATAAAACTGAAACTATGGATCATATCTACTGTCTTTGCTACTTTTTTGAAATATACACTTGGAAATCTAAAACATTTAAGACCATTTTTATGTCAACATCATCTACAGTTTGGTCATTTTAACTTATTAGGCCTATTATTTCTTTAATGGATGCATATAGACTCATGGAGCCCCCAAAATAAATACAATTGGTTTATTCTAAAGCAAACCTCCATCTCTATAAATCCATTCCTCTTTTAATGAAACATAATTAATCTATGTTTTATATTTTCACCATTTAAATGCTGTTTTAAATTCTTGGCCTATAATCTATTTATTATGATTTTTATAGCCTGACTATAAAAAAATAAACCAAGTCTTCAATGAAGACAAAAACGTCACAATATGTTGACTTTTACAAACTCCATGTTTGAATGAATATTAACCTCTTCATTTGAAATAAACAAAGATAAGGATATTTAATAAAGAAGAATGGATTTAAATAAGAAATTGAAGAAATATGTTGATCTACAAAACATTTAAAAGAAAAATAGCAAATAAAAGGATAAAAATTACTCTCAGATAATTGACCCATAAAATGATTCTTACTGATAGATCTATTAAATTTTCCTATTTATACTTAAAGTATTTGAATAAAATTGTTTTTTGTTTTTCTATTTAAACTAATATTTATAAACCTCTGAAATTAAATGAGTAAGCCAGGAAGTTATATATCGATTATCTCAACCATAAACCATTCACACAGCTTTAAAACATTTTCAAACCCATTCTCAAAAGTGAGTTTATATCAACTGGATACTTTATTTGACGCTTTCTCCCCTTTGCATTCACAGGCCCCATGGTACACTGCAACATCAGCTTTAAAGTGAATTAATTCACACATGGACAGCATTTATTTATCATTTCTAAGCTCACAGCAAATGTTAAGAAGCAGAAAATGAGGATGAAATGAGGGACTGGGCTGCAGCCTAATGGAGCCGAGTTGAACTGAGCCCTGTAGCGGCTAGAAAGGGGATCCGCCTTGGGGAGCGCAGAGCAGTTTGTCCACCGGGTCCCTTGGGTGTTTCTACGTCTCATCTCTGCAGCGACAGAATGTATGTTTGTGGAGATTACAAGTTAATTGTTCATGGGGGACCAAGAGGAGAGATCACATCACAGAAAGGCGTCAGGATTACAGGCTACTAAATGCAGAAGATTATAGATTCAGAGCCCCTCCTCAGCCTCGCTGCATGCAAATGAGTGCATGGATTAAAAAAAATAAATAAAGAAGGACAAGAAAGAAAAGGAGATGAAGCCCTTTGTAACTTATTTGGGAGGAAGAAAACACAAATTCTGTGGCTAAGTTGAGAAAGAGTGAAAGAGTTCATTTTACACTTCTTCTTTTTTGTCTTTAGGAATGAGTATAGCCTGCCTGTCCCTCACAGGCTGCCAGATGGGATGTAAATGGCTGGGTAGCAGCAATGGCCTTTTAACCACACAACACTGAGGAGGATGTTGTCAAGGGAAGCTGGCGGTTTGCGAGTTAATAGTCATGAGTTGGGGTAATTACTTAAGGTTTATTATGCACTGGTTTCAAAGGAAATGGACTCTTCAATGGGCCAAGAAATACTTCTTAATTCTGGCTAATTAGGAGCCGAGTAAAGCACAAACAACTGCTGCTCCTGGCATCAAGCTCTGCTACATTCATGGGGGGGGGGACCATTTGTAAGTAAGCCACAAAATAATGCACAAAACAATCATGCACATGCAAATAACATGCACAACATGCAAACTAGAGGAGTTGCATATTAAAGAGTTGAACATAAATCAGTTCTTCAATTTTACTTTGGGAGTCTAAAGGTGTGGTCATTGAACATGTGGCAACAGGAATGTTTATAATAAGGGAAGTTTCTAATGTAAATCAGCTAAATGCCTACAAATAAATGAAAAAGTAACTTGTATATTTGCAAACAATGATTAAATTATGCATTTCCTGTCACTGTGTTTATCATAATGGCAGGACTTATCTTCTTAGCAGGATTCACAAATATCCTCATTAGACTTTTATTTCATTTTACCTAATCATGTAAATCCCACTGAGATTGAAATTCATCTTTTTCATTAAGGAGGTAAAAGTAGATTTGACGCAACGTAAAGTAAAAAAAAAAGAAAAAGGAATATATTAAATTGGAGATTAGAATATTGAAAAGGGAAAAGAAGACACCGCTGAGAAAAACAACTCTAAGACGCAGAAATGTTTTGTTGACTCACAGGTATTTCAGAAACTTTATTAGACCAATGGCGACTAAAGACAAGGAGCACTTATTAGGAAGCTTTCTTTCCATATGATTTTGCTTTTTAAAAGTCTGCAGTGAGTAAAACCTCAAGCATAAATGGAAGATAGATCACAGGAGAATAATTGAATAAATGAGTTACCTTTATCGCCGCTACATCAAACGTTGTTAAGGAACTTGTCTTGGTGAGCTTGTAGCAGAAAAGGACAGACGACATTTAACCCCAATAAGAAAAAACATTGCAGACATAAGGCCATATGAAGATGTCTAAAATAGGATAGATATAAATGATAAGCTAAAAACTATATAGTTAAAAGTGTGAAAAGT